>CM034149.1:570677384-571293812 GCA_019776745.2 Taxus chinensis | reverse complement strand
TGATAAGTGTTTATTTCCATTGTTGGTGCTCGATTTGATCTCACCCTCCTAAACAATGTGTGCCTTCGAAAAAATTTATCTGACTGGTTTTCCCATGTTTAAAAATGTATTGTTCAAAGATGTGATTGTGTTGGATGCAAATGAAAATCTTGTATTTAGGGTGTGAATCCTCTTTTTCGGTTGAGGAATGTGATAGTCATGTCACCCCTGAAAATCCCTATGAAAAAATCGGTTATTGATCGGGTTCAATCTTGAAAATATTCCTTGTATATCATCCTCTGGACCTTCATTGCAAATTTCATATTTTGTTCTACCACCCGAAGATACATGGCATGTTTCCATTGGTTACGCTGCAGCGGGTTCAATTTCAAAATTACACTATTCACATAATAACTACAAAGTGCAAACTTAGCCCCGAGGCCCAACAAATATTCTCATGAATATTCGAGTCAAAGGATGCAAAAGAGAGAGATTGACCCCACTCTAAAAAAGGAATACATGTCAAAATAAGGTTGGAATAGGGAATCAGGCCAATGATGTATTTCTGATGATGAGATGATGAAGTGTAAAATGTAATAAAATATTTGAGGCCCGTCCAAGGACACGTGGCGTATTCTCAACAAAGGTCAAAGAAGTGAGGCTTCAGGTCAACTTGGTAATTTTGTACCCAGCCAGGAAAATAAACAAATGTGCAAAAATTTCCCATGCAAATCCATTACCTCTAAGATCTAAACACATGTCATGATCTCAGTAAAAGTCAAAAAAGGGTGCTCGGGTCAAATATGTAAACTTGTATGCATTTGAAAGATAGTGCAAAAGTGCAAAAAGAATCTGTGAGCCCATGAAGCATTAAATTGATCCACGTGGATGGTCCACATTCAAATGGAAAAATAAAGATTGACGGATGGGATGTAACACATTTATGGTTGCCACCATTAATGCATTTTTTACATGAATTAAAGCAAAATTGTTTAAAGCATTCAAACACTTTGAGTCTTTACTATTGCATACGAGGATCTGGGTGCCCTAGTTATGAGAATTCACAAAGGAGTAAAGGAAAAATTGGTTGAGAAGTGTTGATATTGAGCTCGAGAGTTTGAAATCAGAGAAGCAGGGGAAGATTGCACAGACATTTTCACAGAAAACCGGTAAGGCTTGAATTGCATTCATATTTTTTCATTTTTTACTCCACAATTTGTAAGGAGATTGAATGGAAAAGTTAGGGCATAGAAAAATGAATCCATTACAATCAAGGTTTTCACAGTCACATCTGGTATTACCAGTGACTTAGATAAAGTTACAGACATGAACTTGGTAAATGTCTGATTTAAATGATTTTTTGCAAAGACTCAATAGTCCAGAAAAAATGAATTCATGGAAGCAATTGAAGCCAATAACATTGCCCTAGCTGGTGTTATACCTCCTTCAGTGCATTTTCCCAAATTGGTAAGGCTTTGTGCTATGAATTATAATCCAGAGAAGAGAGAAGTTTTGGATGGAAGTGGTAAGGTAGTTTTGACTTTAACACCCAGAGCTTTCAGGGTAATGCTGAGATTACCAAGAATCAAAACACTGGTAACCTTAACCATTGAATCAAATCTTAAGGACTTTGAAACCAAAAATAAGGATTATGCCAAGGTTATAAACACCAAATGGTTACTAACAGATAAGAAGGTAACCACTAGACTCCCCAAAAATTGGTTAGGGCACAATTTGTGGAGGAAGTAGAAGACCTAATTGTGTTGCTAAGTAGAATGACTAGCTTAGAAATGGATAGTGATTTCAAGGAATGGATGTGCCCATACATTTGGGTTATTTTAGAAAGAAAAGGGATATTTTCTGGGCAACACTCATTGTTGATTCAATTCATTCACAACTTTTAGCACTGACTGCAAAAATCAACATGGGTGGTACTGGGGAGCTTGAATTTTATATGATGACATATTTGATATACAATATTACAGGCCATAGGAATTTTCCTGGCCTTGTACCGCATGCTCCTTTCAAAGAAAAAAAATGTATGAGATTTATCCCTAATTACAGTTGAATAATTGGAAAGGAAATGTGAGATTGGTGAATGATGCATTATTTGCACATGTCATATGCTTATTCAAACCTGAGTGGGAACAATATAGAATATCATAAGAATCCAGGAATGCTATAATGGATTATGGTGTTTTTTCATCTAGTATAGATTGTTCACCTACATTAGAGTTAGTGGGTTTGAGGGTCAAGCCATACAAATTTGAAGATATCTAGATGATAAGATGGCCTTGTGTGAACTTTCAAGACAATTAAACCAAGTTCACAAGTTGATTACTAGGAAGGCACAAAACAAATATCAAATTCCTATTAAAATTGGAAGACACTCATTCCCCTCCAATATAAAGGATAGGTTGATGGAGGAGGAGATGGAAAGGTTTGACATGGATAAATTTGAGTCAAGATCTAATTATGATATCAGATGGGTGGTCAACACTGCCTTGGGAAGTTATTTTGAGCATGAACCTCACTTTGAGGATTATTGGATGAATTGTAGAGATGAAGAGGAAGTTAGGCTCAGAGATTTCTCAAGAATGACTCTCAGAAAAATTATTGATTTTAAAATTGATTATAGTACCTCAAGGGATTATGGATGACCAATAAACAGTGAGTCAATACTATATTGACCAAAAAATATAAGGCCAGCCAATGGCTCCTATAAAATGGGATGAGGTAGAGTCAGATGATAAATATAAAAAAATTTCTAATGTGATGAGGAGGACTTTGACTTGGCTAAAAGGAAAAGGTGTGGATTTATCCATAAAAAACAAAGGTACTTAATAAATTTATGGATTTAGAAGTTTTGAAAGAAGATCTTCCCCTTTTGAAGAAGGGGCTGATAAGATAGATCCTTTGGGAGGAAAGGATCCTCAATTTCCCTTGAAAAGACTACCACAGGTATTATTGATGAATGACTACTGCTGCTAGTGAAACTGGGACTTCCATGTCTTCTTTAAAGAAAAAGATAGAAGAAATGCTTTCTAAAGTCCATGCAAAATGCCCCCATTACTTGAATAGTGCCAATCCAAGGAAAAGGGAAAGGTTGATTTCATAAACAACTCCCTCTAAGGTGTTACCAAGATCATTTCACTAAAAGATGATGAGAGGATCTATATCAGTGAGTGCCAATGTCCAATCCAAATCACATGGTGCCAAAGGAAGAGAGGCACCAAGATGTCAAACACTTTGAAAGGACTAAGAATAAATTAAAACTAGTATTTGAACAAATTTTAATAAGAGATGGTGGTAGCCATGCATCAAGAAAGCACAAACATAGAGAGCCTGAGGTGATTGACCCTCCTATTCTGATTGAGGAGTAAAAAGAGAGTAGCTACTTCCTTGGCTCATCATGTAACACTACCACTTGATCAAGGGACACCCCAAGTCAATCCAATTGTATAACTAGAATCTTCAGTTCCATCTTTATTTCTAATGAGGAATAGTGGCTGAATTAATGAACAAGTTAACTCAGAAAACTCCCTCATCTAACCAACCAGTGCATATTTCTGTGGTAGGCCAGAGAATAGAAAAATACCTAATGCAACATTATTTGAAAGCATGAATGTACCCCATTTATTAAGCAATCAATGAACAAGAAAGATCCTAGTTGAAGTAATAGACATAAATATAAGTGGAGAAGTACCTATACTTGAACCTTTTGATATGTCAATTGAGACACCTATGGTAACAAGAGCATGAAGTACTCCAGTCAGATGAAGAAATGAAGGAACCCACCAAATTTCCAATTGTTGAACCAAAAACTCTAATACCAGGGGTCTCTATTGAAGGCCAAACTATTTCAGAAGAAGCTAGATTAGGGAACTCAGAGAATTGCATAGTGAAACACCTATGATACTACTGCACCAAACTAAAGAGAGTCCTCAAGAGGAAATAAAAGTCATCAAAAATAATGAACCACCTCAAAAGGTAGAGTCTACTGAAGAAAAGGGTGGTAGAAACTACAAAGGAAGCCACTGCAAAGGTGGAAATTGATGATAGTTCAAAGTGTGCAGACCATTGATAAAGGTGAAAGACTAGTTACTGGAGGTAATACACTAAGCCACAAAGGAAGAACTGAAAGAACAAAAGGTTATTAACATACCAGTTCATGAAAATGTTTCCACTAAACATCAGCCTCTAAAGGAGGCAGATAGTACAAAAGGAGAAGAATTTCCCAAAGCAACAACATCAGTCCAAGAAGTTCCTAAAGAAAACCATAGAAGTGATGGCTACCTCAGATAAGGGAACAAATGAGGAACATGCTCCAACTGGTAGTGTGATTCAAAAGGAAATCAATCAATCCCAAGTTCAAGATCAAGGAAAGGAGCAGTTGGAGGAAGTGCCAAAATAGGATGAATCCAAAGTGTCAACATTGGGAATAGACAAGGCACAACAGAAAGATCCATTGATGCAAGATGTCCAGGAAATATCTAAGCAATTTAGTTGTTTTCCCTGAGAAACCCCAACAGGCATTACAAGAGACAAAGTGGGGACTACCCTCACAACTGGTTGGTTGGGAGGGTTGATCTCAGAAGAAGAGGAGAGGATTTATACCTGAGAAAGTCATAGATATTACAACCTTAGCCTTCCCAAAGCCAAAAAAGACTCTAAAAAGGGCTAGGGTTATTACTAAAACTCATGTAGATCCATATGGATCTAGAACTCTGGAGGTTATAATCCCACATGAAGGAAAATTAAAAAATGATAATAACAACAAGTGATTATGATGTCTAACTCATCCCTTTGGAAAAACCCTCAAGAGAAACATTAAAACAAGAGGTTTCAGAAGCAGTCTAAGGCTTATTGCATAAATTGGATGAGGATAAGATATCAAAAAGGTAGTTGAAAGAACATGTCAGATCTTTGAAGTCATGCTTACAATAGTTGGTGGGCCAATCTAGTGAAGACCAAGAAGATATCTCTATTGTTACTCTTGAAGTTATTGGACATATTGAAAAAGTTGTCAAGAAGGTTAAAGTTGTTGATGACTGGGTAGAAAGGTTATTTGAAAAAGGGAAGAATATTTTTGAGAAATCTAAAATGATATATGAAGATCTTAAGACTAAACTTGGTGAAATTGATGAGTTGATTGAACAATGTAACAATGAGCTTTTCTACTATGAAGGAATCCTTCCTAAGTTGAACTGTATCAATCAACTAGATGAAGATCTAGTTGAAAAGGAAGGAATTGTGCCAATAGAAATTATGGGAACTCAATATGCAATTGAATATTTTTCCAAAATCAAGATTGAAGTTTTGAATGAAGTTAGAGAAAATATGGAGGTAGAAAAGAAATGGGTTGACAAAGGCATTGACACCATAGATATGAAATTGGAAGGCATGGTGTTTGATAAATTCAAAAAGAGTTATGGTGACCTAGAAATGGAATTCCTAATCAATTATTTTGAGAAAAAAATCTGAGTTGAAAACTTCTCTTATGAGGTCATCAAGAAGCTAATGGTTGTAGAGATTAGAATTGTAGAACTAAAAGGAAAGTCATGGGAACATAAAAAAAGAATGGATCAATGTGGGGATGCATTGAATAGGAAGACCTGATTTTTCAACACCACATAGATCCAAATGAAGAGGATGTAATGTAGTTATTTCAAATATATGATGCATATGTGGAAAGGAAACCAAAGGAGGAGAAATATGATGAAGATAAGGATACAACCATGAAGACCAGTGAACAAGCTTAGGCTTGTTTTCTCTAAACAACTTTTTATCTCATTATAATTAATACTCATGTTTCATAAAATTTGAACATTATTTTGAAAAAAAAATTTTCAAGTATGAATGTAATTTGATACAATACATTAGACATTTTTATATTGGTTTGATATAATTTTAAATCTATTATCAAGCATGTGTATTGATTAATAGTTTGAGTTTTCTATATTGTGGAAAAAACCAAAATGGGGATTCTATAGGGACCCCAACCATGAAAATTTTTGTACATTCTCAAGAATTACATCATAAAATAAAATAAGAGAAAATACCTAATCATCCACTAATTGGAAATCCTCTCTGTAAATAGGTAGTTTCTTCACAAGCCTATTTTTTCTAGGAACAAATTCCTCTATTCCCACTTCCATTTGAACAAACACAATATCTCCTGCTAAAGTATGAGACATACCCAAAGACATAAGATCATCAATGCTAGGCCATAATGACCATCCAGCAAACTAATCAATTGTGATCTCCTCTCATAGGAGGAAACCCATTCAGTAATGTCTAGACCTCCTTTAGGAAAAGCTTTCTTCCCTGTTGCTTTGAAAGTGGAGGATGGACTGG
Organism: Taxus chinensis; assembly: GCA_019776745.2. NCBI lineage: Eukaryota > Viridiplantae > Streptophyta > Pinopsida > Cupressales > Taxaceae > Taxus > Taxus chinensis. The sequence goes on along the minus strand of CM034149.1, from coordinate 571,287,476 downwards.
TAGTCTATGCCAAAGCTGTGAAGTACAATTAAAAATTATTTTAGAGAAGACGGAGTAGGAGGTTTAGAACTGGGTTCACCCCTAAATTTCTTCATGAATACTAGTGGAGCTTCAGGAGGCTGAGAAGATGTGGTCCCTGATAGATTTTTCTCCAAGATTGAAACACATTGCTCCAGTTCATTCATCCTATGAAAGAGAGTAGGCATGGTACCTAATGAAATTTCTCCATCAAGTGCATAAGACCCTAAGGGGATCTCTTTCACATTGAATACTTCATCACAAATGAAGGGGCATGTATAGTTAGTCAAACCTTGCATAGAAGGCATTGCTCTTGAGACAAAATTACTTCAACACTTCAGGATTATTTTGGTGTTATAGCCTAAAGAGATGAAAATACATCATCTGAAAGGAAAAAAGACAAGGATAATCCTAATAAGCATCTGAATCAACATTATGCAAATAATTTTGGTGGTCAATGGCCTAGTACAATCCTCTGGATCTACAATGTCAAACAACATCCTTACAAATGCCTCATCAGGACCTACCAAGTCGAAAATATGTTGTAAATCCTTAGAAGAAATCTCTTTCAAACTAGGTGCCACTATCACTTACACCATGTTAAAGATAGAGATAAATCCACTAGACCCTTTCATGGTCAGAAAATATGTGATTTTGTAAAGGAAACAATGTGCATTTATAGGAAACTCGAGGTGGGAAAGCTGAGTAGAGTATAATCATGGTGAAATAACCTCTAAGATATGTATGTGATACCCACACAGGAGAAATAAGTTTGGTATTGTGTGAAAATATAATGGCTTCCTTGATGTGACATGATCCATGTGGGAATAATCATCCCAAAAAGACATGAAAAAGAGTGTGTGTTCCCTGAGATGGATTCTTAAAAGGCAAAAGGGATTACACATCAAATCAAGCCATATGGAGGTGCTCAAAAATCATCAAAAATATTTTTTACCCGCTAAAAAGGGGAAATGATTAAACAAATATCAAAAAGATGACATGGCATCCCAGTCATTCTAGGAGAGTGAAAAACGTGAATCACTCATGATTTTTCCACCTTGCAACATAAAATAGAATATTTTCAAAAGAATAAATAATAGATCAGATTGTGTGTTGTAAAGGAGAATATTCCTTTGAAGATTCATGCTTTTGGGGAAAATAGGTGAGTGATTGAGGTTGTATAATTGTGATGAGGATACTCTGATATTTTTTTCTAAATTTTTTGAGATATAAGGAGAAAACCAATTTGTATTGTCTTAAGCTGAACTAATCTGAGATACCTGAGTTTTTATTCATCCATTCCCAAACCTTCTCACCAAGATGATTACACTGTATAGTCATTGGTAAACATTGAGTTCATAGGTGTTATGTCCCCTTATTGAATTATTGGTTTTTCTTGAATTAAATTTGTGTGTATTCTCATGAGCAATGTTATTTTGTTTTAATATGTATTACTATAAATCAATTATCTACATTCTTGTTGCTATCTTATGCTGATTAATTTCTTTGAATTACATAAAGTCCTTTTTTAAATAGTGATAATTTGGAAACTATAACTGCATTATTGATGGAGCTTTCCTTCATACTGTAGTAAATGGTTTTAAATTCAAGTTGTACCTGTCTAATTTTAAGATCTTTGTTAGTTCTTGAGGGTATCTGGAACGTATTTGATTAGAAGTTGTTGGAATTTTATTGAGAATTTATCATGATCTTTTTGTTTAGATTCTCAAATTTTGTGTGAAATCCTATATTTTTAAGCCTCCATGAATACAAATCTTTTGGTTAAAGGAGTTCTTTGAGTTGTGTGATCTTTACTTTGCATCAAGAAGAATTGTCTACAGCATTTGTTAAGTTTCAGTTAAGTATTTTGTATAATCAAATTTATCCTACTTGATCTCCCATCAATGCATCAAAACCACAATCAATAACCATCTGATCTACCTGAATTACCCATGCCTGCACTATTTGTGCATAAATGCTAAGGAAATATGTTATTTTTGTCCATCCTTTATCAAAAATATGCAGAAGCAAATGTGGAGCTATCATTGTCTTTAGTAATTTGGGCCTTATTTAGAAGACATGCATTTTCTAGTGTGACAACTCATGAGAGTTAGATGATGTCTACATAGGCCATGTCTTCTTGAGGCTGCATTTCCACTTCACCAAGAAAGAGAGTGTAAATATTTTCATTCCATCCATTTATTTCATAAATACAGTTTACAAAATGGGTCCTCTCACCCTGGTTGTAGGAAGAACCTAAAGTAGTAGGGTAGGTCATACCCTTAGTGAGGTGTTATCCAACATTTACCAAGTCAAAGTGATAAAGAGACTATTAGATCCATCCTTAGCTACAAAATGACTCAAATGCTTTTATGCCTCTCTCTAAGCATCATGCTTAGCTCATTGATGATATTTAACTTACAAGGTGGGACTGATTTGGGTACCAACACCCTTGTGGCTACATTGTCGGGGAATATTTTTTATAAATTCAAAGATACATCGATCTCTAAAATGTATTGAGTATGTTTAGATGCAAATACATGATCTATACATCATCCTTTGTTGAGCTTTACAAAAAATGGGCTTAATCAGAAGTTATTTTCTCGGTATTTTCCTAGTCTAAGAAATCTTTTCATTAAAGTTGACTTGGCTAGGGGTAAATATTGATAAAGGATGCTAAGATTTTCCAAGATTTGTTGAAATTGATCATTAATTTTTAGTTGCCAAGTTGTTTGCAGTTATTTACATGTCTAAGGTGCAAGACCTTAGTGGAAACTCCACATTATTTAGAAATTTTGGTAAGTAACGGTGCCTCAAGCTTCAATTATTGTAATCTATCATTAAGATCTGCAAAGCTGGAAGGAAGAAGGTCCTTCTTCAAGATATATCCTACTAGAAAATTGTTTCCAGAGTTAGGAAGGACAAATCTAGTGAAGAAACAAGTATGGAAAGCCCTTGGAGATCAAAGATCTGAAGATAAAGTAGTGTCAGTCATTGAGGGTGATCAATATTTGATAAAAGACTATTCTATTTCTTCATAAAGTTCTAGATCAGACAATCCTTACACAAATTTGTAAAATCTGACTAGAGATGTCCTTCATTTTCAACTAATAAGGATATTCATCATCTCCCTCCTCTGTTGCTTATAAGTAATAGGGTGTTTTATTAGACTCAATCATTGAAGGACTAATACTTTGAAGGTTATACACCATTACCTCAAAGACCTCTAGTTCCCCACCATTTTAACCCACCTGTTAGAACACCTCCTCAAAATAACATGGCTAACCCTCCACCTAGGTCCCCCTTTATTGTAAATGCTTTTGGACACATAGATTTATGGGGTATGGTGGGTTATCCTAATACAGTTCCATAATAAATAAGGAATAGGTTTCCTAAGTTTCAAGGAACTAATGTTATTACTAGTGACCAACGCCTTAGACTTTTTGTTAATATTATGGAGGATTTTGAAATTGAACATGACGATGTACATGTGCAATTTTCCATTCATACCTTAGAAGAGGATTCCTGTGATAGGTATAAGTCTTTACCAGATAACTCTATTAATTCATGGACTAAAATGAAAAATGCATTTAGATCACAATATGGGGACAAGACTCGTCCTATATTTATCCTATCTAAATTTGAAAACATAAAGAAGAATCCCAATGAAACCTGTCCAATATTTTAATACTAGATTCAACAAAACCTTGACCAGAATACCTATAATTTTAAGGCCAAGTGATTAATCTTGTCTGATAAAATACTTGTATTCCTTTGATAAGAAAGTAGCATATTATTTAAGGGACAAAAATCCTAGGAATTTGAGATAAGCTTTATCCATGTCAGTACAAATTGAGAATAATATCATGGCAGTGGGAAATCCTCCTAAAAGGGAGGGTGTCAAATTAATTAATCATGAAAATCCTTAGGAAAGAAATGGGGTAAACCTGTAAGAAGTGGTTAAGACTCTAGTAGGAGTAGTGAAAGAAATTTCTTGCAAGCTTGCTAGGGTAGAAAAGGGGATATGTCAAAATTCTTAGGCCTAGAATCAACCTCAAGGTCAAAATAGATTTGGTAATCATCCTAGAAATGATCATAGATTGGATGATAGAGGGAAGGGGCCCATGGAATCAGGAAATAAGTAACAACCACCTAGAGAAAATAAATTGGTCCCTAACCCATTGACTGCTAGAGTGTCCTTGGTTGAAGAAGATCATGTGATTGACTGGTGTGATAAGTGTTTCCTCTCACATCTCTCATGTGACCCTGTAAAGGAAAGTGAAGAGTTTAATGACAATGCTACCTATGGTGATGTTTGCATGATGGAATGTAATAACAGTTCAAAACAAGGATCCAATTCCACTAAATTGCTAAGTACAAGGACCATGGAAGGCTTATGGAAGTGCATGCAACGGGTAATTTTTGTCCCCTCCACTACTAATTTGGATGTTGATATGGTTCAAGATTTTGAGTTTCCCAATCATGATTTTAAGTACTTAAGGACAATAATGATTCAAAAATATGATGCAGGAATTCCTTCTGAGAAAGAAAGGAAGATTTTAATGAATGTAGTGGTTACCCAAGAAAAGGATTATAATCTAATAAATGGGACTATCAAGGGGGGGGCACAGCTGAAACCAAAAACTCCTATTCTCACCAATATCCCAAAATATCCCCTCAAGAAATATTTTCCAAACAAAGGCCCAGTTATTACCAACAAATCTAGTACCTTTATCCCTACACGAGCCATGAAGGACCTCATACCAAAGCAGAAGGAAACTACCCTACCTCTCAATACAGTATTACCCAAGTATACCCCTTGTGATATGGCTCAAATTTTGAGTCATATCAATTATAACACCATCAACAACTGTTATATTCCTCTTTTGCAGTTCAAGTGTTGACATGTGATTTTTTGGATAAAGATGTGTTCTTTTAACTGTTGAAGATCATGCTTGATAAGGATAAATCATTTCTGCTCTTAAAAATCATTAGAATAAATTCGTGTGGTTATCAAGAATTCATTTTCACTATGGAAAGGTGAGTTACAATCTGGCTTTAAGAGTTGCAGACTTATCCTTTCTTCTAACTCATCCTTGGATCAATTTCAGTTATCCAAGGAATATTTAAAATATTCTTCATATAATGAATGGTAAATTGACATTCAGTAGTTTGAGGGACATATAGGACTGAACTTTGTATGTTACAAATTATTTGGTCTTATGTGAACGTGTTTTCGTTCAGCTGTATGTTTATGCTCAAATATTTGGTGATTGATCTTAGGAGGACATTAAGGACATAAGCAAAATTTAATTTATTTCACAACAGAGGAAGAGTTTGGAGTCCTAAAACCTAAGGATTACCCTAACAGTATCCTAAGCTAGGTAAGAACACCTATGTTCTAGCTATGTTTACTCATTTGGATTTTATTCTAACCTAAGCCTCTTATTCTATTTTGTTGGGTTGGCGTCATAACCTAAGCATTGTGTTAAATGAATAAGGGAATTATTACTAAATTAATGTTAGGCTATTTTTAACTAATACCTAATACTAAATGGTTATGAATTAAATCTAACCTAAGGTGGGAATTACTATTGGAAAATGTTTTAAGACCTAAGGTGGTAATTTCTAGACTAACCTAAGTTTTATGGGATCTATCCTAAACTATTAAAAGGGAACCTAAGGGTCACATGTCTCAAAGGTGATGGTTCCAATGGCATTTAAGTGAGTTGATAGGGTTTAATGGATAGTGGTACTACCAGTTTTGGCAGGGGCTAGTTAACTTTAGTGGAGGCATACATGGAAGCTCCGCTAAAGATGGAATTACATGTTTGGATGAAATTGGCCTTCACCAGTTTTAGGAGGTGGTGGTAAGGAAAGATAAGTGGGAAATTTAGAATTAATGGCATTGATGGGCCTCAGTTTTTGTGTGCAAACTGTCTTGGAAACTTGGAAGGTGGGTTTGTAGGAGGTTATTTGGTTTTGCATGTATTACAGATTTTTCTCTATATGGAGCTATCTGGTTCTTCGAACCAATAGTTTGACCTTCACTTCAAAGATATTTTTGGTTTCTACATTCTACTTTTTATTAAAGGAAAGTATATGAGGCATAGGAAGAAAAGATGTTTGATTGTTGATCTTTCATGGAGGAGAAAAAGATTTGGAGGCTCGGCTAGAAGTCTCCTTCGATTTGGCAGAAGCACTATCAAGCATGAAAAGCTCTAACCATTGAGATTATTTTCTTTCTAAATGATTCATTAGAACAACTCTACTCTCATGAGATTCATGTTTTCATTTTTGACTGGTTATTTTCTTGTTGGGTTTAATGAATCTTTGTGATGTTTGGATATGAATCCATGGAAAAAATAATGTTGTTTTGGAAACTTTCTCTTTATACAAGTTCTATGACAGCATGCATGTGAAGCTTATATGTGAAACTTGTTTCTGTAGCTCTGTTTTTCATTCTGGAACTTATATTCAAGGTTGTTGTGCTTTGAACTGACCTTCGTTACAATATAGGGTTCTAAACTTTATGGGAACCTTGAGTTCTATTTGATTTTTTTTTTGGGCTTTGTGTTTTGATATAAACTTATGTTGGATCTTTTTGTTGTTCAGAACCAGTGTTTGGAAAAATTATGCAATGCTGAGCTATTGCTTGAAGTTTGTATTTGGCACTGTACTCGTATTATATTAATTGTGAAGTTCTGAACTTTTTTGTAAAGCTCGTGTTCGACATTGTACTCTTATTTGACACTTGAGTGTTATGAGATTTTATTTGGATCGATGTATTCAATTTTTTATGCTATTTTTTTGTTGGGTTATTCTTGTATTAAAATTTTAAAGCTTATAATTCTTTTATTGAGTAGCTTACCAGAAAACTGGGTAATAGCTGGATTAATTCATTTTGTAATCTCTTCAAGATTTGGAACTGGGAACATCTTGTTTAAAAGAATGTGGTGCTTCTGTTTTTATGACTGTATCATCTTCTCTGAGATGGTAATGGCATAAGAATTGGGGGGTGTTATTTCCCCTCTGTTTTGAGGAAACCCGCGTTCTAGGTTTACTATTTTGTTTGAAACTAAGTCTCCTCTATCACAATTTTGTGGTTTTGAAAGTCTTGTTTCGGATTTTTGTTTCAGTTGCATTGGAGATAGAATGGGACATCTTTTGACTTAAATGTTTTTTGGGTTCTTTCTCTCTCTTCTGATCCTTTAAAATAATTTTGGGTCTCAGTGGAAGGTTGAGTTATTACCCTTGTACACGAAATTTATACGGGAAGGATACTTTCTCCGTTCAGTTGTTTTGTGCATAGTTCTTTAGAATCACAAACTACTTACTCTTCGTATTAAGTGGTGAAGTATTTGTGAGTCTTTATTCTTGAGTTTGTGGATAATTCTCAACTTGTTAGTTTACTGTTTCAAGATTCTATTCTTGTTGGATACAACGAATGAGTCCTTGGACTTCTTTTAAAGAGAGAAAATATATACTCTTGGGATCAGTATGTTGTTTTTGGAACTGTAATATGTTTTTCATTCTGATTTGATTTGAAACTAGAAATTCATTTGTTCAATTTAATGAAATGATTGATTATTTAGACCTTTCCAAATAGAGATTCATTTTCTCTGCCTTTTGGATAAGCTCATTGATTGAACTCCTCTGCGCTCGATTCTCTTATGAGATGATGATTTATTTATGGATTTTTGGTCTACTTTGTTTGAATCATTTTTTGTAATGATGTAGAAAGATAGTAGCAAAGTCGGTTCTACTGATAAGTGAATGCATACTTGTTTGATCAACTGTTGTTGACTAAGCCTTGCTTTATTCGGATGGATAGGAGTAGGTTTTGTCTCTTGTACTCTATATTTTTGGGCGACCTCGAGTAGAGATTAGTTCCTATATGGGACTACTTTATTTTTGAACATTGGTTTCAGATCTTTGATTAATAACTTCTAACATGTAGAAGTATAATTAGAATTGCAGTTAGACTATTTTGATTTTCTATACCTTCTTGGATTGTTATGAAATTATGTTTAGAGGAATATCTTAAATGTTTAATTTATAATATTGTTATCCCAAAAAGGAGACAGATGATTCATGTTATGAACCTCATCTACTTTTCAGATGTTATGATTTTGGGTATGGTACGTACTGGTTATTCTTATTCTTTACTTAATATTTAGATTAATCATCCTAGAATGAACCATGATGTAAACACTTCTTTTGTCTTATAGAAAATATAAATGTTGTATTCTATTAGAATAGAATTATGAAATAACGGGATGGAAAGATCTATTGTTTGTTTAAAAGTTATTGATATGACTAATTGAACATTAATTTTTTAGGCAGATGTTGTGGATTATATTTTGCTCTTCACTTAAAAGTGGATCTAGATTTATTATTGTACTTATTTTCTATTTGGTATCACTTATGCTTATTATATGATATATTAATTATCTCATTAAAGCAGTGTTGCTTTAATGAAACAATTAGTGGAATGCACTTCATTTTAATGCTTAGTGTTTATCATGCTCAGTTCATTGAACTGACCCATGCTAGCATTTTTTTCAGATGGACATCATAAGTGATAAAAGAAGGAAAAAACTTATATGATTCATTGGCTTATATAAGTCTGATTCTTTGTAAAGAATTCTGATTCATTCTTTAGTTGTATTGAAAAAGAAAAGTTGTATACTTTTTAGAATGAAGGTTGTTGTTATGCATTACGCCTAAAGTGCATAGTCTTATAAATTTATAAGTTTATAATGATGAATTGTGAGTTGTGATTTATTTGCATTAGTTGTGTAAATTATAGCGTACTTTAATTAAGGAGATGGAAGTTCTATCTTGTTGATATTCTTCATATTATATTATGCTTATCTTGTTATCCTTTGATATGATGTGTATTATGGGAATTAGTTCAATTTCCCTTATAATGATGTAGCTTGTTAAGTTGCATAAGATGATGTGTATTATCTAAACAATTTAACATAGTAATGTGATGCGTAATGAACATGCAATAAGAACTATGGATATTGTGAATGATAAACCCTAACACTTAATCATGTAGAGGAAGACTCCTCTCTCAAATGAATATAAACCAAAAAGGATTGGATATGTGATTATTAATCATTAGACTTCATTTTGTATGAAGTCTACTTTAGTTGGACCTATGTGGTTGTTAAACCTTCCTAAATGTTAAAATACATTTTATTGAAAACTTATGATATTGTTGTCCTGTTTTGGTTAACTGCTTGTTAAACTAAGTAAACGAACATTAAAAGCAATCATAAGTTAAGGAAGTTCTTCAATGACTAAATGAATCAAATTTATTAAATAACTTATGGAGTGTTGGATTAGGGTTTAGCAGGGTTGTTGTAATCATGACATAATCCAAATTAACAATGTATTAATAACCACCTATGGGTATGTACATCTCGATGAGGTAGTTTCTGTAGGATGTTGGCACATGCCAACTGCAAGGATGTACTTTTGACAAGACTTGGATCTTCTCGAGAATACAGTGTTACAGTTGACATGTGGCAACACCCTTCTGCATTGATCATCTAGATCTACACACAAATAAGGACTTGAACTTAGTTTCTCTCTAGGTCAATTCAGTGACATGTTAGGATAGGTAGTAGCTTCCAAAGGCTCAGGGTACCTTGGCACACCTGGTTGACTTAGGTCAACCGAGTATGCCCATATACCCTAAGTCATTGTGAGTGTCTTCCTATAATAATTTATGTTTCTAACCAAGGCTAGGGTTAAACCTTGGGCAAGTGGATTGACGGTAGTCAGTAAATACCATTCCTGATAATGGAGGAGTGAGGTGAAGGATGTATTCCGAAATGACGAGTATGTCATCCAGGAATAGTGACATACATAGTATGTTGAAAATATTTGGCCAAAGTATTGCAAGCTGCTGATTGTGTTGTCCTATGTCTCCAATTTTAAAGCAACATGATATCAGATGAATACTAGTAATAAATATTCAGATATGTTCTTTAAACAGATCACTCAGTACCCAGTTTAAGGTAGAAAAAACAAGTATACAAAGTAAACGATAAGTATTCAATACTTAAAGTTAATATAAATAGATTGGTAGATCACCGACTTAAGAAATAAATAGATCGGTAGTTCACTAAGTTATGAAATAAATAGATTGATAGATCACGAAGTTATGAAATGAATAGATCGGTGGATCACTGAGTCATTTATAGCTGCATATGGTTATCTGTTTGAGATTGATTAGCATGGAATGTTTGTTCTAAATAATGCTTTATTTAGAATAGAGAACATTATGTAAAAAAAATTCCCTTGTTTCTAAAGTCTTAAAATGGGAATGTTACATCAATGAGAATATAAGAAGAGCATTTAAGTACTTTGGGTTCAAAGACAAGGTAGTGGCCCTCAGAAAAGAATTTAATAGTTATGATATCCTCCCTGTAAATGCAGAATTGGAAGTGCCAGGAGAATTGGAAATTTTTTTGAAATACCCGGAAGTATATTTAGGCACCTCCCTTGCTGAGTCTCAACTTGATTTTTATCCTTTTTACACTACTTTGATCATTAAAGATAAACTTGTTCACAACTACATGTTTGATTTAGTAGCTTCATGTAATATGATTCCCCTTGAAGTTATGAATGAGCTAGATATCAAAGTAACAGCATCATTTAGAAAGTGCATTGCTATGGATTCAAGAGAAGTACCATTAATTAGGTTTGTAAAATTATTGGTGGTGCAATTGGTAGCTTACCCTAGTAATTTTTTAACTATGAATGTGGTTATTGTTGACTTCCTTGCAAAATGGGGTATGTTGTTATCAAGGAAGTGGGATGTTAGTGTGGGAGGAAGTATGCAAATGGAAATGTCATATGCCACTATACCATTGGAGGGAAATCTTGTCAAGTTGTATGGGGAGAAGAAGATTTTACATCTGATTAAAGATCCCAACAATGCTTCTTATGAAGTATCGTATACAGATGTGGATGTTAACAATTTTGTTGGTTATGCAGAATTTGAGGAGCATAGTATCAATGAGAGTAAGTTTTTTGAATAATTTGGTACCCCTTGGACCTTGATGTTTGATGGATCTTGTTCTAATATAGGAAATGGGGTTGGGTTTGTACTTATATCCCCAAGCCAAGAGATTTTTATTAATTTTTCTTTCAAACTGAAATTTGAATGCACAAAAAATATTGTGTAGTATGAGGCATTACTTTTGGGTTTAAGGATTGCTTGGAGATATGGTATAAAATACATAGTTGTTAAAGGAGACTCTGAGTTAGTGATCAAACAAGGTAGAAAATTATATGCTAAAAAAATCAAAGGATGTAACAATATAAGCATACATTATGGGATTTTATTGAGATGTTTGACTCCTCTAACATTTAATATCATGATAGAACTCTAAATGTTGTAGCAAATAGATTGGAAATTCTTGGATCTAGGTTTGGTAATTACACAGTTTCTCCTTATTACAATTATGATGTTGAAATATTGTCTAGACCATCTGTGTCATATAATGTGAGCCATTGGCAAGTATTTGATGATGATTCCTAGGTACAAAGGTTTTTGCTAAATGAAGGAGGATTCACTAATAAGTGCATGTATTGGGAACCAATGGTTGCAATGTGTGATGGGAAAGAAACCCTGTTTGGTAAGGATATAATTCAATTGAAAACCAACACAATTCCCAGAGGATTGGTTGCTTTGGAGTCTAATTTTGATAATGCATAGAGGGTGGTTCATAGACACATTTCAGATTCAAGGGATATTGAAGAATATAATTTTGGAACCAATGAAAAACCTAGAAAGGTTTGGTTAAGGAGAAATTTTAGTAAGGAAGAAAAAACAGTCTTATGTTGAGTTGTTAAAAAAGTATCAAGACTGTTGAGCATGGTATTACTCATAATTAAAAGCATATAGGGAGGATTTATTTCAACATTAAATACCTTTGGAACCCAATTTTAAACTATTTAGGAAAAAATAAAAGCCAATTAACCCACTTCTCTCCCCTAAGATGCAGGAGGAATTAACAAAGTTGAGGGATGAAGGGATAATACATCCTATAAGATATTCTTCATGGGTGGAAAATCTAGTGCCAGTAAGAAAGAAAAATGGAGACATAAGGTTGTGTGTGGATTTCATAAATTTGAGCAGAGCCTTGATCAAATATGATTATCCATTGCCTAATATGGATAACCTGTTACAATTATTCATTGGATCTGAGTTGCTTTCTACATTAGATGGATTCTCGGGGTACAACCAGGTGATTGTGAAGCGATAAGAGAGGATTAAGACTAATTTTACTACTCCATGCGGGTACCTATCTATATCTAAGAATTCCATTTGGTCTAATGAATGTTTGGTCTACTTTCCAAAGATCCATGGATGTTACATTCTTAGGTTACATCAATGATTTTACCATAGTTTATCAAGACGATGTGACCGTGGTTTCTAGAAAAATAAGTTACCACTTGATTCATGTGGAGAAGATGTTGATAAGGTGTAGAGAATATGACATCTCATTGGACCCTAAAAATTCCATTTTGGAGTTTAAAAGGAAAAATTATTGGGGCACATCGTGTCAAAAGAAGGGGTTATGATTGATCCTGAAAGGGTGGAAGTAATTAGTAAGGTTCCTATCCCTAAGACTAAGAAAGGAATTCAGTCCTTTTTTAGTCAAATAAATTTTATTAGGAGGTTCATTTATAATTTTGTTGAGATGAATATTCCCAATACAAGCATGCTAAAAAATAACCAAATCATTCAATGGGAGGAATGATCTCTCCAAGATTTCACTGGAATAAAAGAAGCATTAAGTAATATCCCAGTATTGGAAACCCTAATTATAAAAAGGATTTTCAAATTTTTTCTTTTGCATCTGAAAATACTATTATATCGATATTATTGTAAAAGGATGAATAAGGAAATGAAAGACCTATTTCCTTTTTCAGTAAAGCCTTGCAAGGTGCTGAATTAAAATATACCATCATAGAAAACTAGAATTTTGCTTTGGTAAGAGCAACTAAAATTTTTAGGCCTTATATTCTGAGTTCTAAGATTGTAGCCTATGTTCCCCATACTATGGTTAAGGAAATTTTATCAGAGATGGAAGTTTCTAGCAAAATATGTCATTGGGTGAATAATCTACAAGAGTATGATATGGATATACAAACCATCAAGTTGGTCAGAGGTTTGGGCTTTGCAAAGTTGATGGCAGAAAGTAACTTGCATGTAAGGGAGATTAATGAAGTTGAGGAAGGAACTATTTATGTCTAAGAAAAAATAATCAACTCCACATGGTATAAGGACATAATATTTTACCTCAGTAATTTGGAGTGTCCAGGTCATTTAGAAAAAAATCAAATAAGGACACTCAAATTGGCCTCCTAAAAATATATCATAACTGACTATGGGTTAGCTTGGAAAAATCCTGAGGGGGTTCTTTTGAGGTGTATCACAGAGGAAGAAGCTCTCAATATTATTTCAGAATTCCATGGGGGAGTATTTGGAGGTCACTTTGCTAGAAGAGTAACTACTCACAAGATCTTGAAAGTAGGTTATTGGTGGCCTACACTTTTTAAAGATGCAGCCTTGTTGGTTAGGAAGTGTGAAAGTTGTCGAAGGTTTTAAAAAAGGATGAAAGCTTCAAGTGTTTTTACCTTGCAACCAGTGTCAATAGAAGCTCCTTTCAAACAATGGGGGATGGAATTTATTAGAGAGATCTCATATCCATCAAGTGCAGGGCACAAATGAATATTGGTAGCCACAAATTATTTCACCAAGTAGATTGAATCTATTCCCACCAAAAAGTAAACTCACCAAATAGTCATGGATTTTATTCTAAATCATATAATATGTAGGTTTGGAGTACCTGTAAAATAGTTTTTTATAATGTTATGAGCTTTAGAGCTAAGCCACTTGTAGTTTTGTGCCAAGAATATGGAAGCAATCTGACATTTGCATCTAGTTACAATCCTCATGGGAATGGTCAAGTTGAGACAAGTAATAATAATTTTCTCAAGATAATTAGGAGGACATTGGAGATTAATGAAATAAAATGAGGTGAGAAGTTGAAATTTTATTTGTGGGTAGATATAATTAATGCTAAAAGGGCTACTATAAAAATTCCCTTTGAATTAGTTTATAAAATTCAGGCTCTTTTACCCCTACATATGCAATTTTCTTCCTATCAGTTCATACAACATCTTAAAGATGAAGAAGCGAACCCATATGAAGTTAGGATTAATCAGATAGTTGAGTTGGATGAAGAAAGAAAGAAATATCACCAAAGACGCCTTAAGTTTAGAGAGAATATCAAGAATTTATTTGATAAAAAGGTGACTCCTAGAACTTTTAATGTTGGAAATCTTGTTTTTTCTGGGACAGTAGGAATAAGGATAAAGGAAAACATGGAAAATTTGATGCCTTATGGATGGGTCCATACCCTATCGATATAAGGATTGGGGAGCATACTTTCTTATTGAAGGACCTAGATGAAGATTTGATAGAGTTTCCTATTAATGGCAGACATCTAAAACACTCTCTGGATTAATTATGTTTCTAAGCAGGATGGTTGTCTTGGAAACATCCAATGAATTCTAGGAATGGATATGCCCATACATTTTGGTTATTTTAGAAATAAAAGGGAGTATTTTTAGGCAACACTCATAGGTGATTCGATTCATACACATCTTTTAGTACTGACTGCAAAAACCAACATGGGTGGTACTAGGGAGCTTGAATTTTATATGATGACATATTTTATATACAACATTGCAGGAAATAGGTGTTTTCCTGGCCTTGAATCACATGCCCCTTTTAAACAAAACAAAATACATGAGATTTATCCCCAATTACAGTTGAGTAATTGGAAAGGAAATTTGATATTGGTGAATGATGTGTTCTTTACACATGTCATATACGTATTCAAACCTAAGTGGGAAAAATACAGAATGTCAGAAGAAACTAGGAATGCAATAATGGAGCATGGTTACTTTTTCATCTAGTATAGATAATTCACCTACATTAGATCCAGTGGGTTTGAGGGGCAGTCATGTAAATTTCCAAGATATTTAGATGATAAGATGGCTTTGTGTGAATTTTCAAGACAACTAACACCAATTCATAAGTTGATTGATGGGAGACACAAAACAAACATCAAAATTCCTATTAACATTGGAATATACTCTTTCCCCTCCATTATAAAAGCTAGATTGATGTAGGAGGATATCGAAATATTTAACATGGAGAAATTTGAGGCAAGATATAACTATGATAATAGATGGGTGGTCAGCACTACTTTGGGAAATTATTTTGAGCATGAACATCACTTTGAGGATTATTTGATGAATTGTAGAGATGAGGAGGAAGTTAGACTTAGATATTTCTCAAGGATGACTCTTAGATAAATCATTGATTTAAAAAAATTTATGGTGCCTTAGGTAATTATGGATGACCATCAGACACTGAGTCAATACTATATGTACCAAAAGATAGAAGGACAACCAATGGCTCCCATAAAATGGGATGAGGGAGAGTCAGATGATCAGTATAATAGGATTGCTAATGTGATGAGGAGGACATTGACTTGGTTAAAAGGGAAGAGTATAGATCTTTTCATTCAAAGCACAAAGGGTACTTAATAAATTTAGGGACTTGGAAATTTTTAAGGAATATATTCCCCTTCTGAAGGAAGGGGCTGATAAGATAGATCATTTGGGAGTAAATTCCCCTTAATTACCTTTAAAGAGACCTACCACATGTATTGTTGATGAATGGAATATTGTTGCTAGTGAGATTGGGACTTCCATGTCTTCTTTAAAGCAGATGATAGAGAAAATGATTTTAAATTCCATGCAAAATGCTCTTATTACTTTTGCAATGGCCATACAGATTAAAACTAAAACAATAACCCCCACAATAGTATTAACAGGGGCATCCAGTTCAACTAAGATAATGAGAGGATCTATATCAGGTGTGGACCCAGTATTTTTGGTACAAGGTATAAAATAAAGAGAGGCACCAAATAGTAGGCACTTTAAAACAACTAAGAAGAAATTTAAACTTGTATTTGAACAGCCTTTGGAAAGGGATGTTGGTACTTCAGTAAAAGAAAGTAGCCATGCATCAAGGAAGCAAAAAAATAGAGAGCCTGAGGTGAATGATCCACCTACTCTCAAAGAGGAACAAAAAGGAGTAGATGCTTCCTTGGCTCACCTAGTAACAACACCACCTAATCAAGGGATACCCTAAGTTAATCCAATTAAACAACTAGTATTTCTACCTCCAATTTTATTTCCAGCAGGAGTGGTAGCTGAAAGCATACAGGAACAAGTAACTTAGGGTAATCCCCTATCCAACCAGCTAAGTATTTTTGTGACAGAATAGGGGTTGAAGGAACTTGATGCAACACCATCTAAGAATGTGAATGTACCTCTTCTTGATCAACCACATGAACAAACAAAGATCCCAATTGAAATAATGGACATAGACATAAGTGGATATATTCCTATACTCAAACCATTTAAAGTATCACTTGAAACACATATGGTAGAAGGTATATGTGTTCTCCAGTTAGATGAAAAAGTGAAGGAACTCACCCATTTTCTAGTATTTGAGCTAAAAACCCCAATGCTAGAACTTTCTGTTGAAGTCCAAACTATTTCAGAAGTAGGTAAATCAGAAACTCAGAGGATTTCTAGTGAAGCAATTATAGATATTGTGGCACCAAACAAATAATATCCTTAAGAGTAAAAAAATTCATCAAAAGTAATAAACCACCTCAAAAGGCAAATTCTATTGAAGAAAGAGTGGTAAAAATTGCAAAGGAAGCCACTACAGAGGTGAAAATTGATGATAGTCAAAGTGTACAGACCATTGATAAAGGTGAAGGATTAATTACTAGAGGTCATCATACCGAGCCAAAAAATAAATAACTGGAATAACAAAAGGTAATTATCATACCCGTTCATGAATATGTTTCCACTATACATTGGCCTCTAAAGGAGGCATATATTGCAAAAAGAGAAGAATTTCCCAAATTAAAAACATTAGCTAAAGAGGTTACTAAGAAAACCATATAAGTTATGGCTACATCAGTTGAGGGACCAAATAAGGAACATGCTTCAATTGATAGTGTGACTCAAAAGGAAATTAATTATTCCCATGTCCTAAATCAAGGAGAGAAGTAGTTGGAGGAAGTTCCAAAATAGGATGAACCCAAAGAGTTAACATTAGGACTAGACAAGACACAACAAGAAGTTTCATCGGTGCAAGTTATCCAGGAAATGTCTAATCAATTGGTTTGTTTTCTCTAACAAACCCCAATAGGCATCATAAGAGGAAAAAGTGGGGACCACTCTCACAGTTGGTTGGTTTGGACGGTTAATCTCATAAGAAGAAGAGATAATTGTTCGTAAGAAATTTATAGATATTACAACCTTTGCCTTCCCAAAGCCCAAGAAGACTCCAAATAGGGATAAGGTTATTACTAAGACTCATGTAGATCCATATGGATCTAGAACACTAGAGATTGCAACCCCACACTAAGGAAAATCAAGAAATGATATCACAGCAAGTGATTATAGTGTCTAGCTTATCCCTTTGGGAAAACCCTCAAGAGAAACATTGAAACAAGAGATTTAAGAAGTATTCTAGGGATTTTTTCATAAAGTGTATGGGACAAGATATCAAAAAGGTAGTTCAAATAGAAGGTCGGGTCTTTGAATTCATGTTTACAAAAATTAGTGGGCCAATCTAGTGAAATTCAAGAAGATATCTCGATAGTTACTCCTGAAGTTATTGGACATATTGAAAAGGTTGTCAAGAAGGTTAAAGTTGTTGATGACTGGGTAAAAAGGTTATTTGAAAAAGGGAAAAGGAGATTTGAGAAATAAATAATGAGACATCGAGAACTTAAGACTAATCTAAATGAAATTGATGAGTTAATTGAACAATGTGATAATGAGATTTTCTAATATGAAGTAATTCTTCCCAAGTTGAACCGTATCACTCAACTTGATGAAGATCTATTTGAAAAGGAAGGGAATGTTCCAATAGAAGAAAAGGGAACCCAGTATGCAATCAAATATTTAGGGAAAATTAGGATTGAATTTTTGAATGAAGTTAGAGAAAAGATGGAGACAGAAAAGAAATGGGTTGACAAAAGAATCGATGCCATAGATATGAAATTGGAAGGTATGGTGTTTGATTAATTCAAGAAGAGTTATGTTGACCTATAAATGTACTTCCTAATCAATTATTTTGAGAAAAAAAATCTGATTTGAAAACTTTTATTATGAGATCATCAAGACGTTAATGGTTGTAGAGAGAAGAATTTCAGAACTAAAAGGAAAATCATGGGAACATAAAAAAAGAATGGATCAATGTGGGGATACATTGAACAAGAAGACCTTGATTTTTCAACACCACATAGGTCTAAATGAAGAGGATGTAAAACTATTATTTCTAATATATGATGCGTACATGGAAAGGTAACCAAAGGAGGAGAAATATGATGAAGATAAGGATACAACCATGAAGACCAGTTAACAAGCTTACGCTTGTTTCTTTAAACAACCTTTTTATCTTATTATAATTAATACTCCTGTTTCTTAAAATTTGAACATTATTTTGAATTGTTATTTTCAAGTATGAATGTAATTTGATTAAATACATTAGACTTTCATATTGCTTTGATATAATTTTAAATCTATTATCAAGTATTTGTATTGGTGTAACAGTTTGAGTTTTCTATATTTTGGAAAAAATCAAAATGGGGATTCTATAGGGGCCCTAGCACATGAAAACATTGTGTACATTCTTGAGAATTACATCACAAAAGAAACTAATAGAAAATACCTATTCATCAGCTAATTGGAAATACTCTCTGTAAATAGGTAGTTTCTTTACAAGCATATTCTTTTTAGGAACAAATTCCTCTGTTCCCATTGCCATTTGAATAAAAAAAATACTTCTACTAAAGTACGATACATACCCAAAGACATAATCTCATCAATGTTATCCATAGGACCATCCAACAAACTAGTCAATTGTGATATCCTTTCATAGGAGGAAACTCATTCAGTAATGTCTAGACCTCCTTTAGGAAAAAATTTCTTCCCTATTACTTTAAAAGTGGAGGATGGATTGGTATTCTATGTAGAAGTCAGAAGTGCAATTGCAAATCATTTTTGAGAAGATGGAGTGGGAGGTTTATAACTAGGTTTAATCCTACATTTCTTAATGAAGACTAGTGGAGCTTTAGGAGACTGAGAATATGTGGTCCCTGATAGTTTCTTCTCCAAGTTTGAAACACATTGCTCTATTTCATTCATCCTACAAAAGATATCAGGCATGGTACCTAATTAAATCTCTCCATCAAGTGCATAATACCATAAGGGGATTTATTTCACAATAAATGCTTCATCACAAATGAAGGGATATGTATAGTTAGTCAAACCTTGCACAAAATGCATGATCTTGAGCCAAAATTACTTCAACATTTTAGGGGTCTTTTCATGTTCCAGCCTGAAGAGATGAAAATACATCATCTGAAAGGTAGATACGATAGGGATAATCCTAATAAGCCTCTGAATCAATGTTATATGAAAATTTGGATGATCAAAGGCCTAGTACAATCTTCTAGATCTACAATGTCAAACAACATCCTTATAAATGCCTCGTCAAGATATACTAAGTCGAAAATCTACTACTAATCCTCAGAATAAATCTCTTTCAAAATAGGTACCACTATCATGTCTGCCATGTTGAAGATAGAGAATCCACCAGACCCTTTCACATTCAGAAAATATGTGAGTTCATAAAGGAAACAATGTGCATTTATAGGAAACTCGAGTTAGGAAAGCTATGTAGAGTATAATCATGGTGAGATAACCTCTAAGATCTGTATGTGATACCCACATGAGAGAAATAAGTTTAAAATAATTTTTTATTTGTTGGGCCTCGAAATATTCGCTAAGTAGAAGAAGCTACGTGGGCACGCGAGACCAATATGAAGAAGGGCATGCGGGGTAAAGGTGCGCAGGACAAGGGTTTTAGAAAGGTTTAGTAGAACCCATGGCACGTGTGCAAGAAAAAGAAAAGGGCTTCAAGACTTATCCATATTCAGCATTCCAGGGAGCACATGAGAAAAGCATGACCCAACTAATCATGCGTAGTGGATAAGGTGCTAGCCTAGTAACTTGGTAGTCAAGAAAGGTATATTCCATGTGATGGAAGGATCCAGAAAGACATCATTACAGAGAGTGGAGATACCAGATGGGAATAAGCATACTCCATTAAAGGACCACCTTGATAATGGAGATCGATCTACTACTTCATAAAGGCATGGTAGCAGAAAATAAAGCTATATATAGATATTCTCAGGTAGAAGAAGCAGACACAATGACTAAAGATATGTTATCAAGGAAGAGAGTGTGAATGGAGAGAATGGAAGGAAAATCTCTACAAAAATAGTAATAAGGCTCCAGAGATTTGAAGTTCTCATTTAGAGGACTATAGGAGTAATATCTTGTCTAAAGGGATGGGTCTATGGAAATTTTTTTATAATAGGGGAGGCATAGTTAGGACTTCTGATGCATGACTCTTATCTGCATTAATACATTGGCATGTTATGGCCTTGGTGAATTTAATATGTTTGTTGAACTATGATCAATAGGAAATATATGGTTATGTTCTAAATATGTATTGTTCATGAGTGTAAACCTAGTTCATTTCCTTTACGGTATAAATCAGATATGTTATTCATTTGATGTTTCTCTTGTTATCGAACTAGGTATAATGATATAATAACTCATCTTAAAGCTCTCAGAGTGAATGCATGGTTATTTAACTTTTTGCATCTAAGTTTTTGTCAATAAGTAATGTATTCTCACAAGACTAACATAAAGGTTGGGCTCAATGCTCACGTGTGCCTTAGGTGAGCACCCAATGCCCACTGGGTGATAGTTTGGTGCACATGGGATTAGACTGTTGTTCTAAGGGTATAAAAATTACTACATCTTGGTTATGTTTCTGGGACCTCTTTTCAAATTTGTTATGAGAAATGGCTACATCTCACTTCCATTGAAGAAAGAACACTTGGCTTTGGAAATTGTTATAGTTCAAGAGTATGAAGGATGGGTTTTCTCAAAGATTTAGCATTGGACCTAAGTTTGATACATGTAGATGGGTAGAAGAGAACTTGTACCATGAGTTGTATGAAACCTTCTTCTCTTTATTTCCAGTGGAACTGTATGAATTTATTTCACCATATGCATCCAAATCAAGATGGCACTATAGATCATGTGTATGGACCCAAGATGATTACCAGAAGCTGTAGGATGTAGATCTAACCTAGATGCATGATGTTGACCACTGGTGGAGAGGAGTGTTGACTAGCTATATGTTAGAATATGTCATTTCTACGTATTCTTTTCCAAAGGTTGCTGAGTTAAAATTCTTGAGGGAGCCTAGAGGATCATTTTTTCTGTGATATCCCATTGGCTATGAAGATCTTGATCATTACATTAAGTTTGGATGCATTCCCTATGTCCATCTAAACTTATATGAGCATTGGGCAAGGAAGCTATGGTGGAAGAATATGGCAAATATTGTAACTAAGAAGGAAAGGGAAGAGAGACGACTCAAGTATAGTGAGGCATGTGAAAGGGAGTTGGCTAGACATTGTGAGGTTACAAGAGTGATGGATTTATGGAGGAAGATGTTGTGGGAAGGAGTTGAGGTTCATATAGAGGATGTGGAACCTGAGTACTCTATGTTACCCCATCTTGGCAAATGTGGAAGAGAAGCCCCTTCAGCTTCTGATGAGAGTTCTTTGGGTGGATAAATGAGAGCCATCGACAAAAATCTAAACCCACCTAGTGACCAACCCCTGCACTTAGTTTTCCAAATCAAGAGATAAGTATTGTTAATCTAGTTGGTATCAAAGGGAGTAACCGATCTGCACCTAGTAGATATAATTTCTTGTTTGGGACATCTATGGATGCACAAACCATTCCCGTTTTTAGAGAAATTTTTGTACAAGGTAAAAATACACAAAGTTTTGGTATCACATTTGGGATTGGCGTGGGACACACAACTTGAAGCGGGGCAATATCACAAACCATCAATGTGCATTTTAGTGGAACATTGGGAACACTAGGTATAACCACTTCAGGCCATTTTCTAGCTACATGAGGTAGATCTGGTGGTGTAGGGGCCGAAGGACCTAGTGGACCTAGCGGATCTAGAGGATTTGGTGGGTTAGGAGGGATAGGACCTGGTGGATCTATTAGATCTAGTGGCAAAGGAAACACAGGAGGAAACCAAGGTTCTGGGTCAGGTGGACAAGGGCCTCAGCTACCCCCACAAGTATTTTTTCAGATGTCTTTCCACCTACTAGACTACATAGGTATTGAGGATGTTGCAGAGCATGTGCACAAGTGTGAATTGCTATGACGCATGAAGGGGATCACTACCCCAGAGCAAAATTCAAGTCAGTTTGTAATAATGTTGCAAGGTCATGCGCATAATTGGTACCACAAGTATGACCCCTATCAGATGGTTGTGGATTACACTACATGTAAAAATGCCTTCCTAACAGAGTTCCATATCCCTGAGTTTGAGAATAAGAGCATCATCTCTCTGAAGGAGATCCATCAAGGAATGGCAAAGAGTGTTTAAGAGTACGACGCATGGTTCAAAACTCTCTTATCAAAACTATCCTATGTCATACACCCCTCTCAGCATGTTCAATGGTTTTTAGGGATTGATAACACTGTTTAGAAGGGAACTATCACATTAGACTTTCATAGACCCACACGAGACCTTGTAAGCTACCCTACACGCTGAGGCTGTTGGGAGTGTTGTTACCGGTGTGAGCCCTTTCCTGGAGGCTCAGATTGTTGCAATGGCCAAGTAGTTGGAGAAGTTATCTGTGAACTCAATGTATGAGGTTTGTAGTGGTCTTTGGTGTATAGATTGTGAAGTGGAGGGGCATGTAAAGGATAATTACCCCCAGAATGTAGTACACACTATGATAGTAGATTGTGAAATCTGCCATAGGGACCATGATGTGAGTAGGTGTCCTCTACTATAACATGCAATCTATAGGAATGTGTCTTGTTATTACAAGATATGTACCTCTACAACCCATGAAACAAAGGATTGTAGGTAGATTGACTAGATTCATGATGCCATTTATCTTGGTATGCGTGAGTCTAGCCTTGTAGGTAGTTCCAAGGATGATGATTGCCGCTATGAAGGGTGTACAGATGGAGGGGTGCATGGAATATGTTTCTACAGAGGATTTCATGGTCATAGTAATAGTGGAGGAGGAAGAAATGAGTTCCCACGTGGAACCTCTTATAATTGCAGATCGACAGAGCATTATAAGCGTGAGTGTCTTGATCTGTTGCAGTGCTCGTGGTGTGGAAAGAAGCATAAGTATGAGGAGTTTCCTAAGCTATTTTAACACATGATCCAATAACACCGAAAGGATAAAGGCACTAGGATGGTAAGCATAAAGAAGGATGACCCATAGTGGATGTCAAGAGTGGCGCGTGAGTTAGGATTAAAACCTATAATGGTGACAATGTGAGTAGAGGTTGCACGCACAAGGGAGATGCCAAGACAAAAACTAGTTTTTAGGGAAGAAGTGGTACATGGGAAGTATCTAGACCTTTCTCATCAGAAGGAGGTGTATCAAGAGACTGTGGATGTGATTCAGGGATTATAAGGAGAGATCTAGTGTCTAAAGGAGCAGTCAAGGTAGTTGGAGAAAAGGAAGAATGTTAAGGCTCCGCAGAAGGATCTAGATGAGGTTAGGGAAGTGTGTAAAATGTTAAGGCAATTTAATATCACTCCCTTGCTACGAGAATGGTTATGGGAGAAGGTACTATGCGTCATGCGAGAGCGCGAAAGGTAGCTTCTGTTTTCAAACCTTCCTCCTCACATCCTTGACTATGATAAAGAGATCACATTGAATGCAGTTATTAATGGGTGGCTTTTGAGTAATATCCTCATTTACACATAAGTGGAGTTCAATGATCTTACACTAGATGCTTGGTATCAAATGGGAAGGCCCGCATTACAGTTGTCCTCGAATGTGATATATATGGTGAACAAGACAAAGGCAATGCCCATTAGAGTCTTGAAGGATGCAGTTATCACTATTCAAGGGGCCAAGTTCAAGAGGGAATTTGAATTCTTGGTGCTAGCCGAGGCAGATAACTTTCCAGTGTTACTTGGGCACTCCTCGTGTTACAAAAATAATTCCAACCTATGGTTTAACAAGGGGTATATCAATTTTGAGAACAAGGAAGAACAGGTCATCATCCCATTAATAGATGGGAAATAACCACCCTATACTGAGCCCTTGATAGAATCTATGTGCATTCAATCAGAGACCCTAAGATAGTTCATCCTACAAAAGGAGTTATCCAGTTTGAAGATTCTTAGTCAATTAGTGATACAACTAGCATATCATGTGACAATTGGGTGCACAGGACCTATGAGTTAATTAGGTGCTAGTTAAGAGGATTTGTAATAAGAGTGATAAAGGTACGCTCAATAAATTACCTGGGAAGGAAGAAGCTACCAAGTTACTCTAGAGGATCAAATCCTATTGATTTCTTGTGAGAGATGGAGGCTCATTGGATACATGAGGATGAAAGGAGAAGTATGCTCAGTTATAAATTTCTTGGGACTGCAATGAATTGGTGGGAAACACATTATGAGAGTCTTCTAGAGTGGCATGAGGTAAGATTCACATTCTCTATAAGGTTCTGCAGAAGCAACGTGCCCACTATTATCCAAGAATACCATGGTAAAGAACCCACCTCTTCCCATATCCAAGCATGTGATAAGGAATGGATGGAAGGCACATAAGCTCTACCACCTTCATTAGGGGTGCATAATTTATATTCCACCATACAAGGTTGTATACGTGCATGATACATTCACTCGGAGATGCATCATCAGACAAGGAATTGGCAGGAATTAATGGCTGATCTCATTCAAGCTTTTGAGTACCGAAGTAACACGTCATCAGTAGATAAGGTGTTGCAAGTTTTCCATCACCTTAAAATGGGAGATAGTGTTATGGTAGAAGATAGGTTACTAGAGTTGTTGGGTGAACCTAGTTTGGAGATGTGTCTCGATGAAGAGGAATCATAAGAGATACATCTTGAGCACACGTGCATTGAAAAGGAAAAAGGAAAAATGGTCTATGTAATAGATGGTGACGAAATGGAAAGTTTTGATGTTAACCATTCTAAAGGTACACACAAATTCATGGATAGTGTTGATGAGTGAGTATGCACCTACCATGAACCCTTGAAAATAAAGAAATTTAACATTGGTTTGAAGGCGGAACCTAAGGAAGATATCATTGGGGATTATTGGTCATAAAAATAGGTCTCAAAGATCATTGATCTGTTGTGCGAGTTTTAGGATCTACTCCCATGTGGGTACCATGAGCTCAAAGGTGCTCACCCTTCCTTGGGGAGATGAGGATCAATTTAAATGAAGGTACATGCTTGATTTAGAAGAGACCCTATTGGATGAATCTAAACTTACGCGTAAGAGTCAAGGAGGAGACAGAAAATATGATAGCATCTGGTATCATTGAGGTTGTGGAATAATCATAATCGGTAAGCCCAATGGTTATAAGCATTAATAAGGATAGAAGGATAAGGATATGTGTTGACTACATGGACTTAAACATAGTGTGTGTCATTGACCCTTTTCGAACCCCATTCATTGAAGAAATTCTAGAAGGATTAGCTGGATGCGGGGTCTATTCCTTCATGGATGGGTTCTCATAGTATCACCAGGTTAAGATTGAAAAGGAAGACCAGAGAAAGAAAACTTTTTCCACTTAGTGGGGAAGTTTTCCCTACACCATCATGCCTTTTGGATTGAAGAATGTCCATTTTGTGTTCTCGCACATCATGGTATAAGTGTTTTAGGACTTCATCCATAAATTTCTTCAAGTCTACCAGGATGACTGAACTGTGTATGGGTTACTAAAAAACCATTGTGACAATTTGAGGCTAATGTTCAAAAGATGTCGGCAGTTGAGGATATCCCTCAACATTAAGAATTGTATCTTTTCCACTCCATTTAGAACCCTGTTAGAACATATTATATGTAAGGAAGGCTTGTTAGTGGATCCCACCAAAGTTGATGTTATTATGGGATTGAGAGAGCCTATTAGTCAGAGTGCAGTGCATGGATTTATTGGTAATACGGGGTAATATAGGAAGTTCATCAAAGGATATACTGAGATTTTTACACCCTTAGAATAATTTCTTAAACACAAGAGTGCCTTTCACTAGGAGGAAGCACATAAAAATTCATTTAACACTTTGAAGTATATGCATGTTATTGTGCCCATACTACGTTTCCCTTCCTAGTATAAGCCTTTCCATGTTCTATTTGATACCTCAGGGACAATCATTTGAGTAGTACTAGCACAACCTGGTGAGGGGATTTTAGATCACACCCTTTGTTTTGCAAGTCAGAAGTTGACACTAGTAGAACAGAATTATAAAACTACTGAGAATGTAGCATTGTCAATGATCTAATAATTACATAAGTTTAGGTAGTATCTACTGGAAACACCTTTTATGTTCTACAAAGATCACATGGCACTGAATTATTTGGTAAATAAGATGGTTTTGCAAGGGCACATATGTCATTGGGTCTTGTTGTTTCAAGAATGTTACTTTTTAGTTGTGGTAAAACTAGAAAAAAGTAATTCAAGACCCAACCACTTATCAAGGATTGACTCAGAAGAGGACACGCAGAGCATTGAGGATACCATACCAGACGTACAACTATTTAGGTTGTAGTCTGTGCCCTCTAACTTATAGGATATTGTAGTGTTTTCTAAAATAGTTGTGGCTTGGGAATGGATGAAGGATTTAGAAAAGAAACAGTTGGCTATACATGTCGCGCCCTAAATGTTGATTAGTGGATATTTGTACAAGTTAGGGCATGATGAGGTTTTGCGCCAATGCATATTAGAACATGAGTATGTGGTGATTATGGAGGAAGCATGTGATGGGATTGTAAGAGGAAACTATGTAGGAAATGTAACCACATGAAAGATTCTACTCATAGGGCTTTTGTGGGAGAGTATTTACTAGGATTATATTGATTTTTACAAGGCCTGTGACCACTATCATCTCCTTGCCAAACCTAGAAGGAGGGATGAAATGCCCTTGCGACCAATAGCCAGCGCTGAACCATTTGGAAAATGGAAATCAACTTTGTAGGACAAATTTCACCTACAACGGGAAGGAATGGCTCACATTAAATCATCACTTTCATTGATTACTTGACAAGATGGGCAGAGGTAGCAACTGCAGGGACAATTGCTAGATTCTTAAGGGAAAAAATACTCAGCATGTATGGATGTCCTTTGAGCTTAACTAGTGATAGGGGAACAGATTTTATGAATGAAATGGTCAAGATCTTATTTGTAGAGTTTATGGTGGCCCATTACAACACTACCCGTTATAACCCTCAAGTGAATGGAACCACTGAGGCATTTAACAAGATACTAAGTCATGTGTTGAGAAAAAAAATTGATGTTGGAAGACAAGACTAGGATGACAAGGTATCAGCATCTCTATGGGCATACATGACAACCTACAAAAGATTGAATAAGGGCATCCCATTTCAATTGGTGTTTGGTGTAGAAAATTTTTTTCCAGTTCAATTCATGATACCATTGCTGTGTATAACACATGTAGGAGGATTGGCTGATGACCAAGCACTCGAGGAAAGGATTGACAAGTTAATGTAGTTAGATGAAAGGTGATCACTTGCTAGATAGAATCAGAAGACTAAAAATGTAAGACAAAAGGCATGGCAAGATCAGCATATCAAAAATAAGTAGTTTAAGGTTGGTTAGATGGTCCTGTTGTATGACTCCAAGTTTCCACGCCATCCTAGGAAGTTGAAAGTCCATTTTTTGGGCCCTTACATCATCTCATACATCCTTGATTCAAGCACCTGTCAATTACAAGCACTGGATGGGACAAGGTTACTTATTCATTTCAATGGGAGTAGGTTGAATCCCTACTATAAATAAGTCTTCCTTGTGTTTGTAAATAAGGCAGCATTTCTAGTTAGATTAGGATTTCCCTTTATGCATTTCCTTTCCTCGTGTTTCCCTTTCTTTTTTCTTGTTCCTTTCTTCTTCTTTTTGCATCTTATGCACCGGTAACCACTTATTACTTTAAAAAGGTTATGTATGCACAAAGGACCGCACATCTGATTTAGTGTGGGGTGGAGTAATGCAGAGTAGTAAGAAGTGTGATACAAGTTGGTAGTAAAATTTATATGGCTCAGATGAAAGGATTTCAAGGCACCAAAGATAGAAGAATGCACATGGAAATGGTGGATAAGAATTTTGGTGTCAAGATATCTTAACAAATACCATGTACAAAGGATAATAAGTGCAAGAACAACATGAGGTAGGAAAGGGAAAAAATCAAGTTAAGGACTAAAGAAGTTCCTTCAGTGCTACAGATGCATGCTTAAGATTCTTCGGTCGGTAAGGAATTTTTTCATGCCAAAAGGTTGTAGAAGGTTTCATGTAGGATTGGGCACATGGGTAAGGGTGCTTAAGGTTGGCTTTAGTGAAAAAATCCACATTTTATTCTAAGTACATCGGTAGGTGGTGTAGCATTTATTGATAGAAAGGGGAAAAAGATATAAGGATGAAGTCATGAACATTATTATTTACCTTGTTATTACAAGATTGAAGAGCTCTTGCAAACTAGGGCATCCATGAAAACATAGTTTTGTGAAGAAATAATCATAGAGATTTAAGTACGTGACTAGGGTTGATCTGTAAACCAAAGTGGAAGAAGTACATGGGCATAGGGAAGAGAGTTTCAGAGGAATACGCCAACTTGTGGAAGAGTTTTTCCAAGTTAGGGTTTTGTAGCTAGTGTTTTTCCAAGTTAGGGTTTTGCAGCTAGGGTTTTGGAGTAGAAGGATTCTTCTATGTATTCGAGCCACAAGATTAAACAGAGAAAGGAAGAGGAGAAATAACAGTTTAAGTTATGACCCGATAAGTGAAAATTCACTCTGATGGATATGAATCAAAGTTTATTTATGCATTGGAAGATTCACTCTGATGGATGGGACTCAGAGTCCATGGTATAAATTATCATTCTCTTTCACCGTGCAGTACTTCTAAGAAGGGGTCAACCATTTCAAGGAGGCCAAAAGGATAAGGTTTGACCTAAGTGAGGTAGACTAAGACTACCATGAGCTACGTAGAAATCTTGTATACCTAAATAAGTGCACATATTTGGAGAAGTGTGTCTCCCACAAAGTGTATATGATGAATCCATTGACATTGCTAATTTCCATAAGGACTACAACGAGATTATACTTGTGCATCAAGACAAAGTTTGAGAAGGGTGCCTACTTGTAGAATGATTTCTCCATTCTAGAAGACCCCACAGGAAGGAAGAAGGTTGTGCCAAAGAAGAGGGAAAGAGTAGTGCAAAATAAGAAAGCACCAAGTGTATAAATAGCACAATTAATGGGCATGCTATAAATAAGCATTAAGCCAAGCACTTATGTGTATAAAAATAAGTCCCTAGTTAGGAAGAAGACCCCAGAAGAAGAGGTTCCAAAAATATAATAGCCTCCCACATGAGAAGAATCACCAAGAAAGGAGCTTCCTACTAAAGAGGAAGAGAAGGAAGAATCCCCAACTAGGAAAAAACAGAGGGTAGCAGGGAAGGCAGTCTCAAAAGAGATGGAGAGTTTAGAGGCCTAGAGGGGTGAGAAGGATGATGATGAGGATGAAGAAGTTCATAATCATCTCATGTATGATATAAATGATTCAGAAGAAGAATGAAATGAAGAGAAGGTTGTCGAAGAGGAATTAGACGCTCATGGTAGAGGGGTGAGAAAAGAGGCGAACACAAAGGATCAGAGGACCCCAAGCCTCACCAAGAAGCAAATAGAAGGGGTCATGGAGAGAGAATTGGTAGGAATTATCAATAAGTTAGTGGAACATGAGGTAGATGTTATCACAGATGAAGTTCTCAATGATATAGAAGAGGAGAGCATTGGAAAAGAGTATGGCGACATGGGTAGAGACCCCAATCTAGTAGTAAGCTTTCCAAATGTTGCATGAATAGATGGGAAGAGCATAGTGGTAGCATAAAGGAAAGGAATGGATTATATCAATGATCTAAGAAAGGTGTTATGCATGTACTTCCATAGCACAGTGCCAACAAAACAACTCATGGCCATGTCTTCATTTGACAAAGAAGGTGCATACCCACAGACTAGGAAAATGCTATCTTGGGAATTCAAGTCCCACGTAGATGAGCTTGAGTTTGAAGTGATCCAAGGGGTGCTAAAGGAAAAAGGAATCAACCCCCTAGTAAATGTTCAACAATTGTCAGATGATCAAGTTTGTAATGCACTCAACAAAGTTTCAGTTGAGGTTGAGGCCAAACTTTTTTGGAGGAATGATAGGGTGAAATTCCTAGAAGGGGAATTGGAGAAGGAGGAGGAGCTCCTTGAGAAGAGAAAGGACCTAAAGAAAGAAGAGATAATCAACGCATAGTTAAGGTGCAAACTGAAAGAGGAGAATGTAAGGATGCGTGAAGTATATAATAAAATTTAGATGATTACGGATGCTATTGTCTTAAAGCATCCTGACCTATTACCACCTGAGAAAAAGTACGAATTAACATTACAGTGCCTGGAGGATTTGACTCACATCCTCACACTAGAAAGGCAGCCACTTGCCTTAGAATCCACAGAGGAGGTGTTTGTACACCAAGAAAAATAGGAGAAGCTTAATGTTGTAGAGATCGTTGCTTAGTATACCAAACTCTTTGCCAATGTAAAGGCTGCCATGTAAATTGTTGAAGTTTTTATGATAATTACGCTGACAGAGATATGGTAGCAAGAATTCTAGTTTCTACACATGAAGCAAAGCTCAAGGAGTTTCAAGAGAATAATAAGGGGAACAGATAAGAGTAGGATAAGATCTTGGCTAATGTGGAGAAGAAATTAGAATCCATCAAGACCTTGCAGGGCTCGATCAAAAACCGGCTAAAGAAATTATACCCCCAGATCACCCAAAGGATGGATGCGCTTGATGATTTTGGAAAACAACTAGAAGGGATTGCTGATACAATGAGTGCCAAAGGGGATGAGATAAGTTTTGAGGAGGTAAGATACCTAGTAGGTGAAATCTATCAGTAATTGCAGGGCAAGGTAGATGCCTAGGAGAAGCTTGAGGTGGATATAAGGAAGCATTTCCTACTCCTCCTTCAATAATAAAAAAAAATCTTCTTCATTCCACCCATTCTTTAATTCTTTCATTCCTCGTTCCTCATTCCTTCATTATTTATTCCAACCTTTCAGAGTCCCACCATTATTTATTCCTTGAAAAATAGGTGTTCCCAAGGATGGAGAACAAGATTAGTTTGGGGTGATGTTGGGCCTCAGAATATTGGCTAAGTAGAAGAAGGCGCATGGGCACACAGGACCAATATGAAGAAGGGAGTGCGGGGTAAAGATGCACAAGACAAGGGTTTTATAAGGGTTTATTAAAACCCATGGCACACACACAAGGTAAAGAAAATGGCTTCAAGACTTATCCATATTCGGCATTCCAGGGAGCACACGAGAAAAGCATGACTCGACTAAGCATGCAGAGTGGATAAGGTGCCAGCCTCGCAACTTGGTAGTCAAGAAAGAAATATTCCATGTGATGAAAGGATCTAAAAATACATCATTGCAAAGAGTGGAGAGCCCATATGGGAATAAGCATGCTCCATTAAAGGACCACCTTGACACTTGGTGATCAATCTGTTACTTCAAAAAGGCATGGCCATGGGTAATAGAGCTATATATAGAGATGCTTGGGTAGAAGAAGGAGACAAAGCGACTAAAGAGATGATATCAAGGAAGAGAGTGTGAATGGAGAGAATGGAAGGTGAAGGTCTTCAGGAATAGTAATAAGGTTCCAGAGAGTTTGGGTTCTCATTTAGAAGATTGTAGGAGTAATAGCTTGTTTAGAGGGATGGGTCTATGGAAATATTTTTGTAATATGGGAGGCATAGTTAGGAATTTTGATGCATGACTCTTATCTATATTGATATTGTTGATGCAAAATCATAGCACCCCTGGTTGCACATCAGATTTTTAGGTTGATGTTCATGCGTCCAGTGTGATTGCATAACATTGAATCCTTTCTCCAAGTGTGGGACTTGAAAAAATGAGAAAGAATTCTCCAGAGAAAGGCTGGTTCCTATTCCTCTGTTTAGATGCACCAATGAAACGCAGAGGTTTACCCAAGAAAAACTAAACTAACTATCAAGGAGACAGGGAGAGAGAAATGCATATAAATAAACCTAAGCGAAGGAGGTGATGCACCGAGGAATGAAGAACATAAGCTTTGCAACATAAACACAGATCATATAGATGCAATACCACACCATGCACAGGTAACCGAAGTGCAATGAGAGATCAGAATGACAACAATGAATACATGAGAGGATTTAAATTCAATCAAAGAAATATATATTGCTCAAAGGATCAATTCGATACATTGCAATGGCTAAAAGGCACAATGGCATTACAGTCTATGTGGGAGGCTTGAAAACTCCACGAATTCTCTTACAAGCAGGAGAGAAGGGAGGGGTTGCAAAACAAGAATGTCCAACATTAGAAAGAAGCCCCTCCTTACAATTTATAGGAAGAATGAGAGAGAAAAGAGAGAGGAATTTGAAATCTGCCCCAACCACCTCCAGAACGCACTTAACTCAACTCATAATGATGGAAGCGGCGGATCTTGGCAAAACGGCAAGCTGCCTAACAGAGGCGGCGAACTGTCTACTGCATTAAAGTTGTTAGTTGAGCATCACTTCTGCTTATTATTTCATGCCAGAGGCATCTTCTGATTTTCTTTCTTTAAACTGAACCAAAATGCAAGATTGACCCTGGAAATGTGTAGAGAATCTCACAAGCTTTCTGTTGATATAAAGAACGCGCAAATCTGAGCTCTGGATCGAAAGTTATGTCGATCAGAAGTTTTAGGGCACGGAACAGGTGAAAATGGATTTTTTGAATTTCTTCCCGCACTCTGCCACTTGGATGACACGTGGCACGCTCTGATTGGACGATCAATTCTTTCTCCTCCTTCTTTTCGGCGGACTGTCCTTTGAAATTTTGACTTTTTGATGATTTTGGGACTTTTTTCACCCCTTTCCCGCGCTCCCGCCATTTGGATGACACGTGGCGTGATCTTCTTGGAGGACAGGGTGCGGGGCTTCCTTTACTTTTAGCCTTTTTGGGGAACTCAACCAAATTCTCTAACTTCCTCCCGAGCTCCGCACTTTACTGCTCTATTGGACACGTGTCCAATTCCTATTGGCTCGGGCCAGCGCTTCAAACCTTGCCCCTTTGACTTTTTAACCTTTCTCCTTGAGACACGTGGCATCTTTTGGTTGGTTCTCGGGCCTGCCGAGTCTTCTGCGTACTTCGCGTCCATCTGTCCCGGATGTCCCATTTGATTTTGGACCCTTTGTGACAATTTTGGCCGATTCAGCCAGTTTGCGTACCTCTGGCCCGATTGTTCCATTTTCCTTTGGACCGCTTGGGACAATTTCGCCCGGTTTGCCCGGTTCGCACCCATTTGTACCACTTGTCCCACTTTGTTTTTGGGCCCTTTGTGACAATTTCACCCGGTTCGGGCCTTTCTGTCCCAAACATTCTGAGCAACACTTAGCCAATTTCTTCCTCCTCCTTTGGCCGGATCGGCTTTTCACGCCTTTCACGTACTTCTGGCCCAATTGTCCCAAATGCAATTTGGGCCGCCTGGAGGCTTTTCAGCCGATCCGCGCCTTGACGTCCCAAATGTCCCAGTTGCTCCCTTTAGCAGGACTTAGCCAATTTTTTCACTTTTATCTGAATCAACCTATTTGCCTTTCTGCCACCTTTGATGCATGTTATCGAAATTTACCCTGGGGGGAAATTTTGATAACAGATACATTGTCTTGTTATGGACTTGGTGAATGCAATATGGTTATTGAACTATGATCAATAGGAAATATACGGTTTTGTTCTAAATATGTATTGTTCATGAGTGTAAACCCTATGCATTTCCTTTATGATATGAATCAAATATGTTATTCATTTGATGTTTCTTATGTTATCATATAATAATGATATAATAACTCATCTTAAAGATCTCGGAATGAATGCATGGTTCTATACATTTTTGCATCAAATTTTATGTCTTTAATAAATGTATTCTCACAAGACTCACATAAAGGAGGGTCTCGGTGCTTGCATGTGCCTCGGTCGAATGCCCAGTGCCCGCTGGGTGATAGGTTGGCACGCATGGGATTAGATGGTTATTCTGAGGGTATAAAAATTACTACATTATTATGAAAAAGATAATGTTTGGCTCGATGTGACATGATCCATGTGGGAATAATCACCCCAGAAAGACATGAAAAAGAGTGTGTGTTCCCTGAGATGGATTCTTAAAAGGAAAAAGGGATTACACATCAAATCAAGCCATATAGAGGTGCTCATAAATCATCAAAAAGATATATTTACCCACCAAAAAGGGGAAATGATTAAACAAATATCAAAAAGATGACATGGCATCCTACTCATTCTAGGAGAGTGAAAATTGTGAATCACTCGTGATTTTTCCACCTAGCAACATAAAATAGAATATTTTCAAGAGAATAATAATGGATCAGATTGTGTGATGTAAAGGAGAATATTCATGCTTTTCAGGGGTTAAATGTTTCTTATATTTTTGAGAGATAAAGGAGAAAACTGATTTGTATTGTCTTAAGCTGAACTAATCTAAGATACCTTAGTTTTTATTCACCCATTCCCAAACCTTATTACCAAGATGATTGCACTATATAGTCATTGGTAAACATTGAGGTCATAGGTGTTATGTCCCCTTGTTGAAGTATTGGTGTTTCTTGAACTAAATTTATGTGTATTCTCATGAGCAATGTTCTGTTATTTCAATATGTTTTATTGTGAATCAATTATCTGCATTCCTGTTGCAATCTTATGCTAATTAATTTCTTTGAATTACAAAAATTCTTGTTTTAAATAGTGAAAATTTGGAAACTGCAACTATAATATTAATGGAGCTTTCCTTCATACCGTAGTAAACAATTTTAAATTCAAGTTGTACCTGTCTGATTTTAAGATCTTTGTTAGTTCTTGAGGGTATATGGAATGTATTTGATTATAAGTTGTCAGCATTTTATTGAGAATTTATCATGAGATTTTTGGTTTAGATTCTCAAAATTTGTGTGAAATCTTGTATTCTTGGGCCTCCATGAATACAAATCTTTTGGTTGAAGGAGTTTTTTGAGTTGTGTGATATATGCATCCTGTAATTTACCAAAAATAACCCAAGCATGTTGGCACATCACTCATCCTAGACTGAGTGCTCACCCGAAGCACGCAAAGGTACCAAGCCCCTCCTTAGAGTTGTTTGTCTAGGATGTGAACATGATGAAGAGTTAATACATTCAGATCCATAAACATTATAAAATTTCCACATAGCATGTTCCAGACCTAAAAGAATAATGAATTAAGTAATAGATGTAATGAATTCAACCATGTAAGAATTAGTTTTAGTCATATTAAAACCATTATTCACCCAACACACTCTATTATATTAAAACACAATAAACACATAAGCTTCTTATAATAAGTAGTATCATAAGTTCATGTGTGCATAAGATCTAGTAGCTCATACACAGTACTCTCTAATCTACATAGATTACTACATATTTATAAGGGTGGGGACTTTCCCTTCACCCCTTACATAATTCCCAAAATAGGCCACATGCTTAAAATAGCCATGTGCCTTTACAATAATAGACACACATACAAGTGCGCTAATAATAGATATCTTCTAGTTAAGTGGCAGTGATAATCCTATTATTAACTCAAACTCATGCAAAGTGCTTAGTAGATGATCTTCCAAAAATAGCATTTGTATGTCACGTAAGTTTCCATCTGGTTGTGTGCCCCACACGTTACCTCCAAAGATAGCCCCTAACCATGAAAATGGCTAATTCCAAATTCATTATGTCTTTCATACGTGCTTGCTTCCCTATCCATCTACGCCTTCAAATTTTCCCTACTACCAAACGCAAAGCTTCTATGCACCTTCTTCTTAATTTCATACTTCATTTTCTCAACAATGATATGTACTTTACATCAAGAACAAATATCTACAGCATTTTTAAGGTTCAGCTAAGTATTTTGTATAATCAGCTTTATCATGCTTGATCTCCTGTCAATACATCCAAACCACAATCAATAGCCATATAATCCACCTGAGTCACCCATGTTTACATTGTTTATGCACAAATGCTAAGGAAATATGTTATTTTTATCCATCCTTTATCAAAAATATGTAGAAGCAAGTTGGATCCATCAATGTCTTTAGTAACTTGAACCTTCTTTAAAATACATCTGCATTTTCTAGTGTGATAACTTGTGAGATTTATATGATGTTTGCAATGACTATGTCTTCTTGAGGTTTACTTTTCACTTCCTTGAGAAAGAGAGTCTAAATATTGTCATTCCATCCATTTCTTTCATAAATACAGGTTACAAAATGGGTCCTCTCACCATGTTTACAAGAAGAACCTAAAGTAGCAAGGTAGGTCATACCCTTAGTGAGGTGTTATTCAACATTTCTCAAGTCAAAGGGACAAAGAGACTACCAAATCCATCCCCAACTATAAAACTTCTTGAATCCTAGTTTGTCTTTCTCTAAGCATCCTTCTTAGCTCATTGATGTTTCTTGACTTACAAGGTGGGACTGATTTGGGTACCAACAATGACATCCCCTTATGAGCAGCTTTTTGGATATGGTGATGTTAATGAGGAAACTGATTTTGATTATATATGTATGATGGAGTTTTCAAATGATTCACCATAAGGAGCTACTTCCACTAATATTTTATATCCTAAAATTGTGGAGGACATTTTGGATTGCACAAATCAGGTATCCTCCCCCCTTCTATTGTTAATGTTGATATAGATATGGCTCAATCATTTGAGCTTACAAATCATGACTTTGAGTATTTAAGATCTTTAATGATCAAAAAGTATTATGGTGGAATCCCTTCTGAAGAGGATAGGCATATATTTATGAATGTTTTTTCTGCTCAAAAAAGAGATGATAACATTCACAATAGAAAAGTCAAAGGATTTTTCTTTTCTCCTAAACCAAAAATTCCTCTCTTGACCAATATCCCCAAAGATGGCCCCAAAATAAGTATGCCTGATAAAGGTTTTTTTATTACTTCAAGGCCAAGCACTTTTGCTTCCACCCAAGCAATAAGGGGCAACATCCCATCAGAAAAGATAGTCACCTCAGCCCCCAACATAGCCTTTCCCAAGTATGCATTATGTGATATGACTCAAATTCTAATTCAGATAAAGAGCTTTGTCCCAATTATGGAATTACTCAGAATTCTTGAACATAGAAAAAGAGCATTTGAATACTTGGGGCTAAAGGATGTTGTGGTTATCAAATAAAGGGGTATAAATAATGTAGTAATACCCCAGTGTTCCTAAAGTTGAGATAAAGGAAGACCCAGAGAACATAGAATAACCCCCAGAAGTATATTTAGGCACATCCTTAGTAGAATCCAATTTGGATGTGGACCATTTATTTACTACTTTGATTGGAAATGGGTGGCTTCTTCACAATTGTATGTTTGATTCAAGAGCTTCATGTAATATTATTCCTTTAAAGGTCATGAATGAATTGGACATTAAAATAACAGAAACCTTTTGAAGGTGTTATATTATGGATTCAAGAGAGGTACCTATTGTTGGATATGTCATAGGTCTAATAGTATAGTTGGTGTTGGAACATAATTATTAAGTGGTCTGGCCAACCCTTAATGTATATGGGTCCATCACTAATATATAGGTTAATATTTAACAATATGAAATATTTCTATTTCTATTATTAAATATGCTAACCTAGGTATATACTTTAGGTTAAATATTTAATATCATGAAATGATTATATTTCTAATATTAAATATTATAAACATAGGTGTATGTGTCAACCATTTTAGGTTGAAAAGGTGGGTTAGGAGACATACCCGATTACCTTATATAAAAAGGACTTTGGGTCCTCATTTGATATATTCGGGAAATATATCAAAGGTGTGTAAATCAAGTGATTTGGTTTTACCCTTGGTAAATAGGGTTTCAAAGGAGGAGGTGATCTTACTGGATGTAAAATAAGTTCTCTGAAGTAAAAGGTTATTTTCAAAGTGGTTTTTACCCTATTGGGGTTTTCCACTATAAATACTGTGTCACCTATGTTATTTATTTCCTGTAAGTATTTCTCTATTTACTTATGTTATGATTTAATATTTATTTAAATATTTATTGTAACATTATATCATATGTAAGTTGATTGAATCCATATTTATTAGAATCCTGAAATTTTAACAGTTGGTTGCCTTTCCTAGAAAATATTTGACTATGAATATGGTTATAGTTGATTGTCCTGCTAAATGGGGTATGTTGCTATCAAGAAAGTGGACTGTTACTGTGAGAAGGATTGTTTATATGGACATTTCCTATACCGTTATACCATTGGAAGGTAAACTAGTCAAATTGCATGTAGAAAAGAAAATGCTCCATCTTATTGAGGATCTTATGTATTCTTCTTTTGAGGTAGTGTTTGTTGATACAGATTTGGGTAACTTCATAGATTGTGAAGATTTTAAAGATCGTTGTATGGATACTAATGCACACCTAGAAGATGTCAATTCCCCCTGGACCATGAATTTTGATGGAGCATGCTCTAATGCTAGAAATAGAGCTGGAGTGGTTCTAACTTCTCCAAATTGTGTTTCTTTTAATTTCTCTTTTAAATTAAAGTTTAAATGTACCAACAACATAGTTGAATATGAGGCATTTCTCTTTGGTTTAAGAGTTTCATAGAAGCATGGGATTAAGAACATTATTGTCAAAAGAGTGTAGACACCTAAATTCACTTACCCCTTCATCACCCACATGCGCATACTTATTTTAATCATCCCCTTATTTAATTAAAATCCCATCCAATCCTCATTAATTAAATAAGCCACATTAATTAATTAATCATTTAACATCTCACATGTCCAATTATCTCATCCGCATTAATATTTATGCCTATTAATTAATTAATTCATATTAATTAATCAATCCTCATCCATTTCCCTAACTAACCTTCTTTTTATATTTCTTTTATCCTACACACACACCAACTTTGCTTTTCTAGTTTTTATCTATTTTTATGCCCTACTTACCCTTATCTCATCACTAGCTCACCTAAGTGCTTTAAATAACCCTTTCATTATTTAAGAAGCTCTAAATCCCGTCAAAAGCACAAAAAAACAGTCCAGTGGGGAAAATTTCCTTATAATCAGCGGAGACCGAGCCTGGTCATCATCGACCCTATAAAACTAGCTTCTTTCTTTCTATTTATTATCAGATGCATGTAATTCTCAATCTTTCTCCTAGCTTGAGCATCCTTCCTCATGTCTAAGAAAGTTTTGAAACATCCAAAGATCTTCAGGACATCTTTTCAATGTGCTTGCATTGCTCATGATCATTTGTAGTGAGTTTTATCATTATCACCATGTTACTTTATTCATATTTTATCATATTATCCGAGTGTTTCTATTATCTAATCTCTTGTAGGTTGAGACCATCAACAGCATCACTTAGATCTTCTTCAGCAACCACCTATCTCAATTATTTTTTTATAGGTTTCTCTTTTGCCTTACCTTTCTTTGGCCATATCTGACTTTGATACAATTTTCATCATTCAAACTAGGTTACCATCAACCCAGGACCAATTTCTCAATCATACTTCCGCGCTTGTCATCTCTAGTCATTTTCTGGGGTTTTTGTCTTTGGTTCCTTCTTGTAGACTACTCACAGCATACGTAATATCTTATCATCCTCCAGTTGGCATTCATACCCTTTAGGTATGTATATTTAGCCTATAGTCTAGATCTGCCCTCCTAGATTACCGTCGACCTACCTCTACACAATCTGGGTCGTCGTCGACCTAGACCAGGTAACAATCATTTTACAGTTATTTTCATCTAATTAGCTTTTAGATAAGTTTTTGTCATCTTTCTATATTTAGTGACATTCATGTTTCTACATGCTTCTGCAATTTCATCCTTTACATTACGTTTTCTAAACAAACGGGGGTTGACTTCCACAAAAAGGAACCTAATCACTTCTTGGAACTGCCTTGTCAGGCAACCCTGGCATATATCTATCTAATCCATCATTTTTCTAGTTTTGTAGGTATATCAAGTTGTAGAGAGAATCATCCATCTAACGTCTGTAACACATCACATCCGAGGTAACATAAACCCTCCATCATTTTTGAGTTTCTAATTTCTTTAGTAACAACTGTATTAGCGTCATTACGAATGAGAAATTTGGACAACATTTATGGAACACTCGATGGGACAACCTTTAGGTGGTCTCTTTCTTTTCTATATTCTAATTTTTTTTCTAACACTATAGCATGAGGCTTCACTTTATTTCTTGCTCATGTTGGGTTCGTCGCTTGGATTGTTCATCACCCAAAATTTTAGATAAATAGGAAAATCATTATACAGGTATTCCTATTTTCCTTATTTTCTCCTTTTTCATTGTACTTTCCCTTCTTGTCTGTGTTCTCATCAAAAATAACACTTCATTTTGGCTTTAAAAGAATCCTTCTTTTTGCATCATTCTTGCTCACATAATCTAAGTAGGGGTTCAAATTTTTGCATCTCACATTTATCACACACATCCTAAACTACACAAATAAAATTAACACATCAAAACACTCCCTTTCCTAGTATATTGATTGGGATTTGATCACCTAACAGGAAGCCACGTCATACATTCCCTAGACACAACTTACCTAAAACCAAACATAGTTCACCTTCTCTTAGGACCTTTGTTATACAGTCCCGTTTTCTTTCCACATTCTTAATCAAAACATTAAAAAAAAGTAATTGTTTTCTTGTCTTTTCTTGTTTGTTTAATAATGGAACCAAATGTTTCCTCACGTAGTTCTTAACCAGTCCCACCATGACCCCCATTCAGACCAGTGGTTGTCTTCTAGGTCTTCCCTCTATCCCGATTTATGATTATCCTCCACCACAAGCCCTCTACTTCTCGATCACATCGACCAGTATGCCCCTGTTTTATCCCCAACAACCTTACATACATTCTCCATTTCTTCTACCCCCACCATATTTGTCTCCATTACCTTGTCCCCCTTCATGGGGTCATCCGACATCACCATACCCACTTCACTTATGGATATTCCCCCATGAGAACCCCATATGTGAGTTCCTCCTCCCTAGATATCAATTAACAAGATCCTATTTCTCACCCTTATGAAATTTCCCCTTTTACTTAACATACATGTCTCACTTAGGGATATCCCCTTATGACCCTCTTGTATCATAGGCCTTCATATTCTTTGCCCCATCCCCATGTCATCTTAACCCATGAACCTAATTATCACCATACTCATATATCCCCCCAAGTAATTCCATATTCATTGTGTGACATCCTCAGATAACTGTTTCCTAATCCACCACTAGCAATGACTTCATCTTCATCTTTTACATCACGTCAAATTATCCCATCCTCAATCAATACCTTACATCAGGTTCCTCCCTCCACATCTACTTTCCTCAATTCCTCATCTATTCCCATCCTAGATATTGTGTTACCCTTGGACCCTTCAAACATTATTCCTATGTCCACCATATCCATAGTTATCCTATCT
Source organism: Taxus chinensis (assembly GCA_019776745.2). NCBI lineage: Eukaryota > Viridiplantae > Streptophyta > Pinopsida > Cupressales > Taxaceae > Taxus > Taxus chinensis. Next base: position 571,245,567 of record CM034149.1, on the reverse strand, counting down.
ACCTTCTTTACTTATACCACTTTTATTACGTCTGCATCCAGTCCTACTCTTTCCCACAGTTGCATTAAGCCTTAGCTGCACACTTGCCTCTACATCTACACCTGTCACTACTACACTTACATTGACAATCATTATCACATATTTTTTCTACCCATGCCCATATCTCTTGACACTATACTGACCCTAACATCTCTACTACCTATCTTCTCTCTCTTATGACTACCCAAGTTACCCCTCATCTCCCCCCCATCCCACACCTAAATGTCCAAAAATCTACCATGCCCATGTCCACAATTGTTATCACACCCATCACATCTCCTCAATCCACCTATATTCCTCTTGAGACACCCCAAAAATAAACATAGTTAGACACTCATTCCCTCTTCCATTCCTACCCTAAAGCCCATCTGCCACCTACACCATCTCATATAGACATTATTAACCATTCATGATCCAAACACCACCCCTTTATATTTCCATATCCACATATATTCCTACTATTAATTCCATGCTTGAATCTACTCAATCTAATGCACCATAACCTATTCGCCCCCATCCACATCTCTTCCACCTTTTCCTATCATTTCATCCTTAGATTCCATACCAGTTCCTCTTTCTATGATTCTAACCCACACCTACTGCATCGACTATCATCACCAACATCCCCATCATCTCATTCTTCTTCTACACCGCCTACATCATTTGAGAAATATTGGAGATCACATTAAACTTGTAACTACCATAGGTGATCCCTCCCGTCTCATCAACATGACCATACCGTTCCTCCCACATTGAACCAATCCCCATCCTCCCTGGGATAAATCATGCAAGAATTACTTCTTCCATCAACCACTAACCCCATATTCCGATCCTTCTATTGAAATCACTATCATCCCTCCTAAGAGCACTCCTCAACCATCCAAATCCAAAAAACCTTGGCATCCTTCCATAGCGTTCCCTTAAGCATCCTCATAAGAAGATTAACATCCTTCCTATCAAGACCAAATCTACATCCTCCATCCTGGGGCCATATCTCTCTATGTCTTAGGAACCCCTCCTCAATCATGATACCAATTAACTCAATCCAAATCCAAATAGTTTGATTCCCTCATAGGGCTAGAACCCTGATAAAAAAATTACTCCAATTATCTAGCCATCTGAGGCTTAAATCATGCACCACTCTGCGTCTTCCTTCTAGACAACCTAGACCTAGACCCAATCCATCTTCACTTTCAACATCCACACCATCTTATAGAACTTTCCCTGGTGCCCACATCAAATCATATGTGGAGGTCCTCCAAAATTTTCTTCATAATTCTAAGCATCACGCTCTCACCTATCAGGGCCTTTGACACCGAAACCATCTTAAGCCCTCATGGTTTGATCCTTATTGCATCTGTGCTTATCATCGCACTCTGGGCCATGACATTGATAATTGTAAGGCCCTTCAGACTAGTTTTCCATGATCTTATTGAGTGAGAGGACCTCCTCGACAAGTCTCCTATTCTCCATCTACTACTATTCATCCATAGCCCCATTTGATCCCTTTTACTACCATGTCTTCATTTGTTCAGCTTCCTAGGTCTCTTCACCCATCTACATCATCTCCTATCACTCTTCTTGACAAGGGTCCTCCCTTGTTCATCGATACAATTCACCTTGATACACCATCCTCTTAACATCCATATCCTTTGACATTCACTATCTTATCAACATCCCTTTCATTGGGGGAACATATTCCCCCTGTTATTGATCTTTTCACATCCTTTTTCTCATCTCCATCGATCAATCCCCCCATGCTAGGGGGACTTCTTTCTAGGACTTGTCTAATCACAAATTAGTTCTTCTCTACATCCGACATCATCTTATCCTTGTCTCACTTGGTTCATGTCCGATCATAAACCTTTATATCCTCTCCTCCTATGACCACTTTCTGTGGCCATATATGTCCTTCCCCTTTGGAAGCACCATGGATTTATCTAAAACCCACCATTAACGGCGCCTATTTCATAATATTTATTTAAACGTTCATCTCATTTGATCCTAATTTATATTGTCCCTCTAGGGGGACCATTTATTCATCTCAAACATGCATACCATTCCGCTTCCTTAATAGGAAACACTTTGCTCTCATTTTCACATTCGTTCATATCGTCCCAGATTCCTAACGTGACAGTTAACATCATCAGGACCTCGTAAATTTATCAAAATGACACCACTCTAGGAAGGAGACCAATCCAAAAAAATTTTTGCCCTAACGGGGATCAAACCATACACTATCACATGGGAAGTTATGGGTCAGGAGCCTATCATTTGGCTTCCCTTGACTGGTAAAACTAGAAGTGGAACCGCTTAAGGCATCGCACTTGTGACCATTATATTGTTAGCCACATTTATGAATGTGCCTTTAGTCATGTCTTTAGATCATTCCTCCTCCCCATTTTAGCCTCTTTCCATTTCTCATGGTGATGATGACTTGGCACTATGTGGTCTTCCTGTCACTTCCTATATGTGACCTTAAATATGTAAACCATGGATCTCTACTCGTAGCATATTCCTGATGGATAGGTTCTCTCCCCTTTGGTGGTAATTTCCACGATCATCAAATTTTTTCACCACATTCCTATTCACCCTATTGGAACCATGCAAAGGATCCAAGGGTGTCTCTTATACATCATTATCCCCCTCCTAAGTGGTCTACCTTAGCTAGTCCCAACTCTCACCCTATGTAAAATCAAAATTCATGGATGCTTAAATAAAAAATCAAGATTATAAAAAAAAAATTGATCCCTTGAAGGACAATTTTTTCATGCAAAAGAAAAGAGAAGAAAAAACAAGAAAAAAAAAATTAAAAACCATGAAATCAAAATCAAAATCAAATAAATAGACTAATCCTTCGAAGGATGACGGTTTTCATTACGTTATTCTTACCATCTATACTATATAATAGTAGACAATACCCTAAAAAGGATGGTTACTCCTTAGGGCAATTTAAGGCTTCCCACATTGATCAGCCTTCCATTTTATTAGTATCCTTAGAAAGCTTCCCGCATTGATCATCTTTCTCTTTTCCCTTCCCAGAGTTGGAGCATAGTTTTAGGGAACACCAATTTAATATAACCCTTTTTCCTTGTACAATTTTCATCTCAAACCTATTTGCCATGTCAATATTAGTTTTATCAAATCATCTCACCCTTTGTTTCCTTGTGATTTTTAGTGTAACTAACTATCGTTGGTTATATACTAACATTTTTTTTAATTGTATGTACCTTGCATTACCTGGATCTTGTTTTTGGTTACCTCCAATGTAATTGGAGGCATTTTTTCCTTTTACTTTCCTCACTATAACATAGTGTTACTAGCACTTATAGGTCACTACCATTACGAGGATTTTTAACCCTAATCCTATCGCATATGTTTCTCATCACATATTTCTTCATCTCAATCACCTATATGTTATCTATCTATCTTATAACACATTTATTTAAACTTACATCCATAATTAATCACATTCATAATTAATTTTTTCTGTCACATCTTACCTATATACATTATAATAATCAAGATCAAATTTAAACAAAAAACATGTTACCACATCACACATTTATATCATCATCCATACATATGCACATCTAAATAACCATCTAATCATACATTTATTTCACCGTCATCAGCAAATATAAAAAATATATACAATCTAAAATCACCATCACATTTAATCTAAAAAATTTCATCATGACATATAATCTTAAATCATCACCACATTAAACTTAAAATACATCACATCATATAATGAAAACATGATAATCCATGAAAAAACCATATACCATATATCAAAATATATATCAGTACATCACGACCCTCTATGGGGCTCCCTCAAAGTAGAGATGTTATATAAATCAGTGAAGTGAATATCAGAGGATCTCAAGTCCTTAACCTCTGGGGCAGGTACACCACCTAAACCATGCACGCCATCGCCACCCTCCTAGAATCCTTCCTCTCATTGTGGTTGAGCTACACTCATTGTACTCCTTGATGGCCCAGCACCACCTACCGTGTAACGACCCTTCGTTATCACAAACCTAAAAGTGGAAATATTTTTTTTTAAAGTAAGAGTTAAATTTATTTTTAGATAACTTAGATATAGCCAAGTAAAGAACTAATTATCGCAACAATACCTCTAAATTAAAACTGAGGTCTGAAACATCTATTAGTTACTATATTCCCAATTGAAAAATAATATTTGCTACATTAAATGCCATATAAACTTTATACATTGATTTTCCATAATTTTCCATACAAAGTATGATCTAAAATCATTTCATAATACAATGAGTAATATCAGATTCAATTCACATTCCATATCAATACTTGAGACAACAAGTCATGTCCCTAGCCAAGTACAACTAATATGACCATACGTCATAAATTAGATTTTAATATCAAATCATTATCTCCAGAAGTTCCCATGTACATGTTTATCTCTTTGTGTAACTATATAGAGGGAGAGTATCATTGGGTCACTACTCCTCCAACCACATAATCTTTTGGTTCCCCCACACTCCTCTTGTAAGCAAGAGGGGCCCGACCCTTCACGAGGAAGGAAAGATAGAGATATTCAACTATCAACAGAGAATAGTAATTAAGAACCATGTGTAATATACCCAAATTCTAGAATACATCCCATCATAAGATCATGGTAATCCTATACCCTCATATGATTCCTGACTATTACAGAATAAAGATAAGTGAACTGACAATGCATACAGCTAGATACATTACTTTGGCCAAATTTTTCCAGCTATGCTAATGCAAGATAATCTTATAGTTTGCACAAACAAATAAGATTTTTCATCCTTCACAACACAACTATCTCGTACACCACTTCCATAATCATAAATCCTCATCAAGAGACAATCCATAACAACATTCAAAAAAATGTTTCAATTCAATAAGTAAAGAGGTAGAACAATCATTAATTTCAATTTTAAAACCATAATTCTAGATTTTATAATCATAAAGAAAACAATCCCTCAAAAGTATTTCATAACTAGTTTACCTTAAACCCATACATTAATTTCCGTTTACACAAATATAACATTACTCTCTATATTAGTTTTTCAGCCAGCACAGATACTCAGCCAAGCACATGAATCACATAACACAGAGTGCAGAACTTGCAAATCGCAAAGCCCAGGTAACTATGCAGATCTCCTAGAGTTGGACTGGGACTCACATAAAATAGTCTCTAATATGAGTTAAATATCTCAAAAAGAGAAATTGAGAGAGGTTTTTTGTTCCTCTCATTTTGTGAATAAAAACCTCTCTCTATTTTTACACAACAACAAAAATCAAGGAGATATCTTTGTTTTAAGTTTCAACAGAATGAGGTTGAGGAAAGGTAAATAATACAAAAATGTAGGTTTAGTAAAATGATAATAACCTCCTCATTTCTCAACAAAATTTATAATTTCAATTTTTTCTGGGAATCTTTAAACAAGATGCACCAAACCCAGAAATCATTTGAATTTATTCTTTAAATTAAATGCACAACTTATGATCAGAATATCAGGGATAAATTTTTTCATATGTTGTTTCATTACTTTACTAAACTTGTAACGCATTTAAATGTGATTAAAGGAGTATGATATCCAATATATCTTCATGTCCCAACAACAAACAAGGATAAACATCAAAGTATCAAAAAATCAATTACCTACAAGGTATAGATCCATTTAAAAATCAATAGTTGTTTCGCACAACAATGCAATGGCATAACCGCCTATTTTACACATTAGTTCTTTCTTGTTTCATACCAAGATATAAGTCCAACAAGGGTTTGATAAAATAATCAATTTTCATTGACTCCAATAGGTGAAACTGACCCAAAGCAGAGTGTTATAAAAATACAAAAGTGCAGATCTAGAAATGGATGTGATTCAACCCAAAGAAGAAGGTATAAATTTCTATAAAAATAATCAATATACACATATCCAAATATGGGTTCCCCTAATGACTCAAAAAAAAGTGTTTCATACCGAGGATAATGCACAAACATGTAGGTCCAGAAAAGGGTGAAAATCCAACAAAGTATTTATATTTTTGCCATAGTTTTACTTCAAAAACGCAGACCCAAAAAGGTGTATTTTTTACCATCATTTCTAGATTTAAAATAGTAATTTTTCTGTCAAAAATGAAGACCCAAAAGGGTGTATTTTTAAATCAATAATTCCATATTTCAAACAACAAATAATCTTTCAAAATCAGACACCCAAATGGGTGTAAATCAGAAAAATAATTCCATGAAATAATAACAATCTTTCTTCATATTTGTAGACAGGAAATAAATATAAATCAATAACATATCTAGATGACTTAACAACTAATTTTCCAAAGCAATAGAACAAGAAAAAAACCCATGCATGTTAAAAATAGCTTGATCTCTCTCCAAAAATTCTTCCAATGTTCCAGCCTCCAAGATCCCAGCAAAAACCTCTTGTATGTTCCCCAGAAAATAAAAAATAAACATCCTGATATAGATCTCCCCTAACCATCCTCCTACATTCTCTCATTCAAACTCCAGTTCAACTTCCTCTTCCCATTTTTATTTCTTCCATAAACACATGTATCACAAATCAATTACAAATCCTAACTTCCCATTACTCTCACTTCCACATATTTTCCTTCTCCCATTTTACTACATGTTTTAATTTAAAAACAATTTAAAATGCAATTGACCTCATTAACTCTCACTCCTAAATGCATCCTTTTCCCAATTAAATCAGCATGACCAGTAATTAAATATTAGTGCACATTTTTGTTTTAAACAAATAAAAATCAAAACACTTATCTCTATTTATCATTTAACAACCCAACTTGTGTTTCATGCAATAATTTAAATACAATAATATATAATATTATATTATTTTAATAACCATACCACAGTCACCAATATAATGAATATTTATAATTCCAATTAACTGAATAAATGAAAATCAAACAAACATTAAGGAATCAGACATCACACAATTAAAGTAAAAGATACCCGATCCCATGGTGTTTGTGAGTTCTCATTACTTTCAATGTTTTAAGTTAAATACCTTAATCTAACAACCTCTCTCTAGTGATGCCCTCCCTTGCCATCTCAACGAGGGAATATCTTCTCCTGCATCCACCTCATATCATCAAAATGGTAGTTAGTCCAAAACATTAAATTCCAGCATGACAATAATAAGCTTGCTAATTTCCTCATTATATCATAATGAATTTATCCAATTTAACTGTAACATTTTAATTATCATGATTAAACAAGTATCAATTTTAAAATCCAAATAAGAGGGATGTGACATCCTTCCCTTCCAAAAAAAATTCATCGTCCTGATGAATAAATCCAAATGCAATACAACTACATCTATTTATAATATCTTTTTTTCAAATTTTAAAATTTTTACATGCAAAATGAAATTTCCAGCAGCTACTGATTTTCATGCAATTTCCCAAATAAAAACAGAAATAAAATGGTATTTACATCACTCTTTTACCTGAAAATAAATCTATTTCTTTCATAATTTATCACAACTAACTCATAAAGTTTGTTTTCAACTTTAAACTTAACAAAATTAAAATGTTTTTATTCTAAACATACTACTGTAATGTATGCAATCAACAATTCTATATCAGTATCTCTATCACAGATCCAAAAGTACTATATGGATTTCAAATGGCCATTTATTACAGTCATAAAAGATCAGTTTTTCACTCAAATAAATATGGAAAAAAATCTCTAATTTCATCCAAATTTTCCCAAGTGGCATTTCTTTGTTATATTGGTCCCATTGGACCTTGCACTGAGCTATCTCATGCTTACACAAGCTAAACGTTCACATGTCCAATATTCTGATTATCTCTACGATCACCACTCCTGGATCCTGAACCTGTAGATATTTCCAATCTAGCACATGATTCAAATTTCCTACATATTTCTTGAGAAATGATATATGAAATATATTATGTAACCGAGACAAAGATGGAGGTAAGGAAAGCCTATAAGCCACTAGATTTATTTCCTCTAGAACTTCAAAAGGTCCAACATATTTGGGTGCTAACTTAGTAAATTTCCCAAATTTAATGGAACTCTTCTTTGGTTTAACTTCAAAGAAAAACCTTGTCCCCAATAGAGAATTTTCTTTCGGTCCTCTTCTTGTCAACATAACTCTTTTGTCTATCAATGGCTTCCTTGAGCCTCTGCCTGATTAGTTTTACCTGATTTTCCATTTCTATTAACATATCGGGTCCAACTACCTCTATATCCTCTACTTTATTCCCAACTGATTGGTGTCCTATACCTTCTGCCATAAAGAGCCTCAAATGGTGTCATTTTCAAAGTAGAGTGGTATGTATTGTTATAAGAAAATTCTACCAAAGGAGGATAATCTTCCCACTTGTATTGTTGATCCATGAAATACATCCTAAGCATGTCCTCAAGGACTTGATTGACCCTCTCAGTCTATCCATCAGTCTTCGGGTGGTAAGTAGAACTGAAGTTCAACTTCATTCCTAAGGCTACATAAAGCATCTGCCAAAATCTAGATGTCATGCGGGGATCTCTATCTAAGATAATCTGCTCTGGTATCCCATGTAATCTAAAGATTTCATGCACAAAATCTCTTTGTGAGAGTAGGTGATTCATCCTTCAAATTTCCAGGTATAAAGTGGGCTACCTTGGTCAACTTATCCACCACAACCAGAATCATATCATGCTTATTCCTGGACATAGGCAATCCCTGCACAAAGTCCATACTAATCACTTGCCACTTCCATAATGGTATATCATACAGATATAACAATCCTTCTTGGATGCACATGTTCAGTCTTGACTCATTGACATTCCAAACACTTTGATACAAACTCTATTATATCCCTTTTCTGACCATTCCAGAAGTAGAGAGCTTTCAAATCATAATGCATCTTAGTCACTCCTGGGTGTCCAAAATAAGGAGCATTATGAAACTCCTCAAGAAAATTTCTCTCTCAATCCCCCTTCCTTTGGCACATACATTTTTCCTGAATAATGAAGCAATCCATCCTCCTCAAAAGTGTAGCCATCATACCTATGATCTAGAGGATTTTCTTCTAGTGATTTCTTGACTTGAAGATAAAACTTATCCTCTAGAAATTGCTTGAGAACTTCTTCCCTAAAATTTGATCTAAGAGTGATCAAAGCAGTAAGATACCTACGAAGGCTAAGGGCATCAGCCACCCTATTCTCCTTTCCCTTAATATAGCCAATATCAAAATCATATTCAGTAAGGAATTCCAGCCATCTTCATTGCCTAGCATTTAGATTGACTTGAGTGAAAATATATTTCAATCCCAAATGATCAGTCTTTAGTTCAAAGGGTTTACCCAAGAGAAAATGCCTCCATACTTGCAAAGCATGGACTATAGAAGCTAACTCCAAATCATGTGGAGCATAGTTCTGCTCATGAGGTTTGAGTTTACGGGATTCATAGGCAACAACTTGCCCATCTTGTATGAGTACTCCACCATAACCATCCCAGATGCATCCATGTCACCACAGTGAAACTGCCATTGGGGTCAGGAATTCTAAGAATTGGTGCCAAATTCAATCTTTCTTTTAACACTAGGAAAGCCTTCTCACATTTTTCATTCCATTCAAATTTCTTACCCTTCTTCTACAAAGAAGTGATAGGGTTAGAAATTTTAGAGAACCCAAGTACATACTTCTGGTAGTACCCTATCAATCCCATGAAGCTTCTTACTTCATGGACATTCTTTGGTGTTGTCCATTCCATAATGGCCTTAATCTTTGTTGGGTCTACTATTATACCGTCAACTGATATGATATGTCCCAAATATATTACTTCCTTCATGAAGAAATCACATTTTGAAAACTTTTCCTAAAGCTTGTGTTGTCGTAGTCATTCCAAAACCAAGTTCAAATGTTGAAGATGCTCTTCCTCATTTAAAGAATATATCAAAATATCATCAAGGAAAACAAGAACAAACTTGTCAAGATAATCACGAAACACATTGTTCATCAAATTCATAAAGGTATCAGGTGCATTGGTCAACCCAAAAGGTAAAACCGTGAAATCATAGTGTCCATATCAGGTTCTAAAATTTGTTTTATGAATATATTCTTCCTTGATTCTAAGCTAGTGGTATCCTAACTAAAGATATATTTTTGATAATATCATGGCACCTCTCATTTGGTCAAAAAGGTCATCAATACAAGGTAGTGGGTACCTATTCTTGACTATAGCTTTATTTCATAACCTATAATCCACACACAATCTTAGAGTACCATCCTTCTTCTTCAAAAATATTACGGGTGCTCCCCAATGAGAAACACTAGGACATATTAACCCTTTTTACATCAATTCATGCAATTGAACCTTGAGCTCCATTAGCTCGGTAGTAGTCATCCTATATGGTGCCTTTGAAATATGTTTAGAGCCAGGGACTATGTTGATAGAGAAATCAAATTATCTTTTGGGTGGGAGCCCAAGTAAGTCATCAAGAAATACATCTTAATAATTCCATAAGAATGGATATTCATCCATCATGGGCTCTTTTTCCTCCACCATGTCTGAAATATTTATAGCATAAAGAAAACACCCCTTTTTCTTAGCCTTTTTGAGTTGCATAGCTAATATTTGTCTCAAAATAATCTCTCTTTTAATTCCTTGAATTACTGTATAGTGCCCCTTATCATCCACACATTCTAATTCCTTAGTAAAGTAATTAACCTTGGCCCTATGTAGGGCTAACCAACTTATGCCTAGTATAGCATCATATGATCCTAAGGGTGCTACATACAAGTTTACCTTAGTAGTGAATTCAGGTAGCTTCGGTTCCACTTCAAAGAGACCTTGTTTTACCCTAAACACACCCTTATTTCATTATTGAACGGTCCTTGATTTTTCCATATATCCTTCTCTCCTAGGTAGTTCAGCTAACAAGCTTTGAGAAACAAAAGATTTTGTAGCACAGTTATAGGGAAATCAAATAACGTACATGAAGCTTCTACTAGCATAGCTTGATGTTATTCCTTATGGTTATTTTCTGCTACATGGATCCTCTGCTAAAAAGCCTCTCTTTGATTAGGAAGGCCTCTTCATTGTTGTAAATTTCCCTGAATTTTCCTTATACAATATTGGCATATTGGTCACCTCCACAAGTAAAGCATCCACCAAATTGTCCTTTTCTCTCTATTTTCTTTTCATTGAAACCAGAGTTTCATTCCCTTTATTGAAGTTTTTCCCATTTTATTTTCCTGAAACCTTTTGGTAACTAATTTCCTTTTCTAGTTATGCTTTTTCCACCAAGCCTTCTTTGTATCAAAGGGGTTAAATATGAGAACTGCTTTTTCTTCTTTCCTTCATGAAAAATTGTTATTGTTTGCATATTTTGTTCTTGTTTGATTTCCTTTTCAAACACTACATCCATAGTGGTGGGTCTGTGCACATCTACTTCTCCACCAAAGGTGGGATTTAATCCCGAAATGAATTTCTAAATTTTAAATTTCTCATCCTTCTAGTACTGGGGTACATATTTCAGAAGGTGGGTGAACTTCTCATAGTACTCAGACAATGACATCTCTCCTTGACACAGACCTTAAAACTATGTCATCTTTTAATCATAAAATAGTTTTGGCAACCATCGTTGGTGAAAAATCCCCTTGAATTGATCCTGGGATATGGTAGCTACATCAATGTCAAGCTCTAAATTCTTATTATCCCACCAAGATGAAGATTTTTCTAGATAATTGATAAGCTCCCCATAATACCTTTGTTTCCACGGAGAAGGGCCTTATCTCAAAATACTTTCCATCTCACTTATCCAAGACTTAGCACCATCTCCTAGGGTGGTTCCATCAAATTTAGGAGGACTAATCCTCTATATATCCCTTGAAAGCCTTGCATCCATCCGAACCTTCTTAAATTACGTCCTTTATTTTTCCTCTTCTTCTTCATTTTCAAAACCCTCTTGGTCCTCAGCATCTTGCATTTCCTTCTCATGTTCTTCCCGTACTTTTTTCTCTAAGGCGGTAATGTGCTTTTGTGTTTCATGGAGGGAAACCAATATTTGATCTAATTTATCTTGTTGGTTTCTAGTAGCATCGCTAGATCCTTGATCAACATTAGTCTTTGTAAGAACCATTATACCTGTTAGCATTAGGCAATCTATTAGTGTAGTGAACTTTTTGGGTTTGAGTGTAGAGAACCTAGTTAAAAGGTCGCTCTGATACCAAAATGTAACGACCCTTCATTATCACAAACCTAAAAGTGGAAATATATATTTTTTACAAAGTAAGAGTTTAATTTATTTTTAGATGACTTAGATATAACCAAGTAAAGAAATAATTATCGCAGTAATACCTCTAAACTAAAATTAAGGTCCAAAACATCCATTAGTTACTATATTTCCAATTGACAAAAAAGATTTGATACATTAAATGCCATATAAACTTTATACATTGTTTTTACACAATTTTTCGTACAAAGTATGATCTATAATCATTTCATAATATAATGAGTAATATCAGATTTAATTCACATTCCATATAAATACTTGAGACAACAAGTATGTCCCTAGCCAAGTACAACAATATGACCATAAGTCATAAACTAGATTTTAATTTCAAATCATTATCTTAAGAAGTTTACATGTACATGTGTATCTCTTTGTGCAACTATATAGAGGGAGAGCACCATTGGAGTGCTACTCCTCCAACCAAATAACCTTTTAAATCCCCCGCACTACTCTTACAAGCAAGAGGGGCCCGACTCTTCAGAAGGAAGGAAGATAGAGATATTCAACTATAAAAAGAGAATAGAAATTAAGAACCATGTTTAATATACCCAAATTCTAGAATACAACCCATTATAAGATCATGGTAATCCCATACCCTCATATGATTCATGACTATTCAAGAATAAGGATAAGTGAAATGATAATACATATAGCTAGATACATTACTTTGGCCAAAGTTTTCCATCTATGGTAATGCAAGCTAATCTTATAGTTTGCACAAACAACTAAGATTTTTCATCCTTCACAACACAACTATCTCATACACCACTTCCATAATCAGAAATTATTTTCAAGAGGCAATCCATAAAAACATTCAAACAATGTTTCAATTCAATAAGTAAGAGGTAGAAAAATCATTAATTTCAGTTTTAAAACCATAATTCCAATTTTATAATCATAAAGAAAACAATCCCTCAAAAGTATTTCATATCTCGTTTACCATAAACCCATAAATTAATTCCTATATTACACATTGGCCTAACCACCTATATTACACATTATTTCTTTCTTATTCATACCTATATATAATTCCAAAAAGGATTTGATAAAATAATAAATTTGCATTAACTCCTATAGGTGAAACTGGCCCAAAACAGAGTTTTATAAAAATACAAAAGTGCAGATCTTGAAATGGGTGTGATTCGACCCAAAGAAGAAGGCATAAATTTCTATAAATATAATCAGTATACACATATTCAAATATGGGTGCCCATAATGACCCAAAAAAATGTGTTTTCATGCAAAGATAATTTACAAACATGCAGGTCTAGAAAAAGGTGAAAATACAACAAAGTATTTATATTTTTACCACAATTTTACTTCAAAAATGCTGACCCAAAAAGGTGTATTTTTTACCATCATTTCTAGATTTAAAATATTAATTTATCTATCAAGAATGAAGACCCAAAAGGGTGTATTTTAAAATCAATAGTTCCATATTTCAAACAACAAATAATCTTTCAAAATCAAACACCCATATGGGTGTAAATCAAAAATAATAATTCCATGAAATAATAATAATATTTCTTCATATTTGTAGACATGAAATAGATATAAATCAATAATAGATCTACATGACTTAACAGTTATTTTTCCAAATCAATTGAACAAGAAGAAAATCCATGCCTGTTAAAACTAGCTCGATCTCTCTCTAGAAATTCTTCCAATGTTCCAGCCTCCAAGATCCCAGTAAAAACCTCCCGTATGTTCCCCAGAAAATAAAAGCAAACATCCTGATATAGATCTTCCCTAACCTTCCTCCTACATTCTCTCATTCAAACTCCAGTTCAACTTCATTTTCCCTTAAGACCTATTCCTAGTGCAGAGCCATTTGAGAAATGGGCTATAGACTATGTGGGTTCTATTTCACCAGTCGCACGTAGAACTCGATCATGCTACATCATCACTTGCACATATTATCTTACAAGGTGGGTAGAGGCAACACCTATCAAGGATTGTATATCAGCTATAACAACCAAGTTCTTATTTGAAAATATTCTTGCAAGGTATGGATGCCCGCTAAGCTTGATAAGTAATAGGGGTATGCATTTTTTGAATGAGATAATCAGGATACTATTGAATGAATGTATTATTATGTACCATAAGACTACACCTTATCATCCTTAGGAAAATGGGACTATTGAGGACTTCAACAAGATTCTGAGCCAGACATTGACAAAAATTTGTGATGTTGAAAGGAAATATTAGGATGATAAATTTGATGTCGTGCTTTGGACGTATAGAAAAACATACAAGAGGTTAAACAAGGCCACACCCTTTTAGTTGGTGTTTCACGCAGAAGCAATTGTTCCTATGGAATTCATATTACCATCTTTACATATTGCACGCACTAGAGGTCTAGCCAATGAGCAAGCATTAGAAGAAAGAATTGATAAATTGATACAATTAGATGAGAGGTGTGTCATAGCACGTTGGAGTCAAAAGAAGGAAAAGGATAGGAAGAAGGCATGACATGACAGGCACATCAGGGAAAAAAAGCTTAAGATAGGACAGAGGGTGCTTCTTTATGATTCTAAGTTTTTACGCAATCCAAGAAAACTTAAATTTCATTGGTTTAGACCGTATATTATCACTTATATACTCTAATTAGGTGTTTTTCAGTTAGACACGCATGATGGAATATGGTTAACCAGTTACTTCAACGGGATGAGGTTAAAGCCCTACAATAAATAAGTATTCTTGGTGTTTGTAATAAGGTAGTGTTGTCACTTAGAATAGGTTTTCATTTTTATATTTCCTTAAAGTATTTCCTTCTTCGTCGCTATGTTTTTTCAATTTAGTTTGGTGCTTTTTGTAATAAGTGTGTTTATGTGTTGGAAGCTAATTACCATTTGAAGTATTTTTATGTGTAGAGGACTACACATACCATTGGTGTGGGGTGATACTCACAACTGGGTACACATGAGAATGAAATTGTTACAGGTGCTAGTTAAGTGTGGAAAGGAGTTGTTAGAAAGGAGATTTCTCTAAAAATATAACCATAGATGAAGATAAATGAGAGAATAGTATAATGAGAGGTAAGTGGCGGCCATGGAGACTACCAGGGGAAGGCGCATAGAAGTGCATTGAAGATAGGTCTATATCCAAAAGGTAAGAAGGGGCGATAGAAGGTTATAGCTAGGGCTCGAAGATGTACCGCACAGATATTGTGAAAATGGTTAATTAATGAGAGGATTATTGGTAGGTGAAGGAGCAATAAATGCACTAAATTTTTCAAAATCTATATAAGGATGTGATGCAGGTTCATTTTTACCTTTTTTTATCACAAGTATTTGAGTGAGATAAGTGTGATCAAGTCGAGAGAATCGTGTTAAGGTACAGAGCATTTTGAAACTAGACATGGAAAGAAAACTATTGCATGGAAGAGGCTTGTGTACCCATTAGTGAAGGGTTTGAGTGAAATGAAAGCATTGAGAAGGAGCTAGGGCATGCATTTTCAAGCTAGGGCATGCAAATTTGAGCTAGGGTTTGAGTTTTATCATTATAGATAGGAAAAAGGTAAGATTTTTACAATGGCACCAATTAAAGCACCTGTAGCATGCATGAAAGGAAAGAAGAAGGTAGAAGATGAAGTTTAAATTGCTCTCAAGAGTAATTTTTTAGAGATGCAATACCTAAAAGGATTAATAGTTAGACAAAAGTGGGATTCCCACATCCATAGATGTAAGATAAGTGACTACAACCACCGCACTTCTGACAACACGAAAGAGTTGGATGTATTGTTGAATAAGAAGACTAACAAATGCACGGTGGAGGATATGCTAGTGTATGGTGATGCTAGGGAGAAATTATGGAAGCATGTATGAGTTTATCATTGTTATGAGCTCCTATATTTTGGAAAATATGAACCCTTATACCAATGGCTGATGAGTATAGTCCATGAGGACTTCTTTTATTTCACCAAATGAAGGGTTATGATCACAACAGCCCTGGTTTTGACACTAATAGAGTTGAAGGGCATAGGGGTAGACCTTGTTGGTGATTTGAATAATAAATTAGTGGTCATAGAAACAAGAAATGAGTTGGGTTATACCAAGGTTCCACGCGGAATGGACATTGATAAACTGAAGAAGTTTCTTATGGTGTAGGCAGTTGCGCATCTACTAACCAAGTTGAATGACCAAGAGAGATGGTCACAGGTAAACTCCATATGGCTTCACATTGTAATGAAAATGTCTCAAGTATTAGTATACAACCTAGTAGTCTATATTGCCGACACCATTGTTGAGGAATTGCATACAGGAGAAAAGATAAGTTTTGGCATTATCCTCCTTTCTCTTATTTTTTAGAAATTGTTGTCCCTGATAGGCCAAAGAACAAGATCTGGGAGTAACCCTAGGAAAATAAGTCCCTTACGAAGAGGTTTGAAAAATACTTATGTGAAGGATCAATGAGTGGGTCACTTAAGCAGAGGGTTGAGATGTGTTATGATTGAATTTGCATGGTGTTTGAGGAGTGGTCCATTCCCGAGGAGCTACCCTTGGTAGTAGGCAAGGTAGTATAGTTCATGGTATACCAACACTTCTGCATTGTGTGGTTTTCTATGAGGGATGGGACATGGATACCATGGTGTAAACTTCCCTATGCCTTCACAGCATGCTACTTCCAAACCTCAGTTCACAGATTTACTGTTGCATGTCATTTGAACTTCAACGCAAACAAGGTAGACTATGACTACCACACCCTCAGGAAGACATATGTTTATGCAGGTAGACTACCTACATTGAGAGGTTCATCTTAGATGTCATAATTATGAATCTAGTAAACTTGGCTATTGGGGATAGTGGAGCTATGCTCGTATACCTTCAGCTTAAGCCTAAGTTAGAGAATAACAAGTATGTGGAGAATGAGTTCATGCTCCTAGGGCCACCTAAAGGAAATCATATAGTGGAGAATGTGCCAGCACCAAATCCTACAGTGACTATAGAGGTAGATAAGGAGGAAGAAGAACACAAATATAGTGGTGGCTTAGATCATAGAGGCCGGAGGAAGCCCATAGACAGAGTGAAGACTGAGTGCATGAATACCCTACCTTAGGTGCAAGAAGGAGACGAGGATTTAGATGTGGAGGCAGTCCATGAAGAGCATTGTTTTAAGAGGGTATTCATAAGAACAAGAACCCAAGGTGTGGGAACTCCACAGCCTGTACGAATATCACTATGACTCTCCCCTCAGAAAGAGACAACTGAGAAGAAGAGGATAAAGTTAAAGTTAAATGAGGAGGCAAAGGAGTCTGTAAAGAGTGTTCCTAGAACCCCAGTGTAGACAGAAGATATGGAGGAGCCCAGGGATGAGGAAATGAAGGATGAAGAGGAAGGTGTGAAGGAGGCCGAAGAATCATAACATGAGTAGCCTCATGCACATGACACTACTCAGGATGTCGAAGGACCAACTCCAAACCTTGGCACTTAGGTTCATAAGGGACCAAGAACAAGGAGAACAAGTGGATAATATGATGTACCAAGTATGGGCTATGTTGAGGACATAAGAAAAATTTTCCATACCCACTTTCAAAGCACAGTGGACCTAAAGGAGTTATATGCATGGGAACTGATGGACCTAGACATTACCACTATGCACGCAAGGAAACAGTTGTCGTGGTCCATGAAAACTCACATGGAAGAGCCATATTTTGATGTATGCGAGGAGTATTGTGTGTTGAGAAGAGTGAATAAGGCACCTCAAAGTAGGCACATGACTATAAATCCCACTCTCATGTCTAATGAGTAGGTGAGCAATGCCTTGGTTAAGGTATATATAGAGGTGGTGCGGAGGAATATTGATAAGGCTGCCACTATTAGAGTGCTACTTGAAGATAACAAGGTAAAAACTATATAAATAGCACATCTAAAAGGAGAGAAGGAACTAGAGAAGAAAATTAATGAGGCCTTCAATAGCATGGCAGAAGAAATTGGTGACTATGTCCTGAAAGAAGGACCACATCTATAGTCTAAGGTACCTGAGAAGTTTCCTTCGGCTATGCATTATGTGCACACATTAGTTTATTTGGTACTTGAGGATGGATTAATTTGAATTTCAGTGCCAAAGTATCCTAAATAGGAAGCAGAGAGAGCAAAGGCCTCTGTAGTTAGAAATATTTCATCTTATGATGCATTACTCCAAACTTTACAAGATGAGTTGAAGAAAGCAGATCAAGTTTTGAACATCTGTGTAGCTCTAGAAGCAGTGATCAGGATCAGGACTATAATAGAAGATAATGAAGTTATGAAGGCAATCAAGGATAAGACTTTAGGGTGTGCAGAGAGACTGACATTAGTAAAAAATGCATGAAGCCCTTGCAACAGCACCAAACCTGCATAAAGAGAGGTTGGATGAGATTAGAAAGCTCATAGCACAAAATATGGATCTTCTGGAGGGAAGGATGTCTATTATGGCCAACGTTTTCCTAGTATTGTAGAATGATAAGGGAGAGATAACCCGAGACAAGTTGGAAGCCATTTCCATAGATGTTCCAGAGAAGAAAAGAAATGTGTTGGATGAATGGCAAACATTGGAGGCTACGATTAAAATAGAATATCCAGAGTTGATCCTCCTAGTTGAAGCAGAGGGTGTTGCAGAATAGAATTCTATTCTTTGTACAGTAATTCTTTACATTCTTTCCATTCTTATCCTTTCTTCTTTGGGAATATCAGGAGGAACCCCATTATTGAGACAAAAATGTAGCTTAGTGTGGGGTAATATTGAGAAAACAGAGTACGACACTAAGGAGAGGGCACAGAGAATATTTTCCTGGAGGAATAAGGTGCATTTGAAGGCACAGGAGGATGCGGAAGGAAATGCATGCCATGACAAGCTGATTTGGTACTTAGCCATTTTTCATAGTTATGGGCTATCTTTAGAGATAGCGTGCAGAGCACACAACAGGATGGAGACTTGTGTGACATGAAAATGCTAATTTGGGGATGAGCGTCTACTAATCGCCATGCATTATTTTGGGACAATAATATGATTACTACTGTCAATTAACTGTAGGAGATCTATTATTAGTGCACTTGCATGTGTGCATATTATTATAAAGGCACATGGCTATTTTCAGCATGCGACCTATTTTGGGGAGTGTGTAAACAGTGAAGGGAAAGTCCCCACTCCTATAAGTATGTATTATTTTGTGTAGTTAGAGACACTATGTATGAGTTATTATAGAGTTATGATGTCGTATTTGTTACACGCATAAATTTATGATACTATTTATTGTAAGAAGATTTTGTATTTACTGTGCTTAATATAATGTAGTGTATTCATTGGATAAAGGTGTTAAACATGACTATAATTGGTTCTTGTATGGTTAACTTCATTAATATTATTTTTTAATTCATGATTTTTTAAGATCTAGATCTGGGATATGTTATGTGGAATGTTTATGGTTAGTTAAGTTCTTGGATGTAAGTTTTATCTTCAACACATTGACATCCTACACAAGCAACTCTAAAGAGGGGAATGGTACCTTTACATGCTTCATGTGAGTGCTCATCTCAAGCTAAGTGATGTGCCAATACACTAGGGTTGTTCGTGGTGGATTCTAGGCTGCATCAACCATCCTCTGCACCCTCTAACATTTACTCGCAACTCCGAAGGCATCCATTTTCTCAATCTCTCTTTTCTCATTTTCCTCTCTCTCGTTAATTCTACGTGTGAAAATGAGCATTGTCAGCCAACCCCCAAGATTATATAGCCCACTAACACCTAGTCGTCATTGATCCCCTTGGGTCATCATCGAATGGCCTTTGCAGCAACCATTTTGGGTTTTCTCCCTTCTTTCTTGCATTCCTTTCTATGGCATCATCTATTTTTGACCATTAATTCTACACTTGTGATCATCTCTATTTTCCCTCCAGACATTTTTCATACAAAATTTTCAACTATTTCTTCCTCTGGGCTAATGTATGCTCTCTAAGTCCGCAAGCCCATGGTCATATCTATTGTTTCATTGGGCATTCTAATCATATTGTACTCTCAAATTCCATGCCCATGGCCATAATCACTCTTCATTTGGGCATATTTAACTCTTCAAGTCCACATTTGTGGCCATCTCTTTTTCCTTCGGGTATGTTAATCATATTTATTCCTTAATTCCACCTTTCGTGGCTATAATCACTCCTCTTTTGGGCATTTTATTTTATAATCATATCTAATCCATGCACGAAGTCCTCCTTTGAGGCCATATTCATCTTCCCATTTTGGCATTACATTCATTATATCAAGTCCACTATTGTGGCCATATTCGTGCACATCCTTGGGGAACCATTATTTTTCATCAAATTCCACCTTTTTGGCCATACTTTTCCCCTCTCAGGGCATATTTTCCTTTTTTTCCTTTACGTCCATACTTCTCCCCACCTGGGGCATTTTTGACTTTTCCTTTTTTTTCCCTTTGTGGCCATACTCTCCCCCTTTAGGTCATATTACTTCATCACTTGATTTTTTATTTTACCTTATCGGCCTTTGTCCATTTCCCATTAGACACCATATCATTCATTCTCATCCCTTGTGGATGCATACCTATTTTCTCAATTCCTTGTGTACAAAGGATTTCACATACCCTTTTGCATATAGTTGTGCATGCTTTGATGCCTTTCCTATAACATGTTGGTCATCTCAGCCTTCATCCATAATGTAGTGATCTTCACCCACTCACCAATCCATAGAACATGGTTTTTTGTCTCTGTTGAGACCACAATGGTCCCCTACCGATGTGATATTGGAGTCACCGCCGTAGTTTTCCATCATTATTGTGATCCTTTTTGCCAGGGAAATCTTTCCTTGGTAATCATTTTACCCATCTTTTCTTCACCCGCCTGCCTTTCATCATTTACCTTTTTTCAAATGCGTCATTGATTTTCCTTGATGTCATCAATCCCCCATTTGAGGGGGAGCTCATCATCAATTATTTTTATCCTTATCCAATTCTCATAATTTTTGTCTCATGGTTTGTTATCCTAAACCACTCAACAAAAAGGGGCAAAATGTAGACACCTAAATTTGGTACATACCCCTTCATCGCCCATAAGGGCATACTTATTTTAATCATCCCCCTTCTTTAATTAAATGCCCATCCAATCCTTATTAATTAATTAATGGATGTTAATTAATTAATCATTTAACATCTCACATGTCCAATGATCCCATCCACATTAGTCTTTATGTGTATTAATTAGTTAATTAATCCCCATCCATTTCCCTAACCAACCTTCTATTTTTGTTACTTTTATCCTACACACACCTCCCCTTTGATTTTCTATCTTTTATCTATTTTTATGCCCTAACTACCCTTATCACATCTATTACCTACTTAAGTTCTTTAAAGCACCCTTCTATTCTTTAAGAAGCTCTAAATCCCGTCAAAAGCACAAAAAAACATCCCAGTGGCGAAACTTTCCCTGCAATCAGTGGTGACCCAACCTGGTCATCGTCGAACCTATAAAAATAGTTATTTTCTTTCTAGTCATTATCAAATGCATGCAATTCTCAAGATTTTTCCCAGCCTAAGCATCCTTCCTCATGTCTAAGAAATTTTTGATACATCAACAGATCTTTGAGACATCTTTTCAACATATTTGCATTGATCATGATCATCCATCGTGAGGTTTATCATTATCATTGTGTTGATTTATTAATATTTTATCATATTATTTGGGTATTTCTCATTTCTAATCTCTTACAGGTTCAGACCATCAGTATCATTACATAGAGATTCTTCAGTAGCTGCCTCTCTCAGTTATTTGTTTATAGATTTCTCTTTTGTCTTGCCTTTCTTTAGCCATATATGACTCTGATACAGTTATTTTCATTCAGACTAGGTCGTCATCATTCAGACTGGGTCTCCATCGACCCAGGCCCAATTTATCAGTCATACTTCCTCCCTTTCCATCTCTAGTCACTTTCTGTGGTTTTTTGTCTTTGGTTCATTTCTACATAATACTCACAACATACACAAGCTCCTGTCATCCTTTAGTTTACATTCAGACCCTTCAGGTCTGCATATTTTTCCTATAGTCCAAATTTTCCCTCCCCGGTGGCCATCTACCTACCTCTGCACAATCTAGTTCGACATCAACCCAGACTAGTTAACAGTCAGTTTACAGATATTGTCATATAATTAGTGTTTAGATCAACTTTTGTCATCTTTCTAGATTCATTGACATTCTTGTTTCTGCATGCTTCTACAATTTCATCCTTTACATCACTTTTTCTAAACAAATGGGGGTTCACATCCACAAAATGGAAGCTAATCACTTCTTAGAACTGCATTGTCGGGAAACCCCCATATATATCTATCTTATCCATATTTGTTCTAGTTTTACAGTTATATCAATTTGCAGCGAGAATCAGCCATCTAGCACCTGTAACATATCACATCTGAGGTAACATAAACCTTACATAATTTCTGAGTTGCTAGTTTCTTTAGTAGCTAGTGCATTAACTTCAATATGAATGAGAAATTTGGACAACAAGGAGATTCTAAATTAGTTGTAAATCAAGTCAGGAAATTATATGCAACTAAAAATTAGAGGCTGAGACAAGTTTGGGATGTCATAGAATTATTTAATTCCTTCAATATCCTTTATCATAAAAGGGCTCAGAATGCAGCATCTGAAAATTTGACTATCTTTGTTAGGAATGAATGGTGTTCACATTATTAATATGTGCAATTACATTATCAATGATAATATAATTATATATGTGTGATGTAATTGTATAATTACTCATAGAGTAATTAGTTTGTAAGGTTGTTGATATATTGTTATAACAATTATATAACAATATATCAATACGGGTTTATTGTTCTACTCACTTCCTATTTTCTAGGAAGTTGTTTACCTACCTTTATGGCTATATAATAGCCACTTGTATCTGAATATCATATTGAGAATTAATAATTATTTTGTGTTCGTACTGTGTAAATATGTAGTTGTTCCATCATCTGGTATCAGATCATATTTGATCCTTTGCATACTCAATGGAGAATATTTAATATCATTTTTTAGTTATTTGTTTAACGTCTCACTCTGATCTCGCTACAAATTCTGGTGTGTAATTTTCATTTACCATCAGAGCGAGTTGTTCTTGATGGAAGAAAATTATTCAGAGGGGCAATTTTTATTCTCAGCTTGCCCCGAGTAATGCGAGCTGGAACTTTGTATACAGTCAAGTGACCGGCGTTTAAGATTCATTTAGGATAGTTTCCGAATATTTTTATATATTGAAAACGCCAATGCTCAACAGAGAACCGCAGTCTGTATAAAATGAAATTTTAGACAGCAGTGTGAAGCATTTTTTTGATTGGAATCACCTTTGCTGACTGTATTTCTATTATTGAATAGTCTAGTGATCGGTTTGTGGTTTTCTATTCATGTGGTTTGTTCAAACCAAAAAATCTGACCAAGGCTGATCCATACGAAGCGGATCTCACAATCTGACTTGAGTTCGATTCCTATGCAAAGAAAAAGGAAAAAAAAACGTGGCGGGCTCGACGGTATTTTTGCTCATTCCACAAAACACACGTATGCCATCACATTCGACTTGCATGGTAGCGCAAAGGTCTGCATGTATCTGGAAAATATGATCAACAAATATTAGTCCTGGATATTTCAACAGTCAGCCGTTCAAAGCTGTAGATCCTCCATCAAATCACCTCTAACGTGGACTCCATCAGTTTTTTACCGTATTACATTCACACTTCCATGTATGGCTGGCACGTCTCACTGACACTCAGCATATCTTCTTCTGGTCGTGTATAGACGCATTTTTGGTGGAATCTGACGTCTGATTGTAGTATATAATTTTGAGCCCCATGATCACATTCGGCTGAGTTAGCAGTAGATAATTGGAGGATGGAGGCACAGGAGGATGGAGGACAAGCAACGTCCTCTCGTCCGTCACCAACGATGGGGCCGCATACTGATCTAGTGACATGTGTGCAGTGTGGTTTTTTCATTTTCAGTGTTCTTGTTTTGCAGAGTGATGGTTTTCTGAATAAACCCTTTTCAGAATTTTTTGGAGGAGTCATGTTTTCAGAATACTCATTTTTGGGGAGCAGGAGAAGATTTCGAGGTAGACTCAAGGGATGGTTATCCAGCTAGTGTGAAGCTTGTGGATCTTGGAGATTCAGAATTCAGGCGCCCAGAGAGGAAGGGAAAGTCCCATAGGAACCTAAAGAGGAAGGGAGCATTCCTGCATAATTCGGTTTGACACTACGCCTTTACGAGGGTAAAGAGATAATCTATGGAGTCTGTACTTGGTCTAAGAAGTGCTTTCAGGAGGTGGTTCAATTTCTAGTTCTTCTTCGTGTTCACATTAAGGGGGTGAATATTGGGATTTAATAATGTTCACACCAAGGGGGTGAATGTTAGGAATGAATGGTGTTCACATTATTAATATGTGTAATTATATTATCAATGATAATATAATTATATATGTGTGATGTAATTGTATAATTACTCATAGAGTAATTAGTTTGTAAGGTTGTTGATATATTGTTATAACAATTATATAACAATATATCAATACGGGTTTATTGTTCTACTCACTTCCTATTTTCTAGGAAGTTGTTTACCTACCTTTATGGCTATATAATAGCCACTTGTATCTGAATATCATATTGAGAATTAATAATTATTCTGTGTTCGTACTGTGCAAATATGTAGCTGTTCCATCAATCTTATCATATCAGTATGATAATGAGACAGTGTCCCCTTATTGTAATTATGAAGTAGAAGTGCTAGTCAGACCTTCAATTCCTGACAACATTCAGCATTGGTAGGTTTTTGAGGATGATGCTTAGATCTAGAGATTTCTAAAGTATGAAATTGAGTTCACCAATCAACTCATTAATATTAAGCCAGTGGTTGTATTATGTGATGTAAAAGAAACCATCTTTAGGAAATATGTAATGTAGTTAGAGACAAATATTATCCCAAGAGGACTAGTTAGTCTTGAATCAAACTTTGACAATACTGACCGAGTTATGAAATAGTCTATCCATACACCCAGGGATGTTAAAGAATGTAACTTGGGAACCTCCCGAAAACATAGAAAGGTATGGTTGGGGAGTATTATGAAAAAAGAATAAAAACAATATTATGCTAAATTTCCAAAGAAATACTAGGATTGCAAGGCATGGTCTTATCCAGAGTTGAAAGCTTACAGAGAAGACATCAGGATTCGAGAACTTACTTTCTATTTGAAAGACTTGGAGGGACATTTACTGGATTTACTTATCAATGGAATACATCTCAAACATTTCTTGGACTAAGCTAGAGGGTCAGGTATGATCATTGTACAATGTACAATTTTGTTGTGTTGCTTTTTCCTTTGTTTTTGTTGGTGTTTCCCTTTTTGTGCTATGGTCTACAGTGACCAGGATTTGAGATATGTCAATATTTTGGAATGAATGTTATGTATCTTTTCATAATGCCTTATGTGTTTTGTCACCCTGACTCCTTACCCAATGGATTAGGCATCTGGTATTTGTTCTTGTGGCACCCCAGGGGGTACCCATCCTATAGCAAGAGCCATTGTTGGTACTTAATCCAGACCCCTAGATTAAGCTAGTATTTTTCCTTGAATATCCATATATGTAATTGTTATGTGTGCTTCATATTGTTTCCCTTGCTTCAAAATTTAGTCTGAGTAAAAGAGACTTATCAATTTGTAAGAAATCATGTGCCTTATCAAAATAAAAATAAAGGATTTTGCATAAATGATGGAGGATTGAAATGAAATGAAATATTTTAACAATTTCCACGATACTAAAGAGTCTATGGGACCAAAAGATAAGACTTTGAGATAAATTTAGACTCTTTTCAACATCATATCTTCTATTGTGAATCTTGAGCACAAAGCCGGTGATCTTTTCAAGCCTTGTTTCTTCGACTGGCATCATAAGAATTCCCCGTCGACTGGTTACGTAGAAACCTATAATTTAGCATGAATAATTTAAAACACTTAAAATTGTGCTAATTATACCCTTTCCCGCAAATTGGTGACATACTGTCAAAATTCCTCACCTTCTCTCTAATTGTCGTTAATTAATTACACTACCCTAATTAATTAAGTTGCTTATCCAATGACTACCTTAATTAATGACCTTCCGTTAATTAATCCCCCCTTTTTATTTAGAATAATTAATTATTATCAATTAATTATCTTTCCTTTTCATTTAACCAATAAGTCAATATTTAATTGATTTAATCCCCTTATATAGTCTAAATCATGTTAATATTCCTCTAAAAGCTTTTATAAGCTTGCACATCTATTAATTAAAGCATCTTGATTAATTAATAGGCCCCCTTTATCCACATGGGTCGCTATAGGATAAGCTAAACCCTCCTAAAGTTAACTCAACCCTATCTAAACCCCCCTTATCCACAACTAACTCAACATTCATATTAACCCACATGTACAGGGATGTAGTGGTTCCTTTATCCATTGGGCTATATAAAGATCCCTCCTCCTACCTTTACACTTACACCTAAATTTGTTGAGAAGACAAAAGCAAAGCACATAGCAAATAGACTAAAAGCTTTCCTTTGTTATTCTTGAGAATTCACCATTTGAAGAGCTAAGCCTCCTTTCTTTCTTTTTTCTAGCCAAGTCCTTGGGTCATATGGGGATAGTTAAGGGGTCTTATAGCCAAGCTTTGATGAGCTCCCATTCCTAGGTTCTTGGATATCAAAAACAACCAATTTGATTTCCATGGAGTCTAAATAGGTCCATTTAATTTTTGTTGTCAATCAAAAGAGTAGAGGTTCTTGACAATTAGCATGTTAGTTTGATTTATGCTTTAAAGTTCTAATGCAATAATTTTATTGTCTAACCTTGTTTAACTCTTATCTTGATGGTGTTTTAGATTTTCATTTATCTTTGTTAATTAAGACTACTAGGTATTAGTTTTAATTTCCTTAGCTTAGTTGAACAAAACCATGCACACATTTGGCACGCTCGGTGGGACCTAGTCCCTTGGCATTTTAGTTTGAATTCTATTGTTTTGGCTAACTTTTGATATGCACATATAGTAATTAATGTCCATTTTCTTGGGATTTTTGCTAATATTATATGTGTAGGTTCTCGTTCATAGTCACCATTTGAATGGGTTGTTGCCATTTTCAAACTAACTTGCTAAAATTTGATGTATTGTGATTTTTTTTGTGTTTTTTGCCATATTTTGGTTGCAGGAGTGGCACAAGTGCACTAACAGGAGTGCGGGTACACTTATGTTAGCGCAGGCACACTGTCAGAGCCTGAATCTCTGTTTGTTGACCCTAGCGCACATGCACTATCCCTAGCGCACATACCCTAACCAGGGTGTGGGTGCACTAACCTAGGTACACATGCCATTTCATACTATACCTTCACTGTAACGTGAAAACCTGTCATATCAGTGCATACACACTAACCCAGGCGCAGGCATCTCTCTGGTAATGCATGCACTTTTCTGGTGGCACAGATGCTCTATTAGAAACTGTCATTTTTTTAATCAATCATGGCACACATGCACTTATCATGGCATAGGCACCTCTCTGGTAGCGCAAGCACTCTGCCAGATCCCCATATTGTCATTTACCTCTGTGGCGCACATGCCCTGATCCTAGTGCACCCGCCTTTCTGGTGGCGCAGGTGCACTGTAAGTTAGAAAATATAGAGTGGCGCATCCACCCTAACCCACATGCACATGCCCAAACCAGGACATAGGTATCTTTCTATGTTATTAAGATTAAGATGTTAAGGTGCTAACTTTTTTATAGGTTTTATCTAATTAATACTTATTTTTGCAACCTATGTTTACATGCTTTGCTAGATTAGGTAAACTTTGCATGCCTGCTTATAAGAATAAGATCATGTATGCTCTTCCCTCAACTGGGGAATCATAAACGATTCTTTGGTCTTTTTTATGCTTTGAAATTGTTAAGAATATCTGAATTGGAATGGGTTAACTTGATGTGTTTGAATTAGAGTTTTTTTCCATTTGATATCTTCTTGGATTTTGGAAACATCACGTATACTCTTCTCTTGCATCCTTAGATGATCTTGAGAATCAGAAATAATGTTTACTCTTTTTATGTAAAACTAATAAACTTATTGTGCAGGACCAAAATGCACACTTGTCAAAGAAAGGTGGAATCGAAACAAAGTCAAAAAACTACTAATAAAGTTGTTGTACAAGTTGCCAAAAGGTGTTCAAGCAAACCACACCTAATTAAATAAGATAAAAATAACAACATATTCAAAACATTGTATTTCAAGTTTCAGAAAAGGGTACGTCCCTATCCACTCAATTGGAACATAACCCCTTTGGCAAACGACTTAGGCTATAACAATGGGGGTGGTTCCAATAACCCCAAAGTAGTCCATGTAAGAGGGAACCTTGTGGATGAAATGGGAAGTGCTCCACACTACCTACTTGACTAGTGATTCCTTATGAGATAGTGTTACCAGTTGTCTGTATGGCAACCCCAGGGAGAGCACACATGGACGCACTAGTTTCCCTTTGTGCTCGAAGGGGGTAAAGTAAAGCTGAGATACTCCCAAGATAGTTATGATTGTTTGGGTAAATCATGCTCACTTAAGACAACTTTGTAACACCTAGGGCGAGAGAACCACCTAGGAAGATATTATTTGACCAGGAGCTAACTTTGATCATTTTAAAATAGTGTTGAGTTGTGAGCCATCTTTCATCACAAAACGTGTGACGCGTTACTTTCGCTTAGTTTTTCACTTGCCTTAAGGTGAGGCAAAACTCTACCAAAGTAAAGCCAGCATTTTTCATCACCATTTTTGACCTACTTCCTTCATATTCTTGTGACACTTTGTTGATCAAAAGAAAGGTGGCTACCTTTGTGTTACCAATCGATTGTTTCTACCACTTTTTTGTCCATTTATGCCCATCCATGTTTGTGGCTGGGTAAGTTAAACGTCTAAAGTGTGTGGAGGTGTATTCATATCATTGGTGGCCTTTGTGGTCTTAATACCCATGTCAAGATCATCATTGTAGTTAGGCGTGGTTCATCATCTTGAAATTCCTTAGAAGGGTTACCTTGTTTGTATCGTATCACTACAATTTTGGTATTTACGTCTTGTTTCTTGTAAACTTGACCTAAATATCCATATTGTAAGGTTACACTATACACATTTTAACAATTCCTATTTAGACTTTAAGCTTTTGGTTCAACTCTATTATTACCTTGATTTTGAAGAGTGTTACATGTTACCACTTGTGTTTGTTATATCAATATCATCTCGATATGAGTGCATTACTTTCTCACAAAGTTTGGTTAACATATCTTGGTGACATTATTGTGTCACTCACAAATTGTAACTGGTACTTTTTGGGATATAGGTATTAATCAAATTTGAGCTTGCTTCTAGTATACCTTGTTAGGAGGTCACATTAACTTCTTGTATTTACTTACGTCTTGTTCATTCTCTTGAATTTGGCATAAGTGAGGACATCTTGTTAATTATCTTGCTACACCAACTACTTTTTGAAGCATAGTCTAGGAAGTACTTCATTCATCTGATGGGCTTAGATACCACACATTTGTGTCACTATTGATTTATCACTCTATCACATTGGTATTATCTCATTGTTACTCATTCATATTCTTGACATTCATTTTTTGTTTCACTTAGGTATGGACACAAATTTTTGAACACATTTACAACTTACCTTGGTAAAAATATTGCAAATAATGGCTCCCAAAACACGATTAGGACTCGAGAAACAAACATACAAGGAACAACAAGCGCAAGTTGGGGAAGCCTCAAATAGAAAGGGTCAAACCCTTTTATTGGACATGATCTAGGGCCTCTATCTTCCATAGAAAAAGAGATAGAAGACATGGTCAATCATAGTGGTAATGAATTGGAGTCCCCACACATGGAATTTGACTTTGACCCCACCTTCTTAGATGAGTTCCTTTTTAGAAACAAGGATAGGGCGCTAGCATGGGTTATGGAATTAGGGGGCAAAATGCCCACTACAAATGAAAAAATCCCACTTACGAATAATGCTAATGAGGAGGAGTGACCTCTTATCAACATGGAGGAAATTTTAACACATGGACATACTTCTACCTCCAACACATGCAATGATAATGTAGTGGGACATAGAATACCCTTTATCAAAGTACCATGTAGAATAAGGTCAGGACACGAGAAAGTTGAAGAGCCTCCACAATATGAGGAAGAAGAGGAACCTTTGGAAGAAGAAGTCACCATTTAATAACAAATTAGTAACCTTAGCTGACAATTAGCCTTGTTAACCTCTCATGTACAAAAGGAAGCAAGCAATAATGTCCAAAAACCAAGGCCTAAGGTCAAAATCAGTGAACTCCATAGGGAAAATCAAGGAGAAGACAATGCGAATTATCATCATGTATATATCCTAGCTTCTCCTACTAAAGACCAATTGCTCACACAATAATTACAATCCATGAAGGCAACACTTGCAAGCCTTCAAGAGAGAAATTTGGGGAGCATTAGAAAGTATCAATATGAAGAACTATGTCCCCGTCCTTTTGACAAACCTATGACACTTCAACCTTTCCCTAAAAAATTTGACATGCCAAAATTTCACAAATATAGGGGAAAAGGATACCCACGAGACCATGTCAAATATTTCTATATGGCATGTTAAGAGGTGTCCTATAGTGATAATTATCTCATATGACTATTTCCCAAGAGTCTAGGAGGTCAAGCCTTGGAGTGGTTTACTCATTTACCTCGGGGGTCTATTTTCACCTGGCTAGAATTGGGAGAAAGGTTTGTGCATCACTTTTCATACAATATAGAGAGTGTTATCACCATGGCATATTTATGTGGCACCAAACAATACCCTAATGAGACTTTCACCAACTTCCTATAACGGTGGAGAGGGATAGCTAGCCACTTCCCTTGCACTTTCCCTGAAAAATAGGTGGTAAGTATTTTTTTCCCAAACTAAATCCAGACATTGCTTTCCACCTTCAAATGCATTGTGTTCACACTTTTGAGGAGGTCATTGAAAAAGGGGTTCAAATAGAGAAAGATCTTATTGCCAAAGGAAATCTCAAGTTACAATCTAAGGATAATCAAAGTGTTAAGCCTATAGAGAAGCCAAAGGTATTTAACAAAAACAAAAATGTGGATGGAGATAGGATCACTGATTCCAAACGTGTACAAACGGTTCAAACTAGTCAACCTTTTAAACTGACCAAAGGACCTATTCAACCACCACCCAAGTGAAGAATGTTCACTCCTCTCAATGAGCCTTTGTTGGTTATATTAAAACAATTGGATACAGCCCACATGGTGACATATCCTACGACATAACCATTTGATGACAATGCTCTAAAACCATCATGGTACAAGGAGCATGAATATTACGAATTACATCGTGTCAAGGGACACAAAACAGAAAAATGTTTGCGACTTCGTCACTATATCCAAGACCTCATCGAAAATGGGGAGATAGAGGTGGACAACCCAGAGAAAAATAAGACACCCAACGAAAAGATGGGGATATATAAAGAGCCATTCCCCAAACATGGTAAATTGGAAGAGTCAAATCCAGATCAGGGAGAGTCATCCCAAGGTTATAAAGTAGCAAATTACTTATATACCAAGAAATACAACAATCATTATGATTCACTTATTGGATGTATTTGATCTCCTAATGACTATGTGAATACCATTTGAATCAAGGGAAAGGATTACACCATGGTAACAAGGTGTGCCCACCTCGTGATTCCTGAACCTTCTCCATCAACCCCACAAAATGGTAGGTACAACCTCTTAGAGAAACTTGAGAAAATGTCTGGTTAGATTTTGATCTTGGATCTTCTTAAGATATCAAATGTACACAAAGACATTTTATACCAAACTGTTCAGGGGTCAAGAGTGCCACTAGAGGTAGATCTTACACATCTTCAAGCCACAGTAGCAAACATTATACCAACTGAAGACATTGCCTTCAAACATAGGGAGATCCCTACTGAAAATCCAACACATAATCTCCCTTTGTATATTGAGGTAGTCGTTACCTACAGGAAGATCAAACAGGTGCTTGTGGATAACGGATCAGGGGTTGAACATATACATGTTGAAGTTGGTTAAGTAGCTAGGACATATTGAAGTAGACCTGGAGTCAAACATCATCACTATCACCACTTACGACAATGCGGAAAGGGAGTCAGAAGGCACAATCATGTTGCCTATGGAATTTTGGTCCCACTTGTCATCAAACAAAGTTCTATGTCTTGGACTTGGAACTTCTATATAATATGCTTCTAGATCGACCATGGATTCATGCCATGCAGGCCATGCCATCAATGCATTAAGCTGAAGTATGAGGGACATATGGTCATAATACAAGGGGATTCAGAGTCCTTCACTCACTGCAAAGCTCTCAATAGTTTTACACATAAGGGTACATATGTGTGTCCCTCTGTTGATATAGTTTTCCCTCTCTAATCTGAAGTCATGGAGTCTCTAGTAGATTCGGATTCTCTCAGTTTTTGCACCCATGGTGCCTCTACATCAACCTCTCCTTTTGATTCATGGGAGATGAAGGTTCTAGAATATGGTTGTGGAGAATATAATGTGCAACAAGCCCTCCTTGTTTCAGACCTCTCATTGTCACCTAAGACTAGAGGTCGACCCAACTATCACTTCAGAAAACCTAGAAATGAGCACACTATTGGGTCATTCTTACCTGAAGGCTTGTTGGTTGAAGAAAAGTTGTTAGATCCACCTACAACTTGGGTCCCAAAGGATACTCAGCCAACCTACTATCAAACCCTTGAATATGAGAAATATAGTAAAATGATGTACTCCATGGGCTACAAGGGACGGTGAGAACCATTTCCTCTCCCACATTTTAAAATAGAAAGATACGACATTAGAATTCATCCTTATGGAGCACACCCCAATGATCAAGATGTTACTTGCTCTGAACAAGAGGATAGCTCTAACTACCTAGAGAGTTATACGGATTCCCATTATAGATAATATGAGGATCTTGCCTCCACGAACCTATTCATGAATACGGATGTCCTAACCATAACCCCTATGAAACCTAAACTTGACCTAGTTTACCCTTCCCTTATTGAATGGGACCAACAATGTCATATGTCACTAGATCTATTTGAGAATGATGAAGCTATTGTAGAGTTCATGGGCATTCAGGATACAATCCCCAATGGAGACCACAAAAAGGGCTTCTCTATTGACTTGTATACCTATGCATACTTCGGGGAGGAGGTTGAGCTTCATGGTTAGAAAAACTTAAGAAAAAGTGAGGGCAAGAGTTCCAAAGCAAAGCATTGGAAAAAATCAAATTCCAAGTCACACAGTGAAAACCTCTTTGAGGCACTGGCTAAAAAATAGGTGCAAAAATAAAAGGATAATAAAAGTGACCACG
Source organism: Taxus chinensis (assembly GCA_019776745.2). Classification (NCBI taxonomy): domain Eukaryota; kingdom Viridiplantae; phylum Streptophyta; class Pinopsida; order Cupressales; family Taxaceae; genus Taxus; species Taxus chinensis. The sequence continues at coordinate 571,211,789 of CM034149.1, read as the reverse complement.
CCAAGGATGAAAATCTCGTAGAGACATCTTTGGACGAAGATCTCAACCTTCTTCTTGATCCTACCTATATGGAGGACCTTTCAAAGTTACTAGTAGAGGAAACTATCGATGTAAACATTGGCACAGAAAATGACCAAAAAATAATCAAATTAGGAGCATCACTCCCGGCACAGGAACATAAAACATTCACCATGCTGCTACGGGAGTTTATAGATGCATTTACATGGTCCTATAAGGATATGTCAAGCTTAGATCCAACTTTGGTCGTGCACAACTTAGTTGTACATGTAGCCGCTAAGCCTATTAAGCAAAAGTTCAAAAAGATGCACCCAAGGGTAGCCCTACTGGTTAAAGAATAATTAGAAAGATTAAGAACAGCACAAAACAGATTTTACAACTCCTTGGGGTACCTTCTACTATCAAGTAATGTCATTTGGTCTTAAAAATGCAAGAGCTACTTATCAAAGGGTGATGATGGTAATTTTCCATGATATGATCCATGATATCATAGAAGACTATGTGGATGACATCCTCAGAAAATCTAAGACAAGGGAAGATCACCCTACTATTTTATGGCATATCTTTGAGCACTTATGAGAGTACAAGGTCCGGCTAAACCCAAAGAGGTGTGTATTCAGCATGCTATCAGGAAAATTGTTGGGTTTCATTGTATCGAGAAGGGTAATTGAGGTAGACCCTGCTAAAGTGTCTGTTATTACTGAATTGCCTCCTAAGAACATTAAGCAACTGCGTAGCTTACAGGGAAAAATATAGGCTATTCATCACTTCATCTCCTAGCTTGCCGATAAGTTCCATTCGTTCACTCACCTACTTAAAAAGGATGTCACCTTCATCTGGGGACCAGAGAAATAGCAGGCCTTCACCTTGCTTAAACAACACTTGGCCAATCCACCTATCCTCATGCCTCCAACTCTTGGTGAGGCCACTCCTTCTTTATATCTCTGCTACTCAATTTGCTATTGGTGCGCTGCTTGCCCAATACGACCTTAGTCACAAAGAAAAATTAGTTTACTACCTCAGCCGCACTCTCGTCACTTATGATCTCAACTATCCCCAAATTGAAAAGGCTTATTTGGCTGTAGTTGTTTCCTTTCAAAAACTTCATCATTATCTATTGAATACCAAAACCAAGCTTATATCCAAAGTTGACCCACTCAATTACTTGCTCTCTAAACCCACCCTCACAGATAGAATGGCTAATTGGATCATTCTACTAAGTGAATTTGACATAGAGTTTGTGCATTATAACTCGGTTAAGGGACAAGTACTCACTAATCAATTAGCAGAGGCACCTTTGCAAGGCACTGAACCTTTGAATCTGGATCTTCCAGATGCCTCATTACTATAAATGGAAGAATCTATAATGTGGCAGATACACTTTGATGGGTCTTTTACTTTTCATGGTTTAAGTGCAGGTATGGTCCTCATTAATCCTTCTAGTGACCCCATACCTCAAGATTTTTGCTTGGGGTTTTCCTTGCATGAATAATATCACAAAGTATGAGGCACTATATCGCAGGGATGAAGCTCACCATCAAATGGGACATCCACCATGTCAAGGTTTGTGGGTGATTCTTAGTTAATTATCAACCAAGTTAATGATGAATATAAGGTTAAGGATGAAAAAATCATACCTTAGAAGAAGCTAGTAGAAACTCTAAAAGATTATTTTGTGTGCATCACATTTGAAAAAATTCCAAGAGTGTAAAATAGATCTACATATGCTATGGAAACAGTGGGTTCTATGCTCTGTATTCTACCAAGAAATAATGACATGCCATTCTTTGTGGAAAATTTATGTCATCCTACATATGACCATGCCAAAATCCTATCTAGCTTATGATGTTGTTGGTCCTGATTCCCCATGGTATGAGCCCATATTTACCTATCTCAAAGAAAACACATTTTTGTATGATGGAAAAGTGACAAGCGAGCATGGGAATCTACAAGTAACTCCTCCTCACACCCGACCTCTCGAGGTCGTTGCCGAGACAGCCAGTGGGGATGGAATACGTGTGGGGTGTAGACAAACTAGTTAGGAAATCTTATGTCTTCGATGCACACTAGTGGAATCTATAAATCTAATGGCGAGGATGAGTACTCGAAGGTTCCAATCAATATCAAGCTCTGGCGTGATTCGATCTATGGGTTGTGGGACACATGGAAAATGACCCAGGATTGTTTTTGTGTATATCTCCAGACAGGGTCATAAGATGGATGATGGATATATAACGGATTCTATCAATCGATTCTCTGGTCTAGTCCAAAAATCCTTAGCTTCGTTAGCTTCTATGTCTAACAAGGATAACTATGTGATAATGGTTGGTGGAAGTGGAGTGGATCTAAATACTAATGTGCGTAAACCAGCATCAACGTTGGATTGACCTGTGGACTCATTGGGTTGTGGGATTTGTGGGTCACAACCATAGATTCGTGGTTGTTGTGGACCTACTATGGTCATACTATGGTTAAATCTCTAATCCCTAATATCCAGTAGTCGTATGCCTTCTCGGCCTCTATATTCAGAACTAACAGTTGTGCAATCTTCTCAGAGTATCTCACAGGTGTTCCTGTAAACCTGAATTCTTAAGCTAGTATCTATGTTAGTGAGAGTGTCTCATATGTCTGGTTATGAGACCAAATGATCACAACAAAACATTTTCTCTCTTTCAATCCCCTTCTATAGTCATGTGGATATTTGTCTAGGGTAATATGTAGTTTGCCTGCTTTGACCAAAACGTGTGTGCTTGGTCGTCTTCTATGTTTAACCCTCTTAACTGTGAGCTGATCTGTTGTAAGTCTGGCTGTTGTTTGAAAGACTTGGATTCTAAGATTATGATCTATGTCAGTTATTGTTGTGACAAGATTGGGTTAAGGTACGATTGGCTTGAATACGTATTCTTTGGGCTCTCTAGGTCCTGTGATTGTCATGCAAAAGAAAATGATATAAAGCTAGCTAATGACAAAATAAATTAACTATGCAAGATATATCTACGTATATTCCTAAGTTTGATATTTATTGATAAACTACTAAACAGAATTTAAAGAGCAATTATCTAATATATCTAAAATTGACAACTAAACTAATAATGTAATTAAAACAAACAAAGCAACCGAGTATAGCTACTTGTTTGTGCAGTTTGTGGATCTGTTCTAAATAACCTGATAACTAATCTACTCTATTTGAAAGACTCTTGATCCTACCTCAGAAGTGAGGAGTGAATCATAGTTTCTTAGAAACTATCAATCCCCATAGCTTCCCTAACAATATTGAAAGTGAAATTAACTAAAATGAAATGATTGACTACTTTATTTGATATGCTTTAACTAGAAGTTTGAAAGCTTGAACTTGGATTTTGTAGAACAGTGGTGAATCTGATGGTGTGTGGCTTTGTCCCCTCAGTGTGATCTCCTCATTCCTTTGTGCTCATGTGGATCTAGAAAAGCATGTAATGCTAACGTCAACAGAAGTAGATATTAGAACAATGGCAGCTTAGGATATAGACTGAATACAATGTGAGTAGGAGAGGGATAGCGCAAGAGTACAGATCTTGTCTTATGTAATTCCTAGTGGGATTTATTGCGAGTCATGGAACATAAAACGTCCAGAACCTGAACCTATCTTATTTGACAAACAAAACATGCAACTTTAATGGCTTCCTATTGAAAATCAAACTATCCTACTCCAAATGATTGGATGAAATAATAACAATACTTGCACAAGGAGAATATGTGGCTTTCTGATAGCTAAAAAATACTAACCATGCATACAACAAATGAAACTATGAATCCTAAGCAAAATTGAAAGGTTAAGCTATTGAAATGAGAAATTCAAAGGCAAATTTGAGGGGCAATTTGCTTGAGCACAAGCTAGCTATTTATAGAATCCCATTTACCCAAAGGTGAAAACCAATTTGATCTCTTAAACCATAAACAATGCCAAAACACTATTCCAGGGAACCAGAATCATAAATACAAGAAGAGGCAGTGAAAAAAGCTGGTAAACATTGAAATTTTACACGAGTCGCATTAAAAAGAGAATTCTAGAAAATGTGTGAAGGACCACCACCCTGAGCAGGGTGGCAGTTTCGTAACTGAAGACCAAAATGCAAAGAAAAGAGGGGAGACGAGATAAACAAAGTATGCAGGGGCTAAGTGGGACATGCGGGATGTTAACACATACTTGGAGAGATTTTCCGGATCTCAAACACCTTGTGAGGACACTTGTATCATCATTGGGGCACATGTAATGTTGTTCAAACAGTGCAGTACCCTACAATTTTGGGTACGTACATATTGCCCCCTTGGAGAATCATTTTAGCCATAAAGAGGTGTAAAACGGTGGGTCCGAGTATGGAGGTCCCGAAATGGGAAGTTTTGAAGTTATACCTGATACGTCTGTGTGTTGAAATGACACCATCTGAAATTCCCACTACCTGCAAAATGAAAAGAGGACTCAAGTGCAGATAGACAAAATAGATCGAAGAATAAATACTAAAACATTATGAAATGAGGACGTACCATTTGTGTGGGGATAAGAACTTACCTCTTTCAGTGCTCCAAACTTGCGAAAAGGGGCATTGAAAACAAGTCAGGTTGCTACATATGTAAAAGTGGGCCCATTTTCCTATTCATTTATGTGTGTTGATTTGGCTGATTTTGAGCTCTGGGACCCACGGTGACGGTTTCTCACAAGAGTATAGTCAAAATGTTTGGGCTGAGATCGTGATCATGCCTCCACGAGTAGAACACTGACCCATGAGATCACAGGTTAGTTTTTCTCGATTTACCGTTTTTGCCCCTAAAATATTAAAATGGTAAAATCTTTGTCACGAGGGGATTATTTTTGAAAATGTCAATTTTAATAGGTTTATCTAGTGGGTGCCTACTGGGTAGGCTCTGTTTGAGTCAAAATGGTCTTTATTTTGCTTTTTTTAGCCGTTTTTAGGGTATATGACCCGCGTGGGTTTTCGGGACACGACCGCCACCCTGAGCAAGGTGGCGGTTATGAGACCGCCTCCCTAATCAGGGCGGCAGCTACAAGACTGCCGCCTTTAAGGTGATGATTACGGAACCCACCGCCCTACTCAAGGCGGCAGTCCTACAAAAAATGCATAAACAACACTTATTTGAATTTTTTTTTTGCATTTCTAGCATTCTTATATGTTTTCATGATTTTTCTGATGTCATTTGGATACTAACTTACTCTATTTTTGTGTGTTTTTGGGTGTATGCAGCGAAGGAGTATATTTGATGGAGCCGAGAGAGAGAGAGAGAGAGAGTGATTGGATTCCAGCAATATTGGATGGCCCTTTCCTCAAGATGAGTAAAACACTCTTCAGAGGGCCGGTATACTACACATATCATGGGTCCCCCGCGTGTTGCACCATCTAGTCAAATACTTTTTGACATATTTTCATATTGGGATGTCGATCGGAACACTTTTCAATTATTAAGGGTCTAGGGTGAGTGGACCATTACTTTGGAGGACTTTTACCATATCTTAGGGGTCCCAATTATCGGGAGACGGCTCACCCTTGAGATGGCAGGGTCATGGGCTCAAATAGCACAATGGGCCTCATACATGGGAGATGTAGTTATCTCCACTGGTTCAAAGAAGGGGGTGAGGTTCCGATCTATTCCCATCCTACCTATCCCCTTGATTCGCCAGGCCATTATGGGGATCATTGCCTCGAGATTGATCGAGGACAAGGGAGGAGACACCTTACTTTATTGTTGGTCCTCCATCATTGCACAAATCGAGGGGCATGGCTGGATTTATGCTAGGGGAGCCAACATTCTTGGGACCACCTATCATGATTTGTACCGGGTGGTCCATTTATAGGGGTAGTCATTGAGCCATCCGACCCTGGTTACGAGCTAGGTCTACGAGTGTTTCATCCCCTATGTGAGAGGTGTAGAGGGTGCAGATCCCAGAGCTATGAGGGCAGCCAGATGGACAGACATGTCGGTGCTCAGAGCACCTCACCAGTCAGATCACCTCCCTAACTACTGATGATATGGAGGCCACACCTTATCAGGCCATGGCAGGTTTATGGGGTGAGGAGGCTCTTACTTTGATTTCTTTCTTCACCACATGGCAGCTTGTTGATAGGATGGGGAGGGTGGAGGTACATCCTTTTGGTCATGTGCCTCAGCAGTTTGGCCTACCTTACGTGGGTATGCTTCCCCCAGTGGTGCTAGTATATAGATTAGTTTGGGAGGCTACGGGAGGTCCTAGAGGCCCGGGGTTGGACAGTTGTTACTCCTCGGTGTCCCCATTGCAACTAGGCGGGTAGTACGAGCTCGAGGGAGAGCCGGTGCTCCTCAGGAACCCTTACTTCAGATTACCACTGGTCCTACCCACAGCAGTGATGACCCCATTGATATAGACTCTGAGTCTAAGGAGTTCACAAGGGGGTAGACGAAGGAGGATATTGAGGCTGAGGTCAGCGATTCGGGTGAGGAGGAGGATAGTGATCCTGAGTAGCATCATACTCAGGATATCCTACAGGCGGAGAGGGTGGAGCAGAGTGCTAAGAGGGTGACTCTGGTTTCAGAGGATCCACTCTCTCAGGGCCTTGGTGGAGAGGATGAGTATGTAGCAGGATGATATGTTGCCTCAGCTATAGGAGGAGTGCACTAGTCAGTGGTAGCATCTATGGCAGGTGCCAACCCTAGAGATCCATTTTGGAGGCCCAAAAATATGAATGAGTTATCATCCTTCCTTTTAATGTTTGTTTCGAGTTAGGATTACCTTAGTTTCTATCTCTCCTTTTACATTTGTTTTTATCTCTTGATTATTTCTAATTAGCTTTCTCTCGTTTGCTTGCAGAGACTACTGATGAGTGGCGAGATCTGATTCGTCAGGTATGCACTGATACCCTGATGATCCCTATGGAGAAGACCTATACGGAGCTGTCCGTGGATATAGGGGAGCCTTCAGTAGCCGGTAGGCATATCGACATCTTTTTACCTGTCTAGCATGTGGCCAGGATGGTGACTTCCCTCCATACCAAGCTGGCAGGGTACAGGACAGCAGAGCGCCTGATGAGGAGTCACTCTCATAGCGAGGCTGCAGCTACTCCTTTGGACCATGAGCCCTATGTGCACTCAAATCACTGGCATAGCTGGAGTCCTAGACATGGGCATGTACCCTCAGAGGGATCTCATTGGGGTTGAGAAGCCATTTGGCTCTCTTGGATTGTTTGTATGATGTATTTGTATTTCCTGGGCTCTTTGAGCACTTTGACCATGCTTAACGCATGATGACATTGTACAGGAACTTGATCATTTATATATATATATATTCCTTTTTGGATCAGACTCTTGGTATCAACGTTCTTATGATTTGCGTTCATATGTAAATTATAATGTTGTTTTTATATGCTTCTTAGAATGTATGCAATGGAGAACAAATGATACAAATGTTTACTTCCTTTTGTATTTCGTGATGTTGATATATGATAATGTAGACACAATGTGATTTTGAACTTTAGTTCTTATAAGCAATTTTTGGTACTTCATATTTTTTTTGAAAAAATGTGATGATAAACCAGTAGTAGATAAACTGGCCCCACTCCTAACTCCACGTAACTAGTAAGATGTGAGGGCTCATCACCGAGAGCTAGAAAGGGAACAAGTTATGAAATGTGTTAAAATGGTAGTGATGAGAGATAGAAAAAGCTTTGGTGGAACCAAATTAGGATGCTACAAGCCTACTCTACTCGCATGACTCCATAGTTTAGAATGCTACTTGCTTTACGGTTTATCTAGACTTAGATCCGTAGATTGCCACATGGTAGACAAAATCTGGTTTTCGAGGTCTTGAACTCTCTTGGAATTTTAGACATCTTATTCATTTGTTTCTGACTCAAGATTTCAAAGGTTCATTTGAATTGTTTGCTAACTGCCTTCAACATTTATTGTCAAGAGGACCCCCCATACCTTGTCTCATGCTACTAGTCAGAAGTGTGGGCTTATCACCATGGACAAGGCACAGGCGAGTAAGGGCATTCCCATCCTTTCCCAACCCTACGTCACTAGTAAGAGATGCAAGCTCATCACCGGAGGTTGGTAGGGCAAGGAAATGTGTAAAAATAAAATTTTCTGTTTGATCTATATTTGACTTGTTTGTTTGAGAAAAATGTCAGTATGTTCTTACTTCTAAAGAGATATACATATGGGATAGATGTGACATGATGAAGCTTCTAGAACAGACCATAGGCAAGATACCTATCCTAGGAAGAAACCAAATTGAGAACAAGCCTGTAGATCTTGGTATGGTTACCATTTAGACTTTTTCATATCTGGCTTTATTTGATGAAATGATTCTGAAGCAGGTGATGACGTTATAAAATGAATAAGTATGATTAGATTGTTTATGCCAATACCGTTAGAAGTTTGTAATGAATTACTTTGAGAATGAGTTCCTTGATCACAAAATTGTATGAAACAAGTAGACAAAATGAACCTAACTATATGAAGATGCAATGTAGATATAATTATACATATAGTGCTGGTCACTTATGCATAGAATCGTTTAAGGTGTAGGGAATTGACAGTTTCACCAAGTTCCTCACCTTATAGTGTACATAAGAGATATGCACCATTTCCATAGTCCTTCGTGACTCGGTATGGGCCCAACCATTTGGGCCGGAACTTCCTTCCTTCGCCAGTATTTTGATCGATTCGGCTATCTAGTCTTAGAACTAGATCACCTTCACATATGTTTCGTTCATAGACCTTCTTGTTATATTGCCGGCACATCCAGTTAGCATAGACTCTATGCCACTATTCAGCATCTAACCTGGCTTCATCTAGGCTTTCTAGTTGGGAGATACGTGCTTCTCTATAAGCATCTTCATCTAGAATCCCTTGTAGTGAGATACAGAGACCTGGGTATTTCAACCTCAAGTGGGAGAACTGCTTTTTCTCTGAATACTAGCGAGAAAGGATTTTCTCCTATTGGTGTTCTTATTGAGGTTCGGTGGGCCCAAAAGGCCGGATATAACTTCAAATGCCAAGAAGTTATGGCCATCTATAGATTAGGGAGATAATTTCCCTATCAAATCTATGCCCCACGTAGAAAAGGGCCATGGAGTAGTGATTGGTTGTAGAGCTTGTGTCGGCATATGAATCTGTTGGGAGAATTCTTGGCATTTATGACACCTACGTACAAACTCTACTGCAGTGTGTTCTAGAGTGGGGCCAGAAATAGCCCATCTGATGTATTTTACAAGTGGTGGCATGACCATTGAAGTGGCCTCCACATATTCCATTATGAGATTAATGGAGAATACTCTTGGATTCTTCTGTGTCGACACATCTTAGAAGCATTCCATCGAACGCCTTACGATAGAGCACTTGTTCTATAATGATGTATTTAGCTACGATTATGTGTAACCACCTTCTTTGTTGTGGTGTAGCACCTTCTGGATATGTATGGTCCATGATATAATTAATAATATCAGTATACCAAGGACACTCAGAGATAGGAGGTCTGTTTTCGATGTAGTATTTGCTCAAATCCAATACAGCTATTTTGTAGAGCTGTAAGTGCTCAGCTCTAGTTTCATACACCTCAGAGACTTGGTTTTCTACCAATTATGAGTTTCCTAACACCCTGATGTTATTAACACTGATCCTCTTAGCTAAGATGAGGCCAAGGATTAGGGCTTCATACTCAGTGTCATTGTTTGTACATTCAAAATTTAGTTTAAAGGAAAATGGTAGGATCTTTCCCTCGGGAGAAGTAAAGATTACACCTGCCCTAGCTCCATAATGACATCTAGCTCCATCAAAATGGAGAGTCTAATATTTATCTTGGAATATGGACGTTAGGATATTTTTTGTGTTAACATCTTCTACTTCGGTTACTTCCACCATGCAGAGATCCTCTACTAGAAGAGAACCAACACTTAGGGTATATCCCATGCCTACAGAATCAAATGGTAGGAACATCGATAGATCCTGTTCTAATAAATTGACAATTTTTTGTAGTAGTTCCTAACAATATTGTTTCTATAATGTTAGCTTCATCCTTGAGGGCCGGGATAGTCTTGATTAGGCTCATAGTCTCAATATCTGTTGTAGGTACCAAATTTTCTTCTGGTTTTGTGTCGGTGGGTTTATTAAGGGCGTTTTGTTGGGAGTTGGGAGTTCAAACTCTGAGTGAATGCTTGGTCTTTTCTTCAATTTAGCTAGGTGTATATCAAATGGTTTTAGATCACCTTTGGCTATGAATATCTTTCCTAAGTGTAAGAATCTTACTTCTTGAAATAATGTAGAAGGAATTTCCTTCATACGATGTATCCATGGTTGGTCGAGGATCATATTATAGTTGGTTTCCAAATCTATGATATAAAACTTAGTCAGGATTGTTTTGGGTCCTAAGGTGACCGGTGGTATTATAGTTCCAATCGACGTGGCTTTAAGGCTATCATAGCCTCTTAATGTATTTCAAGTCATGGAACAATTCGTTTCTCCATACCCTAGCTTTTGAAGGAAGGAGAAGGGGACTATGTTAACTGTTACCCCATCGTCGACCATTGCACGTTTAACATAATTGTTATAAACCCAAACTTGCAAATGTAGGGCCGGATCACCTCTATGTGCAATCTCAGTGTTTGTTGGCATTTTGTTTATTTCAAATATAAACTCGGTATCCTTATCCGGCTGCCCCGGAGGGTGGATATCAAAGTCTATATGGTTTACCTGTGTTTCGGGAGGTGGAGTGATGTTAATTAAATGACCTAATCCTAATGCCTCTAAAAGAGCAGCCCTGTGGGTAGGAGAGTTCTTCAGTAAGTCCAAAAAAGAAATGTGTGAGAAGGTTTTTGTTAGATCATTAATTAAATCATAGGCACCCACTAGGTTTTACTAATATTTGTTGGATGTTATCTGTTTCTAGCAGGTAATTTGGACTTGGCTGCGAGGAATACTCTCGTGTCCTTGTTATGGCTTCCACAGGTAGTTCGGTGTCTAACTCCACTAAGTCGACTATCTTGGGTCATGGTTGACTTCCTAATTATGGTGCAACTGGTGGATTTAGTGAAGTCGAGGCTTCATGATCATTGTTTCCTGTCATTACACCTTTGTTTTTCCCATTCAGATTTAACCTATTGTTATTGTGATTTGGGAGTGGATCATTGAAGATCTTGAGGGGTGCATTTTGAGGGGAAACTACCCCTGTAAAAGTACTTGGTGTTGGTGATGCAGGATCTGCCAAGAACATATCTATGAAAAGTTGTCTTTCTTCCTCTGGCAAACGTTGCATGAATTTATTGTAGTCACGGCACGTTCTAGTGTCATGGCCTCGAATTTTGTGGAAACCACAATACGAGTTAGGATTGTAATTCCTAGGTTGTTGGCTTAGCGCTTATTGTGGCCCAAAATTCTTATCAAACCATGTTGCCTATTAGGATTAAAGTTTTGTATTTGTTGTTTTTGGTTTTGGTTTTGGTTTTGATATCCAGTTGAGTTTTGGCTTGGACCCTGTGTAGGGATTTCACCATTGTTGTTGTTGTTTTTGTTGTTGTTTTGGATGATTAAAATCCACTGCATTGATTGTTGGGGTAAATTTGTTGTTTTGCTTATTGTTCATTAGTGGTGGAGTATTCACAACATTTACCTTTTTAGCCTAATCAGTTACCCCATCTGTTGTCACTCCACGATTTTTGTTAAGGATTTTAGGTCCTTGATTGACGATTTGTGGTAGTAGGATAAGTTGTAGTATTCTGGTTGGAGGTGATTAACCTCCCGTTTTCTCCATACGTCTTACAACCGCTATCTATTGCAGCTTGATCTATTCGAAGAGCACTCTCAAGTACTTCATCGTAAGTCCTTAGTGGGAACTTCTGGACTTCTTCCTTCACCTCTCTGCTGAGAGAATGAAGAAATAAATCACATAGTTCCATTTGGTCCATGTTTGGAGCACTGGCTGAAGAATAAAGGACTGTACGCCACCTCTGGATGAAATGAGCGACAGATTCATTGTGTTCTTGCTTAATGTGCAAGAATTCCCTGATTCCTGTTCTCAACAGTTTGTTCATGTCAAACGCCTTGATGAACTCTGAAACGAGTTGTTTAAACAAATGGATGGAAGCCTTAGGTATTCTATAATACCAATCGAGGGCAATGCCCTCTAAATTTTTGGGGAATATTTTAGCAACAACCCCATCCCAAGGGAGTAGTTCTCGAATGGCTGCGGCGTAAGCTTTGATATGTGCATTCAGATCTCCCTCACCTTTATATTTGGGAAAATCGGGGAAGAGGTCTTGGAAGCATGATGCTTCGTATGGTGAAGTCTAAGGGCTCTTTCAAATATTCTGAATAAGTCCCTATCGCATAGGTTTCAACCATTGATGGTGCCTGCTGAGGGGGCGAAGGTGGAATGGGTTGTTGATATGGCGTAGTGTATGCATTGGCAGGGGCATAAGGAAACCCCTATGGTTGAGTAAAACATGCCGGGAGAGGAGAACATATCTCCTTGTGGTGATTTGGAGTACATGTTTAAGTATAAAGGGGTATTGTCCAGGAATGGATTATTTTGTACTAGACCGGGAGGTATCGGAACGGTGTTAGCGGCGTTTGAGAACGGCAGTTCTAGTTGGCACTTGTTGTGAATACTGAGGAGGCATGCCCAAACGTGCCTATTCCTGTGAGGAGGTCTACTTGGCCAGGATGGTGTGGAGGATTGGAATTTCCTGCCTGCATGAATTGAGAATTTTGATTTGCTTGAGCAAGTTCTAACCCTCTAACTCTTTCTATTAAAGTTGAAATGACTTCATTTGGTGAAGTCATGGTATTTTGCCTTAGTGGCATTTGTTGTATATCTTGATGTTGTATAGGCATGTGATACCCTGCTATGAACTGATCGTTGCCCTGCCAAGTTTCCCTGAGGGCATTTCCTATATGTAGTGGAATGGAGATATTTTCTTGAAAAGAGACCTCGGGTTGTGTTTGTAAACTTCCTATAGGTGGGTACATACTCCGAGAGCGTTGTTCATTCCTGGCTTAACGTACTGAATGTTCATCATCTAAAACTAGGTATGGATCTGATTGTCTACTAATTTGTGGTCTAAGTAGTACCTGAGGAGATGAACTAGATTCTCCTGTGAACGTCATATTGTTCGAGCCTGAAGGCTCTGTTTGTTGCATTTGAGCGAAGCTGATCCAACTCCTCTATTTGGAAAGATGAGCTATATCTAGTCCTTAAAGGTGGAGTTTGTGTTGATAATTGGTTAGTTGAATAGTTGTCACCCCATACTGAGAGCGAGGGTGATGTACTGTCTATTCTAGTTGAGCGTAGTATGCCTCAAGACCTAGGAGAGGTCTGCCATATGCATCGAATCCCGACATATTCAGAGGGTATATGAATACCCGCAGAATAATGGGAAAGAGTGAAGGTGGATGAAAGAAGATGAAACACTAAAAGAGAAAAGTCGAGAGTGACGCAATTGTTCCAAGTTCACCGGGTTCAATTTTTTTGGTGAAGTTGATGCAAAGACTGATGAGGTGGAAAAGATGAAAATGTTGTTTGTTTCACGATCGGGTTCACCAATTTTGTACGATGGAAAAGTGACAAGTGAGCATAGGAATCTACAAGTAACTCTTCCTTACACCCGACCTCCTAAGGTCGTGCCGAGACAGCCGGTGGGGATGGAATACGTGTGGGGTGTAGACAAACTAGTTAGGCAATCTTATGTCTTCGACACGCACTAGTGGAATTTGCGAATCTAAGGCAAAGAAGGTTCTCCTAATTTGAACTGGTGTGATAGATCGATCGGCGAGGATGACTACTCGAAGGCTCCAATCAATATCGAGCTCTGGCGTGATTCGATCTATGGGTTGTGGGATACGTGGAAAATGACCCGGGATTGTTTCGTGTATATCTCCAGATAGGGTCATAAGATGGATGATGGATATAGTCAACTTCTATGGATCGATTCTCTGGTCTAGTCCAAAAATCCTTAGCTTCGTTAGCTGTTATGTCTAACAAGGATAACTGTGTGAATAATGGTTGGTGGAAGTGGAGTGGACCTGTAAATACTAATGTGTACGTAAACCAGTGTCAACGTCGAATTGACTTGTGGACTCATTGGGTTGTGGGATTTGTGGGTCACAACCGTAGATTCATGGTTGTTGTGGACCTGCTATGGTCATACGAGGGTTCAATTCTAATCCCTAATATCCAGTAGTCGTATGCCTTCTCGGCCTCTATATTTAGAATTAACAATTGTGCGTAATCTTCTCAGAGTATCTCACAGGTGTTCCTGCAACTTGAATTCTTAAGCTAGTATGTATGTCTGTGAGAGTGTCTCCTAGCATCTGGCTGTGGAACCAAAGGATCACAACCGAACATTTGTCTCTCTTTCGAGCCCTTCTACAGTCATGTGGATATTTTCTAGGGTAATCTGTAGTTTGGCTGATTTTGACCAAAATGTGTGCGCTTGGTCGTCTTCTATGTTTAACCCTCTTTAACTGTGAGCTGATCTGTTGTAAGTCTGTTGTTGTTCGGAAGACTTGGATTCTAAGATTTTGATCTATGTCAGTTATTGCTGTGACGAGATTGGGTTGAGGCATGATTGGCTCAAATACGTATTCTCTGGGCTCTCTAGGTCCCGTGATTGTCATGCAAAAGGAAATGATATAAAGCTAACTAATGATAGAATAAATCTAAATGCACTGCAAGATATATCTACGTATATTTCTAAGTTTGATATTTATTGATAAACTACTGAACAGAATTTAAAGATTAATTATCTAATATATCTAAAATTGACAACTAAACTAATAACGTAATTAAAACAAACAAAGCAACCGAGTATAGCTACTTGTCTGTGCGATTTTGTAGATCTATTCTAAATAACCTGATAACTGATCTACTCTATTTGCGTAGACTCTTGATCCTACCTCAGAAGTGAGGAGTGAATCATAGTTTCTCAGAAACTATCAATCCCCACAGCTTCCCTGGCAATATCGAAAGTGAAATTAACTGAAATGAAATGATTGACTACTTTATTTGATATGCTTTAACTAGAAACTTTGAAAGCCTGAACCTGGATTTTGCAGAACAGTGGCGAATCCGATGGTGTGTGGCTTTGTCCCCTCAGTGTGATCTCCTCGTTCTTTCGTGCTCACGTGGATCCAGAAAAGTGTGTAATGCTAGCATCAACAGAAGTAGATATTGGATCAATGGAGCTTAGGATACAGACTAGAATACAATGTGAGTAGGAGAGGGATAGCGCAAGAGTACAGAGCTTGGCTTATGCAATTCCTAGCGGGATTTATTGCGAGTCATGCAACATAAAACATCCAGAACCTGAAACTAGTCTTATTTGATGAAAAAAACCTGCAACTTTAATGGCTTCCTATTGAAAATTAAAACTATCTACTCCAATGGATTGGATCAAATAATAACAATAGTTGCACAAGGATGGATATGTGGCTTTCTGACAGCTAAACAATACTAACCATGCATACAACAAATGAAACTATGAATCCTAAGCAAAATTGAAAGGATAAGCTATTGAAATGAGAAATTCAGAGGAAAATTTGAGGGGCCATTTGCTTGAGCACAAGCCAGCTATTTATAGAATCCCCATTTACCCAAAGGTGAAAACAAATTTGATCTCTTAAACTATAAACTAATGCTGTAACAAAAACTATTCTAAGGAACTTTGAATCATAAATGCAAGCCAAAGGCATGTGAAAAAAGCTTTATAGTAAACATTGAAATTTCACGTCGAGTCATGTTAAAAAAAGCATTCTGGAAAACACTATGCCAGGACCACCGCCCCTTAAGCAGGGTGGCGAAAAGCTTACAGGACCACGCCCCGCCACGTCACCTGGGTGGAAAACGTCACAGACCGCCGCCTAGGTAGGGCAGCGGTTTCGTAACTGAAGACCAAAATGCAAAGAAAAGAGGGGAAAAGAGAGCAAACAAAGCACGCAGGGGCTAAGTGGGACATGCGGGATGTTAATGCATACTTGGAAAGCTTCTCTGGATCCCGAACACCTTGCGAAGAGACCTGTATCATCATCGGGGCACGTGTATTACACCGTTCCGCAGTGGCGTAGTACCTTACAATTTTGGGTACATACAGTTTCTTCCTGGCATCTCCCATTATGAGAAACAAAGCCTAATTCACCAAATCAGGGTCATGACTACTCCTTTTAGGAGGTACTCAAAACCATCATGGCTACAATGGGACTCTGTCCTCGTTATCTCGATATGACAGAGTCGGTCTCAAGCAATCTATAAGAAGTACATGAAGGTGGCCTGTGTGGAGCACATCCTCCATGTGTCTTGTCCTTGTGCCAAGATCCATGTGTCCCAATCGAGTACCCGATAGACTACTGGCCTATCCATGGATAAATTATCCTTGCATGAATCTCAGACTCAGTGCCTACTTTTGTGCCCCTAAATATGTCACAATTTTTTCCATGCTCCATCACAGCCGTTGCAATCAATCATAATGCCATGGTCATTTTCTAAATGGGGACATGATGTGTGACTAGATGAATCTTACCCTATGACTTCACCTAATGGCCATTAATCACATTATGTAGTGGCTACTGAATACATGCATCCAAGTGAAAGCCTGGAGGTCCTCTCCCCATAATCCTATGTATCAAGAGCTTGGATTTCCATTTTCTACCATGAATCATATCATGTAGTTCCAGGAACTTGCATCCCGTGCAGCCATGGATACTGAGAATGGCACCATGCCCACCCACCTCACTATTTTAATACAATAGCAAAGGTCTCTGTCATCATTTCCATATCAATTTTAAAAGGGTCTAGCACTCATCTCATACACCCATGACATGACTGGATATGGGATGGCCATGAGTTATATAGATCAACATATGACTACCTGGATATAAGTCACTGGTAAGTATTCACTAGGTCATATCATGTCCCCATGTGCAAATCCACTCTACCTCTGTTGCTCTATACTATGTACCACCATGTCGCACTAACAAAATAGGAATTTGATCCCCTATTCTTTGGTATCTCCAATAAAATGTATCAGCCAATTATAAAAATGAACTGGCATTGTGTCAGAGTCAGAATTAGGGACTATCTCCATATAATATTAAGACTCATACCCTACTTGGCTAGACTCGCTAAGTCTATTGCCCCTAGCATCTCCCAACATATGTTTCACCATTATGTGGGCCTCAAAGTGTATGAGAATAGATATTTTCAGTGCCAAAAACTCCTCCAAAAGTAATGGGTACCTCGCTAATATGAGGTTGGTGATACATCCTCCATGAAGGAGAATCAATTCAACACTAGGGCCGGATGAGACACCAAAGGAAATTTTGAACTGCATTAGTTACGGATCCTTATGCTATAGTGGCCAAGTATGGAAAATGAGCATCACAAACTCACCGGAATGCAATGGGGTAACTGAGTCTAGTCTGTGTTAACTTCCGTGAATCACCATGCAATCTCTAAGTAGGCTTATCTCAGCTGGTGTCACTAACATGGAAGCAAAATCAAGTAAGAAAAGCCTACTCTCAAGCTCTGCCCCATCACATGTAAGCTCCCCACACCAATAAAGAGTACAAAGATGCACAGTAGAATCCTAATAACAAGTAATAAACCCATAAAAAGACTTAAAATAGGTGAACCAAAAGTGAACATACCACGCACATTTTGGTAAATTGGACCTTGGGCACACGTGGCGATTGCATAACTAGTTCCCGGCTTACATCAGGAGGATTTGCGGTTCATGCAACCGCCCCTTACATCATAGGGTGGTAGTTGCACTTATCTTCATGGACTGGTTGCCACAACTAATGCCTTCTGAGATTCCCTTGAACCCAA
Organism: Taxus chinensis; assembly: GCA_019776745.2. Classification (NCBI taxonomy): domain Eukaryota; kingdom Viridiplantae; phylum Streptophyta; class Pinopsida; order Cupressales; family Taxaceae; genus Taxus; species Taxus chinensis. The sequence goes on along the minus strand of CM034149.1, from coordinate 571,193,926 downwards.
TCGATTGTCAAGCCTTAACTGTCGTGACTTTGTCTCCTGTTATTCATACGCCAAGGGCATGGTCTTTTTCTATTCCCCAAAACATAAAAAACACTCAAAAAAATTTCTTCAAATTCAACTTCTAAAAAAAATGAAAAACGCAAAAACATCCCCCCAATGGTCATTTTGAGTGTATAACGCATAAAGGCATCCATCCTTTCAGAGCTACATGTGTCATAGCAAAAATCTGGAAAACCTATTGGAAAAAGATAGAAAACATAATGATAATGTTACCGAAAACCTACCCCAATAGAACATTTTTTTGTTGAATTCACTACTATCATATCACAATACCCTTCATTTTGACTATACTCATACAATATAGAAAATTGATTACCAAAAATTCAAATTCGTAAACAATAGCAAGGATTGTATGTGACAATGATTTCTAAACATTAGTAAATTGTTTCGCATATATCATATAGTGCATTTTAGAAAATTGCTGCGCATAATGTCATTTTGGGTAGAGAATGTGTGATGCATCCTATAATTTAAACAATAGTAAAAGCCTAGGCGTGTTGACACATCACTCAAACCAGTAGAAAATTGAGCGCTCACCCGAAGTGCGCAAAGGTTACCAAACCATCTACTTTAGGGTTGTCGTTGCAGGATGTTAGTTTCAAGATGAAGACTTCATTGCATGTATAGATGCTTCATAATTGTATATATCATTTGTACAGTTGTATGTTCAGCATGCTACATCTAGGATTCATCTTTTCTTAATTAGATTAGATCTATTCTTACTTGTGCATATTAAACTGTTTTTTTACATGTTATTGTAGTCAACACACTACATTGTTTTGTTGATTCATTGTGTTCTTTGTTAGTATTTGATTATGTTTAATAGTTTTGCATGTGCATCATTTTGTTATCACATCATCATATCTCCATTCTCATACCTCATCACATCTAACATCATTTATACATCATATATCAAGACAAAGCTAATTATACATCATACATGAATGCTAAGCTAATCATCACATATCATATCATCAAATGGGGAAAGAGGGATCGCAAATAATCACAATCTATGTCCCCCCACACCCAATATAATCATATCATCTCGTCCACTAAGTCTAGCACATCACATGAGAAATACATTTGATATCATCTACAAGATCTATCATCTGTGAAATCAAAGCCGCATGCGATAAATACAAAAATCAAGTCAATAAATGTGAAATCACGCAATATTTTCAGTTTAACATGCATTACACATCCATCTATCCATGTAATCAGATCAAGAATCAACAAATAATGTCCAACATTGTCTCAGTAACACCATGTGTGATGTCATGTCCGATCCTCTTGCACCTTATGTATATATGCTATATATATCCACGTGTATATATATCTGTATGCTTTTTGCTAACATGTGTAGTATACGTCTCATCTACTAACATACATCAAAAATGCCTTCATCTAGAGGCGTACATAAAAAATGTTATACATCCTTGATCAAAACCACTGAATACAAAAGCCTTCATTAGAGGTATATGTCAAAGAATTTCTATACAAATAAAGAATGTTGTACATCGAGAACAATGATGCTCATAGCCTTCATCAAGAGGCAAATGTATCAATACATGATCAATCAGGGATGACTAGAGCACTCAGATGGGCTAGCTTGGTCTGCCCTATGTGAGTGACTGGCATAGGCATGTGCATCTGGGTAGCCCTGCAGACTGGTCCCCATCGGCTACTCTACTAAGGCCTGAGGCCTCTCTGAGCTATAGTCACTTTGCTCGACTGCTGGCTATACAGAAGATGCCCACCGCTCAATCGGACACTGGCCTCATAGTACAAGGATATGGTATAGTACAAAGCTCTGCCCTCTGCTGTCACCAAGGTATCTATGCAGTACAGGCCAGTCACTACTATGTCCATTTGTGCGTCGGAAGGATGTTATCTCTGCTTAAAGCTCAGAGCAAACCTCCCGCCTGACCCACTAGCCTGCTCTGCCCTGCAGAACTATCTCTCTCCAGTATCACATGGGTTATAGCTAAGCCTACGTCTGACTGATAGCAGGCTTGGCACCTGAGGTGATCTAGGTTGCCATCTGCCATATCTGCTGAAAGTGAACAGCATCCATCTCCTCCATGGATGGCTTGGGATCTAATCCTGAGTCCCGTTCACTGCTATCACTACCAAAATATGAGGATCAGGCCTAGATCTCTCTGTACTATAACATGTTGTCAGCTGCTGTTACTAGGGATGCCTATCTGTAACTCCTACTCGTAGAGTGTTTGTCTATGCCACAAGGGCTATGTCCACTAGGGGCCTATCTATGCCTACTAACTTGGTCTAGAGGCATTGTCCCTGACTCCTCGTAATCCTAAGCCTAGGAACCTAGGCATGTTCCTGTACTGGTCACCTACTAGCCTCTGTCCCTGCACTTGTGCTTACACCCTACCCATCATGTGGCTAACCCATCAAATGGATCATTTGGGTCAGCAGGATGCTACACCCTCACCCTCAAGTCACCACCATGCCAGGGGAGCTCTAGCTTGATAGTCGAGTGCACCTGCTGCCCATGCCTCATCTATAATATTCTAGTGTCATTGAGGTAAACCATTGTAGCATACCAAGTCCATGTAGTCGGCCGTAGTACATCAGGTATCTCTGATCATGTTGGGCTGGGTCTCATGCTTGTGGTATCACCTGTACGAAATCTAGCCTTGGTTTAAGCCACTTACATGTATGCACGACCCCCATAGTCTACCTCTCTGCAGTCTCAACGAGGCATACCACAAATTTCGGGCTGAGGAACCCCCTGCACCCTTCCCAGCTGTCGCTTGACATCTAGTCTACTATTTACAACTCAATAATGCAACTACGACTACCAAGAAGGAAACTGCTCCACTGCACAGACACCGAGCTCTGCTGACGTCCTCGAGCCACTGTATATTCCTGTAAGGCCTCCATATGATATCTCTGTCTAACAGCTCATCTGAACTCTCATTGATACCTGGTACACGCTACCTAGGTGCCCTTGTATGTCATCGCCACCTACTAGAAACCCAAGCCTTATAAGTATGTCAGCTCCTCCAGGGCTCGGGCATACAGAGTGAACCTACAAGGTACCTGATCGCTATATGATCCCAAGACCAAATCTGTCGTAGTGAGGTAGGCCCCACCATCTTCTGACGGTGGTAGGTAATCATATGTAGATCCTAGTATAGATGCACTCAGTATGCACTGAGCCCTAGCAGTATCACTCGCCACTGAATATCTCCATGTACCAACATCATCAAAACTCATCAGAAAGGATGTCCCTAGTCTTATCAATGAGATTAAAAACCCACTGATAAGTGCCATCACGTAAAGTGGGCCCCTGGTGCAATGTCAGGATCAGCTATACACTCATACAATGCAAAACTGTCATATCATCATGGGGTATCTCATCACATGTCAAACAGGTCACTGACCGCTACCCTGATCTTTGCCCCAAGTGTCATTTGTGTACTCGATCATTAGGTAAGTCATCTCACTAATAGGTGACATCGAAGGATCCACGCTATCATGACCTCTAAAGGTAATCATGTTATTCTCTTACACTATCGGTGAGCCTACAGCACTGGCTCTCATTGTGAGTTACCACTTCAATTCTGGGAATGCAGTAGTAGCCCATGGTCCAGTGTGACTGGAGGTGCATATGCAGAAACTAGGGCCTACTCAGCACCTCCTATATGTACACCCCATTTGATCTATGAGATAGAGGAGAGTTTAATGGCTTAACCAGGTTATGCCCATGTTTCAAATCTTTGCATGCACATTCAGTTGATGCTCACTCCTCCTGAGATCTCTTCATGCTGTCGTTTACATGTCCATTGATGTGCACATCGTCCCTCGTGATCCTCACTTGTGGGTTTTAAACCCTTTTTCATGGTATCAGAGCTACTCAACTTTCCATCACACTAAAAGCTCGAACTGATGGTGGAGAGCGATCTCATCATGTTAATCAATTGCTACATCAATACCCTCCCACACGATGGAGCCAGGCATACACCCAATTAGGCCCAACGGCATTAGGAGGAAGTAACACCTGGGAATTTCTTAGGAGGTCACTCATCCTAGCACTACTTTGGGGCTAGCGCACTTAACTGCCTGGTATAAGAGCTGCATGACTTACCATCACACCAAAAGCTCAAACTTATGGTGGAGAGGGATCTCATCGTTTTATTCAGCTGTTACGCCAACATCCTCCCAAGAGAGGGAACTATTCAGCTTGGCGTGCTTCTATGGAATGTTACTTCACCCATGAGGGTCTTTTACCCTTCTTGCTTCGGCCAGTTCCTGCACCCACTGATCATCGTCATCTAGAGGACTTCCTTGACACTTGTGACCATTTCTTTGGTCATATGATGATGCACATCTCTCATTCTCTTTGGTTTCACATGGCAGATTTAGATCCACTCCACCATGTCTGGAGCATTTCAGTCCCTCTATGGAGACCCTTCACATATTGCTGCCATTTTTACTACTGCTGATCCAGTTGTCTCCTCCATTTCTTCGTGTGATGACAGTTCCATTGACACAGACTCACTTGGTTCTACTTTTGATGACGAGGATTGTGCACCCAGTTCTGATGTTGAGAGTACTATAGAGGACTCTTCTCCTCCTTCTCTCACTATTCCAGAGAGTGTTGTCACCCCTCCCATCTCATCAGTAATCAAGCGGTCTCCTATTTAGTCTTATATTGTCATCACACCCACCTTTTTTCCACCTTTAGTGTGCGAGGCCCCTTCCACTCCTCTACCTTCATTAGATGATTCATACCTATCTGACATCACTCTTCTATTTGTTGAGCCCCCTCATTGGGACAAGTATCTACCTGACCTTAGTCATATTTTCATAGAGTCTACTTGTGATGCACTACAGGTCCCTCATCCATCTACAAGGGTTTCAGAGGATTTCATCATTTCTGTTGTTAGGAGTGCCCCTTCTGGGAATCATGTCACTTCCACATTTCCAGAGACCTTCATTGATCCACCCTCAGTTGTGGATCCCTTTTTTGTTATGGAGGATGTTTTTTTCCCTTCACATCACTTGGACATCCTTTTTATGGGTGTTCCTCTCTTTCACTCTGACAGTTCTACGCACGTGGCATTACCTTCAGTTCCTTGGCACTCACTCACTAGATCTATGTCGCACTTCTGTGCACCAGACTCAGAGTTCTTCATGTTGTTGCCTTCAATTTCCTATTTGAAGTGGGTGGACTTCTAGGATGTCATTTATATCCTTCCTAAGGGCATGCACACAGTTCATTGCGGGTGGCTCTTCTTCAATTCAGATGTAGAGGATCTTGTCATTGACATTCTTCTGGAAGACTTCCTAGAGCTGTAGAGTTCTGATCTGTCCATGGCATATTTTTCATTCCTCTCGTCTCCCTCTTCTTCTCTCTTCTTCTTCTTTCTGAGAGATTTCCTCTTTATACATGGGTACCTTCTCAGGCTCATCTATAGCTGGGACCCATCTTTGGCATCTTTCTTAGATTAGAGAATGATTTTTTCTCTTATGGTGGATGTTTTTCCCACTGGGTTTTCCTTCACTACTTGGGACCTTTTTCTTGTGCATGGGTACCTCATTAGGCTTTGTGCCAGGACCCATTTCTCATTTCTGACTTGTCACCTCATCCTAAGTTACGATGAAGGGGGGGTGTTGGTGTGTGTATTTTCCACATCATTAGGTGAGTCATCTCACTTAGGTGAGCTCGTAGGTCCATGTGTCATTTAGGGGTCATCATGAGATTCTCTTACGCGTCAGTGTGTCACTGTGTCATATGTGTTATTGGGAGTTACACTTCTATTATGGGAATGTAACTCCCCCTCTCTACTCGAGTTATCATGAATTTAGCATTAGGGGTTATTCAGCACCTCCTATATGTACACCCCATTTGATCTATGAGATAGAGGAGATTTTATGGCTTAACCAGGTTCTGCCCATGTTTCAAATCTTTGCATGCACATTCGATTGATGCTCACTCCTCGCAAGATCTCTTCATGCTGTCGTTCGCACATCCGTTGATGTGCACGTCATCCCTCGTGATCCTTGCTTGCGGGTTTTAAACCATCTTTCACTTATCTACCCTAGTTCATTGGTATACTCGATAAATAAACCCACGATCGGCACGTGGAGAATCTTCCACACGTCCTCTAAAGTCATGGTCATCTCTTTAGTGGGGAACCTGAAGCACTGGCTCTCACTGTGCCACCACTCTGCCAATACAGTAAGCAGTCCATGATCTAGGATAATAGATGGCATCCGGGATACGGGGCCTAGGCCCACCACCTCAAGGAGTATGGCCATCGCATGCCAGTCTTGGTGGCACATGCTCCCCTCCATCTCGGTAATCTGTGAATGACGCTCATGCATCTGAAGCACTACAAATCATCTCTACAAAAATCATTTCATTCGTCAGTTACAAACATTTCTTCTAAATTCTACCTATCATTTTTAAGGTTAACCCACAAATCCTAAATGTTCTTCTAAATACCACCATCATTTTTGGTATTTTTCTAGCTATCCTCCATCTTCCTAGTATGCTTGCATGCCCTTTGGGGCATGTGCACCACCATTTTAGCACATGCGTGTGTGCGTAACCATCTAAGGGTACTTACGCCATCATTTGGGTACCTGCGCATTTGTGCGTATGAGAACACTCTATGGGTGCACCACTATGTAGTGGGTGCATAGGTGTGCACATGTGTATCATACACACATGTGTTTTGGCATGTTTTGTGTGTGTCTGTGCATGTGTGCATTCCCTCTAGGATGTTTGTGCCACCATTTGGGTGCCTACGTCACCTTTAGTGCACCTGCTCCTGCGCACATGCACGTCTGCACGACCTCTAACCCTAATTCCTACTTCTAGGGACATTAATTACAAAATTGACAAAGAGGGTTTGGATACTCACAAATATGCCATCGTCAGCGTGTCACTCGTACCCTCAGATTGTTTCTGCTAGCCTCAATTGGTCTCATGTTATCACCATCATCCTCCTCGCTGTCAGAGCCTCATGGTAAAAACTCAGTAGTGGTCAGTAACAAATGAATTAGTCACAGTGATTTACCCCCCCAGGTGGGGTATATCAAGTTATTTTTCACCGACTGTGGTGCCTAGAGGCTCATTTTGACCACTATTTTTTCCTCTGCTCACTGTTGAATAATTATTTTAATTAAATAATTATTTTTCACCGTGCTGGGGCATTTTTTGTCATCTAGTACCCCTTTCTTCTCACTAGGCCAATTTTTATTGCTCCTAGGTAAAAAAAAATTCTCCTCCACACTCTCGTAAATAATTATTTTCAAAAATAATTATTTTATTCATTTTTCCACTGTACAGGGACATTATTTGTCGCATGTTGCGTCTTTCTTCCCCTGGGGCATTTTATGTTGCATCTAGGCACTTCCTTCTATTTTCTTCTATTTTCTTCTACTTTCCACCTCATTTTAGACACTAAAAACAAACAAACAAATATATATATATATATATATATATATATCACATTAAAAATCCAAAAAACTGGGCAAAATTCTTCACAAAATCTTAAAAAGTAAAAAACCTGTAAAAATAGGTAACCTTCTTATTACGGCTGAAACTTGTGTCTTGTGCATGGTATTCTTCCAATATCCTACTAGTTTGTTTCACATCTTCACCAATCAACATGAATTACGGATCACCAGATTCACAACCATTCACAAAGCTAGCTGCTTGCTTCGTCTATACTTTGGGGCACGTCTTAGTGCCTGGTGTTGTTTCGTTGTGCACAAGGCTTTCTACTTGGACCCAATGTCCATTATCATTTCCCCTTGCATGTATCCTTGCTCGGGGCATCATTTTTAACCCTTTTCATCAATCATGAACATGTGGATCTCTTAAGCTTGATAATAAAACATTTATACAACTATCTTGACCTTTGTTTGGTTGCATATATGCATTTGTACTTGTTTTCCCTGTTACATAAGCTTGTTTCCTTCTCATATCGCATTACATTTTGTATGTTGCATGGGGTTGGTGTTTTCAACAATGGACAATTTTTCGTAGTATGGCTTTTCATTTCATTCTACTTTTTTCATATGCTTATATTTTTCATAAGGACCGTTGACGTAGATCTTTTGGCAATGTGATGACACTAAAGTTGTTCCCATACTAAGGCTAGAGGCTAAGTTCTTCTCTCCACTTCTTCATATTCCTTCTAGATCACTTTTCCTCTCACCCCTAATCTCCCATTTCCCTGGGGCATTCGGCCCCTCCCCATTCTTCTATCTATTTCTCACCTTTTTAGTCGTCGATCATCTTCCTTCATCACCCCATTGACACTCGAGGGGGCATCTCTCACTTCTACTAATTTTTCTTCTACCCCTTCAAAATTTTATCTGTCCACTATCTTTGAAGTGGTATTGCTTACGCCACCCCAAAGAGGGGCAAATGTAGACACCTATAATTTATCCTGAACAATTTAAAACACTTAAAATTGTGCTAATTATCCCCTTTCATGCAAATTGGTGACATACTGTTAAAAGCACTCACCTTCTCTCCGATCATCATTAATTAATTACACTACACTAATTAATTAAGTTGTTTATCTAATGAATACCTTAATTAATGACCTTTCGTTAATTAATCCCCCCTTTTAATCTAAACTAATTAATTATTATCAATTAATGAGCTTTCCATTTCATTTAACCAATAAATCAATATTTAATTGATTTAATCCCCTTCTATAGTCCAAATCATGCTAATATTCCTCTAAAAGCTTCTATAAGCTTGCACATCTATTAATTAAATCATCTTGATTAATTAATAGGCCCCCTTTATCCACATGGGTCACTAAAGGATAAGTTAAACCCTCCTAAAGTTAACTCAACCCTATCTAAACCCCCCTTATCCATAACTAACTCAACATCCCTATTATCCCACATGCAAAGGGATGTAGTGGTTCCTTTATCCATTAGGCTATATAAAGAGCCATCCTCCTACCTTTACACTTACACATAAATTCGTTGAGAAGACAAAAGCAAATCACATAACAAATAGACTAAAAGCTTTCTTTTGTTATTCTTGAGAATTCACCATTTGAAGAGCTAAGCCTCCTTTCTTGCTTTTTCTAGCCAAGTGCTTGGGTCATATGGGGATAGTCAAAGGGTCTTATAGCCAAGATTTGATGAGCTCCCACTCCTAGGTTCTTGGATATCAAAAACAACCAATTTGATTGCCATGGAGTCTACATAGGTGCATTTAATTTTTGTTGTCAATCAAAAGGGTAGAGGTTCTTAACAATCAGCATGTTAGTTTGATTTATGCTTTAAAGTTCTAATGCAATAATGTTATTGTCTAACCTTGTTTAACTTTTATCTTGATGGAGTTTTAGATTTTCATTTAGCTTTGTTAATTAAGACTACTAGGTGTTAGTTTTAATTTCCTTAACTTATTTGAACAAAACCATGCACATAGGTTAATGGAAAATTTGATTTCAGACATTTAAGTGATCGAGATATGTTTACGTCTTTCATAAAACAATCAACAACAAACGAAAAAATTTAAAAAGTTATTTTATAAAGCTTGGGGCATTTGAATGGCCATAAAATATTTACATCACCAAGAAATTAAAATACCCGCGAAGGAGAGGACACATCTTAGGATTTCAAGCCTCTCTAAGCCATTTGAGTTTCATGGACTTAAATTCTACAAAATGTACTGAGTTTCATAAATATTCGAGTTCGTGACAGGTCAGAAAAAGTTAGCAGAGTCAAATCAACTACTAACAATGGACATGCATCACCATTCCAGGTGAGTAGATGGGCTCTGGTAGACCTCAAGTTCGTGGAATGAACCAAGTTTTATATATCTTCAAGTCCAAATGGTATGACCAGTCAAGGTGGATACGTGGAAAAATTTCTATGAAGCTAGCTATGAATTTTTCCCAAATATAAGTTGTGATGCGAAGGCCCGACCCCACAACCAATGAAAGGCAAACATGAAAGTAAGAGAACTTGACGTTGTGAAACCACAAAGGTGTGTGGTGCTTTCTCATTGATTTATGCTTCACACTCTAACAAGGTTTTTGTAAGGAAAAGGTAATTGTGAATTCAGTGTGGAGCTTCCTTATATTCTAACATTTCATGGAAATCATTCAAGGTTATAAAACAATCTGATATTGCAAAAGAGCATGGAGCTTTCTCATTGGCTCATATTTCTTGGGGACCGGTATAAGTAAAAGAAAATTCTAAGAAGGTGAAGGTACGTGGAATTTTCTTATTAGATTGCACATAAAAGTAAAGAAAAATAAATACACATGTAGTAAATTATCGATGCCAATCAAACACTATCATGTGTCACTCTCTTGTTCATCCTGACATGTAAAAACTCAAATGGCCATAACTTTTGCTCCAGAGCTCCAAATCAAGAAAAATCAAACTCTTTGGAAAGGTCTCCTCAAGCCCTTAAGTTTGGAATCATTTAATTAAGAAATTGATGACATTTTTTGGGAGAAAAATATAAAAATGGGACACAAACGCACATGGTAGTAGCAACTAACTATTTTGTATATGTGGCAGTGAAGGCATGGAATCAATCCCAAAATACTAACAGAGATATTTTCAGTTAAAAAAATACGTTCCCACTTTGATTAAAGATCTTTATTTTCAAAAAAGGGGAAATTCACTTACTATTTTGGGGGGAAATCGAATTATAATAATTCATCAGAATTGTATAATTATGGAAGATTTTCCTCCTATTTGAAATGGGGTTTAGTTTTTCTATTTCTGAAAAAGGTCGATATATAAAATTATAATACTGTATGTTTTTTATATGAAATGCATGTGGATTTCAATTTCAAAAAACTTTTGTATTAAGGAGGTTTCAATGTACATCCATTGAAAAACTTTGAGAGCATTTTTTTATGTTCACTTGTTAAGAAATTCAAGATTTGAATGAAATATGCCCGCTTATGAGCTTTGATTTCTATAATTTGTGTTCTGTATGTTAATTCGTTGATTGATGAGTTATACTTTTTGCTGTAATTTTTTGTTTATTTCTTCTCTTTTTTGTACACTAGATCAGTCCTTAATGGTTGTGCTTTGGTCATTAATTTAATATTGTATTGTTTGCATTTACTCTATAGTATTTAACATAATTCTAAAATCCTTACTATAGCTATTTTGTCGAAGTGATTTTTGTTAGCCTTTGAGTGTATCTTAGGCATACGAGAGTAGAAGTAGTAAATACTTTATTAGAATGCTTTCACGAGCCTTTATGTTCAGTGTTTTAAAGATTGAGTGGGAACTTTACATCTGTTGACTATCAATGAATGCAAATCTTCCTTTGGATAAATTGTCACTACTTAATCATGTTTTTTGTACTTTCCATAATAGTAGGATACTCTAATAAGTTTTAAATGCTTTGTTATAAGGAATATTTCATCTTATAATCCCCCCCCTTTGAAGTTATAACTTTCATAATTGATCCCATCATACTAACTTCTATTTTCTACCTTGTTGCTTTGCTTCTAAGTATCACTAAAGGTTCCTTCTAGCCTTAATTTTTCATTTAAATGCAAGAGAAACCAAACTTTATTATCTATAGTAACATGTTTCTGGTATAGTAAGCATATAGAACATTTTTTATGACAACTCGTGAGATTGAGTGTTGTATTCATGACCATGCTTATCCCATATTGATCCATCATTGAAACATATCAAGAGGAAAAAATAATTCATCTCCTCCTCTGCATTCAAGTTACACCGCAGGTCCTCTTACCCTAGTTCAAGGTAGGACCAAAAGTAGTAGGAAAATGCCATCCCCTCTGTACATGCCCCTCAATCACCTCAAATATTGATCCCAAGGAAAGTGTTAGACCCTTTGCTAGCTACAAAACAACATACCACCTAGTCTAGCACCATCCAAGCATTCCCCCTTCCTAAGAGAATGTTTTCAGGACACCAGGGGGTGTACAACTGAGGACCAACACACCTGACCATGCAAACTTCAAATGAGCATAACTTTATTTCTACAATTCCAAATAAGGAAAACTGGGTGCCATTGGAAAACTCTCATCAAGCCCTTCAAATTCGAATGATCATAATTAGTTTTTGATTGGGTTATGTTCGAGCTCAAAATTACACTCATCCTAAATCATAATAATTTAATGCTTGAGGCAACATGGGATGATCTTTACACTTTGGGTGTTTCAAACTGAGATCAACCTCTAGATAAGCTCGAAAACCCTCTTCTTATTTATACCACTAAGACTACTCCTAGGAAACGAAATGTAGATATCTAATTCTACTTTATCATTCCAAGGGACTAGGGTGAGAAGGATATGTATAAAATCAAATCCTAAACTAAGGGGAGGTGATAATACCAGAAAGAAGGGGAAGAATAGTCTTAGATGAGTAAAAATGAGGTAAAATGAGTAAAAGAAGGGTAGACATGTGTGCCACAGTCGTGAACAACATTCAAGCTCATTTGTATGGATCTCAACAGAAAAGAGGCAAGAGATATAACATATGTACAGTAAACCAATATTGCAAGAGAAAGGCAAGTAAATGTAATAAAAAATGAGCTAGGGTAGAAAATAGCCACAAAACATAATTTTATTGCTTTAGATAAATGCACAGTCCATTACAAAAGGAAAAGAGGAAAGAATCCACACGCAGTGGCCCAGATCTAAGGCATACAACTCAAAATGCAAAGAATACACTACTCTAAATAATTCTTTGGCATTCCAAGAGGGTCCAACCTATACAAATGAGCATTATTCTACAATATATAGAAGAATAGGAGAGAAAAGGAGGTAAAAGAGGGGGAAAACTTGTATTCCAACTCACAAACACTAAAAACATACAATAAATGCATGAAATTCATCCTGTAACTCTATAAAATCTGCCTCTCCACATCAATTTTCTTATGGAAGAAGGAAAGAGGCCAAATTCCATGAAATCCAAGTGGTTGAGTTGACTAAAACTACACATTAATGACATGAATCATGTTTTTCCATTTTCACCTACCAAATCCCACTAAAATCTGATTTTGAAGATCTTGGAGTGTGGAAAATATCAGTGGCTTTCCAATGAGACCAACTGCACATGATTTTAAGTTATGTGGAAGGATTTATGGAAATTTGAAGTTTTACAGTGTAAAGAAAGACGCCAAACATGTGGTGCGATCTAATTGGTAGCGGGAGTTTACAAGTTGACTGCAAGTTTCTTTTGTCATGTGGCATGCTTCCATTTGTCATTGCACTTTATCCATCAAGTTCTAGAATGGACATGTGGAAACTAGGATTGGCATAAAGGTTATAGCCTTGGGTGTATGCATGGAAGTAGGGGAAAAAAGAGCAAGGGTACACAAGAAGTTCACTGGTGTGTATAAGAGGGTCCATGGATATTGGGAAGAAGGATGCATATTTACAATGGTATGAAAATGTGTAAGGAAAGTCTGAAGGCCCACCAAAGGGAAGCACAGAATTTTGGGGGGGATGGCATGTGAGGAAGCATGCCAACAAGAGACATAATGCGTGTAGCACAAGGGTGTACAGAAGGAAAATACACAAGTGGAGTACGTTAGGGACAACAAGTGCACACAAGGAGATGAAAAATACTCAAGGAGGAAAGGGCATGTGCGTAGGAGGCATGTTGGGGATTTGAAAAATTAAAAAGGGAGCCCATAGGCACACATGATGGAGTGCAGAAAATATAGGAAATAAGAATAAATGTGCAAAGGAATGTGCACAAGGGGAAAGGGAAAAAAAACTTGAAAATTAGTAAGTAAAGAAAGATGGCATGTGAAGTATGTACAATGAAATTGAAGGACAGTGAGGAAGTAAGGAGAGCGTACGGTAATGCATAGGAGAACCTGAAACCTAATAATTGCACCAAGGGAGAATATTAGTAGTGCGTGTGGCTTGAAAAGATGAAGCCAGATCCAAAATGGAACTGTAAGTTGCCTAAATAACTAGGGGTTATTTTGGGCAACAATTTAGTGAATTTTTTGGGACATCTTCCTGCTAGATGAAGATGATCAGTGGCCTTAGAGCATTCTTTCATAAAGGATTCATCCTAAAAACATGAAATTGATTTGTAACTTTGAAGAATTTACCCCTAAAGCCGAATGAAGCACCGTATGAAATATGTATAGAACACCATTTATGGAATACGCACTATAACCACTAGATAATGCATGTGGTTGATATCAATTTTTATTTTCATGAATTTGATTAAGTTCTTATTAGTATATTTTTCCAATCTATTACCTTGAGGGTAATATTTGGAAGAATTCTTCAAATAGATTATGAGGCTAAGAACACAATCAAAAATTCGTGTACCTAGGAAGGAATTTGCATTATTGGAGATTTTGGTTTGAGGGATGTCAAACCTTGTGGGTAGTAATTTGTTTTTTTCAAGACCCACCTATGACCAACACATGAAGGGCGTTTTATCATGCCAATGAATCCAAGACCCTATTGGGAGAATGGTTGATTCACTTGGATTGAACGGAGGGGAAGCAATCAATTTCTTATTGCCTATGAAGAAGGCACATTATTTGCAATTTCTGACCCACTTGTGCACATCAACAAAAAGTATAGGACATAAGTATCCTACTTTGATGATTTTCAATTTTGTTGCTTTGATAGAGAAATTTCCACTAGAGAATCTATCATGAAATTCCTCTAACAATTTTCTGGCCTACGCACAATCGATACATCTCAATAGGAAACCATCAATGTTCCTTTTGAAGAGAACTCCTTCAATGATTTTATAGCGAATAGAATGTAACCTCATGTGTCCTCTCTTTTCTTTATTTAGGGTCAAGAGGATATGCTTCAGAAGATATGAAAGCTTTCATCATATCAATCCAAGTACAAGTGCTAAGATTTTCATCTTGCTCTAATTCAGCCAAGGAAAATTTTAGCGAAAAATATTCATAATTTGGCTAAAAGTAGGAATTATGGAATATGAATTTGGCTATTTTACGACCATGAAAGTGACCACATTTTGCCGAAAAATTCCATAAACAATAATTTGTCCCATGTGAATAGCCAATGGATCTCCAATCCCAACATATATTTATTATTGAATCATCGTGTGATAGATGGGTCAGGGTTTTAAAACATTCTTGGATCACCAAGAAATATATGGAACCATTCTATTCATTTTTGTCTCATTCACCAAGATTTTTAGGAATTTTTTTGAAATTTGATTAAATTTGACACACATGCGCACGCACACACAAAGGGAGACATATCAAGAGTGAAATCGATTAAATTTTTAGAAGACTTGCCAAATTTAAAAGACTCTGCTAACTTTTTAGGAAGATACTAAAATTTTGATAAGCCTCGGTACATGAGGAGAGGCCAAGTGTTGCCCATTCTAGGAACATGGGTGTAAAGTTATAAAAGAGGATCCCTAACGCCTATAATTGAATATTGGGCAGACATGTTGCAGGATTCTAAGAATCCTCAAGGAAAATGTAGTTCGTAGAATCTAATCCCACGAAATGAATCAATTCAAAAAATTTTTAAGGTCCACGGTCGGACCAAATAGAGTGATAGTCATGGAAACACATAATAGACCTCCATTTGGACTTAAAATGTGTTTTGTGCAAGAAATATCCTTCATGTAAATGAATTATCCTTCATTTTCCACTTTATCTACAATTTCCTTCAAAAAATATATTATATTTCTCCAATGCCATGAACACTAATTTTAGATCATTCACCTACCCAGCAA
Source organism: Taxus chinensis (assembly GCA_019776745.2). Lineage (NCBI taxonomy): Eukaryota > Viridiplantae > Streptophyta > Pinopsida > Cupressales > Taxaceae > Taxus > Taxus chinensis. The sequence goes on along the minus strand of CM034149.1, from coordinate 571,178,152 downwards.
ATCTAGTTCTGACGATATTCGCCACAATTTTTATAAGTATTTTTCAAGCAGGTTCCTTAAAATTTTCCCTAAATTCAACGTGTGGAAGTTCCTCATCTATGAAAAAAGAAGTTTCTTGATCCTTGTGAGGATCCACAACAATCTTCTCATAGAGTGCTCTTCCCCTTACCAAATTTTTGGCTTTGATAGTCACATCATACTCCATGATTTTGGTTACCCACCTAGTTCTTTTCACACTAATTTTTTCTCCCATAATGAATTCTCTCACACTAGAATGTGAAACTTGAACTTTAACGTGATTAGTGGCGAGTGTGATTTTAAATTTCTTCAACACATACATGATGGTCAAGACATATTTTTCTATGTGACTTTATTTCAATTCATAATCCTTTAGTGTTTAACTAAATAAATCCATTGGCTGCTCTAGTCCTTGGTCATTTTGTTTGTGTCAAGACAACAATAACACTAGTATATGCTCCATATGCATAAAGTATGAAATACTTAGAGTAATATATATTGATGATTGTTGGGGCTTGAGAAATTTCATGCTTGATCTTAGTGAAGCTTCCTTTCCTTCTGTTATCTACTTGAAGACTGGATCTTTCTTGAGCACGAGGGTGATAGGACTAACCAATCTTGAAAATTTGGGTATGAATCTCCTAAAAAAGTTTATTTTGCCAAGGAATGATTATAATGCCTTATTTTGAGCTAGTAAGGAAAGATACATGATGGCAGAGATTCTTTCTGAATCAATGGTGATGTCATCCTTTGAAACAACATGACCCAAAAGATTTCCTTCCACAACAAAAAATTTACACTTCTTAGGGTTAAGATATACCCCAAATTGCTTACATCTCTCAAAGATTCTCCCAAGATGACCAATGTGGTCTACACTCTACTTTGAGAAGATGGTTATGTCATCCAAGTAGACAAGGATGAACTCATTAATGTATCCTTTGAAGGAAATGTACATTACTCTTTGGAAAGTAGCACTTGCATTTGACAAAACAAAAGGCATATTATGATAGGCATATATTCCCCATTTGATTTTAAATGTAGTCCTAAATTGATCCTCTTCCTTATCCATGATTTGATTGAAACCTGAGTAGCCATCAAGCATGGAAAAACTTTGCAAGCCTAATACATTCTACAAAATATGCTCCATATAAGGTAAAGGATAATTATCCTTTAATAAATCCTTGTTCAAGTCTCTGAAATCAACACAGAGTCTAAATTCACCATTCTTCTTTCACACATGAACAAGATTTTTTACCCAAGTAGAGTACTTGATAGGAAATAGTATTTTTAGCTTAATCATTTTGGATAACTTCTTCCTTGTGAGGGGATTTATCGTTAGGATTGGACATGATTTTGCATTTCTCAGATGGGCTTGACACTAGGATCAAGGTCAATGGAGTGTTGAGCAACACTTGGATCAAAACCTTTGAGGTATTCATAATCTCATGAGAAGACATCACTATACTTTTGGAATAATGAGATGAAGGTATGTTTTTCTTCTTCTCTACATACCTTTCCAAGTAGTAATTCTTTTTTTTCATGCAATAATGATTGGTTGAAAGTATTCTTGCTTTGCATTTTTATTCTTTTCTTCTCCTTTGAACTCATCAACTGGATTGAAAATATGCTCTAAAGTGACCAAACCTTTTGGAAACTTATTTTTCTTTGGTTAGATAACTTTATCACCATGGCTATCAGGGAAATCAAATTGTAATTTTGAATCAAATTTAGCCTCATTCTAAATTAACTACATAATTTTGTGCATCGTTGTCAAAAACCTTCCATTTGGTTTCATTTTTTAGAACTGATGGCCTAATTAAAACCTTGATGTGTTGTGCATTACTTTTTACAAAATCCTCATCTGGTGAGAATTGTGACCCAAGGGCGTACCATATGGTTTGCTTCTTTTTTCCATTTCATTGGCACCACTTGCAGATTGAGAGCGTCAAAGTTCTCCAAGAGATCCCAAAACTTTTGTTTGTAATCTTTGATAATCCTATTATTTTCCGTGCATCGATTCCTTACTTTATGGATGACTGATTCAGTGTCACCAAAGATTTGCATAGATTTGATTTGTCTTCTCTCAGTAATAATTAAGACCATGAACCAATGCTTCATACTCTACTACATTTTTGGAGCATGCAAATTGTATCCTATGCATGAAGAATAACTTCTTATCCTTAGGATAAATCAAGACAATGACTACACCCATGCCATTTTTTATTCTAGAACCGTTAAAGAACATCTTCCATATTCCAAAAGTATCATCATTTTATTTCTTGAGTGACAGGTAAAGTGGTTTCTTCTGCAAGAATGCAATAGGTTTGAAGTCTGGTTTCAACAACTGTATCATAAGTATCAAATTCATAATTCTCTTTAGCCTATTCATCTAAAAATAGATTAGGTATTGAAGGAGGAATAAGCTGCTCTTCTAAAATTGACTCTTGCTCTTGGTCTTCTTGGATGAGACAATTGTGATTAGAGAGGAGAGGGGTCATAAGGCTCAACATGATAGTAAAATATAGGCTCAGGTTGTATGGTAAATCTGGTACCATGCCTAGTTCTTAGGATCATATGAGATCAATCTTAATACAAGTAGCCACCCACCTTGGAAATCAAATCTCTTGATAGGAAAATGGAAAATAGAGGACACGAGTCAACACCTAATACATCTTGAGTTATAGTTAAATTTTGAGAAGAATGAAGGGTTAACTCAAGATATTTGATGACTCCTAGGATGTTGATAGTTGAACCATTAAGTTGTTAGACTCCTTTAGAAATAGGGTTGTACGTAAGACCTATGATATGAGTAATTTTCTTAGGCATGACAGAAGTATTGGCCACTAAATCAATCATGCAATTATGAACCAGATGTCTACCTCCTATCAAGGATATATAAAAATGTGGTGTTTTGAAAATTTTACTTGTTTCTCCTCTACTTGGCACAAATTAACAATAGCATCAGTATTTTGAATGACTAAATCAGCTTGAGGGAGTTGTGTGAGAGCTTTGTGTAAGAGGTCATGTTATGATGTAATGGCCAAAGCATCCCACATTGTGATATTCACATTTTTCTTCTTCATTTCATCCATAATGTTTATTGGAAGAACCATGGATTTGTGCATTTGAAGCATAAAATTCTATTTTCTTGATTTTTCCAGTGTCTTAGGTTGTACAACATCTTGATTTTTCAAAGGATTTCTACACACAGGTTAGTGTACAACTTCACATAGAACCTCCCACACCAGTAGATAAGTCAAAAATTTTGGTCTGATTTTTTCCATCCTTCTGTTTGTGAATTAGATCAGTCTGATTGTTAGAAGATGAAGGCTACACCAGAGTGTCCAATACTCTCTTGGACCTTGTGTTGTCAGTAATTTGTGCATGCGGTCTATTTGAATTTTCCATGGCTTGATTCATTACACAAAATTCATCAACCCCAAAAAACACAAGAATGGTCTCAGGGTTAACTTCTTGCACTTCTTCATTATCATGCTCTTATGCACTCATGGATGCTCTTGTTGAGTGGAGAACTTTGGATCATGAAGGCTTATGCACGCAAATCATTTGCGTAGTTTGTATTAACCATGTGGAAAATTACAAGGAAAGCATAATTTTATTTCTTAAACCATATTATTTTGTGTTGGAATTAATGCTTTACTTGAGATAGGAGCAGGAAGAGGTTGCACAGGAGAAATTATCTTAAGAGGAAGGTATGAAATTTGACCGTGTCATCTGTCATTTTGCTAACTTGGCCCATACTTCTGATTTGGATTTTTTTTTCTAAAGGGATGATGGTGTTAATTGAATCCTTGATTACAAGTATTTCTAAAGTCTTGTGCCTAATGTTTCTCTAAAGATACGACTTTGTTAGATAAATTTCTAATCAAGGCTTTCATTTTTTCATCTTCTTTATAATTTTGGGGAGAATAACATGTGAAGATAATGGGTTAGGAAATTTTCTCATGAATGAGAGGAATGGAAGGTTGAGAAGGTTGAATCGGCTTAGGAAACAAAGGCATGCATAATATAGGGGTTATCTTTCTAGCTTGGATTAGATAATTTTTAGCTCTAATAGCTATTGTATAGGCATTATGAAATTGTATGGTACCCATAGATTATATCATAACAGTTATATCATAATTCAATGATCTTAAGAAATAAAGGAAAGCTTTTTGTGGGTTTGATTTTAAGAGAAGTTGAAATTGTCCCATGTCTTATGAAATCTAAAGTTGAAGTCGGTCATTAGCTCATGAGGAACTCTTTTGATTTTTGTTAGTTATTTTAACAAGGATATGTTGTCTACTTTCTCTTCAAACTGATTACATAGAGTTATACCAAGCTTGTCCTAGTTATGAATAGAGGTGGATCTTAAGCTTATGTACCATAAAAGTGTTTTACTTTGGAGTGATGAAGCCAAAGTCATGACTACAATATCATCTTCTACAACTACATGGATTGAATAGACATTTTCAATGTCTTAGATGTGATCTGCATGAGTGGCATGATTCTCGATAGTGAAGCATGGAATACTTTTGAGTGCAACCACTGGTATGTCATGTTGCATGCTAAGGGATAAGGGACTACCATAATTGAATCTAAAAAAGGGAAATTTTCTCTAATGCATCGTAGTTAGGATGGGTTTCAATACTTTACAAGAGTGCACAAAAGCTCTACTAGGAGGAGGGGTGGGAATATCTCTACGCACAAGATATAGATATATGTGCACTACTCTGCCTCTTTTTCTTCTCCTTGGAGAAAATTGTAAATATTCAAATGCTTTAATGACTAGTGCACGCTATATGGTTTGTATTGTTCTCATGAAAGAGGTTAACTAGACTAATAAAACCAGTAGATGTGGAGATTAAGAGTCATCATATGTGTTGAAATAGACCTCAAAAGGATAGAAATCACCAAGTCACACACCAAAACTTAAAATACTAGTCCCACCAGGTGTGCCAAAACTATTGGAGCTCAAAATTGCACTTGTTCTAAATCAAAATGATTCAAGGATTTGAGGCCGCATGCGATGATCTCTATAATGTGGTTGTTGTAAAATAAGATCAACCTCTGAAGAAGGATATCTTCCTCTTCTTATTTCTAACGTTAAGACTACTCCTAGGAAAGGAAATGAAGCTATCTAATTATACTTTATCATTCCAAGGGACCATGGTGAGAAGGAGATGTATAAAATCAAATCCTAAACTAATGGGAGGTGATAGCATTAGAAAGAAGGGGAAGAACACTCTTAGATGATTAAAAATGAGGAGAATTATCGAAAATAAGGGAAAACATGCATGCCACAGTCAAGAACATCATTCAAACTCATTTTTATGGAGCTCAGTAAAAAAGAGATCCTACAAAAGATATAACATATACACAGTAATCCAATATTGCAAGAGAAAGATAAGTAAATGCAATTAAAAAATGAGATAAGGCAGAAAATAGCCATAAAATAGAATTTTTATTTCTTCAGATAAATACGTAGTCCATTACAATAGGAAAAGAGGAAATAATCAACACGCCAGTGGCCCAAATATGAGGCCTGCAACTCAAAATGCAAATAATACACTACTCTAAATAATGCTTTTCCATTCCAAGAGGGTCCAACCTTTACAAATGAGCATTATTCTATAATATATAGAAGAAGGGGATAGAAGAGGAGGGAATAGAGAGGGGGAAAATCACATTCTAATTCATAACCACCAAAAACATGTAATAAATTCATGTAAATCAGCCTATAGATATGTCAAATCTTCCTCTCCTTGTCAGTTTTTTTGTAGAAGAAGGAAAGAGGACAAGTCCCATGAAATCCATGTGGTTGAGTCGACTATAACTGCACATTAATGGCTTGAATCACGTTTTCACACTTTCATCTACCAAATCTTACCAAAATTTGATTTTGAAGAGCTTAGAATGTAGCTCATGTCAGTCGATTTCCAATGATACCAACCATGAATGATTTCAAGTTCTTTGGAAGGAGTTATGGTGATTTGAATTTTTTCAGTGTAAAGAAACATGCCACACATGTGGTGCAATCCAATTGGTTTCAAGAGTTTTCATGTTGACTACAAGTTAATTTTTCCATGTGTTGTACTTCCATTCACTACCAAGATCAGTACACATACTCTTCCATTTATGCTTGTGACTTGCACTTTATCCATCAAGTTATAGAATGGACATGTGGTGGCTATGATTAGTGCAAAGGTTATATCCTTGGGTGAATGCACCAAAGCATAGGAAAGAAGAGCAAGCGTACAAAAGAATTCCAGTAGTGTACTCAAGAGGGTGAGAAGAAATATAGAAGGATGCATATTTTCATAAATATGCAAAATGTGAAGGGAAATTTTGAAGGCCCACCAAAGGGAAGCATGAAAGTTCAGGGAGGATGGCATGCAAGGAAGTATGCCAAGTGGAGATGGAAAGTGTGTAGCACAAGGTTGCGCAAAAGGAAAATGTTTAAGTGGAGTGTATGAGGGAACACAAGTACATTGTAGTCTTATTTTACCATTCACAACCTAAGGTGCGCTAGCACATCACTTAGATAGATCTGATCACTTACCTGAAGTGTGTAAGGGTACCAGGTTCCTCTTTTATGGAAATTTTGTCAAGGAGTTAGCATGAAAGAACATATAATCTAGATTTATACTAACCATTCAAAGGTAAAGCATAAATATATCTATATCACAACCATAGTGCATAAATAATCAAACAATAACTAGTAACATATTTACCATGTAATATCCATCAACAACAACATCAATAACAAGAATCCATCCACAACAATCCATTGTATTAATCCATAACACACCAATAGCTGAATACATCATAATAGTCATCACTAAGTCAAGCACACAAGTACACCAACAGCATAATGTTATAAAATCATTCACACCCCTAAGTCGTGCAAATCAATACATATATATAGGTCATGGGGAATTACCCTTCACTACCCATGCATTCTCAAAAATAGGTTGCATGATAACAATGGTCATGCACCACTACAAAAGCAACTAGGAAGCACGCAAGCTTTGCCTAATAATAGATTACCTATAAATAACTCTAGTTCTAATCCTATTATTAGCTCATTGTGCTTGTTCAAATTACAAGTTCCAAAATAGCTTGGCATGTCTTCTAAGTCTTCTATCTAAATGTGCTTAGCACTCAATCCTATCTTAGCCCATGTATACAAAATGGATAAGTATTGATCTCTGACTTCCCTGGGTGTGAAACTACAAGGTGAAAATCTATCCAAATTTCATGCCTACTTACACGCCCCCTACTTGCACACCTACTTATGTGCCCCCTACTTCCATGCCTTCAATACTTAGGCAATATCTTACCAACCCAACATTACCCCAAACTAGGTTCATTGCCACCCCAGTAATGGGTAATCATGCCTTATCTTTCTAAGAATAAAGAATCGGAATAAAAGAATGTTTATACATAATGTATGAACAAGTATGAAAAATTATCTGGATGCCCTACTCCCCTAAAGGTAGAATTAACTCAAGATACCCTCTCTTGATCTCTACCTCTAATTCATTCCAATCACTGAGCACCTTATTTATCTTTCCAAGGATGTCCATAAGTAATCCTTCCATCTCATCCAAATTCATGTTCTTGCCCTCATTTTGCAACACTCTAAGAATGTTTGCTAGACTTGATATCATCTCATACATCACATCCATACGTCATATTATAAGTTTCCCAATATCCTTTACCTTTTCTCTGTGAGGGTCTCGGGATGCTGTGAGCACATCACGTTTTTATAACAATACTATCATCCTCTCTTCGCACCCAAGATTTTCATTCTTCATCGCCACAAGGACTTAATTTTCCTCCACCAGAATCCTTATCTTGATTATTACCTTGGGATCTACATACATATTCAACATTGAGTCTACCTTTTTATCTTTCAGTTTCTGGAGCAAAGACTCATACCCAATGATTTGGCGTTATTGTTTCCTTATTCCTTTCCTCCTATGCTGCAACATCCTTCTATCTTGGCATATGTATTGTACCCTGATCCAACACCATGTCAACTAGCATGTGCAAGTAATGCAAAGAAGATGGAAATATTTTAGCCACCGCTTTGTCACAATGTGGCCTCGTTGTAAATTCTCATTGATAATCTACTCTGCCATATCCATTACAGCAAACACCTTCACCTCTACTCTATTTTTCCTCTATCAGGAACTTAATCTCTACTTCTTTATCATTCATATCCCCTAACAAAGTCTGAATAGTTTCTACTTTATCGATATTCCTGCATGCAACATATGTAGATACCTTTGTTAAAGCATTACTTGTTCATCAAAGAAATGAGTTAGCTTGATGGTTGTATTCAAGAATGTGGGGTTTTCTTCATCCTCTAAGAGACACATGACTCTTTACCCACATCAAAATCAAGCTCATCCATGTGAGTCTGCATATTCCATGATAATTGCTTTCGGGTGTGTCTGGTCGCCATATCTAGATTCATCATCTCCCACCCATATAATTGTTCCTTTACAATATTACTCTGAAACCTTACATGAATCATCTTTGTCACGTCATCAACAAAGCCAAGGTTATATTTCTACACCATCTCCTCTTCTTTGGGCTCACTTGCATGCTCACTTACTTTCTCATGTGTTTCAGGGCCCACATTCTATTGTACTTCCTCTTATTCCTTAAGTCCCTTGGTTAGGTGCACAACATTATCTCCAATCTTCGTGTCTCCTCCAACATATCTCTCTTCCTCGTGTTTAATTAAGCTCATGTTGGGGAATCTTGTGTCAAACTACAGGTACTCACCAATCCCTTCATCTTCCCTAAGTCCAAGGTTGTGTGTGGAAACTTCATCATGCACATCCACACCTAATGGCTTATCCTCATCATTATATTTAACTGGTGTGTATTTTCACCTTTTCTTTCTTTCTTCTCATCCTTCTTCACCAGTTTTATGCTCAGTGATCTCCTTATCGGCTGTGAGGGGCTAGCGCCAGCATCTACACCTGTACACCTTCTATCTAATTATATTCTCCCATGATCAAGTGCAGTGTTATCTTCCTACTTCTCTTCCCCACGCTCTAAGACATTCTACAAGACTTCATGTCCTTGTTCTTCCTACATGGTGGGTGTTTGTTCTACCGACATCCTTATTCCCATAGTTTTTTTTCCCTTTAGAGGACCTGGTAAAGACATGTCCTCTCATGGGACCACTTTTATGTCCTTAAATTGTAGCCTCGAGTATACATACATGTGCTTGGCTCAATATTTCCTATAGCCATAGTCTCTAGAGTTATGTCAATGTCATCTGACTCCATCATCTTCACATATGCCTCCTTATTGGGCCATACATATATCTTGCACATAATATGGATATCTGCATCCACCTTGTCAGCGTTAAACAATAATTTTTGTGTGTTGTGTAACCTATTCACTGAATCTTTAAAGTACTGAGCAATAAACATGAAAGGTAACTTGCACCATGGGACCTTCTCACCCATCTTCGTGAAGAATATTTCTAGACATAAGTGTTGGTATTCCGTAAACTCTTCTTTTTTGTCCAACGCACTAGGTATTCCACGTAGTATGTGCCACTCTCCCTCAAATGTCTGGTGCATCCTCCTAAAGCACATCTCCTGATGATCTTTATAAGTGTTTGAAATTGAACCATAATAGGTATACTTGGAAAACTTCAGAGTAGGTGATTTATTTTCCATGGGGTATTCCAATAGTTTCTCCTTCGGCCCATCAAGCAAGCCAATTTCACAAAAAACAATTAAGAATAAGATGGCTTCCTAGGTGATCTTCTCACCTTTATCATCTTGGGTACATGCTTCTGCCACTAAGCTCCCTGCAATGTAACTTGCAATATTATAATAAGTCTTGTTCGCCATTTTAAGTGTTATATGTAACTAGTGCTTATTAATTTTTATCCATCTCTTTGAGGAGCCCAATTTATAACCAACTAACTGCGTCATTACCCTTATAGCTAGATCATTTATATGTGTAATTTTGAAAGCTTCACCCCCTTTTTATGGTGGTATGTGGTGGCTGTCGCCTTTACTCCCTCGTCATCCAATAAGTAACTTGTAATTTCTGAACCAAATTTGCACTAACCTATGAATTTTCTAACCAACCTCATTGTAATCTACATCCTCCTGCCCGCGAAGTAGAAGTAATCCTCATGCAAATGTGATATCAGCCACTAGTACAAGTGGTCAAGCTTGCTAAATAATGACAGATCATAAAGTTGTATAAATCCTACGCTTTCCAATAAAAAATTTTACCGAGTTCTCCAAAACCCTATGCTCATCGGTCATCCTCCTATTAGTCTTCCAAAAGGTCTTTGCATTAATATCTTTGAGGGTATTCTCATTCCTATGGTTAAAGTCACAATCTTGCATTGGGTTAATTTCGATGTTCATGGCCTTCCTTCGATCACCTCTTCTGGATATTGCATCTCAACTAACCACTCCTGCGATGCTTCCTTAGTCTCCCTCTCAATAATTGGAGCTCACCTTGGTGCCATTTTATATTCTCAATTAATAGATATGCTCTGAAAACTACAACCTTTCCACTACCTTACCCTTGCACACCTCAAAATTAAATCAAACCCTTCGATTCCTCATGCCCTAGCCGTAAGTGTGCCTCTGTAAAACCATAATTGTGCAAACCTTTCTTCCTCACCCACCTGATAAACTCAAACACACCTACACGCATATTTATGTCATTATTATCTCATGAATTCACCTATTCGCCACTCAATAGCTCACTCTTCACACTATGCACTTTGTCACACTTCTCAATCATGATAGCTCAAAGGATGTAAGGTAATAATAACATTACAATCATTAATTTTATAGATTATTTCAATATTTCCCACATTAATTGCTCCTCAACCACCATCATATGTACTATTAATTCCACTTATTCTCTCTTCCATATCTAACTCTTCTGCACCCTCATTCATAACCTTCTAGTGTGCTCACTACTTTCTCGGCCACAAATTCCCTTACGCATGCTCCCCTATGCCAAAGTACCTATCCAATGTGCCTCTTACCAAGTAGTTTCCAATGTTGCATCCTACCTCACATTATACTATGTGTCCATCTAAGTAAATTTCTTGGAGTAGTTCTATAAATTCCCTCTTCACTTTGAGATCCTATAATTTTATAATGCACACCAATTTGCAATAAGACACCAGTCACTTTCCAATCCACCCCACACTAAAAGTATGTGTGGTCCTCTACGTATGAATACACTAGATAGTAATCAGCTACAGGCATGCAAGTGTGCTCATTACAATGGATAACAAAACTAAATTGATAAATCATAACAAAGATGAAAGGAAATACATATAAATTAAATGCATTAAAGGAAATATAATCTTAATGGCAACACTGCCTTATTACAAACACTAAGAAGACTTATTTATAGTAGGAAATCAGCCTACTCCCATTGAAATAACCAAGAAACCAAGTGCCATCCAGCACCTGAATCAAGTATATATGTCACCACATATGATCCCAACCAATGCACCTTCAATTTCCTAGAGTGGTGCACAAACTTGGAGTCATAAAGAAGAACCATCTATCCAAATTCAAACTACTTATTCTTAATATGCCTATCATGTCATGCCTTCTACCTGGCCTTCTCTTTCTTCTGGCTCCAACATGTTATAATGTGCTGCTCATCCAACTACATCATTTTTTTTATATATTCTTCAAGTGCTTGTGCATCATCTAGTCCTCCTATGCACGCAATACACAGAGAGTCTAACATGAATTCCACTGGTAAAACATCCTTTGCACCAAAAACCAACTGAAAGGGTGTGGATTTGTTTAATATCTTATAAGTTGTCTTATATTCCCAAAGTACAGCAGAGACTTTATCATCCCAATCCTTCCTTCTAACGTCACAAATTTTTTTCAATGTGTGTCCCAATTTTTTTTTAAAAGCCTCGGTAGTCCCATTAGCTTGTGAATGAGAGGTTGTTGTCTTGTGATGCACCACCACAAACTTAGCCAATAGTATCTATTATCCAAAGTAAGCCCCATGCTTATTTATGGCTAACTCCTCCTCCATTCCCTTTGTTGGTACTTAAAATGAAATTTTTTCACGCTTCAGGGACTCAAAATTTTTTGGGTATGATTCCATTAGATAGAAAATTTCTCGCCTTTCCAGAAAGGTAAAATTTTCCTCCTAACTCCTTGTAATTTTCAAGTTATGGCTCGGTGGATTTTTTGGGGAAATTTTCCCTAGACATGCCCATGGCCAATGAGAAACCAACACGTGGCCGGGCGGAGTGGCAGATGTCAGGGGGATGTTGGAGTTTTTGGCACTTTGGTCAAAGGGTGCAAAGAAAAAAAAAATTCCCGTGGACCCACAGAGAAAAAGGAAATGGGTCGGCGGAGGTGCGAGGAGATTTGGGAAATTTTTCCATTTTTGGTTAAAATTTCCCAAAGGAAAATTTTGGCCCCAAGGCCCGCGAATTGTTTTGAAGCCGCCACATGTCCAGCGGCGGAGGAGTCAGACCGGCGGAGGAATTTTTGGTTTTTTGCCAAAACAAAAAAGGGCGCAAAGGTGGAAAGATGAGGTGCATCCCCACCGATAAATGAGGGATTGCCACGTGTCTAATCTATGTCAGAAGGGGGGAAGCGCAGAGGTAAAATGGGAAATTTTCCTAATGAAAATTTTTAGAGGAAAAAGACAGGCTTTCGGCCCGCGATCCCATCAGCGAAATAGAATGTGACACGTGTCCCGGGGTGGCAGAGCATGCGGAGTTTTTTGGAAAATTTTCCAAAAGTGCAAAAAAGAAAATTTTGACCTCGTGGACCCATTTTCAAAATCTGATTTTGCCGCCAAGTATGCCCTAATTTGTGCCTCAAAATTTGTGCCCAAAATTTTTGCCCTGTTTTTGCCCTAAATCTTCAAATGAGTATATCTTTCGATCCAGAGATCAGATGTGAGCAAAATTAGACTTTTTAGAAAGTTCTCGAGTGACTTATATGCATTGGAGGAATAAAAACATCATTTCTTGTAGGTTTCGATGGAGAAAATGTTAAAAACATCTTTCAAGCCTTTAATGTGAACCAAATTGCTTCAAATGAGTTGTTTTTTCTCAAATCCACCATGGTTGCTTTCTTCCACATGCCAAGGATGAAGAATCAGTTTGTTTTTTATGGGAGAAAACCCTAAAATGTCTTCTCACACCATAAATGTGAGATCAGATTATTTTGAGAGTTATGCTCACCGAATTTATCATTTTTTCTCTCCAATACGCAAAACAGAAACAGAGTAGGTTGATTTGATGGATTGTAGGCTGATTTGAAAGGATTAATGGTGGGTGGTTGAGGGAAAAGATCATATTTTGCTTCCTCCTATGTTTTTCCTCTCTTTTCTTCAGCTATAAATGCAAAGGATGTAATCTATTGTAATGTTGGATGTTTTACTCTTGTAAGCTCTCTTTTCTTCCTTAGTAGGTAGATTTGTAGAATTTCAAACCTCTCATACAGGCTACAGCACATATTTTTTCCTCCTTGCCATTGTAATGCATTGCATTTAACTTGGGAATGATAATGTATGTTCTGTGATTGTTTTTCCAATCCTCTCATGTGTTTATCATTGTCTTCTGATCCTTCATTATATTTTGGAAATCTGTGCATGTTTTGTGCTACACTCTTATGATCTGTGTTTATTTGCAAAACAGAAGTTCATCACTCCTTTGGTGTATCACTCTTTTAGCTTAGTTTTGTTTCCCCCTTTCTTGCATTTTCAACTCTATCTCCTTGGAATTTAGAGTAGGAATTAGTATTGAAACTCTACAAAATTCATGCATACACTTGAATAGAGGAGTAAGAACCAACTTCAATTTGGAGATTTTTCTCACCTTGCAAGGTCCCACACCTTTGAGAAAACTCAATGTTGTGCAATCACACTAAATGACCCAATTTTGGATTGCAGATCTGAAGGTCATTTTGGGGGTGTTGTAGATTTGCACTAACAGTTTTGGCATGCCCAATGGGACCTTAGAGTTCTTCATCTTCATTACAAAAAAGTTGATGTGTAATTTTTGTAAGTTTCTTGCTTGAAAAAGCCCTGATTTGCACATCTGGTGACTCCAAAAGGATAGATTCAACTGGTTTCAGCAGTCCAGGTTTGAAGATTCAAGGGCAAGGGCCAGAGAAGAGGGATTGTCTGAGTATCTGAAATTATCCCCAGAAAGAAGAGAAAGGGGAAGAAGGATTCAAAGGTCTCCATCTCCACTAAACAGAACTCTATCAACTCCTCCACCTAGTAGACCTTTCATCTAATCAACAAGGGTTCTTAAGCCATTCATAATGGCATAACCCAATCCCTATGTCAACTTTACTAGAAGTAGCCCACTTTCTCTCAATGCACAAAACCCAGTTCTAATTATAGCATTGAATAACATCTCATACTTTACTAGAGAAAATCAGACCACTCCTGGTGATCATGTCAAAGAAATTGCTAATGTTTGTGCAATCCATGAGATTGTTGAGATGGAAATTGCTGTCAAATTATTGGCATCTTCATTCAAAGGGAAAGCCTTGTAATGGTTCAGGAGCCTTAATGTAGGCTCTATCCAAAATTGGAACCAGTTGTGCACAGCCCTCCATAACCAATTTGGAGAGAAAGGGGACAACTTGTCTCTATTGGAGCAACTGACAACTATCCAGAGAGCTCCCAATGAGCAGCTAATAGACTTCAATTTCAGATTTCAAAGAACATGGGTTAGAATCCCATTGGCAGTGAGGCCAACAGCTCAAGGTGCTTTCTTATACTTTCTCAAGGCTTTAAATTTTGAATATTTCTATGTTGATCCAATCCATGGGAGGTGTAACTCTACCTGCAGCTTACAACATCACCATTAGAACTGAGAATTGTTTGATCCAAGCTGGTAAACTTGCACCTAGGCCTCATATGCCCTTATATCTAAAGTTGGGAAGCCCAAGTACCAGTCAAGCACCTAATTTAGCTCATATTCCCACTCCTAGAAATCAGAGTTCAAATGAAACTTCTACTTCATCCTCTAATGCCTCAAATGAGCTTCAAGAAGTTATGAAACAATTGTAAAATTTGGGAAATGAGCTGGTTATGCTCAAGAGACAGCAAGCTCAAAGTTTTAGGCCTTCTTATCAGCCTCAAACTCAGTCCTAATAGACAACCATATCAGCCTAATAGGCCACCCAACCCAGCTGCAAATCAAAATCAAGTAAGGCCTCCTACCAATAGACCATTTCAGCCCTATAACCCCAATGTTGCATCTACCTCTAAAGCCTTAGTGCCAGTGCAAAATAATATAGCTCAAGAGTATGACTGGTGTTTCCCATGCAATGAACCTCACAGCCAATCTATGTGCTTCAATGGTGTTTTGAACCAAGCTTTGATGGTGACAACAACTGGTGTAGAGAGTGAAGCGAGTCGAGAAACAAACCAACAACAAGGGAACATCTCAACAAGATACAACTCCAAATGATACTACACTTGTGAATTGGCAGGCTGAATATTTTTGTGGTGTGAATCAAACACCTTCTCAGAATGTAGCAGCTAACACATGGTCAAAGAAGAGGAATATTTGTGAAGGGATAGTCATTAGATCCAAGTGATTCACAACCTTCCATCACTCCACAAGGTGTTGGCAAGCAAAATGCAGTTCCAAATGTGCAAGGACAACCCAAGCCACCTTCTAGACCAGCTCAAATGCCAGCTGTTGTAGCCCATGTACAAGAAAATAATGTGTATACTAAAGGGCAGCAAAGAGATGGTTCATCCCCATTTAACATCATTGAACAAATGAAGAAGACCAATGTGAACATATCTATGTGGGAGTCACTATCCATCCAAGGACAAAGGGATCTATTACAAGCTGCCATGAAGAATTGGTCAACCTCAAATCAGCTAGCTCATATGCAGGAGAAGGTACTCACAAATGCTACTCATCTTGAGGGAAATCATGGAGGACAAGCAAGGTAAAAATTTGAAGCCCCCTCCATTCTATGTTTCATTGATCATTGGGGATAAACTAGTACATAATTGTATGATTGATTCTGGGGCAAGTAGTTCCATGATGCCCAAGAAAATAGCTGATCATCTGGGCCTTCAATATGAAGTCATATCCAAGGGGGTGGTGCAATTAGATGGGACAACAGTAACAACAATTGGGGTAATTAAATATTTGAGCCTTACTTTGCATGCATGCCCCAATGTCACTGTTTTGCAAGATGTGTCAGTGATAGATTTGCCACCACTCTTTGCCTTATGTTTGTCAAGGGATTTCACAGCTAGAATTGGAGGCTACCTATCTGCTGATTGGTCACACATGCTATTTAGGACAAGGTATGGAGCTAAGGCCACAATCAGGTCCGAACCTATTGCAAACTTTCACATTGAGCCTCATACTCCAAGCCCAATCAATGTCAACTGTTTAGCGTTTGATCAAGAAGATTATCCAAGCACACATGAAGCTGACACCAAAGTTGGAAGCATTCTAGATTTGAATCTTGATGAATGGGAAAGCAAGGTACATGCTTTTGATCCCTACAAGGAAATGGAGGAATCTAGAACTAGGAGTCTATTACATGCATGAAGAAAATCAGCCTCTTCCTAACATCACCAAGCTAGACCATAGAGATGACAATGAGGTATGGCAGTTGTTCTTTGATGGATCAAGAAGTAGAAAAGGTGCAGGAGGAGGAGCTATGCTTGTTTCACCTCAAGGCATTAAGTATTATTCAGCTTTTAGATTTCAGTTTGCATGTTCTAACAACACTGCTGAATATGAAGCTTTGATACATGGATTGCATTGGTCAAGGAAGAGAGGCATCAAAAACTTACAAGTCTTTGGTGATAGTGAGCTGATTGTTAATCAAGTTAAAGGACAACATGCTGCCAAGAATGACTTGCTAAAAAAATTTATAGGAATAGGGTGTGGGATCTCATTGAGGATTTTGAGGGCTTTGGCATCAACTCCATCCCTAGGAAAGAGAACCAAGCTGTTGATAGGCTTGCAGTAGTTGGAGCAACTTTTGATGTTGTGGAGAGTATCAAAAGAGATAAAATGTAGCCAAACATCCATGTGATTGTGAGGCCATCAGTGCCAGACAATAATACAAGTTGGCAAGTGTTTGAGAGTGACCAATAAATCATCAATTTCTTGCAAGAGGAAGCTGAGTTCTCAGCCAAAAATCAGGAAAAGTTGGGACAGCAGTACGGTGATCAAGTGGTACAGCTGAGAACCAACAAACTACCAAAAGGACTTGTGACTTTAGAGTCTATCTTCAATCCTAATGATCAATTTAGGAAGGAGAAAGTCAAACATCCAAGTCAAGGGAGAGGATTCAGAGCCCATCTCAGTTGGAGAAGGCAAGTCACTTCAAATTGGTAAAGTGGCAACCGAGCAAGAAAGGTATGAATTCATGCAACTTTGCCAAGAGTTCCCAGATGTATTTTCTTGGAGCTATGAAGACTTGAGAGGTTTCAATCCCAAGCTAGCTCAACACATAATTGAACTAGATCCAAGTGCTAAGCCCATCAGGAAAAAACAAGAGACCGTTCAATCCACACATTGAGCCTCTCATGAAGAAGGAATTGAATAAGTTAATAGAGGCAAGTATCATATTCCCCATCAAGCATTCAAGTTGGGTTACAAACTTGGTTCCAGTTAGAAAGAAGAGTGGAGAAATCAGGTTGTGTGTAGACTTTAGAGATTTGAACAGAAGCATCCCTCAAGGATCACTACCCACTTCCTTCTATGGAGCAGATTTTGCAAGTTGTTATTGGCTTTGAGAGGTTTTCATTGCTAGATGGTTATTCAGGGTATAATCAGATCATGGTAAAGGAAGATGATCAGTTCAAAACAACCTTCACCACCAAATGGGGAACCTATGCATATAGAAAAATGCCATTTGGGTTGTCTAACACCGGAGCTACTTTCCAAAGGGCAATGGACATGGCATTCAAGGGATTGATCAATAAAATAGTGCTGATATACCTAGATGATATTACTGTATTTTCTAAAAGTGCAGCAGACCATCTCTTTCATTTGAGACAAGTGTTCCAAAGATGTAGAAGATTTGGGGTATCCTTGAATCCCAAAAAATGCATATTCCTAGCTCATGAAGGCAAGCTCCTAGGCCACATTGTTTCCAAAGAAGGGTTAGCAATTGATCCAAAGAGGGTTGAAGCAATAAGAGCACTACCATTTCCAAGTCATAAGAAGGCTCTTCAAAGTTTCTTGGGAAGAATCAATTTTGTTCGAAGGTTTGTTCCAAACTTTGCAGCCCTTGTCAAGCCAATAACTATGATGTTGAAGAAAAGTATGGCATTCAAATGGACAGCTGAAGGTAAGGCAAGTTTTGAGGCAATCAAAGAAGCTATCTCACGGGCTCCAACTCTCATTAACCCAGATTTCTCCAAAGACTTCATCCTTTATGCATTTGGCGGTGGTGATACAATTTCTGCAATTTTAGTACAGCAAAACGAAGAAAATGCAGAGCAGCCAATTGCCTTCTTTAGCCAAAGCTTGGAGGACTATGAAGTAAGGTATTCCTTCATTGAGAAGCATGTTCTTGCAGTGATTAGGAGCTTGAAGAAATTTAAGCATCTAGTTTCAAACAACAAGGTTCAACTGTTGGTTTCTCATGTGGGAGTTAAAGACTTCCTCCTCAACAAAGATCTAAATGAAAAATGTGCAGGGTGGATTACTCATGTCATGGAGTATGACATTGAGATCAAAGTCACCAAGCTGGTCCAAGGAAAGGGATTGTGTGAGCAATTGGCCTTGAGTCAACCAATTGAAGCAAGCAAAGAGAAGAATGTTGTTTTGGTGCTGCAGGACAGCCAAGAACAAAGAGATGTTCAAGAAGAAAATGGTGGTGTGCTCACTCCTTTGCTGGACCCAAGACATAATGCACTTCTTACAAACAGGCCTATGCCCTCTAGAGATGAACAAAGCCAAAAGAAGACACTTCAGATTGCAGGCTATTCCATATGCACTTGTTGATGGTGTCTTGTTCAAAAAGGATATCAATGGAGTGTTGCTGAGGTGCATTGGGACAAATCAGATTGAGAAAATGTTAGAAGAGTTCCATAATGGATCAGTTGGGGGTCACTTTTCTCCAAGAGTGACAGCTCTCAAGATCATGAAGGCTGGTTATTATTGGCCCAAAGTGTTTAGTGATTGTTATGCATGGATCAAGAGGTGCAAGAATTGTGCATTCTTCACAGGAAAAGAGAGGTTAGCAACACTTCCATTGCACCCAATCTTAGTTGACCAGCCATTCATGCAATGGGGTTTGGAATTCATTGGAGTCATTAATCCAAACTCAAACCAAGGGCACAAATGGATTCTAACAACAATAGACTACTTCACCAAATGGACTGAGGCGGTGGCACTCAAAGAGGCAAATGAATCCAGCATTCTAGACTTCTATGAGGGGATAACAACCAGATTTGGTATACTTGCCACTATAATATCAGATAATGCATTGGCATTCATAGGATCAAAGGTCACTAAATGGGCTGTTAGAAATGGGATCTATTTGAGCACTTCATCAAATTATTACCCTCAAGGTAATGACCAAGCTGAGTCCACAAACAAGAATCTATTAAGGATCATCAAGAGGAATCTTGATGAAAATCAGAGGACTTGGCACACTAAGCTCAAATCAGCTCTATGGGCTGATAGGATAACTCCCAAGAGATCCACAGGTAACTCTCCATTCAGACTTGTTTATGGGAAAGAGGCAGTCTTGCCTATGTCACTTGAGTTGCCAACATTGGAACTCATGAAGCAATTGGAATTGTTAGAGTTTGAGCCCATGGAGGTTAGATATGTAGAATTGATGGAACTCCAAGAAATCAGAGAGCATGCAGCCCAAACAATGGAAAAGGACCAAGCATTGATCAAGAGAAGCTTTGATAAGAAAGCTAAGGCTAAAACTTTCCAAGTTGGAGATTTAGTGTTGAAATGGGATGCAGACCGAGCAAAGCCAGGAAGGCATTCAAAATTTGATGCCATTTGGAGTGGCCCCTACATGGTCACAAAATGCAAAAACAACAATGCCTTCCAATTGTCTACATTGGATGGTGAGGAACTACAGATTCCAGTTAATGGAATCCATCTAAAGCATTGCTACTAAGGGAAACTTCTCACCTTGTACATATTAGCTTAGATTTTTTTCATTCCTCCAAGTGCTTATGCACATTGTTTTGTTGTAGCTTAGATTTACATTTCCCTAAGTGCTTTGGCATAGGTTTTGTTGTCCCAAGGATGCATCTTTTGCAGATCATGTTCCAAGTCAAAGTGATTTTTCTACTCTCACAATCTTCATCCTAGAGATTTTCTAATGAATTGAGAGTAACATAAGCAGTTGAGTTCATGACTCCATGCCCAATGGATTGCTTCAAGGCAGCTGGTCACTTCATCCAGCAGGCAGATGACCCCTCTGAGTCGCCAAAAAGTTGTTATCCAAAATAAGCCCATGCTTATTTTTGGCTAACTCCTC
Source organism: Taxus chinensis (assembly GCA_019776745.2). Lineage (NCBI taxonomy): Eukaryota > Viridiplantae > Streptophyta > Pinopsida > Cupressales > Taxaceae > Taxus > Taxus chinensis. The sequence continues at coordinate 571,157,612 of CM034149.1, read as the reverse complement.
CTCCATTTCCTTTGCTGGTACTTAAAATGAATTTTTTGCATGCTTCAGGGACTCAAAATTTTTTGGGTATGATTCCATCAGATAGAAAATTTTCTTACCTTTCCAGAAAGGTAAAATTTTCCTCCTAACTCCTTGTAATTTTTGAGTTATGGCTTGGCAGAGTTTTTTTTGGGGAAATTTTCCCTAGACAGGCCCGCCGCCAATGAGAAGGTGCCACGTGGTAGGGCAGAGTGGCAGGCATCAGGAGGATTTTGGAGTTTTTGGCACTTTGGTCAAAAGGCAAAAGGAGGAAAATTTGGCCCGCGGGCCCTGCGGAGGAGAAGGAAATGGGTTGGCGGAGGTGCAGAAGAGATTTGAGGAAATTTTTCCCTTTTGGCTAAAAATGCTCAAAGTCAAATTTTAGCCCCAAGGCCCACCATCAGGAGAAACGTGTCCATGGCGGAGGAGTTGGACCGCAGAGGAATTTTGGTTTTTTGCCAAAACCAAAAAGGGTGCAAAGGTGTGAGGCGCATCCCCATGATCAATTAGGGAGTGCCACGTGTCAGGGCGCAAGCGCAGAAGGTTGGGAAATTTTCCCAATGAAAACGTTTTCAAAGGAAAAGGACAGGTCTTCCGCCCATGATCCCATCAGTGAACCAGGAGGTGCCACGTGTCTCGGAGTGGCGGAGGCGCGGAGTTTTTTGGAAAATTTTCCAAAAGTTTAAAAAGTAAATTTTGACCCTGTGGACCCGTTTTCAAAATCTGATTTTTCCACCAAGTGTGCCCTAATTTGTGCCTCGAAGTTCATGCCCGAATTTATGCCCTGATTTTTCCCTAAATCTTTAGATGGGCATATCTTTTGATCCAGAGATCAGATTTGGGACAAAATCAGACTTTTTGGAAAGGTCTTGAGCCCCTCTATGCATTGGAGGAATAAAAACATCATTTTTAAAAGTTTCGATGGAGAAAATGTTAAAAACATCTTTCATGCCTTTAATGCGAAACAGATTGCTTCAAATGAGTTGTTTTTTTCTCAATCCTCCATGGTTGCTTTCTCCCACATGCCAAGGATGAAGAATCAACTCGATTTGATGAGGGAAAACCCTAAAATGTCTTCTCACACCATTAATCCAAGATCAGATTGCTTTGAGAGCTATTTTTTCACCAAATTCATCATTTTTTCTCTCCAACACACAAAAAGAAAAGAGGAGGAATCAATTTGATGGGTTGCAGGCCAATTTGAAAGCGTTAATGGTGGGTGGTTGAGGAAAAGGATCAGATTTTCTTCCTCCTTTGTTTTCTCTCTCTTTGCTTTAGCTATAAATGTAAAGAGATGTAATCTATTGTAATGTTGGACATTTTACTCTTGCAAGCTCTCTTTTCTTCCTTAGTAGGTAGATTTGTAGAGTTTTAGACCTCTCATATCAGGCTGCAGCACATATTTTTTCCTCCTTACCATTGTAATGCATTGTATTAAACTTGGGAATGATAATGTATGTTCTGTGATTGATTTTCCAATCCTCTCATGTGTTTATCATTGTCTTCTGATCTTTCATTATATTCTAGAAATCTGTGCATGTTCTGTGTTACATTCTTATGATCTGTGTTTATTTGCAAAATAGAAGTCCATCACTCCTTTGGTGTATCACTCAGTTTTAGCTTAGTTTTGTTTCCCCCTTTCTTACATTTTTAACTCTGTCTCCTTGGAATTTAGAGTAGGAATTAGTATTGAACCTCTGCAAATTCATGCATACACCTAAATAAAGGAGTAAGAACCAGCTTCAATCTAGAGAGTTTTCTCACCTTGCAAGGTCCCACACCTTGGAGAAAACTCAATGTTGTGCAATCACACTAAATGACCCAATTCTGGATTGTAGATCTAAAGATCATTTTTGGGTGGTGTAGATTTACACTAATAGTATCTTGATAGTCTCATTGAGGAAATAAGTGCCCCTATCACTTGTCAGACTCAACAAACATCCATACCTGCTGATAATTTTTTCCCATAAAAATCTTGTTGTTGTAGCTATCGTGTAATCCTTTGTATGTTTCATTTCTACCCACCTTGTCAGATAATTTATACATGCAATAATATAATGTGACCCACTCCTTCATGCAGGTGGGGAAATAGGACCCATAAATTCAATTATGCACTTCTCAAAAGTTTTTGCACTAGCAATAGGCCTCAAAGGCATTTCATCCCTATTCCTAGGCTTTCCAAGGCATTTACAATGGTCACAAGCTTTACAATATTCTATGCAATCCTTATACATTGTTTCCCACCAAAGTCCTCCCAACAAAATCTTGTGCATGGTACTATTTCCTACATAATTACCACCTGCAATTCCACCACGAGCTTCCTCCATAATGGCAGTATGCTCCTATTTGAGTACACACTAGTGAAAAAAATTCATCATGGCCTAACTTGTATAAATCTCCAGCAATTAATATGTAGGCAAAGACGCGTATGAAAAGTTGTTTCTTCTCTAATCTCTTCATTCCTTCAGGTGCCACACCAGTACACAAGAATACATCCATTTCTTTTAAGTTAAAGGGTGTGTAATTCATTCTGAACAGTTGTGCATCTGACATTGTGTCCTCAATGCTTTGCGTGTCCTTGCTTGAGTTAATCCTTGACAAAGGATTTGGTCAAGAATTGATCTTCCCTAGATTTACCACCACTATAAAGTCAAATTCTTAAAACAACAGAATCCACCAGCATATGTACCCCTATAAGATGGGATTATTAACTAAGTACTTAAGTGTCATGTGATATGTATAAAATATAAAAGGAGTTGCCAGTAAGTATTGTCTAAAATTATGTAGCACATAAATCATGGACAAAGATTCACACTCTATAGTTGTATAATTTTGTTCAGCTAGTGTCAATTCTATGCTCACAAATCAGATAGGATGATCAACAATCCCATCTCTAGGCTATGTTGATATTGTACCAATGGTCATGCCAGAGGCATCAACATGCACATGAAATGGCTTATCCCAAGAAGGAAAGCATAAAATGGGCACAAAAGTAAGTTTTTCCTTCAATGTCTCAAATTTTATCTACTACGCCTCATCCCAATGAAACTTTCCCTTACTCCTCAACAATTCCTCCAAGGGCATGATGATAGTAGGATATCCCTTGATGAACTTCCTATAATAATGTGTATGTCCTAACAACCCATGCACCTCTCTCTAATTAGTAGGCTCCTCCAAACCCAAGATAATTACAGTCTTGGTAGGATCTACCAACAAGCCTTCTTCGTGAATAATGTGTCCTAGTAAAGTTCCAAAGGGTGTAGCAAAGATACACTTCTTAATAGTTAAGGAGATGCTTAAACCTACATCTCTCAAACATGAGTCTCAATTTGTCACAGTGGTACTTTACCAACCCATACACACTCTAATCATCCAAATAAACCTGTAAAAACTTGTGTATAAATTCCTCAAGTGCTTGCACAACAATGCACGAAAAGACTGTAGGCGCATTCTTCAACCCAAAAGGCATAACTGTATATGCAAAAATACCCCATTCAGTGGTGAAAGTTGTATTTTCTTGGTCTTCCTTAGTAATGCACATCTGATGATAACCAGAGAACTCATCTGTAAAGGAGTAGATTTTGCACCCTACAACACCTTCCAAGATCTCCTCTGTAAAAGGTGTGGGAAAAGGATCTATGACACAAGCTGCATTCAGTTCTCTGTAGTCCACACATATCTTTATCCTACCATCCTTCTTGATGTTAATCACCATGGGACTAACCCACTCTGATTGCTTAATGGGCTCAATGATCCCAAATTTCAACATCTTATCAATCTCTTCCTTAACTTTGATGCGTGAACTAGGATTCATCATGTAAGGCCTCTTCCTAACTACATGCACACCTTCCTTTAACTTGATCCTCATCTCACCTAAAGAGGGATGCACTCCCTTCAACTAGTGATAGCCTCTAGGAAATAAGTCTTGGAAGTCACGCAATAGCTCAATTATCTTTGACACCTCTTTTTTAGACCAATAGTCACCAATAATGGTCTCTTTAGGTTATGTATCTATCCCAATGTTGACCCTTCATTTTCATATGCTCATGATAAGCACGCGCCTTTTCATCTGCACTATCTAAGACATCCTGTGTACCAACAATGTGATCAACATCCAGATTTTCTACCTCTTCATCATTAATCCTATAGACCAACTTACCCTTTTCTTTTTCTAGGAAAGTGTGCACAAGTTATTCTTCATCTCTATCTTCTTATTCAAAGTGCGCCTCCAAATCTAACTCTCAAAACATATCTAATAGGAGTTATTTATCTTTTACACTATCCCCCATCATAAGGTGCTTTATAATATGTAATTCTTCATTCACCATAGGTTTAGTGGAAAATTAATCAGAGGTCTAAATCATACCTGAGGTCATCTCTTGCCAATTAATTGTTGCTCGTGTTAACTCTGCATGCACATACCATGCACATGCATAACCGCTTAGAGTGTCGTATAACTTATGTACCTAGAGTGATGGCGCATAGCACAATCCTTTTTTATTGGTCCAATATTTTAAATTGGTCAATCAATATGATCTCCCTGGTCGGCTAGGGAAACCTCTCTTTTCACATCAGAGGATAGGGGTTCTATCCACTACTTCATATAGATTGATGAGTTGAGATATATAGCGAGCCATCTAGAATTATATAGGGCCAATCCGGAAAGATAGGTGGATGAGATCCCTTATATAGATATCTAAAAGTACTTGTGAAGATGTGCTTCATTCGATCCATGATGCCTTATATAGATCTCTATCTGCTAGTGCGATCAGATATATAGATAGGTGAAGATCGAGCAAGGCCTCCTTCCCCTCCTTCCAAAGTCTCTCACACTTTTGAATGTGATGTGAAGCTTAATCCTTCATGTGATATTCACATATCTGTGAAGGTACATTGTTCCTAAGAAACCTAATAAAGAAGGTGATTCTAACTTATCACCACTCCAAAAGGTTATCTCTGTGTGTAGTCCACCAATGCGTAGTTGTCCTGCATAGGGTATAAACTAGCATATTCCTCCTTTCTACTTGATCCTCCCTTTAAGCTTCCATAGTGCACGTAGAAATACATCAAGGTTTCCTTCAAAAGGGTATCGAGGTACCTAGTTATGACCCAAGTGCCTAACCATACGTTGGCCTAATTACGTGAGTAACTATGTTCTTGATCTCCCTCCCGACTATTTCATATGTTCCATGCACCCAGTTATCCCAGGCAACACTGGTTGTATCACTCATGGACTGAGTCATCATCCCATTGAATAACACCTTCCTTAGATGGCTCGAGCACTTCAAGATCTCTAACTGTACATGCGTATATCATGTTCAAATCCTCTTCACTCAAAGGTTATACATACGGTGAAACCTTCCCATATGTCAAAGGAATAATCATGCACTCTTCTTTGTTCTCAAAACTGATATAACCTTTATTAAATTATAGATCAACATTATTTGTGTAACACCAAGGGTGCCCAAGTAATGTGAGGAAAACTATCTGCTTCCACAAGTGCCAAGACCTCAAATTCTCTAGTAAACTTGGCCCCTTGTATAGTAATAGTGGCATCCTTCAATACTCCAATGGGCATGGCTTTAGTCATGTTCACCATATACATCACATTTGAAGATGATTTGTAATGGTGGCCTCCCCATTTGATTCCACAAGTCCAAAGTGAGTACATTTACTTCTACACCTGTATCAATCAGTATATTACTTAACAACCAGCCATCAACAACTGACATTCAAAGTGATCTCTTTATCATATTCAATATTGTGAGGAGGTAAGTTCAATGCAATATTTTTCTCTCACGCTCAACTCCAACGTGTGGTACCTTCTCCCTTAACCATTCCCCTAACAAAGGAATGATGTTTTCTTGGCGTAACATCTTACAAACCTCCTTCAAGTCATCAACATCTTTCTGAGGCAGCTCAACTACCTTTTCCTGCTCCATCTTACATGACTACTCCTTCAAGCATTGTATCTCACCTTGTAAGTTTCTAATAACCTCCATAGTTTCCTTATAGACTTCCTTCTGATGGGGCAGGATCTGGATACTTCACATTTATCAGCTCTTGCTTTGTAATAATAGGATTCTACTTCAAAATCTCATGAGTGCACGTAGCCTCGCACGTGTGTAGTCACTAACACAGGTATCATCTCAGGATCAGGTGCTAACTTTGGCATCCACTGATCTTCCACATTGCACGTTGTACTCTAACCATTCCTACACCCTTATCTTACTTATGTTGTACTTGCTCATATGCTCATACAAATCTAGGCATTCCTCAAACTTTTGATTCTTTCCACACCATGAGTAAAATAATGTTCTGAGGGAATTCACGCCTATAATGATCAGGGGATCTACATGTAAAATAGGTTCCACGAGGGAAATTCACCTCTTCCACCACTATTGCAACCTCGGCCTCTAAATCCTCCACGGTAACCTCTTCCTCTACCACCTCCATCAGAACGCCCTTCATTATGGTTATGATTATGATGTTCACCTTGTTCCTTATAATTGTTTATAACATTGGTCTGACATACACCAGTTTTAATAGCCTCATGAATCTGATCAATCAACCTACAATGTCTTTGTATCATGAGTGGTAGACTTACAAATCTTACAATAATAAGACACGTTCTTCCTGGATCACGTGCTGTAAAAAAGGGGACCTACTATAATCATGATCCAAGTGACAGATCTCATAATCTAGAAACATGGTGCACATCGATTTATGAGGGAAGACTATCCTTAGTATGTCCTTCCACCTCACAATCCATACACCAAATACCACTGCACATCTCATGAGCTGAATTATCTTGACAATTTTTCTAATTATTTTACCATAGATGCAATCTGTGCCTCCAAGAATGGGCTAAATCCAGTGTCTACACTCCCAACTGCCTCAGCACGTGCATAAGCTACCTCCAAATCCTCGTGTGGATCTGTAAACATCTTATGATAATCTAACCTTCTGAAAGGTGTGATTAACCCACCAACAAACCACTGTGCATGTTGGCTAGGGTGAATATGTATAAGATAACTTTGATAACAAAGTTTTAAAACATGCATCATACTCCCTGACACTCTCATCCATGCCTTATTTAATTTCCTTCAGCATGTTGATGCTCTTTTACTCAAACTCGAGGTATATGGAACTCTACCAAGAAAGCATTCCACAGTGCATTTATAGTCTACAATAGTCTGGTTTGCGATCATACTTCCTATACTAGCTATGTGTGTGTCCTTGCAAAGTAGTAGCAAACTGACTTGGCTTACACTCAAGAGTTGTGATTCCCTTAGCACACCATAGTATCTCACACATGTGTACATGCTCAACTGCATCTTCAATACCTATATACTTTGGTAGGCGAAGAGACATATCGTAATAAACTTTGTTGGGGTTGGTGTGGACCATGCCCACCTGATCTAAAACATGTATTACCTCCAATATTCCCTCCACCTCTAGAACCACCAGATCCACTAGATCCCAAACCACCTAATCCTCTTAATCTTCCCCCTGTAGTGGGCACCAGACCAGAGGATGTGTTGCCTTATGTTCCAATAGTTGTACTAAATTAAACTCCCACAGTCTGTAAATTTGAGCTACTTCCATATGTATTACCAATGTTCTACGCACCCACATTCTACCCTAAGGATGCGCTAGAAAATATACCACCAATAGGGCCACCAAACAAAAAATAATGTGTGGCCATCTGAAAAACTCTTGTATTTAAAGGAAAATGAAAGCTACCTGTTGCTACTTCTAAAAGCACCTACACTAGCTTGATTCTCAATAATTGTCTCAGGAACTAGAACACCAAATGCAAGGGCTAGGTCACCAGGTTGGATTAGATGCGTGCCCACGACTCTTAATTATTCTTCCTCAAACATGTTCTCATCAGAAGCTGAAGGGGACCTTCTACCATGCTTTCCTAAGGATGGGAGAACCAGGTGCTCTGGCTCCACGTCTTCCACATGAGCTCTAAATCCTTCCTGAGCCATCTCTCTTCTCAACTCCAAAGACTCCTCAATATCATGTCTCTTCACAATTCCCTCTCTCACACTTCATTATACTTAAGCCACTTTCTTCTCTCTGCCTTTCTACCAAGTCTGCCATCTTTCACCACACCTGCTCCTGCCCCCATGCGTGGTGGGGTTTAGCTAGCCATAGGTCTGCTCTTCCAAATCTAGAGTTACGATCAAGATCTTAATCGCTAAAGGGATAACACGTAAATAAGATCCTCTGGGTTCACATAAGAACTAAAACTCAAGTAACGTCTAGACAGGAATAAGTAGAAACAATGTACTCTAACATGTAACTATTCAAAACACCACTCCACTAATGATCTACATCGTGTGTCCAAGTCAAATCAACATCATGCAAATTCTGGTATTCTTCTTGTGTCCAAATAATTGTTCTATACCTCCAATTTCTCTTCGATGCATATGCTACAAGGCACTCGTATAACTCTATAGGAAAATAGTAGGAAAATGTCTCATAGATTTCATGATACAAATGTTCTTTAACCCACATGCACACATCAAAATCAGGTCCAGTATTATATCTGTGAGCAAACTCTTCCTCTAAATTCTCTACCCAACTCTCAATACTAGGTAAAGTCAACCAATACATCTTCATCATGCAACATCCTTACAAAAAATTGAAAAGATGTCCTAACAATGGAACTAAAATGTAGTCTTATTTTACCATTCATAGCCCAAGGCATGTTGGCACATCACTCAGACAAATCTGAGTGCTCACCTGAAGCGCGCAAGGGTACCAGGTCCCTCTTTTATGGCAGCTTTGTCAAGGAGTTAGCATGAAAGAACATATAATCTAGGTCCATAATAACCATTCAAAGGTAAATCATAAATAGATCTAGATCACAACCATAGTGCATAAATAATCAAACAAGAACTAGTAACATATTTACCATGCAATATCCATCAACAACAACATCAATAGTAAGAATCCATCCATATTAAAACCAATATTTGAATACATCATAATAGTCATCACTAAGTAAAGCACATAAGTACACCAACAGCATAACCTTACAAAATCATTCACACCCCTAAGTCATGCAAATCAATACATATATATATAGGGAGTGGGGACTTTCCCTTCACTACCCATGCACTCTCAAAAATAGGTTGCATGTTATTAATAGCCATGTGCCACTACAAAAGCAACTAGGAAACATGCAAACGTATCCTAATAATAGATTACCTATAAATAACTCTAGTTCTAATCATATTATTAGCTCATTGTGCATGTTTGAATAGCAAGTTAGAAAATAGCTTGGCATGTCTTCCAAGTCTTCTATTAAAACTTGCTCAGCACTCAATCCCATCTTAGCTCGTGTATGAAAAATGGCTAAGTATTGATCTCTGACTTCCTTGGGCACAAAACTGCAAGGTGCAAATCTATCCAACTTTCATACCTACTTACGTGCCCCCTACTTCCACACCTTCAATACTTATGCAGTTTCTTACACAACCAACATAGATGCAAGGATATGCATAGGAATCGGGTAGTAAAGGGAATGCACACATGAGGCATGTTGGGGACTTGAAAAATCACAAAGGGAGCCCACATGTGTGTGCGATGGAGTGTGTAGCAACCAGGAAAGAAAAACAAATGCGTGAAGGAATGTGTGTGAGGAGAAAAGGAAGAATACTTGAAAATGAGAAAATAAAGAAAGTAGGCATGTGAATCATGTGCAAAGAAAGCAAAGGATAGGGAGGAAGTAAAGAGGGTGCACGGTAGCACGTGGGAGAACCTGTAACCTAGGAATTACACCAAGGGAGAATGCTAGCAGTGCATGGTGCCTAAAAATATGAATCCAAAGTTAAAATAAATCTACAAGCTGCCTAAATAACTAGGGGGTTATTTTTAGTAATAGGTTAAGAGGGAGAAAATAGGAAAAACAATTTGGAGGCCATTTCATGTCGCTATCAAAATATAGAAAATGTCCATGGTAGTTTAATGATGGATTTTTTATCTTCTCTCACCTTAGGACCCTACAAGTTTCTCGCAAATGGCATATTCCTCCATACTCTACTAGAATGATGAGAAATAACAACTTCTGCCATCTATTTTTGAACACTTGGCAATGTCTTATGCATTTCACTTCTAAATTTTACAAGCTTCCATTACTTTTTGGAATTTGCTTGACCTGAATAAGATATTTTGAGTTTTCTTGCATGCTAAGGCAGCACTAGAAGTATGAGAAATCATGAAGGAATTGAATAACCTGTTAGAGGTATTTTTCAGTTTGTGTTACTTGGTTTAGTAGGTCATTTATTCCATAACATCTTTTGATTCCTGCTACTCTCATCCATTCTATAAATGTGACATGTTTCTTCAATGTAAAGGATCCTCTCTAGCTTGGTAATGTTATAATGTCAAAATTGTAACAGAACTGGGGAATTATAGACCTGGGCATTGTTTTGTGGAGCATTTCCCATCTAAGATTGATTATAGCATATGAAGTGATGGACTCCATAGATGAAAATTCATGCACGTACCATGATCCCATGAAGACCAAAAAGGTTAACATTGAAACTAAGGATATACCTAAGGAGGCCATCATTGGATATTACTGGTCAGAATAAGAGGTAGTAAAGATCATTGAACTATTACGTAACTTCCAGGATTTGTTTCCAAGAGGTTACCATGAATTGAAAGGTGTAAACCCCTCATTGGGAGAGATGAAGATTAAGATGAAAGAAGGCATGCATCCAGGTCAGAAGAGGCCTTATAGGATGAATTTGAACCTATGCATAAAGCTGAAAGAAGAAATTGAAAAAATGTTTGAGTCTAGAATCATTGAACTAATTGAGGAATCTGAGTGGGTTAGTCCCATGGTGATCAAAATTAAGAAATATGGGCTGATCAAGATCTGTGTTGATTATAGGGAACTAAATGCGTCATGTTTCATAGATACTTTTCCTATGCCATACAGAGGACATACTTGAGGGATTTGCTAGGTGTAATATCTATTCCTTCACTGATGGGTTCTTATGCTATCACTAGGTGCACATCACATGAGAGGATCAGGAAAAGACTACCTGTTCCACTAAATGGGGAAGTTTCACTTATACTGTCATGCCTTTCAGATTAAAGAATGTGCCAGCAGTATTCTCGCTCCTAGTTGTGAAGAAATTTCATGATTTTATCCATAAGTTTCCATAGGTATATATATATGATTGGAGTGTTTATGGGCTTGTAAAATATCATTATGAAAATATGAGGCTCATGTTTGAAATATTCTGGCAATTAAGGATCTCTCTCACTATAAAGAAGTGTATCTTTGTTATACCCTTTGGAATTTTTCTTGGACACATTATTTGTAAGGATGGATTGTTGGTAGACCCTGCTAAGATTTCCAATAATTTTGGGATTAGAAGAACCTACCACTCATAGTGAAGTGTGTGGATTCTTAGGATGTGCGGGGTACTACAGGAATTTTATCAAGGGATATGTAAATGATATGTAAAAGCTAAAGGAAAGTTTTATTAGGGATATGCGCAACAGTAGGAGTTTGAAATATTGAAGGAAAAGCTTGTCACTACACCAATCTTGTGCTTCCCTTCCTTGAACAAACATTTTCATGTAGATGTTGATGCCTTTGACATGGAAATTAGTGTGGTTCTGGCATAACTAGGAGAGGGTAATGTGGATCATCCCATATATTTTGCAAGTATGACATTAACACCAACATAAAATAATTATACAAAGATGGAGTGCGAGGCATTATCCATGATCTACGTGTTTCATAAATTTCAATGGTAAATGTTGGCCACCTCATTCATCTTTTATACAGATCATATGGAATTGAAGTATTTAGTCAACAAACCTATTTTGCAAGGGTGCATCTTCCGCTGGATACTCCTTTTTCAGGAATTTGATTTTACAATTATAAAACCAAGCAAGAGAAATCTAGGGCTTGATCACTTATCAAGGATCAATTCTAGAGAGGACGAGAAAAGTATTGAAGAAATTATGCCTAATGCACAGTTTTTTAGGTTGAATCACACACCATCTGATTTAGAATACATTTTAGTATTTTTGTGCATTAGTCTTATGCTAGAGGGAATTAAGACACTGGAGAAAAATAGCTTGTTATATGAGTAGCTCCATATCATCTCATTGGAGGAGATTTTTATAAAAAGGGTCATGACGAGGTCTTGAGTTGGTGTGTTCTGGAGCATGAATTTGAATCTATTATGGAGGAATCTCATAGAGGAATCGTAGGAGGACATTATGCAGGAGATGTGACTACGTGCAAGATCCTTCTAGCTGGCTTATGGTGGGAAACATTGTACAAGGATACCAAGGCTTATGTCAAATTTTTTTATCACTGTCAGTGACTTGGCAAGCCTATAAGTAGAGATGAAATGGCATTGTAACCTATAGCAAGCGTAAAACATTTTTATAAATGGGTTGTTGATTTTGTAGTACCTATTGACACCACCCATGTGTAGGACAGGGGCATGTTATATCATTACATGTACTAACTACTTGACAAGGTGCGAAGAGGTTATACCTATAAAGGATTACAAATTACATCTACAGTGGCTAGGTTCTTTTGGGAGAACATAATCATCATGTATGGATCCCCTGTGGGATTTACAATTGATAGATGAACCCATTTCTTGAATGATATAATCAGAATATTACTAGCAGATTTTATGGTGACACACAATAAGACTACCCCTTATCACCCTCAAGCAAATGGCGTTGTTGAATATTTCAACATGATATTGGGACAAACACTAAAATAAATATGTGATGTTGGTAATAAAGGATTGGGATGACACAGGTATCCATTCATTCTTTAGGCATACAAAACAAACCTATAAATGGTTTAACAAGGCCACACCCTTTTAGTTGGTGTTTGGCATAGAATTTACACTACCTATGGAATTTTTGTTACCATCCTTGTGTATTGCATGCATAGGTGGATTTTCTTCCGATGAAAAGGTTGTGGAAGATTGCATTAAGAAATTGATGCAATTAGATGAACAGCATGCCTTTACGCATTAGATTCATAACATAGAGAAGGTAAGGCATAAAGCTTGGAATGAAAGGAATATACAAAACAAATATTTATACAGTTGGTAAGCATGGTCCTTCTGTATGAATCCAAGTTTGTGTGCCATCCCAGGGAAGTTGAAGGTTTATTGGCTGGGACCCTTTGTAGTGACCAAGATACTTGAATCAGGTGCATGTCAATTACATTGACATGTGTTAGGATGACACCATGTTGCCCAGTTACTTCAATGGGAGTAGGTGTAAAGCCCTACAATAAATAAGATTCTTTATTTTTTAAATAAGGTAGTATTGCCACTTAGATTATATTTCCTTTTATTTTTTTATTTTTTTGTTGTAATAAGTGTGTTTGTGCACAGGAATTGATTACTCCTTTATTAATTTAATACGCAGAGGGTTACCCATACTTTTTGTGTGGGGTGGAAGTGGGTGTGACTATTGAACAATAAATCTTAGAAGTTGGTGGAGTTTATCCTAAGGTGAACGTGACAATATAAAATCAACGAACTGGGTGCTTAGTGGACATGGATTAAAAAACGTGCAAGGGGGAAAAGGAAGGTGTTATAGGTGAAATACTGGGATGATGGCGTGGAAAAGGAATTTCTTGGATTGGAATCCCCGTATGGAAGAAAGGTCATGCAATGTAATGCAAGGTAGGCAGAACATGACATACTACTTGGTATATGGCATGGAGGGATATGGGTTACAGAACAGATAAATACGCACAAGAATGACTGCAACTGGGTAAGTAGTGGTGTGTATGAAGGTTACATTTGACGTGCATGTAAGAAAGTTGGGAAAAACACAAAAAAATTAAAAATCGTAATTAAAGTTGTAGTACGGTGGTATAGGTGAGGAGAAATAAATGTGATGGAAATCTATAAAAGGGGTGCTAGAGATATTTTATTTTTTACCTTACCTTGTGAAGATCATTGAGTGTTTAAAGAAAGTAAGAAGTGTGAATTTTTGAAAGGAAAATGGAGAATTGAGGTGAACCAAATTGAGAAACTAATGGCCCAGTTCGAGAGCTCCTTTAGGTATAATTTTAGAGCATGGGGAAGTTGTGGAGGATCGTATTCATCAATTAAAGGTTTTTGTTCTTCGAAATAGGAGTTTGTAGAATTGAAGTTAGGGTTTACAGAGAAGAATTGTATTAGTTGTGGAGCTAAATTGCTTCATAAATAAGCATGTTTTACAACTTACAGGTTTACACAGGTAACTTAGCACCATTCAAGGAACTGGAGCGGTCATTCAGGGAACTAACATCGGTTTGAGGCATTCTGGCGTCGGTCATAGGAGCCACGCAAGTTGATCTGAAGTTGAGTAATAGCTATAAAGATTGTAAATTTATATCAAAAGGTGCCCTAAGTTTGCATATAGCTATATAAGCTTGAACACTAGGGTTAGAAGAGAATATGATTGCATGTAATTGATTATTAGTGCATGTAGAATCCTTGGTTAAGAAGATGAAGAAGAAGAAGAAGAAAACTATGGTTACAATGAAGTTAAAGATTTCATGGAGAGAATCTAGACAGAAGGAAATAGCAAAGTACATATGAATGGTGAGAAGAGTGTAATGTCTTCTAATGTCTTTCCTTTGTATTGTTATTGTCTCATTGTAAAGTGGCTTGTATAGTATAAAAAAAGCACATAGAGTTTCTTCTTGTAGATCCATGGGTTGTTGTGAGATCCTTATATTATAATATCCATAGGTTGCTATGAGATCTTGTATTGTAGATCCATGAAGGTCATCTTGTACTGTGCGGTAATCCATGTAGATCTAGTATTGTAGAGGAGGTTTTATTCATGTTTACACATGTTGATGTAGTGATGGAGGAGAGGCTTACTTCTTGGTGCACAGTTTTGATTGCACATTGGTAGATCCATGTGAGAGGTCTTGTTTGCATATTCACATGAGAGCTTAGTTGCAGTTCAAAGATGCAGTAGATCCTAGTTATGTGAGATCTGCTAGTGGTTTGGAGGCACGGTTGTAGTACACTAATGGAGATCCATTTAGAGATCTGGATGATGATAAATTTTGGGAGAGACGCATTTTACTCTTGTGGGAAGATTTGATTTATACTCTTGTTTATTACATATATATGAGATGTCTATCTTTGGTGGATGTAGCCCACATTGGGTGAACCATGGTACATGTTGTGTTATGTGTGTGTACTTTTTTTATATTTGGATTTATCTAGTTTACATTTCCACTAATATAGATTTTGGGGAATTGATTCCATTTCTGCATTCCATATTCCCAATAAGAACAAGTGTATAGAAGTGGAACGAGTGCATAGAACTAGAAATAAGGCATGATATTACTAGGTGTAACAAAAAAAATTGAAGCAAGGAAGCATGAAGTGAACGTTTGACTTGGGCGATTGAGAAAAAGATCAACTAGCACTTAGGGCATGGAGTTATTGAATCAGGAGTGTAGAGTCACATAGTGAAACAAATGGCACCAAATAAGGAAATCATCATATCACTGAAGGGTAAGGTCAAGGGAA
This sequence comes from Taxus chinensis, assembly GCA_019776745.2. Lineage (NCBI taxonomy): Eukaryota > Viridiplantae > Streptophyta > Pinopsida > Cupressales > Taxaceae > Taxus > Taxus chinensis. The sequence goes on along the minus strand of CM034149.1, from coordinate 571,142,031 downwards.
AAGGAAAGAATAGGAAGCCCGAAGTAGAGGACGTGTCGAAGGAATGATTCTCAAAAATTTAGAATCCATGAGATGTTGTTGTTACATAGCTATGGAAGTTGCACTTAACCAAGTGCAAGATAAGTGATTATAACCATCTCCTAAAGTAGCATGAAGCAGATATTGGGAAAGACACCATCATCAAGACATATAAAAGGACTATGGATGGGAAGTTGGTCCTCAATGATAAGGTGCATAAGGACTTGGGGAGCTCAGGAGTGCTCCAGTTATATAAGTTACCTTTCTTTGTAAAACTAGATCAGTTGTATCAGTGGTTGATGTCGAGAGTTCATGAAGATTATTTTTACTTTACGACGAGGATGTGCATCAGTGCGCAACTATTTAGCAGGGTCATAAGACTACTCAGTTAATGTTGGGAAATAGAGCCTAATTTAGAGGATGATGTAGCAGTAAAGGCCACTACCATCACTTTCAAATATCATAGGGGAGGTCGCACAATGGACATAGTAAATATACAGTGACCCAGCTATAAGATTTGTTGTATGCCTAGTTATTTGCAAGCTAGGCACTTCAGAGAGGTGGACCCAAGAGAATAAGAAGTGGATCCATGTCACTCAGAAGATGGTGAATAAAAATTCTTACAACATTATGTAGTTCCTTGATGAATCGATTGTTGAGGAAGCACGCATACAGTTTTTTAAAGGAGAGAAGATAACTTGGGGTGTCATTCTTCTCCTAATTGTCTTTTATGAGATAGGGGTACCTGATGGGCCAAGAGATAAGGTGTGGAAATACCTTATGGATCATAAGTCTCCAGAGAAAAGGTTCGTAGAATATACAGGTTTAGAAGCTCCTGGTAGATAAGTGGTATAAGCAGATGTGTGAAGCATTCGAACATGAATGTGCGTGTACCAAGGGAGTTGCCTTTGGTCTTGGAAGGAAAGGCAGAGTTTACAGTGTTTCAAAACTATTTCCTTGGAAGATTTTATATGAATAATGGGGACAAAATCCCTTGGTGCAAGCTACCCTTCACGTTTACCACCAAGTATTTTTAGTGTCAGTCAATAGATTATTTGACACTCGTAAGTTGAAATTTGATGCAGACAAGGCAGATATCAATTGTCATATATTTTTCACTACCTATGTATACTTTGGATGGTTAACTTACGTGGAAACAATGGATTCGGATAACATCGATATCACTTATGAGACTCTTGTAGTAAGAAAGTAGGCAGCCAAATTCTACATCTATTTGAGACTAAAATTGAAGGAAGAATAGTATATTGATGAGGAATAGCTTCCAATACCAGGACCACCTAAGGATAAGTAGACGGGGGGAACAAAGACAACAAGCAAAAAGACCCATCCCTATCAAGAATAAGAAGAGGAAGCAAATGATGAAGAAGAGGTGAAAAGAGTTGACCCTCAACCAAGGAGCAAGAGAGAAGAGACCACAAGAGTGCATGGAGGTAGGCCGAGGCACGAGTACCTCTGAAGTGACCAAGAAGCTACCAAATAAACCAAGTCTTAGGGAAGTTACCCTAGTGAAGAAGATACCCAATGGGACAGAGGATGTGGAGAAGTATGAGGAAGAGGAGGTACCATAGGACCCCCCATACATTCACACTATAGAGGACACTGACAAAGAGGATCACGATGTGCATGAAGAAGAAGGTCCAAGGAAGGATGGTGAAGAGGAGAAAGGCCATGGAAATCCTATTATGGAGAACATAGGTGGTGACTGGGAGCTTGAAGAAGAATGTGACATTGAGTGTGAGGAGGAGGGAGAAAGAAATAAAGACACCATTTCCAGAGAAGACATAAGTACGGGGGAGACAAGTGGCACCATCCACTCTATTACACAGGAGGTGCCAAAAGGGCACAAAGGAAAGGGAAGAAAATGAAGGAATATTCCCTAATGCCCTTTATTGCAATATAATGATGATCTTGCAAAAATCTTATGGGAAAGGTACCAAATCTTGGTGGCCACAGAAGATCTCTTCTATTGGTCATTCTTTGATAAGCCCTCCTGAGCACTAGGAAGATGTTTTCTTGGCCGTTCCAGTCACACCTGAAAGATTCGATGTTTGAGGTGAGTGTGGGATCTTTGTCAGAGACTTGGATTAAGTCTACGCTTGGAGAATTCTTCTCAATGTTTGACTCTCAGATCCTCACTGATGAACAAACATGCAATATGCTGAACAAATTGGTAACGGAAGTTGGGGTGAAAATTTTTGACAAAGATGCCACAACCAAGAGAATGCACAAGGAATCCTGGGAGAAAGATAAGAAGATTGAGCATCTCAAATAGGAGCTAAGAGAGGAGAAGGGAAGAACATGTGCGGCATATAAGAAATCATAGTACATTGTGGATATTATCACTATCATGTACCCAAGAATTGTTACACATGCCAAGGATAAATATGAGACACCACTACAGTATTTGGAGGACTTTTCATGGATGCTCTTTCATGAGAGAATAAAGGGTACATGCTCGACAGCTGAGGAGATAGCCATTCAGAAGAAGGTTGACAAGGAACAAATAGAGACACGTCTTATGCAATATGAAGCACTAGCTTTAGAGGCTAAGGAGGTTGTGCAGAGGGAAAATATTATATTTGAAAACTATCAAGAATATAGAATAGGTAGTGAATGCACATGTTGCCAAAGATGAAGAAACGTTAAGGGCAATTCAGGCCAATATGAAGAACAACAAGGCCAAACAGGAGAAGGTGTTGGTTGACATAGAGTAGAAAAGATATTTGATAATATCCCTAAAGGCCACACTTAGAGATAAACTGAAGGAACTCTTTCCCCTGGTAATGTGTATAATGGATGCATTGGATGATGTGGCCACAAAAATTGAGAAGATGATCGTGAAGCTCAAGGGAAAGATTGATGAGTTAACTCTCGAAGAGGTACCAGAAATTATCAATGCCATGTCAGTCAAGGAAACCAAGGAGTTGGAAGGATGGAAGGAGTTGGAGAATATTTTGGATAAATCATTTCCAAGGCTCCTTCCACCTAAAAAGATATGAGTCCCTGATTCTTTTTATTCTTTTTGAGCAAGTCGTATTCTTATTCTTAAATTCTTTCATTCATCGAAGGAATTATTTGATTCAATGTTACCAAGGATGGACAACATCCCTAATATCGGGTAATGTTGGTCGAGAAAAATTCTAAGAATTAATAAAGCACATGGGCTACATGCAGAGAGACGAAGAAGTGCATAAGGGGCATGCACAGTAGGAAAACAAGTCGACACATGGGGTTGCGCACATATAGGAACTTGAGCAAAGACTTAGCCATTTTTCCAAAGTTGGGGTTAAAAATAGGAAAGCAAGATGACTTGACACCCAAGAAAGGGATATGATTGGAAAAATAACATGCAAAATAAAGATAAGGAGAGCACATGAGTATGCCTAATAATAATATTAATGTATATTTTATAAATTTTAGCTTAATTTATTATTAGGATAAGATGTAAAAAGCATGCAACCTTTTATACGCATGGTTATTATTAGGAAATAAAACATGTAAGCAGTGTAGGGAAAACCCCAACCTACAAATATTAATAATGTGTTACTATTTTAGAGGTCAAGTCAAGATTCTAAGGTTGTAGTAAGTGTAGAGATATTATTCTAAGTATGATTTGAGTCTGTATGAGCGCACACATGGTCCAATGCAAGGATGTATTAAGCTATAATGTAATCAACATTGAGTTTATGTATTGATTATGGTATTTTGTCATGGATAAGTGATGGTGATTTTTGGATATGTATTCAAACTTGTTGATTATGTATGTTGTTGTGCTTATGATGTTGATCTAAGTGTTATTAATCATGAGGATTTGTTTCCTTATTATATGTGGTTCCAACTACCATGTTTATGATGATTATTATGCATGAATGAATGTCTTGGTTATGAATATGATGAACATGAATGCTAACATTCTGAAATGCAAAGCAAAGGAGGGTCTTGGTGGTTGCGCGTGCTTTAGGTGAGCATTCAGATATGCCTAGATGAGGTGTTAGTGTGTATAGCTCTAGTTGGGTAAATAAAAGACTACATTTTGGCTCTATTGTCGAGACCCCTTTTTCAATTTTTCTACCAGAATGTTGCATGCAAATGGCGTATCGACTCTCTTTGGAGAGTATTGAGAGTTGGGTAAAATACGGCTAAGACATATTTACACAGAGATATAACACTGGACCTTAATTTAATGCGTAAAAGTGAGTAGAAGATAACATGTATGACTATTTGTATGAGACGCTCTTCATCTTCTTCCCAGTAGAGTTGTACCAGTGGTTGAAGCTTACACATCAAAAAAAAAATTCTACCCAAGGAAAAAGAGCTTAGACGTAAGAAGACTATCAGACTCTTTTTTATTCAACTAAGATGTGGACTATAGCTATAGATCATTGGTGGGAAGGTGTGTTATGCAGCTATACTTTGGAGTATGTAATATCGACATATTTGTGCCTAGAGGAAGTAGAGTTCAAGTTCTTGCGAGAGCCAAAAGGATCTTATTTTTGCATGATACCCTTAGTTATCAAGATCCTAATTGTAGAAATGGGACTGGAGAGGTTACCTATGGATAGCTAAATCCCCATTGTGCATAAAGGTAAGAGCAAGTGTGGAGAAGGATGGCAACATCCCTAGCAGAAGAAAGGTAGAGAGAAGAAAGAAAAATCAAGTATAATGAAGTGCGATAGAGGGTAGTTGACACAACACTTCTGTCAAGAAGAATGATAACTGGTGGAAGTGATGAGAGCCCCGTGGAAGATGGGGAGCTACAATATAATATTCTCCTGACATTGGGAAAATACAGTAGAAATACCCCCATCAGATTCTAATGAGAGTGTGTCAAAGGAGAGAATAAGGACCATGAGTCCACATCTGATCCAGCCTAACTACCTAGCCCTTGTGCAAGGTGTTTAAGATTTAGAGGTAGTTTTTGAAGAGCACCATAGTAAAGGAGAGAAAATAGGATCTCCACATTAGGGATGCGCACATAACACCGTAATAGATGCTAATGTTTGGAAGTAATTTTGGAGGAGTTTTTACAAGCATATCATCAGGACAGAGTGTTGGCACATAGACCATTGGAAGTAACCCTATAGGTAATGTTATAGCACAAACAGTGGGGGTCTAGCTTAGTACAACAACTGGGACACAAGGAATTTCATCTACAAGATTGTAGGTCACAGCGGGAGGCTTAGGAGGTTTAGGTCATCCACCGTGCAAATAAAATCCTTATGGAGGTCCTAGATTTGGGTCTAATCCTAACCCAAGGTAGGGTATGCAACCACAACAACCACCATTGAATCAGCCTTAGTAGACACCACCTGAACAACAGTAACAAACACCAAAATTCTATTTTGAAATGTCTCTTCACTTGCCAGAGTATAGAGGTGTGGAGTGTAATGCCTCCAACATGACTAGTACCTATGATGACTTCTACTTTAGAAATTACAAATGTTGACAGGTTATTTTGTCTTAAGACGGTGTACTCTTATGACTTTGGAAATCATGTTTGCAGTAGAAAATAATTCATCTATTGAACAAGTACATTCTGTTGTGTTTTTGTTGAATTTAATGGAACAGTCCACCTCCTTATACATAATTAATTCATTGTTTGAATTCAAAAATTTGGTTTCTGTTTTCATACATTCTTCTTTCAGAACATCATTACCTTGGATCAATTCCATTGATCCACGGTATTCTCTTAATTCATGACTTTGTGGTCATAATGACCAAGTCAGATAAGTCAGGTGATCTCTAGATTCTAAGTATGCTAGGGAAAGGATGAAGTCTTCAGATCCTGTTGTATATTGAATTCTAATGTCATGGTTGGTTCTTCTTTTTCTAGTATGTAATGCTTTCTTTGATCGGGAACCTATTATAACTATGTTTTAATGTTAGTAACTATAGCCTAGAGCTAAGTCTAACATATGTCTTTATGATCTTTTGTTAATTAGAATGTTAAGACTCTAACTAAAGACCTACCTATGGACCTATGTTGATTTCCTAAATTAATGTTAACCTAACTATGGGAATGGCTAACCTACGTGGGCCTAAAGGATGACATGGCAATTGGGCTAGTCGATGACATCATTTTCTAGACATTTAATTATGAGTTAAGGTAGTCTTGTCCTTTGGTTCTGCCAACTTTTGCATGGGCATGAGAAAATTTAGGGAAGGCTGAGTTGGCACCTCCGCTGATTTTGGTTGTATGCAAAATTTAAATTTAGTCATCGCTAAATATGGAGATAGTAGTGGTGTGGAAATGGGAGGGAACTGACAGTCCTTTACATTTAATGCTTTTTGAATTTAGCAAAAACTACCTAGGAAGGTGCATGAGGGGTTTAGTTGTTTTTAGCTTGGGCTCTGCATGATGTTGTTTCATTTTTTCAAACTACTCGTTTGATTCTTGCATGACTGTTATTTCTTGCAGAACATAGAGCTATTAATGGACACTGTGAAAACTATAAGAAGAAAGGGGAAGTTTTGAAGGTTCTGTTGATGTTTTGTGGAGAGGAAGAAGTTATTGAAGTTCTAATTGGAGATCTTCTGCGAATCAATGAAGGGGAAACTCTATCAGGCATGATAGGATCTACCCATTAATTTGTTTTGCTTTTACTTAAATGATTTATTAAAATAACTCTGATCTTGGGAATAATCTGGTTTTTACATGGTTGATTAGATCATCTGTACATGTGATTTTTGGTGTTGTTTTATGTGAATGCTTTTTCAACTCCATTTGTATGAGGAAAGTGTGATATGGGTTTTGTTCTTCTTAATTTAATTTGTTGGGTTATGCTTTACTCCTTCTGCATGAGCTTGGGATGAAGTCGATACTATGAGTAATCATGTTTGAGTTGTGTTAAGATTGTAAGTAATTTGGTTGCTTAAATTTGTGGAACTTGTTCTAGGAGATCTTGTATTACTATTGTGAGAACACTTAAAAGGATAAATTTTTTGAATATCTTGACCGATGTTTGATCTTGCATGAATCTTTTGGGAAATAAACTTCTACAACTCTAGCTTTGGCATATTCTTATGGGTTATATAGGAATGATCAAAATAGAGAATGTGTCTGACTTCTTATCACTTCTGTGTTTGTGATTCTGGGTTTTGTTTTTAATCCCCCTGCTGCAGTCGTCTGCCCCAATGGTTATTGAAGAAAGTTAAATTGTTGGGTTTTTCTTGGCAAGTATTTAATGTTTCATTGACTTGTTAGTTCTTTCGGCTATTGTTATAAGCCTGCAATTATTACTTTCACTCTTTCATGAAATTGTTCGGTTCACTAAGCCTAACTATTGGAATCCATGAGGGAAATGTACTTAGTTTCTACTCTGTGGAATTTTTGGGTAACTAATGGAAAATTATGGCATTTGTGCTAAGAGGGAAAACTCCCTTGGTTATTGGTTTATTATTTTCGGTTGTTGTTGTTAGTTTGATATTTTGGGTAGTTCTTTGGACATTGTTTTTAGTTAGCATGTTTCTTGGCCTTGGGCCATCAAACTCATTTTTAGTTCTTGTACAAACTAAGGCTAATGTATCTCTTTGAAAAAAGGAATGTGTACTCTGGGCTTGATATATCGTTATGCTCATGTATTTTCTTCAAGGATCTAAGTTTGTGAGTTTTTTCAAACTTATCCTTCTGTCATCTTTTTCGTTCTTTTCTAAGTACTTGGGGAAAATAATTACTTGTTGTCTTTGTGCATACTAGAATTTTCAATACCATATTCTTGAATTTTGTTGGGTAATGGAATGAATTTTTTTCATCATTCTTTCTTCTCCTAGTTTTTGTTCATTCTATCTAATCCCTGATTAGTTCTCTGTTTGGGATTTTGGTATGGGATAGTAGAGACTGAGATTGTCTATAATTGTTCTTGGTTATCTAATGGTCTCTTCCTAATCGTGCTTAGAACTATGAGGAAGTAGTCTCTCTCTTTCCTTAAATCTTCTTTCTACTTCAACTAGAGGAAGGTGTTGTCCTTCTTTGGTCTGTTCTGTTATTCAACTCTTGGACATGTTTGGTAAGATTGAGTTCAGGTTGTGCTAGGGCAGTATAGCTGAAGTAGAGAATAATTAGATGGATTATTGTGTTTGGTTGGAAATATTTAGAGTAAATATTTGTGTTTATTAGAAAATATGTAGATGGATGATTAGTTGAAGCTGATTGTTAAACCTTACCATTCTAATATCTTGACTTAATAATGGAAATACATTGTATCTTTTTGGGGATTGAGTGTAGTCCCAATTGCATGATAATTTGATCTTACCCTTTTATGAGGTTTGTTTTAGTTGTTATAATTTAACTTAAATTGGATTCTAATTCTGAGTTTGAGTATTAGGATACTCAAATCATAGACACATTTTAAGTTATGTTGTTTGGATCATCCTAAGCTTAGTCTTATGTTTTTAATTTTGATTATTGGCATCTCAGATTTTAGGATGAATTTAGGTGAATGAAATGTCGAGATGGAAGTACTGTTGTTTTTATCTACCGCTAAACTATGCCTAAAAGATAGTTAGGATAGTTGTCTTCTTATTTTAAATAGGTTTAACTGAGAAGGGAAACATGTCAAGTAATGTATGAAAATAATATTGGGATTGTGATGAAATGTTACTTATCTAAATTATTGTTTTAATTATTTTGATGAAAGATAATAGTATGAAAGTTTGAAGTTGTTTATATCATGACCTATTCTTACTTTTGTTATGGTTTATCACTTTTTCTCTCTCTTTTATTTGAGTATGGTAACTCCTTTGGCTATGTCTTTCTGAATTGCTCATGACTGTTTCATAACAGCAAAGTTCTCTTTATGAAATAGTTAGCTAAAAACACATCATTTTAATGTTCAGTGCTTATCATGCTCAGTTTAATGAACTGACCCGTGCTAGAAATTTTCCAGATGGAATTCATAAGTGATGAAAGGAGAAAATATTTATAGGAAGTTACATTTGTTTATCAAAGAGACTAGATCTTTTTATGATGAGATAAGTTTCATTATTCAAATGTATCTGATGGAAAAAGAAATTTGTCCTTGTAATTGATCTTTTTATTGTTGTTTGACATTAGGAATGTTTGAAGTGTTTTGGACTTATAATGTATGAATCCTCTTGATGAATGAAAGATATGTGAAACTGTGTGAATTTGATGTATAACCTTTTTGGTCATTCTGTGAATGGAAATGTTAAGTATTTCTCTATTTTTCTATTAATAACATACTCTCTTGGTTTGAAATAGAATAAATAGAGATCAGGGGTGCTAAATGTGCTACCCTCTCTAGTGAAAATACAACTTAATAAGTTGTCATTCTTGCATTGTTATCCAACTATAACACTATGACTATGTTTAATTCAAATGTTTGAATGAGAATAAAACTTGATGTTAATTTATAATGTACTATGAGGTCTTAAATGAACATTAACCCTCTATAAGGAAAAAGGGGAGACAACTTCCATGAAATTAATCATAGACTTATCTTAAGACCTTTTTGGGAATGAATCTGAATGTTATCTTTGGATAGTGGAAGGTGTGCTTCCTCTTGAAGAATTACTTAACCAAAATAGGAATGTAGGAAAGGAAAATAAATGGGATTAGACTTCATTCCATTAAAGTCTAATATAAAAATAACTTACTCAAAAATGAAGTAAGCTAAGGCTTGGGTAAGTAAGTAAGAAAATATCTCTTTAATGTGTATTGGATCTGTTATGTAAAACATAAATCAAAATGTTAATGGTATAAAAACATAACTTATGAAATGATTAGGGAGTAGATGTATCTGCATACCTACTTCTAATTGTAGTTTTAACTTAGAACCCTAATTTTCAATGAACCTTGTTGCTCAGTAGGGTTACTGCAATTAATCCTTAATGGGGTAATTAATAAATCATTAACTTTCTATCTAAGGTATGTTTGTCCAGATGAGGAAACCTCAGAAGGATGTTGACACACACCAACTACAATGTAGTACCTTTGGGAAGACTAGGGTCTTCACCAGGATATTATGTTGCAGTTGACCTGTTTCAACACCCTTTCTAGTTTATTCATCTAGACTAACATAAATTCTGACTTGATCATAGTTCTAGCCTAGGTAGAGATAGGAGCATGACCTAGTGTCAAGGTCAACTCACATTGACTTAGGATAAACAGACATGCCCAATTGACACAAGTAGATTGAGTATGTCTAAATACCCTGAGTCACCATAAGCAGTTCTCCACACTAGGCCATATTAACCTTTCCTAGGGTTAAACCTTGAACAAGTGGACTGACAGAAGTCAGTGAAGACCATTCTAGATAACAGATCAAGTAGGGTGAAGGACGTATTCCGTTAGACAAGTATGTCGTCTAGGAATATAAACATGAACAATATGTTTAAAATATTTGGCCAAAGTATCGCAAGTTGTTGGTTGCATTGTCCTATGTCACCTAGTTTAAGAAGTGGGATTTGAGATGAGTATTGGTAACAGACACTCAAATAGGCCTCTTAAACAAAACATTTGATACCTCTAAAAGGGTAAAAGAACTAAGTATACATGGTATACACAAGATTAAGTTAGCATGAGATATCAGTATGATATTGAGTCATGGAATGAGAGATCGGTGTTTCACTGAGTCATTACAGTTACGTATGGTTTTCTATCATGAGATTGATTGGCTTTGGAATGTGTGTTATAAATTATTTTAATTTAGAACAGAGAACATTATGCAAAAAAAAATCCCTTGTTTCTAAAGTCTTAAAATGGGAATGTTACATGGAGGATGTTGTTGAGCATGTGCATAAGTGTGAGTTGCGATGGAGAATAAAGGGGATTATAGCTCCTGATAAGAATGCAAGCCAGTTTTCCACCAAACTTCAAGATTACACACATAGTTGGTATATAAATTATGATTCGCACTAGATTTTCATGGACTATGATGCATTACACGCTACATTTTTGGTTGGATTTCTATACACACAAAATCACATACTTGGGTACATTTCTAGGTCCTAATCACATATTACTATTCATATAATTCCTAAGGGAGAAAACTAGTAATTAACATCGATCTTAGGCCTCTTTTCTATATTTCTTGTGTCCTTTTTGGTCTTGTACACCCCACATCACAGTCTGATCTTCATTGCTTTATCTTTATTGACTCTAGACACCATCACCTAAGTGCACTCATCCCCTCTGGGTGCCCCCGACCTCTTTTTATATTACTCATCTCTTTTGGGCCTCTTTTATCTTTTGGGCATCTTGTTTTCTTATGGGTCAGCCTTTTAGTTGTCAATTATGAAATTCAAACAAGGGAATTATATAAATACAAAGCTATGTGACCATAATAAAGGACCAAGATCTAAGCATCTATTATCACCACCCAAGGTTGCATCTAAAGGAATTTTAAGAGCATCAAAGGCATCCATATATCACTCATTCAAGGGAAAAAGGACTACATTTTTTGCATACACGCATAGGAGGGGAAATTTATTTTTCCATTCACACATCTATCTACATTGGTACATCTAGTTATTACTCATTATCAAGTGCATCTTGCACAAGAGCTTCCTACAGCATGATTTTTACACACACGCACAAGAACTACATGGATTTTGAGATGTAGTGTAGCGCACAGTTATAAGTTCACTCTATCAGGTGACCGTCAGGGTCAGTCTGACTCCCCATTTGCATCTTTTCTTTTTAGGATTTGATGTATTTTGAGGTTTTATAAGATATCATTTTTTTACAGGCTACAGGAAAATACAACGATCATCCATCGATACACAAGTGACCAACAACAAAGGTTAATGACCACCTTGTCACACAAGAAAAACCAGCTTCCAAGCTCTTGCATAGTCACAGGTGCCTAGCAGAGGTCTTTGGCACCTAAGCACCTTTGCTCCAGTCCAGGTGCCCTAGTCCAAGATCATCCCAAAATTACAAAAAAAAATTAGTACAATTGCGACAGTCTCCTCCTCATGTTCATCAATTTTCTAGTCCATAACACTTTAGGATTTATTGCGAAATCAATTGATTCTTCTATTCCTTCTCTTACACTTAGAGTTTCAATTTTCATTAACTTATTGTGTGTGTCAAATATGTGCTTTAGCATTTATATATCACACATGACTCTACAATATCTTAGGGTTTTAAAAATTCAATCAAATTTTTAGTAGCACCTTTAATAAAAGGGTGTGACATGCTCTTAGGTCTTCCTTGGCTCTGTGTCACTCAAGCTATTATTTCCATGAATCATTTGTGTATAAAGTTCATTCACAACAAGAAATTTATCACCATCAAATTTTTTTAACCATGCATACTATTGCCACATCCTGCTCTCGAGGTTGTCATTGCACTCATTAGAGCATCTTGGTCCCCTGGACCTCTCAAATCTAGGGAAAAATCTACTCCCAACTCTCCTATTCACACACGACCTACTCGATCTCATCGGTTCACTAGTCCATCTCACCATCCTAGGTGTAGTCTCCTTTACCTCTATCCTCTAATCTTTCTTTTAACCCCAAGCATTTCGGCCTAACACCCAAGTGTTAGGCACTCACCCGAGGCATGTGCGGGTGTCGAGCCCCTCATTTATCTAAACTTCGCGAGAATGTTCTGCCATTAATAGAGGAAATGTTTGTAGAATAAGAAAACATACATTTACTCTAGTACAGAAGTAGTGGATCTAGTTCTAATCATAAATGCTCCATGAGATAAACATAAACATCACAACAACATAATGGAAATAGATCTAAACCATAAATATCATGAAAATGCACTAGGTTTTAGTCCCATAGACACAAATATACAAAAAAAATATCCATATATTGATTAAATCTGTTTACAGTAGCCATATTACATCAAACGGGGTCATCTCAAACCATATACATCATGAAATAACATTCCAACCTTACAAAAACTACTCTCAACAGAGATCTTAGCTACGCTTTCCCATTACAACCCTTGTTCATACCCGAGCACATACATATATGCCTAGTAACAACATTCTTGCAGCACTTTGTTGGCTCTTCATCTTTGTTTATTTTGGACCCAAGCATTCCTTTAAATAGAATCTGGATTCACCACCATAGTTTCACCCATGAGTAGATTGCATGCCATGTGGAAGTGTGGTCCTCTATGATTGAGTGTTTATGCCAGCTTTCAAAGGCCTCCACTAACTGTAATGATCCTCCTGGGAATATTCCCTATGTGGAATATTGGTTTCTTGACCTCTAAGGCTCTAGGCTAACACCGTATACATTCATCATGCCTACTTGGGCCCTCACGTGTTTCTCCTGCGATACCACCTTCGAAATGTGGTTAAGTCCCCAAACCCTCTTCTGCTTCCGCGTGTCAACCTCTTCTCTTGTGTACCTTTCCTTGAGCACCTTCCTACTCATTTTCCTTCTGCATACACACTCCATCTGTCTTGGGACTTAGTCAATTCAGAGCCCAACACTAGGTCCACTACTCAGACATATCCTTCATATGGGAGTACATCACCTCCTCGATCTCCTTCACATAAATGTACATCACCTCCTTGGTCTCCTTCACATAGGTGTACATCACCTCCTTGATCTCCTTCACATAGGTGCACATCACCTCCTCTGTCTCCTTCACATAAGTGTTCATCACCTCCGAGGTATAATGCACATAGGTCTCATCCACCGATACATCACCTATCTCCTACATCACCGATCACATGTCATGGTCACACGCCTTTATCTCCACAAGCATCAGGTGGGAGGACCCTTTCCATTCACTTTTTTCAGATAGCTTACTCATCATCGTACACTTGGGGGGCATCATGCTTATTCCCCCCTTCCTAGCATCATCAGGTGTCTCTCATTTATACTATTTTCTCTGTGCTTCGCAACTAGTCTTTCTCATTCATTGTACACACATTGATACACACAACGTGTATCGTCATTACCCTATGACACACTCTTGTGCTAAGGTTCACACTTGACTATTAATGTCATACTACATCCATGAACCTCAAACACTACACATTTCACGCTCTTCACTTCACGATACATCTCTCTAGCATCTTCTTCTAACACATCATAGTCAACTATTCTACACTTTATGCTCTATGCTTCATTGATTTATCTATCTATCACACACATTTCAAACCATTTCCCAATGATGCACTCTTGTTCTATGGTTCATTCTTCACTATTAAGGGGGCATTTATAAATTAACCTCATCTCATACTCATCCACATCCACTCGTGGGGCACGCTACTCCTATCACATTCACATTGCATATCATATCACTCATTCATAGCATACTACATATCTTGGCTACACATACTCTTGCTTGGTAATAATAGTTGCATATACACTTTGCTTTGCTTATTATATTAGATGGATATCTAGTATGTCATTATATTTATCATATACACATGTGTTTTCACTTGTTCTCTAGTTATGGATGCAGACTTTCTGTAGATATTTACATGCATCAATGATGTTTGGCACTGTACATCTTACTAGTCCCAACGATGCTCTTGGGGGCATATACTTTCTCAAACACTATAGGTGTTATTGTTTCATTTTATACTACTTCATATTCTTACGAGCACACTACTATATCAATATATACATGTCTTGACATACTTTTTATTTTTGTAACATGCTAACGGGTGCTTCATGTGCGACATTTTCCTTGCATGAACTATTTTCCACCATGGTTGCCTGTTACTCTTTGTTTTCCACTATTTGCTATTGTATGTCATTATTTGTGGGTTTTGCCCTATGTCTTGCTTAATCGTTGCTTGTATACTTTTGGTCACTTTGGCTCTGATTGTATTGTGACATTGTGAGCAATGTCTGATGTTTATAACCCACTTTTTTGGTCTACTTTTTCTACACTAGTTCTTGTTTCCATTATCTTATATAGCATGTTTGTCTCTATTTCTACTAACGCATGTGTCTAGCCACCTTGTTTGCATGTGTCTTGGTTTCTACCATGCACGTTCCGCCCCCTATAGGGATACAGTTTCATATCAGCATTTGGTCCTCTCCTTTGGGCTACATACTCCTAGCAACATCACATCCACCCTAAACAAGGGGGCATACATTGGGTGAATCAATCACCCATACAATATCTCATAGCTTTAGTTTAGGCCTACACAGTACATGAACATAATAGAGTTACAATTACATAATGATATAGATTCTGACTCGGGTCCTTAGTTCAGCATAGACACCCATGCCCAGATACAAACACTAGCGCTTGGGCACTCCTGACCTTCCCTGGGAACCTTTGATTAGGGGTGATTATAATTACTTTCTCATATTGACACAATTTTTAGTAGTTCACAGAGCATTTTTCACAGTGTAGACACAATCCTCTAGCAATTAGAATGCATTTTATCTCCTTTTTCTATTTCCTTGGATCAAACTGGAACAAACACAGAATAAAGCAAGATCACACCATCTGCAATGGTGTATAAATTTGGGAAGCAGTCAGGGATGGAGAATAACACTAGACCTTTCTCCTCAACACTCTTATGTCATGGCATGAAATCACCCAAAAAACTCACAAGTGGCATGAGATCACCCAAAAAACTCATTCTTGGCTTGAGATCTCCCAAAAAACTTGCACTTAGCGTGATATCACCCAAAAAACTCATTCTTGGCATGATATTTCCCAAAAAACATATTCTTCTACAACAGTTCGAGACATTTTATATCCCATTCACTCTTCACAAATCAGGTGCACACTTTCCTTTTACTACTTTTTCACATTTTCCATATTTTTTGCAAGAGTTTTCATAACACATGACTTTGACTACCCTTTCACTCTTCTTTTGTAGGTTTTTCCTTAATATGAAACAATAAAGAATCCTTCATCAAGCTACAACAAAAATAAGTACATCATGGTACAACACACATACGCTTTACCCCTATGGTCACTTCCTCTTCCTTAGCTTCCACACTTCATTTTTTATCACTCCATGTTTTTTCTTGTCTCTTTGGCATGCTTTTGCCATTGATCTGCATGATTATTAGGTGCACATATCTTATCTACTTTATGTTATTGAGTATTCACTGAACAACATAAATTTGGGGCAAATGTAGACACAAAACAATGCACTTTGATACATTTCTAGGTCCTAATCACATACCAATATTCATATGATTCCTAAGTGAGAAAACTAATAATTAACATCTATATTTGGCCTATTTTATGTCTTTCTTATGTCCTCTTTGGTCTTGCACACCCCACAACCCAATATAATCTTCATTGGTTTAGATTTATTGACTCTAGAAATTAGCGCTCAGCCAGGACGTCAATTTCCAAGTGCCCTCGTCCCCTCTGGGCGCCCCAACCTCTTTGTATCTTACTTTCCTCTTTTGGGCATCTTATTTTCTTATGGGTATGCCTTTTAGCTGTCAATTATGAACTTCAAACAATGGAATCATATAAATACAAATATATGTGACCATGTTAAATGACCAAGCTCTAAGCATCTATTATCACCACCTAATGTTGCATCAAAGGCATCCATCTAACACTCATTCAAGGGACAAGGGACTACATTTTCTACATACACACATAAGAGGGTAAGTTTATTTTACCATCCACACATCTATCTACATTGGCACATCTAGTTATTACTCCTTATCAAGTGCATCTTGCACAAGAGCTTCCTAGGGCACAATTTTTACACACATGCACAAGAACTACATGTAATCTGATACGTAGCGCAACACTCGGTCATAAGTGCACTATGTCGAGTGATCATTGGGGTCAGTCTGACTCCCCATTTACATATTTTCTTCTTAGGATTTAATGTGTTTTGGGGTTTTGCAGGATATCATTTTTTTTACAGGTTATAAGTGAATACATCAATCATCTAGTGACACACAGATGACCAAAAACGAAGGTTAGTGAGCACCTTGTGACATAAGAAAAACTAGCTTCTGATCTCTTTTGTAGTCATAGGTGCCCAACAGAGATCTCTAGCACCCTCGTCCCATTCTAGGTGCCATATTCTAAGGTCATCCAGAAATTATAGCTTTTTTTTAGTATGGTTGCGACAGTATCCTCCTCATGTTCATCAATTTTCCAGTCCATAACACTTTAGGATTTATTACAAAATCAGTTAAGTCTTATATTCCTTCTCTTGCACTTAGGGTTTCAATTTTCATTATCTTATTACTTGTGTAAATTTTTTGCTTTAGCATTTATATATGAAATGTGACTCTACAATGTCTTAGGGTTTTGCAAATTTAATATTTTTTAAATCAATTTCACATTCCATAGTTTGAACAATAGATTATCAGCGCACTCAAGGACATTAAGTAGGGTTTGTTTAAAAGTGTGAGGGAGTATGAAACGTAGTTTAAGAATCTCTTTTCCAAGTTATCTTATGATATTCATCCAAGTCAACATGCATAGTGGTTTTTTGGGGGTTCATTGACTCCATTTTGAATGACATTATCACATAAGACATATTCGGGTCCACGCGAGGCTTTGGAAGCAACTCTGCATGTTGAAGTGGTTGGGAGTGTAGACACTGGAGTGAGCCCATTTCTTGAAGAAAAAATAACAGATATGGATAAATAATTGGAGAATATTTCTGCCAATTCAACGCATGAGACACGAAGTGGTTATGGTGTACTAATTGTGATGTTTAGGGACATACAAAGGATAACTATCTATGTAGGACTATGCACATATTATTACAATCTTGTGAGATTTTCCACAAGAATCATGATGTATGGAGTTACCCTCTCTTACAACGTGTAGAAATGAAGAATGTCTCTATGTATTGCAAGATTTGTGACGCGCACACCCATGATATAAAATATTGTAATTTGATAGACCAAATTCATGAGGCATACAAGACTGGATTGAGGCAAACCACTGTGGAAAATAGTTCTCAGGTGTAGGAATCTCAACCTACTGAAGGGCGTAGTAATGAAGATGGTGGATTTTGAGGTGCATATAGGAGAAGAGGTCATGGTGGTAGAGGTAGATTTACACACGGGATGTGTTATACTTATGGGTCCCCAGATCATTACCATCGTGAGTGTCCCCAGAATCAAGTATGTGTGTACTATGGAAAACAACATAAGGTTGAAGATTGTCCTTATCTTTATGAGAATATTTGTAAGAATAGAAATAAGGAATAAGGCGTGGGTATGATTAAGGTACAATGCACGAATAATGAGTAATATACACCTAAGAAGATGCCTGATCTAGAATTACATCATATATTGGTCACTATGCATGTAGAAGAAACGTGCATGTGTGAGCCTCTTAAATCCAAACCACTTATTAGGGAGAGGATATTATTCATGTAAAGTATCTAGATCATACTCATCAGAAGGAGGTTTATTAAGAGACTATGGGAGTGATTAGAGACTGGAAGGGTGAGATATAGTGCCTGAAGGAGTAGGGCATGAAATGGAACATGCTAAGAACATTGAGCTCCCTCATAAAGATGTAGATGATCTAAAATAGGTATGTAAGATGTTTAGACAAGAGAACATCTTCCCACTATTAGGGGAGTGGCTACACGTGAAGATACTATGCATTGGATTTGAGCGCAAATGACAGATCCTTTAAAATTTACCACCTTAGAGCCATGAATATGACAAGGAAATCACATTGGATGGAGTGCTTGATGGATGGTTTGTAAGTAACATTCTTATTGACACGAGTGCAGAGGTGAATGTTCTGATTTTGAAATTTGGATGCATGGAACCAGATGGGAAGACCACCGTTACAGCCATCTTCTAATGTGTTATACATGGAAAATAAGACTAGGGCTATGCCTATTGGGGTATTGAAAGATGCATCATTTATTATGCAAAGAGCCAAGTTCACATGATACTTTGAGGTTTTGGAGT
Organism: Taxus chinensis; assembly: GCA_019776745.2. Classification (NCBI taxonomy): domain Eukaryota; kingdom Viridiplantae; phylum Streptophyta; class Pinopsida; order Cupressales; family Taxaceae; genus Taxus; species Taxus chinensis. The sequence goes on along the minus strand of CM034149.1, from coordinate 571,123,164 downwards.
TGTCTAAGGCAGATAACTTCCCACCACTACTCGGGCATCCTTGGTGTTATGCAAACAATGTTAATTTTTGCTTCAACAAGAGATATATCAGTTTTGAGAACAAGGATGGGCGCGTGATCATACCCCTAGATGAGGTAAAGGCTCCATCTTACATTGAACTTGTGAGTGACAAAGAGTTGAATATAATTTATGCGTGTATAGTATGTGACCCTAAAAATGTGGAACCCTACAAAGAAGGCACACTTCAATGGGAAGACGTGTAGTCTGTTAGCAACACTACTAGTGTTGCTTGTGACAATGAGCACATGACATATATGAAATGGTGGGGCACGAGGTCAAAGGAAGAGTTACCTAGATGATCAAGCCACACATGATCAGGTGTTTGGGTAAAACTTAGTTACCTAGGTATAATACTAAAGAAAATCCTAAATCCTTCTTTTGCGCCATAGAGAACCAATAGCAGAATGAGGGTGATAGAAATAATATAATGGTCCACACTTTTCGTGGAACAACAACACTCTAGTGGGAAACACACAGAGGTAACCTGTTGGGATGACAAGAAGTGAGAATCACCTTTTTTATGAGCTTACCTAGAATAATGTGCCTACACTTATACACGAGTACGATGGGAAGAATCTTGCTTTGGTACACATTCATACTTATGAGAGATAATAGACATAAGGTTGGGAGGATATACCACCATCTCTCTGGGTGTATAAGTTCTACTCTACTCTGTGTGGATACATGTGAAGTGGCATGTACATGTTGATCTCAGCCACTAGTACATGAGGCTTTGTAGTTAATGAAGCACGTCACAAAAGGGGATAATGCAAAAGAAAAGGAGCTCGTGCTTCAGTTACTTGGAGAGCTTGTCCCCAAGGCATGTAAAGATAAATTGGAAATAGATGAGACATAATTGGGGTACGTCTAGAAAGAGAATGAAAAAAGGAATATGGTATACCTCATTGATGATGAAGAAGTTGAGAATCTGGATAATATTCATATATAATGTGCATGTAAAGTGATGGACTCTGCAGATTAAAAGGCATGTGTGTACCATGTTCCCATGAAGACCAAGAAGGTTAACATTGGAACTGAGGATGTGCCTAAGGAGGCCATCATTGGAGATTACTGGTTAGAATAAGAGGTATCAAAGATCATTGAACTATTGCATGACTTCATGGATTTATTTACAAGAGGTTACCATGAATTGAAAGGTGTGCACCCCTCATTGGAAGAGATGAATATTAAGTTGAAAGAAGACATGCATCTGGTTTGGAAGAGGCCTTAAAGGATGAATCCAAACATGTGCGTAAAGGTGAAAGAATAAATTGACAAAATTCTTGAGTCTAGAATCATTGAACCAATTGAGGAATCTGAGTGGGTTAGTCCCATGGTGATCAACATCAAAACAGATGGGCAGATCAGGATCGGTGTTGATTATAAGTAAATGAATGTGTCATGTGTCATAGATCCTTTTCGTACACCATTTAAAGAGGAGATACTTGAGGGAGTTACAGGGTGTGAAATCTATTCCTTCATTGATGGGTTCTTATGCTATCACCAGGTGCGTATTGTGCAAGAGGATCAAGAAAAGACTACCATTGCCACTGAATGGGGAATTTTTTCTTATATGGTCATGCCTTTTGGATTGAAGAATGTGTTAATAGTATTCTCACACATAGTTGTGCAGGCATTTCATGATTTTATCTATAAGTTTATGTGGGTCTATCTAGATGATTAGATTTTCTATGGGCTTGTAAAAGATCATTGTGACAATCTAAGGTTCATGTTTGAAAGATGTTGATAGTTAAGCATCTCTCTCAATATAAAGAAGTGTATTTTTGTTACACCCTTTAAAAATTTGTTTGGGCACATTATTTATAAGGATGGATTGTTGGTAGACCCAACTAAGATTGCATTAATTTTGGGATTAGAAGAACCTACCACTCAAAGTGAAGTGCGTGAATTTTTAAGACATACAGGGTATTATAGGAAGTTTATCAAGGGATATTCAAATATTTTTGTGCCCCTCAAGGAATTACTCAAAACTAAAGGAAAGTTTTATTAGGGATATGTGCAGTAACATGTGTTTGAAACATTGAAGGAAAATATCACAACTACACCAATCTTGTGTTTCCCTTCCTAGAACAAACCTTTCCATGTATATGTTGATGACTTCAGTGTGGCGATTGGTGTATTTTTGGCATAATCAGGAGTGGGTAATGTGGATCATCCCATATGCTTTGCAATTAGGAAGTTGACACTAGTAGAGTAGAATTATACAACAATTGAGCACGAGGAACTATCCATGATCTATGTGCCTCATAAATTTTGAAAGTACTTGTTAGTCACCCCGTTTATCTTTTATATAGATCGTATGGCATTGAATTATTTGGTCAACAAACCTATTTGCAAGGGTGCATCTTTTGGTGGATACTCCTTTTTCAGTAATTTGATTTTACAGTTGTTGTAAAGCCAAATAAGAGCAATCTAGGGCCTAATCACTTATCAAGGATCAATTTTGGAAAATATACACGGAGTATTGGAGACACTATGTCTGATGTGCAGTTGTTTAGGTTAAATCATGCATTAGTTTATTTGAAAGACATTGCAATATTTTTGTGCACTGGTCTTGTGTTAGAGGGAATGAAGACCTTGGAGAAAAAATAACTTGTTATACGAGTAACTCCATATCAGCTCATTAGAGGAGATTTGTATAAAATGGGTTATGATGAGGTCTTATACAGGTGTATTCTCAAGCATGAGCATGAAGCTATTATAGAGAAATATCATAGAGGAATTGCTGGAGGACATTGTGTAGGAGATGTGATTATGTGCAAGATCCTTCTAGCTTGCTTATGGTGGGAAAAATTATACAAGTATACCAAGGCTTATGTCAAAGTGTGTGATCATTGTCATCAACTTGGTAAGTTTGTAAGTAGAGATGAAATTTCATTGCAACCTATAACAAGTGTGGAACCTTTTTTGAAATGGATTGTTGATTTTGTAGGCTCTATTACACCACCTTTGCGTAGGACAGGGGCATGTTATATCATTAAATGTATCGACTACTTACAAGGTGGGAAGAGGTTGTGCCTACAAAATATTACACAACAGCTAGGTTCCTTTGGGAGAACATAATCAGCATGTATGGATGCCCTCTAAGCTTGATAAGTGATAGAGGAACCCATCTCTTGAATGAGATAATCAAAATCTTGCTAGTAGAGTTTATGGTGGCACACCATAAGACTACCCCTTATCACCCTCAAGAAAAAGGCATTGTTAAAGCCTTCAACAAGATTTTGGGAAAAGCACTAACAAAAATATGTGATATTGGAAGAAAGGATTGTGGTAACAAGTTATTAGTCATTCTTTGGGCATACAGAACAACCTATTAATGGTTGAACAAAGCCACACCCTTTCAGTTGGTGTTTGGCGGGGAGGTTGTGCTACCTGTGGAATTTATGTTATCATCCTTGCATATTACGCACGTAGGTGGATTGTCTAATGAAAAGGTTGTGGAAGAGCGCATTGATAAATTGATATAATTAGATGAGTGGTGTGACATTGCGTGTTGAATCCAGAAGATATAGAAGGAAAGATAAAAGGCTTGCAACGACAGCCATATCAAGAAAAAATCTTTTCCAGTTGAGAAGATGGTCCTTTTGTATGAATTCAAGTTTGCACGCCACCTAGGGAAGTTAAAGTTTCATATGTTGGGATCCTTTGTAGTGACCAAGATACTTGAATTAGGCACATGTTAATTACAGACACTGGATGACACCATGTTGCTCAGTTACTTCAATGGGAGTAAGTTGAAGCCCTACTATAAATAAGCTTCTTTGTGTTTGAAATAAGGTAGTATTTCCACTTAGATTAGATTTCCTTTGATTTTTTGCTTGTTTTATTATAATAAGTGTGTTCACCCACATGAGTTGATTACCATTTATTAAGTCGATGCACAGAGGACCTTTCATATGGGGTGGAAGCAAGTTTTACTCTTAAACATGAAATCTTGGATGTTGGTGGAGTTTATGCAAATGTGCACATGACAATATAAAGAATAGGTGTTTGGTGGATGCGGATCGAAAAATGTGCAAGGGGAAAAAGGAAGGGGTTACAAGTTAGGATGATGGTGTGGAAAAGGAATTGTTTAGATTAGAAGCCACGCAGGAAGAAAGGTCATGCATTGTAACACAAGGTAGGCAACTCATGACAAACTACTTAGTATATGATGCAGAGGGAGATGGGTTACAGCGAATAGGAATGTGTGCAAGGATGATTGTAGCCAGGGAAGTAGTGGTACACCAATAGGTTACAACTACCGCATGTGGAAGAAAAGTGCAAAAAAAAGAAAAAAGAGTAATTAAAGATGCAGTATAGTGGTAGGTGAGGAGTAATAAATGAGATAAAATTGTTAAAATCTATAAAATTGGTACTAGAAAGAGTTCATTCTTACCTTACCTTGTGAAGAGCTTGAGTGTTTGAAGAAAGAAGTGTGAGCTTGTGTGAATTTGCAAAAGGATTTAGAGAATTGAGGTGAACCAAATTGAGAAATTCACAACTTAGTTCAAGATTTCTTTCAGGTAGAAGTTTAGAGCATGTGAAAAGCATAGAGGATCATATTCATTGAGTAAAGGTTTACATTCTTTGAACTAGGGTTTGTATAATTGGAGTTAGGGTTTGTAGAGAAGCACAAGTATACATATGCGGAACAAGTGCACAGAACTAGAACTAGGGCATGACATTACTAGGTGTAAAAAAATCGAAGCAAGGAAGGACGAAGTGAACACTTGATGTGGGTGATTAAGAAAAAGGTCAACTAACACTTAGGGAAAAACATTTTTGAATTAGGGAGTGAAGAGTTGCGCAGTGAAACAAATGGCGCCAAAGAAGGAAACTACCATATCACATAAGGGAAAGGGAAAGGGAAATGAAAAAGGAATGAATAGGAAGCCTAAAGTGGAGGACACACTAGAGGAATTGTTCTCTAAAATGTAATATCCAAGAGAGGTCATTATTACACAACTATGGGAGTCGTACTTAACCAAGTGCAAGATAAGCAATTATAACCATCACTCAGAGAAACATGAAGCAGACATTAGGAAAGACACCATCATCAAAATAAGCCAAAGGACTACATGTGGGAAGTTGGTCTATGATGATAAGGTGAAGGACTTGAAGAGCATAGGAGTGCTCCAGTTATATGAGTTATATTTATTTGGCAAACAAGAGTGTTTTTATCAGTGGTTGATGTCATGAGTTCATGAAGATTGTTTTTACTTTTCAAGGAGCATGTACATCACTGCGTAACTATTTAACAGGGTCACAGGATTGTGTGGTTCAAGTTGGGAGATAGAGCCTGACTTAGAGGATGACGTAACAATAGAGGCAATTGTCGTCACTTTTAAATATCATGGGGGGAGCCGTGCAATAGACATAGTAAATATTCATGACCCAGCTGTAAGAGGTTTTACACAACTGTTTAGTTACAAGTTTAGTGTTTCAGAAAGGGGGATGCAAGTGAATAAGAAGTGGCTCCATGTTGCTCAGAAGAGGGCGAATAAATCTACTTACAACATCACACAGTTCATTGTTGAAGGAATCATTAAGGAAGCACATGTATAGTTTTTCAAAGGAGAGAAGATAACTTGGAGTGTCTTTCTTCTCTTGATTGTATTGTGTGAGATAGGGGTGCCTGATGGGTTAAGAGATAAGGTGTGGAAATACTTGATGGAGCATAAGTCTCCAACACACATGTTCACAGAGTATACCTGTGATGCTAGGATAAACAATGTTTATAAACTTTGGGTAGATAGGTGGTAAAGTGGATGCACGAACCATTCGAACATGAATGGCACATACCAAGGGAGATGCCTTTGGTATTGGAAGGAAAGGCAGAGTTTGCAAGGTTTAAAAATTATTGCCACTGAAGATTTATATGATGACTTGGGACAAAATCCCTTGGTGTAAGTTACCCTTCTCGTTTACCTCCAAGTATTTGAAAGTGTTAATCAATAAAATATTTGATGCATGCAAGTTGAAATTTGATACAGATAAGGTAGATTTTGATTGCGATACATTGTGCTCTACTTATCTATACCCTAGAAATTCATCCTATGTGGAAACAATGGAGTTGGGTAACATTGATATCATTTCTAAGACTCTGCTAGTAGGTAATGAGGTAGCCAAAGACTACATCTATTTGAGACCAAAATTTAAGGAAGCACGATATATTGATGAGGAAGACCTTCCACTACCAGGACCACCTAAGGGTAAGAAAATGGTGGGAACAAAGAGAACACATGAAAATACCCCTCCCCATCAAGAAGAAGAAGAAGAGGAAGAAAATGATGAAGAAGAGTTCAAAGGATAAAGGAGCCGACCCTTGACCATGACACAAGAGAGAAGAGACAACAAGAGCAAAGGGAGGTAGGCTAAGGTGCAAGTACCTTCAGAGTGAACAAGAAGTTTCCAAAGAAGTCAATTCCTAGGGAAATGACCCTAGTGAAGAAGAAATAGAGAGTGGTTTCAAGCGAAGAGACAAAGGATGTAGAGAAGTCTAAGGAAGAGGAGGTACCACATGACCCTCCAACCATTCACACTGTAGAGGACATGGATGAAGAGGAGTGCGATGCATGCGAAGAAGAAGTTTTTAGGAAGGATGGTGAAGCGGAGCAAGGCCATGGAGAGCTTGTTATGGAGAACTTAGGTGGCAACTAGGAGCTTAAAGAAGAGCACGATGTTGAGCTTGAGGAGGAGGAAGAGAGAAATAAAGACACCATTGTTGGAGAAGACACGGGTACAGAAGAGGTAAGTGGTTGTCTACTCTATTACACATGAGGTGTCGAAAGGGCATAGAGGAAAGGGAAGAAGATGAAGGTAGATTCCCCATGGCCCTCTATTGCAATACAATGATTATCTTACAAAAGTCCTATGAGCAAGGTAGCAAAGATCAATGCCCAAAGAAGATCTCTTCTATTGGTCATTATTTGATAAGAATGAGCTCTCCCACACACTAGGAGTATGCTTTCTTAGGCATTCTAGTCACACTTGGAAGAGCCAATGTTCGAGGTGAGCGTTGAATCTTTGTTAGAGACTCAACTTGAGTTTATGCTTGGATAATCCTTCCCAATGGTCGTGTAGACACCAAATTTGTGTCTTACGACCCCTTGTGACCCGCATCTCATCTCGCAATATAACCTCATTACCTAAACCTTATCAGAAGCTTCTCACATTGATCAGCTTCGTGAAGACCTCAAGAATAGAACAATCAAAATCCCTTGTAGACTTCCCGCATCGATTAGTCTATATTCAATAAAATAAAAGCCTCATTCAAAAAGAACTTTTGAGTCATGGACTTGTCTATTTAGGGTATGTTCTCTTTCATCCGAACACTCACTTTGTAATAAGTTCTCTGTACCTCTACTATACCATTCACCTCACCTCACCATTTGTTTCAACTCAAGGGATGTGACGTACACCTGATAGGATGTGATCATACAACTATTTTCACCTATTGACTTCTCGTCTATGCACCGGTACCTAGGGCTTCACGTTCATTCTATGTTGTGTGGTTCGTTTTGCTCTTTTCACCTACGGAGCAATCTTCCCTTTTTTCCTCGCATCTAGGGTTGTGTGTTGATCTTAAGCAGGACATGGTTCCCTACCACTTGGGTAGGCTAACTTTCGCTTCTCTTATACCTTTTACAAACCTCACCAATTCGTTACCAACACCATCAACCTTGCCTTACCAATATTACTATCAATACCTTTACCAACCAACCAATCGCCTAACCATACCTAAATTGCCTGAATTCACCTCTCCCTGGTCCTAAGGGAGAACTACATCGGTCTGAGGCCCCTCCTTGCTTTGTGCAATGGGCTATGTAGGCAGCACTTCGGAGACATGGGGTCTCCCAAGGTTAGCTCGACCATTCCCTACCATAACCTATCATGTGTGGTAAATATAAATATTTTTGTGTATTTCTATTTAATCACATTCCTCTTTATCCTTTTTCAAAACACCGAAAGTCAAAACGAAAACATTCTTATTATTATCGTAACTCAAATCAACATACATATTCAGTTTTATTTAGATGTTAAACAAATACATCTTCTCTATCATCAACACGCAGGTCGGCATCCTTATTAATTCGTATACCTTGCTAACATTTATTTAGACCCTTACGCCTCATCCCGAACTAGGTGAGGATCGTGATCGTTGACCCCTCTCGCCAGGCCTCTCTGTCCTCAAAGGTACCACGGCTATTGGTACCGCCCACTGATCTGCCAACCTCTCCTGTAACATATGAATACGCCCTCTCGCATGGAGGACTCCAGCCTCTAGTCTCTCCACCCGTGACTCCGCAACCACTAACAATCCTCTTGTCTCACTCACCTGCGTTTGGAGCTGTGGAACCAAACGCTGCAGACGATCCCTCTCTGCTGTAATCACCGCTATGTCAGGACGATCACGTACACCTTACAGCTCTACTACCCACCATAATCTATAGGCCTCTGTCGTTCCTGCGTCCATTACCCTGCGATCGGCTGCTACTTCTTCAGGACCTTCTGGAGGTGTTGGCTAGGGAGGTGAGAATGCTGCCTCTGCGTCGATCCTCATATATGGTCTATAAGCCTGTGGTATGTCCTGCACAAATCCAAATTGTCGCCGCACGCGATCTATAGGAATCCTCTCATATTCACCTGGCATGTGCCCCGCGATCCACCTCAATCGCTCTACACCCCTCAACTCCTCAGCTATGCTCTCTGTTACCATATAGTTCCCGTAAGGCCTCCAACAGATATCCACAACCGTCACCCTCTCCCATACCTGCCTGTAATACTCAATGTCACCCGTCACGGCCTGAGATCTTGCCTCTTGTTCTGTCTGGACCCATCGTCTGAATCCCAACCTCTGTACTCCGGTCTCCCCTGCCTGGATGGGTCGGCCTATTGGTCGCACACAAACAATGTGCTCATAGGCCCAACAGTGTAATAAGTATGAATAATCCAGTGTCGTTCTGTGATTTCGTCTACAAGCCCATAAACCCCTGTATAGCTCCGCCAAATATGCAGGTGCCCATGCAAACGTCACGTTCCTTTCTATCATCTCCCAAATAACACACATCAATGCCTTTGGAAATCTTCCCCCTTCCGCCCTCGGTAACGCATAATACCCTACCGCTATCATTAATATCACTACTAACCTTGTCTCCTCAGGGTGTGCTGCATACATTACCCCATATGTGAATGTCAAACCTCGCTGTGTCAGATCTCGTGCGTATGGACCAAATACTACTGTTATCGCTCCCCGCGCCGCGCTAGGTAATGCCTGATATACTGGTTCTCCTGTAATAGGGAGCCTCAAAATACGAAACACATCTTCCAATGTTACTGTCATCTCCCCTGTTGGCAGTTAGAAGGTATTTTTATCAGGATTCCATCTCTCAATCAACGCCTGTAACATAGCATGGTTACGTGCGATTCGTGAATAATAGTGGATTCCACTTAACCCCAAACGATTTATCAATTTCCATTCAGCTGGCATTACATCCCCTCAGATTCGTGACAACAGCGCTGGAACACTATCATTCATCCTCAACCCTGCCCCTACCTGCATACATCCAAATAACAAACAACCATTCAATTCCTCAAATCCCCCGGGGTTTTTTCTCAAATTCTGGAAATTCCTACAGCAACCGGTATCGTTTACAGCTAACCGGTACCGGTTGAGTAACCGATACCGGTTATTCCTAACCGATATCAGTCACTGTTACCTTAATACAGCCTGCCTAAATACACCACCTACGACAATAATTTGAGCGTTTATTCCTTTCTGTACATACAAACATACCTGAAACCCCTGATTACCTACCCCATAACACTCACCTCATCTATAACCCTTGCTATTATATTTTCTTTCTCATATCTACCCACTTAATCTCCCTCCTCCTATTCACAAAACATGCAAAAATCAAATCACAACCAAAACGTTTACCTCTTGGATTGCAACAGCTTGCGGTGGCACTTGTCTTCCCTCTCGGCCCTGCCTGCTGGATGCTTCTCCTCATTCTGCCATGATCACCACTCTTTTCAAATTCGCCTTTCTACTTTCTGAATCTCTTTTCTTATCACTCAAATCTCTCATACAATTACCTGTCTCAGTCGTCAAAAAGCATCGCATTCGCGTATTTAACCTCTTGCATGGCTCTAAAAATAAGAACTTAAGTTGCCACCCTAGCTTTTCTATTTTTAGAAAATCTCATACTTAAGTAACCGGTATCGGTTATATAACCGATATCGGTCTATCAGCTACCGCCATCGGTTCCCTAACCGATATCGGTTACACACCTGGCTTTCTAAAACATGGTTCTTTTCTTCATTTTTTACCTAATTTTTTGTCACGCCCGCCTCTTTTCCTGCATCACAACACCATTATCCATATTTTTCCATCCACCACACATATCATTACAATTTCATTAACATCATCTATTTTACAAAAACAAACCAGCCATCAGCTAAGGATACCAAAACAAAACAAAACAAAACAAAAAACTATCTATCTATACATCATTTGAATCCAACTCATCAGATACATATATAACAATGTCCCAAAACCAGCACCAAAACATGCAACATTTCATCATATAACACATCATCCATTTATCAACATGTCAATTAAACTCATCATACATTCTATACCACAAACCATTGACGAAATACTTAAAAACATTTTAAACACTACATGTGGATCAAAACATCATCTCTATATATATATACAAGTTTCCAATATACAATGTACTCTGCATCGGGGCCTCTGTGGTCTCATCATCCAACAAAGCCGGCACGTAGGCCACAATAACTATCAAACATCTCGACTCGGCTCGCAGGCCGGTCCCTCATATCAAAAATATACTCGACTCGCAGGCCGGTATCAATTGTACAACCCGTACCCGGCTCGCAGGCCGGTCTATAATGAATCAATAAATGAATAAATGTAGGCATGCAGGCCTCTATCAACATAACCGGTTCGCAGACCGGTGCCCATGTCCAATATACAAAAACTATGTGGGGATCCCTCAGCTCTCCCCACCACCCTCAACACCTCTCCCTGCTAGTCCCTGTGGTGCCTCTCGCCTCCTACCTGTAACGGACACCCCGGCTGTGGCTGCGCCTCCCTGCGATCTCTGACTACGCAAGGTCTCCGCTCGGTGTGCTGCATATGGCTGATACTCAGCTCCGGTACTATCAAGAACATCCTGATAGTACCGGGCCTCCGCTCTCGCCTCCATGTATCTATCCCGTGCCACCATCGGTACTGGGGCTGGTCCCCGGACTCCTACTGCCAGTTACCCCCTGTGCCTGTGTTGGTGGTGCCTGTGGCTGTGCCGCTGCTGGTGGTGGTATCTGTACCTGTGCCTGGGGCTGTGGCTACGCCACTGCTGGTGGTGGTGCCTGTGCCTGTGCCTGTACCTGTACCTGCGCTTGGGCTAGCTGCCCCTGTAGGACACCTATCTGTGCCTGTGTAGTAGCCAACTGCCCCTGTAATAACTACACCTGGCCCCGAAGCTGATCTCGCTCTGCTATCACTACAGCCAAGTCTGGCTGTGCCGGCGGTACTATCCTAGCTGCTCTCTGACCAGCCCACCAAACCATGAATGCCCCCGTACACCCAGCATCATCTACACCATCATCTGCCGGCCTCTCAGCAGCCCAATCTGGATCCACGGGCTGTGGTGCAGGCAATGGGGCCTCTACATCATCCCTCCTGTACTGAGGGAAGGGAGGTGGCTCATCCTGTCGCAGCCCCATCTACCTGCGTACCCTCTCTAGGGGTATCCTCTCGTACTCTCCCGGCCTCCATCCTGCTATCCAGAAGGTGTACTAGATCCAGCGTAACTGTACTCGGGCTCCTCTGCGCGGGTGATGACCTCTGTAAGGTCTCCATACAATGTCTACCGCTGTCAGGCCCTCTAACAAATGTCTATAATACGCCACATCCCGACCTGCAAGAACTGCTCGTGGCTGGCCCACGACCCCCAACCATCTCTAAAAGCCATATATGTATATGACCTGTGGCCTTGGCTGCTGGGGTAAACCTACTGGCCTGATGCATATGATGTGCTCATATGCCCAACAGTGAAGTAAAAAGGTAGAGCAAATCCCAAATCGCCTCATCCAGCGATAAGCCCATAGCTCCCTGTATAACTGCACCAGGTATACTGGTGCCCAAGTGTAACAGGTGTGCTCCTCCACCATCTCAAGCAGCACCCCCATCAATGCCCGTGGAAAGCACCCTCCCTCTGAGTTCGGGAGGGCGAACCAGGTGATCCCGATCATCATCAGCACGGCTAGCCGTGTCTCATGTCGGTGCACACGGTACATGTCACCATACCCGATACTCGCGCTGTGATAGGTAAGTAGCGTGGCTGCATCTCCAAAAACCTGTAGGATGCTGTCCATCACCGTCTCCGAATCTACCTGTAACACTACCTCTCCCTCGATCGGCAGTCGAAGGATGCGATACACATCCTCCAATGTGATAGTCATCTCCCCAGTCGGGAGATGGAACACATTGGTCGCCGGATCCCATCTCTCGATGAGGGCAACCATCAGGTTGTGATCTCTATCAATAGCTCTGTATCGCTGGACTCCGCCGAGTCCCACCTCGCACATGATAGCCCAGTGTGCCGCGGATACGTGTGGCCGCATCCGCACCAACAGCGGGGGGCAATCCTATCCCGCATCGTCAACTGCTGACGTGCCTGCAAAACCAACCCACAACCTTAGACCTACTCGTTATCACATCATCCACTTTACCCTCTATACCCCCTTTTTATCCCCCCGACCACACCCCGACTCTCTAACCCCCCCCTCTAGTCACCTACCTTTTCCACTATCTCCCTCCCATACCCAACCCCAACCCCACACTCATATAACCCACCTCCCAACCCAAACCCAAATCAACCCACCCCAAACCCACAAACCCCAAATCAACCCACCCAAACCCACAAACCCCAAATTAACCCACCCAAACCCCCACAAACCCCAAATCAACCCACCCAAACCCACAAAACCCACCCAAACCCACAAAACCCAAATCAACCCAACAAAACCCAAATCAAACCCACCCAACCTAAATTAACCCACCCAAACCCCCACCGACGTCGGCCAATATACGACCGGCCGCCGGTCAGCTACAAAACAACCTGCCCCTGAAATTTGCGACCGATTGCCGGTCACTTAGCAACCGACATCGGTCGCTGTAAAAATGCGGAGCCGAACCCGACGCTACCCCCCCAAACCTATTTTTTGCCTATTACTAACCCTTTTTACCCATTGAAAATCCCTACAAACCTACCCACCCTACCGTTTTAGCCTAACTACCCTACCTACCCTCTCTATTTTCCAAACAACTTCCATTTACTCCTTCTTTTATCAAAAACTTGGATTCCTACCCAAAACCCCAAATTTCGCATAATGCAATAAAATGAACACAATTAAAGAGTTTCGAACCTACCCGTACGACGACACGTCATCGTGGTGGGATGGGTGGTGGTGGTCCAGCTAGTCCAGCCCCTCCTGCTCCTCCTGCCTGTGCCATGGGTCCAACTTTGCTTTGCTGGGTCCTCTACCAATCAAATGTTGCCTGCTACTCACTCAGGCCCACCAATCAACTCACTTCTCCACTCAACTAGTGCCACCTCAGCCAAAAAATACACCAATATCAATATTCCACCTCAGACAACTTAATTTGGTTTCCAAATTGACAAAGTGACAATGACCGGCCGTATTTTTCTTTTTATAGGTTTTTAACATAGAACCGATACCGGTCAAAACGTGCCCTAGGGAACCGGCGTCGGTTATCTAACCGGTACCGTTCATAGATAACCGATATTGGTTTTGTCTTTATCCACCCAACTTTCTGCCCCTATTTACTAATCGCCCTTTCTCCCAATATCGCCTATATCCACCTTTGCTAAACACCATTTGTTCACCTATTCGGCCCGACCCAAGGCCTCAACCAACTAATCCGGCCCGACCCAAGGCCGCCACCTTACCCATCCGGCTCGACCCAAGGCCGCCACCTTACCCATCTGGCCCGACCCAAGGCCTCAACCAACTAATCCGGCCCGACCCAAGGCCTCAACCTACCTATCCGGCCCGACCCAAGGCCGCAACCTTACCCATTTGGCCCAACCCAACGCCGCACCCCAACCATTTGGCCCGACCTAAGGCCGTACCACTTCCATACCTTACCCAACATCACCAACATACACTCTTATCCACCCATCCTGTAGTTTTTTGTCCAATCGAGCTCACCTGTTCGTGTTTTAGCATAATTAGGGTCCTTGACTTGATCTGTCGACCAACTTTGCCTAGACTTAGACCGTGACGTTTATCTCAACCAAACCAACCATTTGGTATTGCCGAACATGCCTAAACGTTCCTGTACCTTACCTATTATATACCCTGGAGCTACTTCCTATGCCTTGGATACCAGGATTATATCACCCTTGTTTGGATAAACTATCGACCTTTGCCTCTGCACTGCTGGTTTGCTCGTCAAATCATGTACCCTAGTCATACTATGGCATTTCAACATGCGTCTGCTTCCTTGGACCTACCCCACCATCTTACCATCCTCTCTACACCATTTACCCTTTATCAACCCTATCCCTGATTTCCCGTTCACTCACTCTGTGATAGATTTGAGGGGGATTACCTATACCCTTAACAGGGAAAACCACTTCATATTATTGTCCGCGTAGCTTTACAAAACAAGCTACACGACAATAAGGGGCTAATGTAGACACCAAATTTGTGTCTTACGACCCCTTGTGACCCGCATCTCATCTCGCAATATAACCTCATCACCTAAACCTTACACAATTATTTATTAATTACCTTGTAATTGATAAATCCCCATCACCTCACCTACCACCTCATTTTGCCACCTCATCGTGACCTAGCCCTAACCCTAAACTAACCTAATTAAGACCCATAACTTGGTCCACACCTACACCCATAACTAATGACCCCTTTCTCGCACCCAAAACCGACCTTCTAGTCATTTGACCAAGCCCGCAACTGATCTCTCGGGAGAAAAGCAGGGAAGGTGGGCTATTTTACTAAAAATAGCCTACTTTTTCCTTACTGATGCCGGTTCCTACTCGACTGCCGTCGGTTACGTAACCGCCATCGGTTCCCTGTAAATGGCCCCCCCAAACCAAAAACAAGGATCAAAAATTTCATTTTGGATCAAAGGGGAAAGGATTTTTGAATCAACGGAGATCTTTGGGAGCGAGGAACAGAGTCCAGATCTTCACCTGACCGAGCAGAGACGAGTGGAGATACCAGAAGTGTTTACAGCAAAGGAGATCAGCTTGCATCTTCGTCAAAACCAGTAAGTCACATCTTGCATGTCCTCTGTTATAACATTTCTTATGCCTTTTGAATCACAGTCCTCGTAAATCCATCCCTGAATCCACTACCCAGCGTGCATATTACATCTAACTATCATTCATCTACCTCTCATCACCTTATTTCCTAATATTACCCATATACAGCCTTACAAATAACACAAACACCCCACAAAACAATCAACCGACAGATCCTAAACCCTACCGACATCGGTTACTAGTAACCGGTATCGGTTACCCAGACTACAAACCAGAAATCAGCCTTTCCCCTATCTGTTCCAAACGAAGTAATTTGATTGATATTTTACAGTCTTTTGTGTTAATTCATATTAGCAGGGAAACTGACCACCTTCGAAAGGAAGTTTTATATTTCCTGGGCCCAAGGCAGTTTCCTCATTTATTGTCTAATCAAAATCTTGTGGTCTTGTGTTCTTATTTACAGGTAGTCCTTCTAAGACAAAAAGGAGTTCTTCGCAGTCAGCCTGATCTTTCTCTACGGTACGCGCACACCATCTCGACATTCCACGGGTATTCCTCCTAGCCCTAACCCTTATCTGTTTCTAAAAGGAATGAAAGGATAGAAGCAACTCTATTCCCAGAAGTCGAAACATTCCGAGCGAAACAGGTCGACTCTCAAATCCTCACTGATGAATAAGTGTGCAATGCACTGAAAAAATGGGTGACAGAAGTTGGGGTGAGAATTTTTGACAAAGATTTTGTAATCAAGAGAATGTGAGAGCAATCCCAAGAGAAAGATAAGAAGATTGAGCAACTAAAGTAGGAGCTAAGAGAGGAGAAGGGCATAATGCATGTGGTATATAAGAAAGTGGAGTGCATTATGGATATTATCACTATTGTGTACCCAAGCCTTGTTACACATGCTAAGGATGAATATGAGACAATGCTACATTATTTGGAGGACTTCACATGGATGCTCTCACATGAGAGAAGAAAGGGTACATGGCCAATAGCCAAGGAGATAACCATGCAAAAGTAGGCTAACAGGGAACAAATAGAGACACATATGGCATAGTATGAGGCACTAGTTGCAGAGGCTACGCAAAGGATAGATTTTTTACTTTGATTACTGCCAAGATTTTGAACATGTAATGAATGCACATGCTGAAAATGATGAAGTGGAGTTAAGGGAAATTCAAACCATTATGAAGAACAACAAGGCCAAACGGGAGAAGGTGTTGGCTGAAGTAGAGCAGAAAAGAGATTTGATAACAACCCTAAAGGCCACACTTAGAGATAAACTTAAGGAAATATTTCCCTTGGTAACATGTAGAATGGATGCATTGGATGATGCAGCCATTTAACTTGAGAAGATGATCACGAAGCTCAAGGGGAAGATTGATGAGTTAACTCTTGCACAGGTACTGAACATTTTCGATGTCGCACCAGTCAAGGCAATCAAGGAATTGGAAGGATGGAGGGAGTTAGAGAATATTTTGGATAAATAATTTGCAGGGCTCCTTCCACCCAAAAAGACATGAGTCTCATATTCTTTTGATTCTTTTGGCGTAAACCATATTCTTATTCTTTCATTCATCAATGGAATTCTTTAATTGAATGTTGTCGAGGATGAACAAGATCCCTAGTGTGGGGTAATGTTAGTCATGAAAAATTCTAAGCATCAATAGAGCACAAGGTCTAAGGAAGCATGCAAGGGGCACACGTAATAGGAAAATAGGTCAATGTGTTGGGTTGCGCTCATACAGGAACTTTAGCAAGGACTTATCCATTTTTCCAAATTCAAGGATAAAAATAGGAAAGCAAGATGACTTTGCGGTCAAGAAATGGCTATGATTGGAAAAAGCGCATGCAGAACAAAGGTAAGGAGAGTAC
This sequence comes from Taxus chinensis, assembly GCA_019776745.2. Lineage (NCBI taxonomy): Eukaryota > Viridiplantae > Streptophyta > Pinopsida > Cupressales > Taxaceae > Taxus > Taxus chinensis. Next base: position 571,105,882 of record CM034149.1, on the reverse strand, counting down.
ATGAGTATGCCTAATAATAGGATTAATGTATGTTATATAATTAGCTTAATCTATTATTAGGATAAGATGTAAAAAGCATGAAAGCTTTTGTATGCATGGCTATTATTAGGAAAGAAAACATATAAGTGGTGAAAGGAAAGACCCCACCCTATAAATATTTATGATGTGCTACTTTTTTAGAGGTCGATTCAAGATTCTAAGGTTGTAGTGAGTGCAAAGATACTATTCTGAGTATGGTATCAGTCTGTATGAGTGCACACATGGTCTAACACAAGGATGTATTGAGCAATAATGTAATAAAAAATGAGTTTATGTATTGATTATGGTATTTTTCAATGGATAAGTGATGGTGATTTTCATATATGTATTCAGACTTGTTGATTATGTATGTTGTTGTGTTTATGATGTTGATCTAAGTGTTATTAATCATGAGGGTTTGTTTCCTTATTATATGTGTTTCTAACTACCATGTTTATGATTATTATTATGCATGAATGAATGTCTTGGTTATGAATATTATGAACATGCATGCTAACATTTTGAAAGGTAAAGTAAAGGAGGGACCTCGTTGTAACATCTTTATTTTTATAAGCTATCATGATAATCTCTTTTCATGATGTTGTAACTGCAGAAATGAAGATAAATATGTTAAGATATATCTTGTAATCTTAAAAGGAATGTGTTACTAACATGGACCCCTGTTTGCTGTAATTTGTTTACTTAGGATGGAGGTTATTATTGCTTGTGTTTTGCAAATGAGACAACAGACTTGTTGTATGCTAATGAACTCTTGTTGTTGACTGACAGCACACCTTGAATCAATTCCATTGATCCAAGGTATGATGTGGCCTTCTTGTGATCACTTTATCGATTTACTTCTAAACCAGAATGAAGTCTGAAACCAGACTGAAGGTTGATATAAATGTTACAGCACCTGATTTCAGGTATGAATATCTGGTACATAGATGCCAATGGAAAAGGTTCGATTCCCGGAACACATACAGTTGTAACGCTAGACAGCGTAAGACAATAAGAGCCTGGATGCAAGTGACATAGGTATGTGTTGGACATAGGCTGAAACATCCTGCATTGTGTTGAATGTGAACGCCAGTCGGTAAGACTTGTTGGAAACTATTAAATAAATAGTATGGGGATTAAATTCTAACCTACAACTAAGTTTTATCCTATAACCTAACTACTACCCTACGTGGATTTTATATAGCATGGGGTGTAAGTTATGGCAAATCCTAATGATTTGCAACCTAGGTGAAAAACCTAAACTAATACTAACCTATGGAGGGGACCTATGGACCCATATGAAGAAATGGATAAGAAGGGAAGGTTAGAGATTTATTAGGACAATAAATGATGTCCTTATAGTTTCAGCGCCAAGTTTGGCAGGAACATGGGAAAATTTGGAGGCATCCAACTAGCTAAGTGGATAAAAAGGAATTACATGCAAAATTTGAAAAAGGAAACTCGCCAACCCTGAGTCAGCGGTGACGTGAAAATTGATGAAAAAGAAATGCATTCAATGCATTCAATGATCTTGGTCTTAGTGACCAGCTCGCCTTGGAAAGAGGATAGAGGAAAAAATTGTTTGTCATTGTGTTCATTCGGGTTTTTAGTTGCTCTACATTTCTTCCATGGTTCTGTCGAACCTGCTGTTATTTTTGGTTATTGTTGTTGTTGTTGGAATAGCCACAGCTATTTTTGAGCTTGAGGAAGTTAGTGGACTGTTGGGAAAGCCCTACTGTGGATGCCGTGGAGAGAAATAGCTCCTGTGGACGCAGTTTTCTTCGAACCACAAAAAGAATTGCAGGCATGTTAAGCCCTTCTCCTTAAACCGTTTGCTTTTGTTTAAACGTCTCATTAAAACAACCCTGCTCTTATGATGGGTGTTTTAGTTAAATGATGTTTTTGATTTGAATGAAGTGATTTCTGGGTTGAGTCATTTTTCTTTTGCTGAACACGACTTGGGTAATTTTTTTTGCAAAATGGGTAAATGAAATAAATCTGTTCTTGATGTGTGAGATGTTTGAAAATGTTGGGTAATCATATCTTTACTCAATATGAGTTGAGTTTTTGAATGTATTAGCTATGCATGCATTATTTTATGAGTTATGTGCTCTCTTGTAAAAAAAATGGAAGAATAAAAGGATTCGGTATGACCTTTTGGTTTGAGCTGTCATTTTAAAAAGAATGATGAGTGTTTTCTTACAGAAATAATTAATGAAACGAGTTATCTCTTTTGTTGTTTTGAATTCTGAAAATAATGATAATAGGGTTTCATTGTGTATTATGGGTTGAACTTGCTGAAGTAACAGCAATGTGTGAATTGTTGTTTTGATTTGTGTGCGCTAATGGATAAGGAAATCCGTAAAAATGCTTGACAAGACTTAGGTTTAATTGTTCCTCTTATCATATTACAGTGTGTGGGGTATCAAACCTCCCTGGGACAGTAAGGTCATAGTAGCATCTTACATCGTTGTTAATTGGATATGGTGTTCTGCCTGCTTGTTCTTGGTATTCATATATGACTGTTTAGAAAGAAGTTATGATCTGAATGGGAACAGAATAGTCAGTCTGTAGAATAGATTGGGTAGTGCATACAAATCATACTCTGTGTCTTGTTGAACTCAAGGATATATATGTATATATAATTTACGGATTGAAAACCTTTCATTGTTTTCATTGAAACGGAATATGAAAGGATTTCTCCTTTGCTGTTGGAAAGTGAATTCTCTCATTATTATAATGAAAGCGTCATATGTTGTTGTTGTACACTCTTACATGTTATATATAGACGTGAATGTCTGTAGAGTGAAATATTTAAAAGGAAATGATTGTGTTTAGAGGTGCGTTTGATATTAATGCTTATGGACCTGATGCAAATGAATTCTGGCCAGCCTTCTGGGAAGGTAGTTAGTAGGTTTTTTTTATTATTGAAATATAATTATTCAAAATGAATCATACTATTGGATCTGGTCTGTTCTAAATAGTGGATATTCGGTTAGGTAGTGGGGAGAGGTAATATGATCCTTCTTCCTTCTATTTGATTATTGATTTTATTTACTTCTCTTTAAGCTGTTATCATTGATTGATATCACGTCTGGATTAAATTATTCACTACAGTTATGATGAAAGGAAAGAGAGTGTTGGATGGATAATTTAAAGTAATGATCATTTCCTCTTTTAAATAGTTGAAATTCTATACTTGTTATGGAATGAATTTTGTACTGCCTTAGGCGTAATCATATGCATGTAAGTGTTGTTTATTTTCTTCTGGTTTGAAAAAAGTATTATGTTGTTACCGAATTTTGAGAGTTGACACCAATGAGTTCATGGTGAATGACTACTTTTCTCTTCAACGATTGATTGTTGAAATCAGATGAGTAGTACGAAAGGAAAGGAAAGTAGTTCAGTTTGAATTTTTAGTTAAATTCTATCTTTTGAAATTACAACTATTGTAAGGGAATGGAATTTATAGCATTTTCATTAGAACAGCAGTATGTACATATGTGTATTAGTTCTCACAGATGTTTATTTCTAGAACTATTTGGAGGAAATTACTTCTTGTAGGAATTAATCGAGGAAAAGGATTAGCAATCTTTTTGTCTGAATGATGGTAATTAGATGATTAAGTTGTTAAGTTGTTCATCCTTATCAGTGCTTAATTGTAGATGATGTTCATCTCTTTATTTTAACGTTTCATAAAAGCAGGGTTCTTTTATTGAGACAGTTAATTAAAAGCACCTCATTTTAATGGCAAGTGCTTAGTATTCTCAGTTCAATGAACTGACCAGTGCAAGTAATTTTGTAGATGGTTCTTGAGTATAAACGAAGACATGGTTGTTTTCTGATACTTCTTTTGATTAGCTGAGGATGGATCATATTTGATAGCTAATATTCCTCTATGAGGAAATGGGAAAAGAAGAAATTACATTCTTCTATCCTTATGAGTTGTAATGTTGTTTGATATACACAAAGTCCAGTTGTTTGGACTGGCAATTGTATTGATTGTAAATCTTATGGATGAATACAAGGAAAAGTGTGATATTTTAATGGATGTATCATTTTGAACTATTTGAATAAAGATTGAGAATATAATTTTATTCTTGATTTGGAATTAATCAAATGATAGTGGATAGATTTTAAAAGGGCATAATATCTATTCTTTACTGAAATACAACTTTTAAGTTGGAATGTGCAATTAATTCATACTTGGGTAATATGAAATTTAGATTGACGTTAAAAAAGGGTTTAAATGAACATGAACTCTTAATTGAAGGATATTCGGGATTAGTATATAAGCTAAGGAATATCAAATAACAGAAGAGGTAGCTGAACCTTGTATTCGGACTTCGTTAATATCCTCGTAGTGTGCAATAGATATGAGAGAAACGTATCTATTGGTAACAAACCTTAATTGAAGTAAGGTTATGGAGGATAAATGAATACATTCATTTAGAATTAGACCTCGTTTAATGATGTTTAATAAGATGGAATTCTGAATTTGTTTACAGTTGTGGGTAAAACTTGGTTAAGTTTAATAAGTTAAACTTACTACGTTCATCTGTAATGGACTATTAGTCCCAAGTTTAAAGAAAAGAACCAAGAAGAAAATATGCAACCCTTCAGTATGAAGGAGAGGATGTATATTAAGCTATAAGACAAATTAAGTCTCTCGTAGCTATATACAACTGTAATGAATGACGAGGTTAAAGGATCAGCGTGGTTGCTGAAAATTGATCTTAAATATTAAGATTATAACCTAATCACATTCGAGTTGGATGTGTACTCCTTGATGAGAGGATTCTGTAGGACCTTGGCACACGCCAGCTGCAATATGGTGCCTTCATGGAGGCGGGGCCTTCATGACGACATAATGTTGTAGCTGACATGTTACAATGCCCTCCCGAATCGAATCATCAAGTTTACATAAGCTGGGTACTAAGTTACTTAGATGGGGATAGGAATGTGATCGCGTATATGGAGTGACTCTGGAGGACTAAAGGTAACTAGACACACAGAGTCGCCTAGGGACGACACCGTATGTCTGCAAACCTTTATTTACCATGAGTGCCTTCCTATACTCGTTCATATTGCTAGTTAGGATTAGAGTTTGACCTTGGACGGAAGGACTGACAGAAATCAGGAAAGACCATTCTAGATAACAGATGAAGTGAGGTGAAGGACATATTCCATTGATGTGTATGACATCTGGGAATATGATCATGCAAAGCATGTGAAAATCTTTGGCCAAAGTATCGCAAGTTGTTGGTTGTGTTGTCCTAATCACCTAGTTTAAGAAGCAGGATGTCAGATGAATATCAGTAACAGATATTCAGAGAGGCCTCTTAAATGGATCACTTTGATAAATGGAAATGGTAAAAGAACCCTATATACTTATTATACAATGCATGGATTAACATGAAGGATCGGTAAGTCACCGAGTCATGAAATGAGAGATTGTTGAAACTCCGAGCCATAAAATGGGAGATCAGTAGTTCTTCAAGTCATTTACAGCAGCATATGGTATCTGTTATATGATTGAATGGCATTGAATGTGTGTTCCATATTGTAAATATGTGAACAGAGAACATTGGTTTTAAAAAGAAATTGTGTGATCCAAATTACATTAATTGGACAGAGAACAATTATTAAAACCTGAACGTGTGCTTGAATTACATAATTCAGAACAGAGAATGTTGTATTAAAAAAAAATTCCCTTGTTCTAGTATCTTAAAATGGGGATGTAACACTCGTGGTTGTGTGCACTTTGGGTGAGCATCTAGATCTGTCTAGATGAGGTGTCAGCATGCATAACTCTGGTTAGGTAAATAAAAGACTACATTGTAGCCTTTTTTTACTCACTTAATTGCTATGCATGATGGCACTTCATCGAGAAGAATCTAAATGCTCACCCAAAGCATGTGAAACCATTGGGTCCCTCCTTTGTTATGCATATCAGAAGGATAGCACACATATTTACCATATTCATAATCAAGACATCCAATTATACATAAAGAAGTAGCATAACCATGACAATTTAGAAACACATATAATAAGGAAACAAACCATCATTCAAGGTGAATAATAACACTGTGATTTCCAAACCATCATCATAAATATTGCATAACAAGAAACTAGTTACATCATAATTGATTTAGTACCTAATTACACAGGTCTTGTGTGTTATCATAGAAATTCCAAAACCTATGATTACTCAACACAAAAACTCTCAAGAAGCTCTAACTTGCACACACTAAAGACTCAAATTGTACTCTAGCCTCTAAAATAGTAGTACATCATCGATATTTATAGGGTGGGGTCTTTCCCTTCACCACTTCATACACCTTCCTAATAATAGGTGTGTGTACAAAAATAACCTACATGCTTTTTACACCCTATGTTAATAATATATTAACCTAAATATAATATTTTCTTTAATCATATTATAAGGCTCGACTTGTGCATGATGTTTTTCTTTCTCTGCATGTGCTTTTTCCAACTATAGTTTCCTTTGTGTGCATCCCAAGCTATCCTATTTTTTTTTATTTATAAACCTTGTTTGTACACTACTCCTTATCTACTTTCCTATTTTTAGCCATCTCCTTGGAAAATCAGCTAAGTCTTGGACTTTATCTGCCCATGCACGAAGCTTCATGTATTGATCCTTCCTATGTGTGTGTGCCCCTTCATGCACCCCATTTGCTTGATTCCAAGCCTCCACGTATAACTAGTACTTAGCCATTTTTCTTACTCAACATTACCCCGCACTAGAATCATTGTCCATCCTCGGAAATGTGTCACCCAACTTATCTCTCCATGGAATGAATGAATCAAATAATGTCAAAGAATAAAGAATAAGACCAAAAATACCATGAACCAAAGAATGACTTCCAAGATTTTGTGCATGTTGCATCAGGATTCAGGTTACTGGAGGAGCACTGGGAACTCTACACTGAATGCATCTTCAAACTTTTTCCACTCTGTGAGCTCCTCTATGGCCTTCCCAGGTGCCACCTCTACAATACCTAGAATTTGGTTAGATGCCACTTTATCCACTCTTTCCTTGAGTTCCATTACGACCACACTCAACTCTACAGTCACCCCCTCCAACATATCCATACATTCCAAGACCAAGAGTTGGATATGCTTGATCTATAATTCTAGTATATCTTCCATGGCCTTTATCAGTTCCTTCCATGTTGATGTCTCTGTCATTACCTTTGTACACTCAAGCTTATTAGTTGGAGTCTTTGTTTGTATATCCTTAAGCTATACTTCTTCTTTGGCAACACACATGCTGAGGATAGGGTCACTCTTCTAGCACCTATCAAAATCCAATTCAACCTTGTTATTGGCCTCCCTGACCTGTGTGAATACAACCTCAAGCTCAGCTATTTTATCTTCCATAACCACTTTATTCTTTTCCTTTTCCTTGCCCAAGTCTTCTACTGATGGCCCCATGATACTCTTGATATTCAGGAGAAACATTCCGACCAAGTCCTCAAGGTACTCCATGTCATCATTATAGTCACCTCGAGCTTGGCTTACTAAAGTGGGGTATGCACCTATGATCTATTTCACCAGTGCTCATGCTCTATCATAGGCTTCCTTTATATGTTTTTTCTCCCCCTTAATATCATCCTTCAAGCTCTCAATCTCATGCTCCTTATTCTTCTTGTCCTCTACCATGAGCCTCATGGTAGCCCCCTTGTCAGGATTCGCAAACGCAACCTCCATTATAAGTTTATTAAAGGTGTTACATGTATGTTCATCAGACATCCTTGTGGGGTTGAAAATCTTATATTCCTTCCCTGGTTGCTTCTTGAATTCTAGTGTGGAGTAGGACCTATTACTAATCTCAAACTTTGGCTCTTCCACATGTGTGTGCATACTCAATGATAACATCTTCCTTGTGCACGAGATCCCTCCTCTTTCGTCCAATAGGTCCTAGCCAAATAACTTCTCCATATAGATTGTGCTCCTCAATCTCGCCCTCAAGACCTTCATTAGAACATAAAAAAGTCATATATGGTGATTGGGGAAGTCTTCGTTTCCTTACCACTTTAGCCTTGATCTGCAGCTTCCTTAGTGTGAATGGCCATGTACTGGTCTCACCGCCGACACCCTTATCTACCTTGATGACATATAAGTCATTGAATTTCCTACCGTCCTTGGGATCCTCCTTTATGTTACACATCTCTTCCATGTGCACTGGTGTTTTCTCCCTGCACGGGATTTTATGTTGTTTGTCCCCTTCTTCTTTCTCTGAGCTAGGCTCCACATCTATTGGTGGTTCTCTCTCTATCTCCTACATAGACTTCTCATGTCTCAACTCTTTTGTCACCTTCTCCTCCATGTCTTCTTCATCTTCAGAAATCATTTAGGCCCCTACACATCCCTTTTTAGTCCTCAGTGGACTTACCTTAGTTGGCTGAGAGGATCTTGCACCTTCATTGCACTTCCTTCTCTTATATTACATCTCTTTTATGTGCCCTTGATCCAGCACAACATTTTCTTCTTATAATTCCTTAGACAGGGACTCCTCTCAATTACTCTTTAGAACATCCACTATATTCTTCTTTAGTTGAGGCATATGGGCATCAAAAACCTCAATCTATTCCCCATCTTTTGTCTTTTGGCACTAAACAATAAAAACCCTACATATCATTCCTCCAATTGTAACATTCATCATGGCATTCAAATCCAAGGTGTCTAGTTCCGATGTCTTTAAGTATGTTGGCCTCATAGCATATCCAAAAGTGGTGTGTAAATTATTCCATTCTGAGTCCACCTTTTCTACATCAAATGTCAAATTTTGTGCATCCTTGATTCTATTCACCGTATATTTGAAATATTTTGTTGTGAATGCAAATGACATTTTACACCGTGGCCCCATCTCGCCATTAGCCATCATGAACTGTGCAAGGCTAAAGTGTTGCATTATTGTAAAATTTACCTAATCTCCAACCTCTTCGGGTAGCTTTTGTGGTATGTGTCATTCGTTCTCAAAGGTTACACACATCTTGTTGTAACACTTATCCAGTTGTGCCTCATACTGATTATTGAATGCACCCTTAAACATAAAATCTATAGATTACACCGTAGGAAACTTATCTTCTACAGGGTGGACCCACATATCTTCTTTTGGTCTGTCTGGGACACTGACTTCCTAGAATACAATCAATAAGAGTATTGAGCCTCACATGATCTTAGCCCCTTCCTCGGTCTGCACCTTAGCTTCCTCGATAATCCCCTCGGTGATGAAGTGCACAATATTGTATTGTGTTTTGTGCACCATCTTTTGCACGATGTATAGGAATTTTCTGATCATTTCCCCCATCTCTTTGAGGTGTCAAGCTTACAACTCACCAGTCTAACCACTACCCTAGTTGCAAGGTCTGTAATTTTTTCCACAGTCATGGCTCTACCCCCCCTTTCATACTGTAATTTGGTCCCCAATTCGTCAATATTTACCTCATCTCGTAGATCCAAGTCCAAGTCTTCTCTTGTCTCCCGCAACCTTGTAATGCACCCAATCAATCGATTCATGATCCTCATTCTTCATCCCATGAAGTAGAATTAATATTCATGTACCCTCAACAACAACCATTGGAAGAGGTGTGTAGGCCTACCAAATTACGACAGCTCAAACAATTGAAGGACCCTACCTTCTTGAGACTCTTCCTTATCGAGTCATCTATCAATAATTGACCTTTTGCATTCCTAGTTGGAAACTCCCGCAACATTTCCTTGTTTAATGTAGCCTCATTCCCTTGTGCCCTGTGATTAAAATCACTAATTTTGCATTTTTCAAGCTGTGAGGTCCACTGTTGAGCTATATTTACTTCTGATGGATACTACATTTATGAGAACAATTCCTTTGGTGGGTCCTTAACCTCAGTCTTCTTGGTTCTACCCTTACCTTTTCCCTTAGGTGACACTGAGGTAGCATTCTTGGGTGTCATTGATTGTTCTCTTGTCTTCACTTCAACATGTTCCCTAGGTATTCTTACTCCTCAACCCTTGTACGTAAAATCCTTGGTCTAGCTTATGAGCCCTTTCTTCACAATACTTGAGCCCTGGAACCCTAACTGTTCAATCACCAACTTCTTTGAACCTTACCTTGTTCATGCCCCCACTTCTCTCTCAAACTTCTATTTTTCTCAACGAAGGAGCTTCACATTGAAATCCTTTACATGTTGTTAAAGTTTACTCATTGTTTGTTTTGATTCATCACACTTGGTTGCTCGACTTCTTGGTCACTCAAATATCTCAAATGCAAAGTACAAAATTACTCGATTTTCTCCTTTTTATAGCTTTCTCATACTTTAAAACTCCACTGAATTACTTTTTGGCTTTAAAATGCTTTTTCCTACTTTCATGTTTTAAAGTAATTTTATCAAATTAAAACACCTTTTTCCTCCTAACAAACTTTTTGCTTTCTTCCATGCCTTTCTTCCGTGTGCAGCAGTCATAACCTTCTGGCACACCCATACCTCCCAAGATACAATCATCCTTATATGCACTCCTCTGCACCACAACTCATCTTCTTCTGTGCCATATGTCAAGTCATTCATCCTACTACTGCCTCCCTCACATTACACTTCGCAGCCTCCTCCTTTGCATGTATTCACAATCTAAACCCTTTTTAAGCACATTCATAGCTAACCACCTGAAACACCTTCCTTTTCCCTTGTGTGTCCTCAATCCATATCCACCCAACACTTGTTATTTTCTCCTTTTTATAGCTTTCTCATACTTTAAAACTCCACTGAATTACTTTTTTGCTTTAAAATGTTTTTTCCCGCTTTCATGTTTTAAAGTACTTTTATCAAATAAAAACACCTTTTTCCTCCTAACAAACTTTTTGCTTTCTTCCATGCCTTTCTTCTGTGTGAAGCAATCATAACCTTCTGGCACATCCATACCTCCCAGGATATAATCATCCTTATATGCACTCGTCTTCCTCTGTGCCATATGGCAAGTCATTCATCCTACTACTACCTCCCTCGCGTTACACTTTGCAGCCTCCTCCTTTGCATGTATTCACAATCTAAACCCTTTTTAAGCACATTCATAGCTAACCACCTGAAACACCTTCCTTTTCCCTTGTGTGTCCTCAATCCATATCCACCCAACACCTGTTATTTTACAAATGTCATGCACACCTTTGTACCGACTCCAAAACATTTACCATCATCTAATATTTCTTGTTCAATAGTCACACCTACTTCCACCCCACACTAAAATTATGGGTGGACCTCTACGCATCAACTAAGTAGATAATAATGCCTGCACAGCTATACACGAGAATACTACTGGTGAATTCTTTAATCCAAAAGGCATGACCGTATAAGTGAAACTTTCCCATTCAGTGGCGAAGGTAGTCTTTTCCTAATCCTCTCACACGATGTGCACCTAGTGATAGCCTGAGAACCCATCAGTAAAGGAATAGATTGTGTGCCTTGTAACTCCCTCAAGTATCTCCTTTGTGAATGACATGGGAAAAGGATCTATGACACATGACACATTTAGTTCCCTATAATCAACATAGATGTTCATCCACCCATCTTTCTTAATGTTGATCATCACGGGACTAACCCACTCAAATTCCTCAATTGGTTAAATGATTATAGACTTAAGCATTTTGTTAATTTCTTCTTTCATCTTTACCTATAGGTACAGATTAATCCTATAAGGTCTCTTCAAAACTAGATGTGATTCTTCTTTCAACTTAATCTTTGTCTCTCCCAACGAGGGGTGCACACCTTTCAATTCATGGTGACCTCTTGGAAATAAATCCTGGAAGTCGCGCAATAGTTCAATGATCTTCACTACCTCTTGTTATGACCAATAATCTCTAATGATGGCCTTATTAGGTGTATCCTCAGTTCTAATTTTAACCTTCTTAGTCTTCATGGGATCATGGTACACGCGTGTCTTTTCGATCCATATCCACCAAGCACTTGTTCTTTATATTATCATGTGCACCTTTACACAAACTCCACCAACATCTAAGATTTCATGTTCAACTTAATAAATGGTAATCATCTCCTATGCGTGAACACGCTTATTGTAACAAAACAAGCACAAATATAAAAGGAAATCTAATATAAGTAGTAATACTACCTTATTTCAAACACAAAGAATCTTATTTATCATAGGGCTCCAACCTAATCCCATTAAAGTAATCAGACAACATTTTGGGTGACCAACATCCGTGGTGATACCACCATTGCCACCTTACCGGCATCCTCATGCTAGAGAGGTTGCAAGAGAAGAGGTGAGGGTATCAATATTATGACCACGTAGGATATGGGAAATGGGAGCACATGGTCAGAGGTAGTTCCCGTGTGGTGGGGATGCTCAAGGCCCAGCGTAGATTATAATGATGAGTGGTTTTGAGGAGGGATCCGATCGAGGATCCACTGATACAACTATTAGTGCAGAATCACATCACCCCTGAGTGTTTGTAACCAGATGGGTTGAGACTCTCAGTGTGATTGCGCAACATGGAGCATCTCTCAAAGTGTGGGACCTCGCGAGTTGAAAGAGCTCTTTGGATTAAGGTCAGTTCCTATTCTTCTATTTAGGTGCATGTAAATAAAATCTTACAGAGGATCTACTCTAAGCCTACTTTATCTTACCAAGGAGAGAGAGTTGAGAAGATACAATAAAATAAACCTAATTTAATGAGGTGATGCACCAAAGGAATGTTAGACACTCATTTTGTAATTTAACACAGACCACAGAAATGTAATACAAACACCATGCATAGGTAACCAAACTATAATGAGAGATTAGAAGGCAACAATGAAACACATAAGAGGGTAAAAAATCATCCATAAACATATATTATTGCTCCAAAGTTGATATAGTACATTATAATGGCCAAGAGGCAAAACTTAGCATTACAACTTGAATGGGGAGGTTAGCACTCCATGAACTTGTCTGCAGACTAGAGGAGAAGGGAGGGTTCAAAATAGAAATGTCCAACTCTTTACAATGAGCCCCACCCTTTATTTTATAAGTTCAGAACAAAGAGAAGAAGGAGAGAGAGGTGGGAAAATTAATTTGAATCTCAACTACTGGCCATCAATGCCTCTGAAAATCCACCCCAAATCTGGCATATCCGCCACTTTGTGTCTACTCGGTGTGTTGAAGAAGGGAGAGCGGCAGATCGAATCAAATCAGATCTAGTGGTTAAAGAAATCAGATTTTGTACATTAATGGCATGAAGATGTTTCCCCATTTATCACCCACCAAACCTATTTGTAATTAAAGTTTCAGGTTTCCATGGCATATGGGAGGTCGAGACCTTTCCAACGATGCCAAATTTGTTGAATTTTGGGCACTGGGTCGAAAGATATGTTCATTTGAGTGTTTGAGTTGGGTCCGTACAAAAATGGTGAAAACTAGTGAGCATAATGGATCCGCAGGCCTGAAATTCACTTTGTGCCTTTTGGCACCAAAAAACAAAAATGTAAAATTTACCTCGTAACCTTGCTTTTTACTTTTGGCAAAAAATCACTTTTGGGCCCGAAGGTCCACTTTTTCCATTTGGGCAAAAAGTCTCTCTCATGCTCACCGGCCCACATGTAATTGAGGCTTGACACGTGGCTCCTTAGGCATCAGTGGAGGTGTGACTCATTTCTTCACTTTACGCCTTCTTAGGGCAAAAAGTTCAAACTACCTCTGACGACCCGCCTTCCTGCTTTGACTTTTCAACATGGCCACGTGTCAAGTTGGTGCTAGTTTAGGGACCGCTTTTGGATTCAATCTTTGGAGGTGTGCTAAAGAGACACATGGCACCTTCCAAAGTTGCTTAGTTTCCTTATGTTTTTTAGCTAAGTCCTTTTTCTTGGTGGGGCCATAAGTCTGACCATGGACACCCGCCGGAGGATTTGTGCTTGTTTGGAGGCCTGCTCTAAATTTTACTTTTGAAGTAGCGTCGTGCTGACACTTGGCTCCTTCTGCCGACCTACCTCTACTTTGACTATTCAACCCCCGACTCTGTCCCTTTTTTGGACCTAGGACATTGGCAAGCTTGCACTCATTTAAGTCTTTGTTCAGGGTCCTACTTTTGAATGTGCGTTGTTGAGACACTTGGCAGCTTCCGTTGATTCTTCCATACTTAGCAAATTTTAGCTCGCTCTGAATCATTGGTGAAGCCCAAAACCTTTGAGTCTTTCTCTGTTTCTCTCCTTTTGAGCCTCTGGTTTTCTTTGACACTATTTGATGCTTCCCCAACCCTGCTCCTTTATTTTAGAGCTCATCTACAACCTATTTGTTGAATTTGAAATGTGGACTCGCATGACAAAACCGTCCCTTAGATTTCTTCCTACACAGGGTCATGTTTGATCAATTTTTCCGGGGGCAAAATTGAGGTAACAATTTGGTGACTTATGGGGACGTCTTCCTACTAGATGGAGAGATCAACTACCTTATTGAAGCATCCATTGGGCATGGAGTCATAATTAATATCCTGATCTGATCAGAATTTTGAAAATATGGTCCCTGAGCCGCTTGGACATTGTTAGAACTAGAGATGACCCTGAATCTTTTGGAAATGGGCCCTTCGAGACTCAATTTTAGTTACTCTGTATTTGTTCCATTTTAAAATTAGCAACCGTTGGCAACTATGGGTCTCCCCGATGGAAATGCTGAAGGGCCTGGTGCATTCAGCTGGAGGCACATTGAACTGTATAATGACACAAACCTGGAGCAACAAAAAACTTGTGCCACAACACTTAGGGAAATAAAAAACTATGCTATAACAGAACAATATGCATACGTACTTAGAGAAATTAAAATCTAGGCTAATATTTTATAAGGGCGAGGAATTTTTCCTTTTAGTAGCAATGTTTGAGATGGATCCCATTCACTGGGATATGAAATTCTTCGTCATCTAATCTAGCCAACCAAAAGGCATTACTACTTGTGCACCTTATGATTAGGAAAGGGCCACTACAAATGGCATCAAACTTGGAATGTTTTCCTGGTTTTTCCCAATCAACATCCCTTTTTAGAACTAAGATCCTTATTCTTGCTTTCTTATCAAAGGTCTTCTTGATCAATGTTTGATCCTTCTCCATGACCTACATTGCATGCTCTCTTGCCTCTGCTACTTCCATTAGCTCTGCATACCTAATTGCCATAGGTTCAAACTTGGCTAGTTCCAACTGTTTCATGAGCTCCAAAGCAGGAAACTCCAATGATATGGGAAATATTGCCTTTTTCCATATACAAGCTTGTATGGGGAGCTACATGTGGACCTTTTGGATGTGATCCTATCAGGCCATAGAGATGATTTGAGCTTTGTATGCCAAGTTCTCTTGATTTTCATCAAGATTCCTTCTGATAATCCTTAGCAGGTTCTTATTTGTGGACTCTTCTTGGCCATTACCTTGAGGGTAATAGTTTGATGAAGTGTTGAGGTACACACCATTCTTGACTGCCCATTCAGTGATCCTTTTACCAAGGAATGCCAATGCATTATCTGATATAATGGTGGCAAGGACTCCAAACCTGGTGGTTATTCCTTCATAGAAATCCAAGATATTGGATTCATTTGCTTCTTTTAGTGCCACTGCTTTAGTCCACTTGGTGAAATAGTCTTGTGGCTGTAAGTATCCACTTGTGGCCTTGGCTTGAATTTGGGTTAATCACCCCAATGAAGTCTAGTCCCCACTGCATGAATGGCTGATCCACTGAAATGGGATGAAGGGGCAGGGCTGCTAGCTTCTCCTTTCTTATGAAGAATGCACATTTTTTACACTTCTTGACCCATGAGTAGCAGTCCCTGAACACTATAGGCCAATAATAACCAGACTTCATGATGATCTTGAGAGCTGTTACTCGAGGAGAAAAGTGGCCTCCTATGCTTCTCCATCATGGAACTCATGCAACACCCTCTCAATTTGGCATGTCCCAATGCACCTCAATAGGACACTATTGATATCCTTTTTAAACAAGACACCATCAATAAGTACATATAAGAATGGCTTGTAGTCTGAAGTATCTTCAATCTTTGCTTTGTTCCATTCTAGGGGGCACAAACCTGTTTGGAGGTAATGCACCAAGGCTTGGGTCCAACATGTAGTAGGTGCATCATTAGTTGGTTGTCTCTTGATCATTTTGTAGAAATATGACAGCCTCTTTTCCACCCTCTGACTCAGCCTGTTGCTTGGAGGTGAGTTGTTCACATAGACCCTTGCCTTGAAATAGTTTGGTCACCTTGATCTCAATGTCATATTCCATTACTCGGGTGATCCAACTTGCTCTCTTCTCATTTAAGTCCTTGTTCAGGAGAAAATCCTTGACAATGGCATGGGACACTAGCAGTTGAATCTTATTGTTTGAGACCAAGTGTCTAAAATTCTTCAAGCTCCTAATAATAGTAAGGGCATGTTTTTAAATGAAAGAGTATTTTACCTCGTAGTCCTCCAAGCTCTAGCTGAAGAAGGCTATTGGTTGTTCTAAACCTTCCTGATTGGGCTGGACCAAGATGGCTGAGATGGTGTCTGACCCTCCAAAAGCATATAGTATGAAGTCTTTTGAGAAGTCTAGGTTAATAAGAGTTGGAGCCTATGATATTGTGAGTTTGATGGCCTCAAAACTCTCTTTGCCTTCTGTTGTCCATTTAAATGCAAGACTCTTCTTTAACATCATTGTTAAAGGCTTCACAAGAGTGGAAAAATTAGGTACAAACCTACAAACAAATTTTATCCTCCCCAAGAAGCTTTGGAGATATTTTTTGTGTTGTGGCAATGGAAGTGTCTGGATGGCTTCCACCCTTTCAGGATCAATTGCCAACCCTTTTCTCAAGACAATGTGGCCCAACAATTTCCCCTCATGAGCTAGGAACACACACTTATTTGGGTTCAGTGATACTCCGAACCTCCTACACCTCTGAAACACCTTCATGAGGTGGAAGAGATGGTCTGCAGTATTCTTTGAGAAGACGCTGATATCATCTAGATACACCAGGACAATATTGTTGATTAGGCCTTTGAATGCCATGTCCATAGATCGCTGAAATGTTGCTCCAACATTTGATAGTCCAAATGGCATCTTCTTATAAGCATATGTTCCCCATTTGGTGGTGAAGGTTGTCTTGAATTGATCTTCCTCTTTCACCATTATCTAGTTATAGCCTGAGTATCCATCTAACAATGAAAACCTCTCAGAACCAGCTACAACCTGTAAGATCTGTTCCATTGATGGAAGTGGATAGTGGTCCTTGAGTGATGCTATGTTCATGATCATGAAAGTCCACACACAGTCTGATTTCTCCATTGTTCTTCCTCACAGGCACCAAGTTTGCAACCCAACTCGAATGCTTGATAGGAAAGATGATACTGGCCTCAATTAGCATGTTCAACTCTTTCCTCATGAGAGGCTTAATGTGAGGATTTACTGGCCTCTTGCTTCTGTTTGAAAGGCTTAGATCTTAGATCCAACTTGATGGTATGTTGTGCCAACTTTGGATTGAAACCTCTTAAATCTTTATAAGTCTAGGCAAAGACATCCAAGAATTCTTGACAAAGTTGAATAAACTCATATTTTTCTTGTTGAGTGCTTACCTTGCCAATCTACAACGTTTTGCCTTCTTCTATGAAAATGGGCTCTGAATCCTCACCTTTTACCTAGATATTCACCTTCTCCTTTCGGAATTGGTCATTTGGGTTAAAGATTGATTACAAAGTGACAAGACCCTTTGGTAATTTGTTGGTCCTCAGTTGCACCACTTGATCGCCATACTACTGCTCCAATCTGTCTTGGTTCCTAGAGGAGAACTTGGCTTCTTCTTGTAGAAATTTGACAATTTGTTGATCATTTTCGAAGACTTGCCAACTTGTGTTGTTGTCTAGGATAGCTGGCCTCACAACCAACTTGATATAGGGCTGAGATTTATCACTCTTGATACTCTCCACAACGTTTAAGGCTGCCCCAATTACTGCCAATCTGTCTGCTACTTCATTCTTTTTCCTTAGGATGGAATTGATGTTGAATGCCTCAAAAGCCTCACTGAGGTCCCATATCCAGGGCTTGTAGCTCTTTGGCAGATCGTTCTTAGTAGCGTTTTATCCTCAGACCTGATTAACAACTAGTTAATTGTCGCCAAACACTTATAAATTCTTTATACTCCTTTTCCTTTCCTAATACAATCCATGGACCAAAGCCTCATACTCTGTTGTGTTGTTTGAACAGGAAAATTGGAAATAGAAAGCTGAGTAGTATTTCATACCTTGGGGGAAACAAGCATAGCTCCTCCTCTGGATCCTTGCCTACTTCTTGAGCCATCAAAGAATAATTGTCATACTTCATTGTCATCTTTATGTTCTGGCTTAATGATGTCCAGAAGAGGGTGATCCTCCTCATGTAGACAGTAGACTCCTAGCTCAGATTCCTCCATCTATTTATAGGGGTGAAAAGCATGCCTCTTATTTGCCCACTCATTGAGGGTCAAGTCTGGGATATACCCCACCTTGGTATCTACTTCACAAGTGCTTGGGAGGTCTTTCTGATCAAAGGCTAAACAATTGGCATTGATTGAGATGGGTAAATAAGACTCAATATGGTAATCGGCAATGGGTTCAGACCTAATTGTAGCCTTAGCTCCTTACCTTGTTCTAAAGAGCATGTGTGACCAATCAACAGACAGATAGCCCCCAATCTTAGCAGTGAAGTCTCTTGACAAACACAATACAAAATGTGGTAGCAAGTCTATGACTGATACATTCTGCAACACAATCACATTGGGGTAGGCATGCAATGTGAAGCTCAAATATTTTATGACTCAAATAGTTGTCATTGCTATCCCATTTAATTGCACTACCCCCTAGAGATGAATTCGTATTGAAGACCTAGTTGATCGTCTATTTGCTTTGGCATTACAGAGTTGCTTGCTTCCGAATCAATCATGTAATTATGTACCAATTTGCCCCCAATGATCAATGAAACATAGAATGGAGGGGGCTTCAAATTCTTACCTCGTTGTCCTCCATGGTTTCCCCCAGTCTGGGCTACATTGGTAAACACCTTCTCTTGTTGGTTAGGGGGTTGATTTGAGCTCAACCAATTGGCCATAACAGTCTACAACAGATCTCTCTGTCCTAGAATGGCTAGTGACACCCACATTTAAATGTTCACATTTGTCTTCTTCATTTGTTCAATGATGTTAAATGAGCTATCATTTTGTTGCCCCTTGCCTGGTACATTTTTCTCTTGCACATGGGTTGTTACAACTGGTGCCTGAGTGGGTTTAGAAGGTGGCTTGGACTGGATCTACATATTGGGAGTTACATTATAAGTGCCAATACCTTATGGAGTAATGGAGAGTTAAGGATTACCTGAGTTTGGTTATTGTCCTTCTCCAATTTTCCTTTTCTTGGACCGTGTATTGGTAGCTACACTTCGAGAAGGGGATTGATCCATCCCACATAAGTCTTCACCTACCAATTAACAAGCATAGTTTCACTCGGAGATGCTTCTTGTTGAACTCCTTGTTGCTGATTTTCTTCTTGGCTGGACTCTTGTAACACACCAATGGTCTATACCATCAAACCCTGGTTTAGTGCACCATTAAAACACATTGATTGGTTATGGGGCTGATTACATGGGAAACACCAATCATATTCTTGTGCCATATTGTTTTGTGTTGGAACCAAGGCCCTTGATGTTGAAGTTTTGTTTTGATCATATGACTAGAAGGGCCTAGCAGCTTGAGGTTGTCCTTGATTTTGGTTCTAATTTGCAACCTAAGCTGGTGGCCTATTTTGTTGATACAGGGTTCTATCCTGATACTGAGTCTGAGGTTGGTATGGCCTAGAACTTTGAGTTTGTTGCCTTTTGATAGTCACTAGCTCATTCCCTAGGTTCTACAGTTGTTTAATAACTTCTTGAATCTCTTTTGAGGTGCTATAGGATGAGGTGGAGGATTCATCTGAACTTTGATTCCTAGGAGTAGGTATAGGAGCTAATGTGGGTGTCTGACTAGTACTTAGATCTCCTAGTTCTGGGTATAGAGGCATGGGTGGCCTAGGAGCAAGTTTTTCAGCCTGAATTAAACAATTTTCACTCTTACAGAAATGTTATAGGCTGCAGGTAAGGTGGTGCCTCCCATGGATTGAATCATTAAAGCAATATCAACATTTAGAGCTCTAAGAAAGTATAAGAAAGCACCTTCATTTGTGGGCCTTACAGCCAATGGAATCCTATCCCATGTCCTTTGAAATATGAGTTTGAAATCTGTCAAATGCTTGCTAGGGGCCCTCTTAATTGTTTTCAGTTGCTCCAACAGGGATAGATTATCTCCCTTCTCTCCAAATTCATCATGAAGAGCTCTGCACAGATGGTCCCAAGTTTGAATAGAGCCTGTTGTTAGACTCCTGAACCATTGTGAAGCTTTAACCTTGAGTGAAGAGGCTAGTAACTTGACTGTAATGTCCATCTTAGTGATCTCATGAATTGCACAAACATTTGCAATGTCTTGAATGTGGTCACTAGGAGAAGTCTAATTTTCTCTAGTGAAATATGGTATGCTCTTTAATGCTACCACTGGGATTGGATTTTGTGCATTGAGGGCGAGTGGGCTGTTACCAGTGAAATTGACATAAGGATTTGGTTGTGCCATCCTGATTGGTTTGAGAACCCTTGTTGATTGAATGAACGGTCTACCAGGGGGAGGTGTTGACAAGGTTTTGTTTGGTGGAGATGGAGACCTCTGGACTCTTCTCCTTCTTCCCCTTCTATTTGGGGACAAGTGTAGATAGACAAATAGTCCCTCCTCTCTGGTTTGTGACCTTGTTTGTATTCTTCTCATGACCTTATTTGTATTCTTCCCCTTCTGGAAGAGTTGTATTCATTCTATTCCATCCACTATTTACATCTTACATCTAGTTATTGTTTGCGGCTTTGGCGTCATTAGCATTAGGGAACCCTAGGCACATCATTACACACATAAAGCACATAGAACTACATCAGGTCTGAGATGTAGTGCAATGCTCAGTAATAAGTCCATCCATTTGACAAATGAGGAAACTATGACCCATTCATTTGCATCTTTATTTTTTAGGTTTTGATACTTTTGTGTGGGGTTTTGTAGGAGATTATTCATTAGATATCTACACTGACACTGGCGAATCAAGTGACACCAACCTAGTCAAAGGCAA
This sequence comes from Taxus chinensis, assembly GCA_019776745.2. Taxonomy (NCBI): domain Eukaryota; kingdom Viridiplantae; phylum Streptophyta; class Pinopsida; order Cupressales; family Taxaceae; genus Taxus; species Taxus chinensis. Next base: position 571,084,691 of record CM034149.1, on the reverse strand, counting down.
AGCATTACGAAGGTTTACCAACCCTATTAGATTTGGTTTTTGAGTCATTCGGTAGACTAGAGTGCCCATATTCTAGACCAAGTCGCCCATAGGCACCCATGTACTCCTCCAAGCATCCTAATCTGGCCAAATCTACCACTCCTGTAATTTTCTAAGGTTCGTCATTATATTCAGTTCTGCCAACACATCACTTTTTCTTGTCCTGGATTACTTTGAAGTAAGTTATTTTCAGTTTAGTACCCTTTCACTCCTATTTCATTTATTTCATTTCATTTAAAATATTAAATAAATTATCTAGCATCTATAATTCAGTATATTCCAGTTATTACATTACTGCATTTCTTAGATTATTACTAAAATTTAAGATTTTAGTTAATCAGTTTTGGTAAACCCGTACTTTAGAACATTTTTGCCCTAGGATTCATTTCAAACTTTAATGGCTAAGGATAACTCTTCTCCTTCTTGGCCCATCATGTCGCACTTTAGTGTTAATCCAATTTATGATGAGGTTGTTATCGCTGAGCTCACAACTCTCTATAGTAATGCTACTATACCAAATCATATTCAACAACAACTCTTAGACAATCAACCATATGTAACTATTAGTTTTGAAAATTCTCCCATTGGAATTAGTATTTTTTAGGATCCGATAGCCTTCAGTCATTGTACACCATGTTATGTGGCTAATAGTGATCCTCCTGTTGACCTATCTAAGGATAATCTAGATGATTCTCTTATTGATTACATGTTAGGTCTTGACAATAGCTCTCACATTGATTCTCCTCCTCATCAAACCACTACCATGGCTACATCTCACAACTCTCCTACTTCTGATATTTCTTCTCCTAATCTATCAAATACTAATTCACATACTCCTTCACACTATGTTGATGATCCACTTAGTGACATACTCATATCTAAGTCACTTTTTGATTATGAGGACCCAATTGATAGCCATGATTTTACTACTTTTCATATTGTTGATTCTGAATCTCCTACTCCACTTTCTCCTGAGGTTATATTTAGCATAATGCATGAGGCACCTCCATCTATTAGTTCTTCTACTCCTATCATTTCATCTGCTCCTAACACTTCACCTACATTTGTTAGTTCGTCTTCTATTATCGCGGTATCTCCATCGGTTGCTTTACCTTCTAAGGATGTTTTTGATGCTAGTCTTAATTTTGTTATGGATATTCCATCTCCTTCTCTGACACCTACCCCTAGGGTGCCTTTAGAATCAAAATCTCCTTTATCTTCTCTTAGGTACCTATGATTACTCATAATGGCAAGTTACAACCGCTTAATACATTGTTGCCATTTGTTGATATTCCTTCATAGGACATTTTGTCTCTCATGCATGTCGTATGACAATTACAATCTCATGTTCAGTCACTCACTTTAGAAAGTATGGCCTATTATGCTCTAATTGATAACAACTCATTACATGGTAACCCTATTCTTAAGAGGATCCACAACTCTGCATTTCCTAAGGACTTTATCATTCCTACATTCACATGCTTTGACGGTACCGGTAACCCTCACCTACATCTCTCACATTACTGCATGGTTATGGCTTCTTATTCTAATGATAGATTATTGCTTAAGGCCTTTCGACATAGTCTTACTGATGATGCATTACGATGGTACACTCATCTTCCATTTGGGTCTATTAGTCCTTACAATGATATGGAGAACGTCTTCCTCCATCATTTTATCATCAATAATGGCCCTAAAGTTACTTATGATCATATACCTACTTTACATCAAGGTGCATCTGAGCCTGTAAGGGATTACATTTTATGATTCAATGTTTGTATGCATCAATTAGTATTCTAACCTATTGATCTTGAGAAGGAATTAAACTTTTGTCATGGTTTAATTCCTATTCTCAAGCAACAGTTTCAATTTGATACGTGTGAGTCATTCATACTCTTATATTATAAAGTCATTGACCTACAACATGATCTTCTCTCAGCACATATTATTGATCCTCCACTTCCTCCTACTACTATGGTATCATCTAGTTGTCCTCCATTGCCATCAGTTGAGCATCCTACACAATATCCATCGCTACCCAGCAAGCAAGCTCAACCTACTATATCACAAAAGCATCCTTCTCCTCCTTCGTGACAAACTACTTCTCCATCTACTCCATTTGTTTCACCTGAGCCATTACACTTCTCTCATCACACTTGACCACATGATGTGTTGCATGTTTTACTTAATGAGTGTCTAATTCACTTGCCCTATAATTAACATCATCCACAACATCAACGTGATCAACCTTATTGTAATTATCCTCACATCAATGCCCATAGTGACAATGATTGCTTTGCCCTTCATGATAGATTGTAATAATTAGCGGATAATGGCATCATTTCCTTTGGCTCTCGCTCACATGAACAGACCATCTCTCTTCTGCCTCGTCAGTGTGTTTCTACCTGCATTGACTTGTATTCTCCATCTAATGCTAAGGTTATTATACGTCCACTGCCACATGTTGTCACTCATGCGCACTCTCTACCCTGTCCATCCATAGTTGCACCATTGCATCCACCAGTCCACTCCATCCATCTCATCCACCACATCATGATTTACATCAGCTGCCAAATCCCTCCACAGTCTCCCATCCCACCACTGATCCACCTGATATTCAGTTTGGTTCATACACTCACACTGCTTTCATGCCACATGCTTCCACCGCTTCGTGCCACATTGGTCTTTGGTAGGTGATTACTATCACCTTACCCCCTAATGACGCACTTGTGTTCTTATAGTTCTTACATGATTATTGAGGGATTTTCTATAAAAACCTCTCATCAAGTGCTTCATCAATTCATCTAGCACACTCAATCATTTCCTGATGACACACTCTTGCTTTACGTGGTTCATTCTTGACTGTTGAGGGGTCTTAACTAAATGAACCTCATCATCTATATTTTGGGGGCATCACTAATCCCCCCCATGTTCATAATAATAACATGTGGGTCATTTTATTAGTACATATTAATCAATCATTTCCCACAATTTTAGTTACAAAATCACACTACATACATTGTCCATCATTGTCCACACTATATCATCACCACATTACGTATTTTTGTCTACCATCATTTTACTAAAAATCTCAATTAACAACCATAAACAATATCCACCACATTACATAAATTACAACAATAATCACAGGATCATACGCCATTAATCAAATTATACTACTAATTACACATCACAAGTGACATTCAATACAATCATTCACAAATCATATCTCAAAAAGTCACATTCTAACATTCATGTATAACGAATATAATCATCAAATGCCACTAACATCATACATATATCGAGTGCAATCATAGTTACAAAAACATCTCATCACTAGGGGGTAATGACCCTACATAATATACATCATTATAAATCAAATCTCGTCATCACTATCACTCTTGGGTACTACGAGAACCCTATAACTAGATGCCTCCCCACTAACTCTATGTTATTGATTGTGACCTTGATACCTCTCAACCTACCTCCACAATAGTGTAACCTCGGTAGAGTGATCTGAGAACTGACGTTATAACTCAACATAACGTGTAAATACATCTTGTGCTAATGGACCGCCACTTGCTGCCTCTCTGGCTTGTTGAGTCTCCTCGCGGGCCTCATCTCTCTCATTCAACAAGACTGTGCATATTGTTGTTGTTATGGCCACCAGATCAAACAAATGGGCATGCTCACCCGTGATGTCATCTATGTGCTCTAGTATCCCTCCACGTGCCAATACGTCACTGGGCACATTTCATCTCAATGTGTGGATGGATGTGTCCACTATCAAATACCAATACACATCACCTACAAAAAAAACCAAACAACATACATTAGACAAATGATAATCATAATATAGGCAAGTGAAAAAACCTACAACATAATTGTAAATACTCACGCTCAGATTTCACCACCGCTATAGGATCAGGGCATCTCCTTGCTCCTCTACCCTCCTCCATGTGTTACTCCCTCTGCCTCTGCGAACACGAGAAATAGGAACACTAGTCTTTGTGTTACCCACCATGCTCGGTATGCCTCTGTGCATCCCACATCATCTCCATCTACTCACTCTATTAGAGGATCTACCTCGTTTGGCCCTAGGGATACTAGTTGCTTCGTTGTCGGCCCCAATCTAGCTCCAACCCTCTTAGGTGCTCTAACCTCCCTCAACCACACATATGGCTCTAGGGGCACATCTCGAGCCATACCAAACTAGCTCGATACCCTCTCCATCTAGAATAACTCGACCACCCATGGAAATAGATACTCCAACCACATTGTCCTCCACATACACAGTAGCTTTATAACATCCTTTGGTCATCCCCCATAGTCTCGGTATGGCCTCCATATCACTGTCTCAGGCCCCATACGATCTATAAGTTCTTTATAGGTATCTATATCCAATTTGTGTCCATGCATACCAATCCACGTCCTCACATATATGTCAGGTCTAGCCCACTCTACTCTATGACCTCCTATTGGCCTCAACACTGCTATGTGCTCATAAGCCCACACATGCAATAATGTTATAGCTCCTATACCACCTTCGTGCTCCTCCTGGGTGAATTTGTACTAGTCTCTGTATAGGTGGGCCAACACACAATGTGCCTACACATATCTAGTACCCTCCTCTTCAATTCAAGAACATATGTCCCACATCTTATATAAGATGCCTACACTACTTCCCTCAACGACAATAAATGACACAATGACAATTGTTATGAAATTTCGCAAGCGCGGAACCCCATACCTCAAAATGGCATCCAAACTGATATGGGCCTCGACAGGTACCCATGTCCCCATAAAATACCTTTGGGCATCTCTCATCTACCTCTCCATGTTCTCCACTACCATGACACGTACCCTCTCCCCAACAACTGACAACCTCAATATACGATACACATCCTCCAATGTAACGATCATCTCCCCCATAGGAAACCAAAATGTATAAGTATATGTGTTCCATCTCTTACATAGTTTTGTCAACATAGGCATATTATGGGGCACATCCCCATCTGTGTTATGTTCCATAGACCGGCATGGTCCATGACCTCCCAATCGTCATCCGATAAACCCAATCCAAGCAAAGTACTCAAATGACGACCCCCGCAAAACTCCCTCAAGTGGATATCCCTCTACACACCACAAAACAACAACAAACACAACGTTAGAACACTATATGAATCCAAACACACTCGTTTACAACATTATTATACATCCAAAATAACATTTCCATCATTCTACACTAAATACACCCTCTATGGATTGGGGTGCCCAAAAGTAGTACTGGGGCGCCCAAGAGCAAGACACCAGTGCCCAAGTTTAGATGCTTCTGTCCCAAAGGCCATTAACACCTTCACCTCTCTTGTCTAGCTCTAAAACACCAAGAACATTAAAAATATTAACTTTGTGAAAATTTGATAAAAACAACTGTTACACACACATTTTCCGAAAAAACATTGCACTTACGAACTCCCCCATCGTACGTGATGCCACCGCGGTTACCACCATCTCAAATCAGCTTGGTTGTTCACTAAGCCAAAAGTAAGCATATTTTCACACTTAGCGCTCACTCTCAAAATTACGTAAAAGACAATTGAAATGGCTAATCACATTTTCACCGTCTTACTTATAATTACTTTACATCACAAACTTTACTTCCCCTTTCGCTGAAAGGGGGGCATACAATTGGGGTCATTCTATAATTCCCCTTACGATATCATGCGTCAAACCAACACTACCAATTAGACAATTCCAAACAATTACTAACACACTATGTGACATTTCACCATCGATCCCCTTAATGAGCTAACTTAGGGGCAAAAAATGTAAATCCTCCACATGCAATACTTCATCAATTTCTAACGATTCCCCCTATTGACCTAACTTGGGGGCAACAAACACAATTTTTCTCTATATGATATTTCATCAATATCTATCGATTCCCCCTAATGACCTAACCTAGGGGCACCTAGCGTAAAATCTCTCTAGGAGTAACCAATCGAAATCAATCAATTAATCAATTCGCTAGCACATTCAAGTCTCTAACTTTCGAAATCACATTATTTAAATGATACAATACAACACATGCAACCTCTAAGATGACATAGCTTAGGAAGGCATTCTATATTTGGCATTTGCTTCTAGATGACCTAACTTGGAAGCCATCATACATTTTGCATTTGCTTCTAGATGACCTAACTTGGAAGCCAACACATTGCGGCGAAACCCATGGAGTGGGGGCAAACATGCCTTTCCTATACCACTCCTATATGGGTCAATTGTTTGATTATTATTTTTTGGATCCAAAAACCACAAAAAGCTTGATCTAAGTCCATCTGCAGTGCCTAGATCTTAAGGATGTAGTTATAGGTTGGAGAATAACGCACCTTTCTCCCTACACTCTTCCTCTGGTGGCAGGATGCCCAAATCCTCTGGTCAATTTTCACATACGTGTAACTGGGTTGGGAATTGATCACTCCTTACCCCATCATATCATCATTTGTAATCATCAATAATTCAACATTACAATCATCACTCTCATTTAGTGCACTTCAATGTGATATTACGTTTCTCGCTACGCTGCATGGATCACCACGTTGATATATGGTTCGACACACTATATGGTTCATTCGGTACACTTTTTCTACCACATCTGCGCATTCTACTACAACACGAACTTCTTTGGATTTCTCGCAGGTATGCATCTTTATCTACTTTATGTTACCGAGCTTTCCGCTCACCAATATAAAGTGGGGGCAAATTTAGTCACAAAATCATGCACTTACTACTATAATTATACCACCAAGTATGTTGTTTTATATATAGATCTTGAGTAAGAAAAGTATTCACTAATGACCCATCCTCTAGTCTTGTCATTAGTCTAGTTGGTCATTGTCATTGTGTGTCTTGCATATTCATCACTTGCTTGCACAATTCTGGTCGTCTCTTGGTGAGTCTTAGCTATTGTTGTTCACTTAGTTGTCGTCTATAGTCTTTGACTAGGGTGCCTAGGAAGGGATTGGGGCGCTTTGAGCTCCCTGGTCCTCATTTTTGGGTGCCCTAGTCCTGGTCGCACCTAGTTTTAATTTAGAACTTCAAGGTTGATCTTTATGGTTTGTTCTCCCATTCCCCTAGGCACTAATCAACATGTCGGGTCATTAGTGTTGAAATTTAAGCAAGAGATCCCTATATAAACACAACATACCCACTATCTTAAGGGGGGACTATTTCTACTAAGGGTTAGTTATCTACATAAGGCAAGGGACTGCATTTGGGCACTATTCTACATCACACACTACATAGGAAGGGTTGTATTAAGTCTATTCCATCCACCATTTTCATCTTACATCTAGCTATTGCCCGTTACTTTGGCGTCATTGGCATTAGGGTACCCTAGGCACATCATTGCACACACAAAGCACATAAAACTACATCAGGTCTGAGATGTAGTGCAATGCTCATTCATAAGTCCATCCATTTGGAATTTGAAGACAGTCTGGCCCATTCATTTACATCTTTCTTTTTTAGGGTTTGATGCTTTTGTGTGGGGTTTTGTAGGAGATTATTCATTAGATATCTACAACGACACCAACGAATCAAGTGCAACACCAACATGGTCAAAGGTGAAGCATTATGAAGGTTTAGTAACCCTATCATATTTGGTTTCTGAGTCATTTGGTAGACCAGGGTGCCCATATTCCAGACCAGGGCACCCACAGACACCCATGTACTCCTCTAGGCGTCCCAGTCTGGCCAGATTTGCCACTCTTACAATTTTTTGAGGTTCATCATTATATTCAGTTCCACCAGCTCATCACTCTGTCTAGTCCCAGATTACTGCGATGTAAGTTATTTTTAGGTTAGTACCTTTTCCCTCCTATTTCATTTTATTTAAAATATTAAATAAATTATCTAACATCTATACTTCAATATATTCCAGCTATTACATTATTGTACTTCTTAGATTATTACTAAAATTTAGGATTTTAGTTAATCAGCAGGAGTGAGACCTCGTCATGATGATAAGGAGAAGGAGGTATTGGACAATCGTGGAGACGGTGAGACTGTCGTGGAGAGGCATGGGAAGCCAGGTATGTGTGATATGATGTTATTTTGATTATTCTTGAGAAATAGGTTTGTGCCATATGGATTATTTGAGTAACACGTGCCATTTTTGGATTTCCAAAAGTAGACAGTGGAGGAGTGGCACTCCCTAATTGAGAGTGCCCACCATGAGATCTTGGATCCTGTGTTAGATCTCTAGGATACTGCAGTGATGGTGGATCCATCAACACCATCAATGGGAGATTCAGTGAGCTCGTTTTAGTTGGTTAGAGAGGCATCCCAAACACTTTGAAGATATCGAGATACATAGGCTTTGCTAACTACTAGTAGCATAGATGTGATGTTGTAGAGTTTATTGCAATCACAAGCAACCCTGGTTCAGGAGCAGGAATCTCACCTATCTTATGCCCAAAGAGTAACAAAGAGGATTACTTTGTTAGAGACACAACTGGCAAGAGTAGAAGGAGAGGCTTTCGGAGCCTGACCAGAGCTTGATCTAGGGTAGAGTCCCTAACCTGCACAACTAAAGATACCAACATGACCCCATTAGCTCAAAGCATTTATAGACCCCCACAGAGGGTGAGGGTGTTTGAGCCACTTTGCAGGTGGGCTAGATCCATTTTGTATGATTTTGTCGATGTATAAAATTGATTCGATGTGTGTGTGTGTGTGTGTGTGTGTGATGATGATGATGATGATGATGATGATGATTTCAACGATATTTGGATGTTTAATGTTTGTTGTGTGTATGTTGGTTTGTTTATTGTTTTCTTTCTTTCTGCATTTATGCATGTGATGATACCATGGTACTTAAGAATACTGATATTGTGATTAGATATGTAAATTAGGTGAAAGAGGGATCAGTAAGACAACCCAATCCACACGATGTGAAGGAGCCAAGAGGTGGAACAAGGCCAAGACATCCGATAGTAGGATGTTAGGGCAAAATTGGGTATAGAAATCCAAGCAAGGCCATAGACCTTAGTGAGGATGCATCAAATACCGTTCCAATAGGAAAGATCAGGGTGAATCGAAGCAAAAACAGGTAGAATCGAGACCGAGGCACTCCAATGGTAGGAGAAACTAAGGCATGCATGGTGATCAATCCAAGTGGAGCAGACAACCCAAGCAAGGATGTAATGAGATATTTGAGATAGTGTAAAAACCTAAGGGCGATCAAGAGCCCAAGTGAAGGAAAAAGGTGGTGTGTAAAAACCAAAGTGGGGGCTGAAATCCAACGTGAAAGTGAGGTTCCAGGCCAAAGGAGGAAAAATAAGATGTAATCAAGGTACTATAAATAACTAGCCACGAGGGGCAAAAGATCACAATGTATTAGTAATGATATCACCAACTTAATTTAAGATGTGGCTTCTATCACGAGTCATGAGGTCCTCAATGGAATGATGTGTAATAACGACTTGTCGATGAACTCAACTATCGTGGTGAATAAGATGTCATCAATCCGGTCCTCTAGCTAGGTGAGAATGTTGTGTCGGGTGTCATTCATGGAGGAACAAGGATTGAGGTGAGGCGGTGGTCCATAAGTAGGTTGTGGTCTAGTCGATCAAGGGGGAGGTGGTCGGTTCCAAGAGGAATCGGCCCCGCGTTTCTGGTTGCGAGAAGAAGTTTTAGGAACGAGACACTTGCTATGCAAAACCTGAAACTCGACGTTGGCATGCGCATAATACCCATGATGAGAGTAAAAGAAGGAAGCTAATAACATTTTTGGTTTAGTTACATTTGACCTCAACTTCAAGCTTCTTCATGTGACATTGGTAGGCTCTACAATCAGAAACATCATGCCCCGGAGCCTCGTGCCATGTGCAATACGACTCAATCGTGGGGGACTGAGGAGCCATAAGGGTAAGAGGTAGGAATGGGAGTCTCATAGGTTGTAGAGGGATAATGAGAGTATCTGAGGAGGACACCAATGTAATAGGTGAAGAAGGTACTTATGGAGCAATATGTTGCTTGGTCATCGAAACACAATAGATAAGATCATCACCCATAAGATAATCAGATTTGTAGTCAAAACCTGTGACCCAATCATCCGCTTGTATAAGGGAAAATGGGTCGGCTAGGTTGATGATAGTATGTGGAAAGGTAGCGACTTGAGAAATCACACTTCGACTACGTAAGTATAAGTAGCTACTTAAAATCAACTTAAAATCACAACTTAAAATCAACCTAAACTTTCCCACGTCTAAAATATTATGAGGCCTTTTAGTCGAATATTAAGAGAAAACCACCCAAGGAAAACCTCTTCGCAATTTTGAAGTAGGTATTTAACCCAGTGACGCTGACCATTGTCTGAAACAGCCAGTTTTACTCATTGTAAGCAAGGCATTCGATCCATCCTCGATTTTTGAAATACCCAACGAAAAATCTTCTTCATTCACAACTGCTCGTATTCTTTCCCTAACCGCGAACTCTACTGGTTTTGCCCCGTTTTCTCAATCAATTGGTAAGAAAGCTATTCCTTTCAACATTTTTTTGTGGTTTGTTCTTTTATTTGTATTATGCAGTGAATGATCGATTGCGAATGCCGCTACCTATTGTTTTACAACCAATATTGTTTTTCTTTGTTTCCGCAAGCAAAACCCTTGAGTGGGTTTCTCTGATATTTGGGTTTCCATGGTTTTTTTAGGTGCAGTGGCTTTTCGTTACTATGCTTATGAAATCGTATTATTTAGTGTTCGTATTAGACAATAAGGTTTGTGCTTCTTGAAATGGAAGTTAAGTAGTTGTAGGCTGCACTCGGAATATCTTTTCTTCTCTTGAAGGGTTTTTTTTGTGTCATGGTTATTTTGCCTCAGGCAGAGTTGAGGTAGATGTTGATCTATGGAGACTGATAAACACAACATGTTCATTATAATTTAGGGTTTGTTTAGTGCCATGACTAATCAGTCTTGAAACCCTAGATAGCTCTTGTATATAAGATCTTAGTTTGATTATATTGTTTGTAGGTATAGAATGAGGAGGCACAGCGCCAGTTTCAGCCCCCCAAGCAGGGGATATGGGGGAAGAGGAAGATCCCCTCCCAGAGGGCGATATGGCGGATACGGTGGACGAAGGGAGCCCAATACAAGCCTTTTGGTTCGCAATATTCCACGTGACTGCAGGTATGTATTTGTTTGGTTCTGAATGATCCAGAATTCCCCTTGTGCTTATTATTTTGATGTTCTAAATCATTTGACAAATACTGAATTTTGCATGGATATGTGATGTCTAATTAACGTGGCTATGTTTGTTGGTAGTTATTTGGTTGAGCTCCCTCTTTGCATGGCTGAACTTTTTTAAAGGATGTATTATCTGAACTTATTTTTAAAGGATGGATTATCTGTAAGGTTCTTTAAACTGTTTTTGTCTTATGTTTGAATGTTTGTTAGGGTTTTATTTGTTTCATTATTTTTGGTTCTTACTTGCAGGTCAGATGAACTTCGAATACCTTTTGAGCGATTTGGGCCATTAAAGGATGTTTATCTGCCAAAGGACTACTACACTGGGTAAGATATCACTTGGATTTGTGTGGGGTTTTTAATCTATTTGGATCTTTATGGCACATTCACTATATCGAGTAATCTTTATTGAAATGATTGTTGACTGCTAAAGATTTATTAGACTACTTTTAGTTGACTTCCAATCATCTCACAACAGATCCTGACCCTGTTCTGCTGGTTTGAATCTAATTTTATTTTTTGTTGTGTTGATCCTCTCCTCTGCTTTTATTGCTTTTTTATTGCGGCCATTACCATAATCCTTAATCAGATGCTTTAGCCCTTTTTGGAGTTTTTTTTTCCGACACCAGTATCATGGAGGGGTTGACGTATAGTTTGGGATCTTAATGAGTGTTTCCTTAGAAAAGGGTATTTTCTATGTTTTCTTAGTTGTCTTTAATAGAAAGTATTGTTTTTTGAAGTGACACTCAGGGTTATCCATATCTGAAGTTGCCATTGGTCCAAGCTCTCATTTAGTGAGTCAAAAAATTACTGTTGCCTAACATGTTGGATTCTTGAAGACTGTAGAGTTCATCTTCTGGGGTGAAGTGCCTGATGTTTGAAGACTTTTAAGATAGTTCACTCTAGAGTTCGTCTTCAGGGGAAGAAGTGACTTAATTTTGAAGACTTCTAAGGTAATTCACTTCAAATTGACTAATGATGAGTTGAAGATAGATCGTGGGCCAAATGAAGTGGTGTATACATAAGAAGATAGAATTTGGAGCAAAGTTGAGCCCCAGAGGTTCATGCAATTTCAAGTCAAGTCAATTGAAGAATTTGAAGTTTCATGCATGTATTGAAGTGGCGATCATAGTGACTGTAAAAGGTCAGCAACTAAGCTTGGATTGCTACATACTTTTATGTTACCTGCTCGCCCCTTTCATTGGAAGTCTTATCAAGATTTTCCTGGTATGTATAGACCAGTATAGTTGGGACATGGAGAGCATGAAAGGTGATTCCATTTGGCTGTTATGTGCCCATCTTTTGCTTGCAGGGCTTTGTTGTGTATGCCTGGAAGAAAGCGCTTGTTTGTGTGCATGTACAAAGCTTTTTTTTGTTCTATTCTTATCTAAATCTTGTTAGTCTCTTGAAACTGCAGGGAGCCTCGTGGTTTTGGTTTCGTGCAGTTTATGGATCCTTTGGATGCTGCAGAAGCCCAGTATCATATGGATGGCCAGTATATTGGTGGACGTGAGATAACTGTTGTACTCGCTGAAGAAAACAGAAAAAAACCTGATGAAATGAGAGTAAGAAGCAGAGCTAGGTATGCTTTGATTATTTATATAATTTCTAAAGTTTGTTTTCCTTCCAGTTATTTTTTAATAGTGTCTGTTGTAAGTATTGTTCTTCATAGAAAATGTCACACTGATTTAAGTAAATGTGAAACTATATTGTCAAACAGACCTCCACGAGGCTATGGACGCCACCGATCGCCTTACTATGGTATTTCCTATAAGATGTATTCCCTTAATTAGTTAACTGTATTGCATACTTTTATCTTGCTGTATATTCCAATTACTCACATTCGTAGTATCAGGCTCCTTTGGTTTAAGTTTTCAAAAAGCTAAGACAGGGCAACATCCTGATTTTTTAAAGATTGCCCATCTTTAGTGCTAAACATTTAATACAAGTTTATTTAACTAGGAAAATAAACTTACACAGAATTACCAGACCTTTTTACCAGCCGCTAAGAAAAGAACTGTATAAGACAAGCTTGGTTTCAAGAATGGAATTGCGAACATTTAATACAAGTTTACATTATTGAATAATCAAAGAACAATTGATGTCTCTTCCTGTCTCTAATTCTTAAGCCTCTCATGATAAGAAGCAGCTGGTAAAAAGTTCTGGTAATTCCTGGTTTCTCCTATTGTATTCATCTTTCCATTTTTTAAATTTTCTATGTTCAAATAATCAAGATACACTTGGAAGCATTTGTTAGGCATTCTGTTCAAACCCAATTGCATTTGGTGCTCCTGTTTACAGTCACTTTTGGCTCTAACATGTTTTAAGCTGAGAAGCACCGAAACGTCCCTGAGGGTCCCGTATCCATGGGAAAACGTTTTGGAAACGTGAAATGCATACGAAACGTGCCAGACGTTTCCGGAAATGTGTCCGCTGATTTTTCTAAGTTTTAAGCATCAAAACTTTAAAAAAAATAAAAAAATTAGCATTTAATACACCTAACTCTAATCTACCTACCTAGACTTGCTAAAGACACTTCCGAAAAGCTATATAATGACCTCTTGGGTCCATTCTAAATCACACTCTCATTTTCTCTCTTGCTAAATTCAGTTTTCACTAAACTAACAATTAGCATTGTGAAGAGCAAAGAGACATCAAGGAGCAGCTTGAAGGAAGAGAAAATATTTTGAGTGCTTTATCAATTATCTCTTATGGTCTACAAATTTACAATTATAAAATGAGTATTATGCATATATATATATTTTAATAATATATTGTACGGACATGTCCGGTAACGTTTCGTATCCAATGTTTTTTGAAAATTGCCGTTTCCGTGTTCCGTTTCTGTTTCCGTTTCCGTGCAACATAGGTTTTAAGTTTTAATGAGTAAACAAGTTGGATGTATTTGGAGCTTTCTTTGTTCCCGCCTCTGTTCCTTTTGTATTTGTTGAGTGTCTTATAAATCTTTCCTTCTCAAGGGTCTTGTGATTTTTTGAAATGTTATAAATTAAAGTTTACCTTGCTGCTGTTTGTAGCTCGCTCTCGATCACGATCACGCACACGTTCTCCTGGTTATCGCTCCACATCTCTCCGTAGTGGACGCCATTCGAGGTGAGGGGGCAGATGCATTTCTTGAGAGTTGGATTTTTTTGGGATTAGATGTAAACTATTGTTTTTTTTCTGGATATGCAGGTCATATTCTCCAGTACCAAGGAGAGGACACGAGCGTTCTGTTTCACCTCGTGAGAAACACCATAGAGCCCGAAGTACTACTCATGATAGAGCTCCGAGTCACTCTCCAGTTCGGAGGTCTTATTCTCCACAACCTTCTCGAGATGGAAGGAGGGGATCTGCTGGCAATGGGCATCATGATTCTGTGTAAGTTTATTTTCCTAGTTAAGTCCGGTAAAAATCTAGAGATCATAATATTTTATGTAGGTTTTTCAGTTGACTCTTAAGCCTCATGGCTTTTTGGTGCCATGTTTTAAATTTGTAGATCTCAATCTCGGTCACGTGAGAGAGATTCTACATCTCCAGTGGCACCTCGAAGACGTCGACATTCTAATTCTCCTCGTTCACCTTCAAGATCACTTTCTGGTTCCCGCTCAAGATCTGCTGATTAATTGCCAAGAGATTGAAGACGAAACAGGCAGTATGTAGACATTGTAAACTCATGTGAAACTCTGTTGTCACCAATTGGATTGATTGTGGAGACTTAATTTGTTTGCCTTTTGAAAACTGGTCTTTGGTAGATTCTATATCATAAAAGTAATCAAGTTTTTTTGCACAGAATGAGTTGTTTCATGGAAATGTAAATTTTGGTTTGCATTTTTCTGGTTGGATTATTTTGTGTTGTCATCTTGTTTTCACTCGTATATTTTGGTCTGTACAATACCTGCCCACTGCTTGCATCACTAATGGCACAGATACAAATTTCTTAAGCATAAGTTTCATCTTTTGAACTTGACTTTTTGATTTTTTCAAAAACCTGCATTAGTCACGGATTACCATCAATACAGAATACAGGTTAATGGAAATAACATTTTTGAGCTTCAGATAATTGTACAGCCCTAAGTTTGTAGTGCTTCAATCTAAGAATGCCGGCCAACAAAAATAATCATCTTTGATGACATGGCATGAAATTCTTTAATGATGTGATTTTGTGGCTTGTGCTTAAAAAGCACAAGAATTTTCCCATAGTTTTGTTGACCATGAATTATGTTCACCATGTTGTGATTGGTGCAAAGAATAATTGTACAGGCCTAAATTTTTGAATACAGGTCAATGGCAATAACATTTTTGAGCTTCAGATAATTGTACAGGCCTAAATTTGTAGTGCTTCAATCTAAGAATGCTGGCCAACAAAAATAATCATATTTGATGGCATGGCATGAAATTCTTTAATGATGTGATTTTGTGGCTTGTGCTTCATAAAAAGCACAAGAATTTTCCCATAGTTTTGTGACCATGATTCTGTCCACAATGTTATGATTAGTGCAAAGAATGAAGAAGATTGGCAAGGGTTACAATGAAATAGGTGTGCTCCTTGTTTGCAGGATGGCAAAATTGTGGATAATAAGTAAATGGAGAAAAAAGTTGGAGATGTGGTTTTTTTTTGGTGGTTTTGCTAGTTTGCTTAATATGCAAGACCCCGTATCTACAGAATTCAATATTGTTAAAAAGGGTGGGGCCTGAGTTCGCCATACCCACCTAGGTTTTAATCCCCTAGGCCCAAGGGGACCGGTTACCCTTGCATATATACAGCTGGTTGGGAGGACTCGCCCTGCATTAGCGCGCCACGAAGTGTGTAGGTCATTGGGTCACTAACTCCTGAAATATCTGAAAAAATAAAAATAAAAATAAAATATATTGTCTGGATTTGTGTAAAGCTTAATTCACTTTCGTATGCATAAACTTCTTAATTGACTCCATATTTCTTTTTCCATAAATTTAAATTTTCTTTTCTTTATTTGTATTTGATATTCTTCTATACAACGGTTTAGACATGGTTTCCAATCATCACTTTACAGCATTTAGTCCTTTGTAAACTCGCTGCTGAATGAAATGATAAAGAGAGATTGCATGGTAAATTAAGATAGGTTTCCAATCATAACTTTACAGCATTTAGTCATGTTGCTTGTTCCACACAGCTTTTGCCAACATCTTTACCATTTTGGTTGTTGCATGTTTGAGG
Source organism: Taxus chinensis (assembly GCA_019776745.2). NCBI lineage: Eukaryota > Viridiplantae > Streptophyta > Pinopsida > Cupressales > Taxaceae > Taxus > Taxus chinensis. The sequence continues at coordinate 571,068,212 of CM034149.1, read as the reverse complement.
CATTAACCAATATCCAACGATCCCCACCCCAAATTCGATATGCAATTCCTGGAAGGCTGTTTTTTAAATCGATATTTAGTTTTCATGTTTACCGATCATTCTGCTCTCCTCCCGTATTGAGAGTACACGAGCCTTCCATCAAGGCCGCTTTGGCTGGACTAAACAATTTACACCTAATTATTGAGACGTAAAAATGTTGTACTTATTAGCCCACTTTTATAGGGACAACCAGTCCAGTTAAGAGATTGAATACCTTCGGTAAATAATGTCACACCATAATCCAATGTGAACTAATATTAATGGTAATGGCAAGAATTATATAAAACATTTAATGTTACAAACTTACAATATAAGCAAGTGGGGACTAATGTCACTGGTAACATGATAATTAAAGTATGTCTTAAAATAAAATTAAAAAAAAAAAATATAAAATGTCACAACATAATCAAATGGAAGCCAATACCAACGGTAATGGGAAGGATTAAACACAATTGCCTTTAAAAATATAAAAACAAAAATTAGAGTTGGAGATGACCCTTAAAATAACTAAAATAAGTATTGGTGGCAATAGGTCTGGAACAATTTATCTTATGCATTGACCCAACGTTGGAGTCGGACATGGGATGTATCTTTGTCATATTCAACTTGCTTCAGTTTGGGCTTATCAAACCGAGTATGTTGCAGAGTTGTGTTCCTTCCCAAATGTAGCATCTATTATGTATAGAGGATGAATTTTTGAATGTAAATGGGGTCATGGATGAAGTATAAGAACAATATTTTTGTAGTCCTTATAGGGTTGGTCCCAACGGTATGTTGTTGTGTTGGTGACTAGGTCATGGGTTAAATTTTGATTTAAATGCAATGAAGTTCGCTGGGATGTTTGTTCGTTGTCGTCCGAGGATTAGTGAGGTGGAATCACCTTGCCAAAGTGCGTTTCGGTGTGCTAGGTTGTTGGGTCTCGCCTAGAGATGAGGGGTGCTTCATAAATCGATGTCTCAGTTATCAAAAAAACAATCCTTTTGTGGGATTTTATATGTGATATGATAAGGACTACTATTAGAGACATATATGGTTGAGGTATGACGAATATGTCAAGATACACGTGTAGTAACAACTATTTTGACACAAGATGCATGGAAAAGATAGTCATGCATTGGAGTGTACTACTAGTATATTGATCATGGTGAACAATACAAAGACTATAATTATTGGGATTTTGTGAGATGCGGAGCTGAATGTTATGTGGGTTAAATTTCCTATGTATTTCAAAGTAATAGAAAATTTTGAGAAAAATAATTATCTAGTGTTGTTGCGGGCATCGTTGGTGTTATGATAACCAATCAAATGTCATTGAGATTGTTGAATTATGAGTTTTAAGAGCAATGGTCAGAGGGTAATTATATTGTTGGATGACTTAATGACCTTTTGGGACCACTACATGTTGAGGGTGGGGCCATTGAGAATGAGATAAGTAATATCTATACGGTGATTATGCATGATAAGGAATAAGTGGACCCATATCAAAAGGGCAAGGTAGATTGGCAAAGAGGTGAATATGTGTAGGATACTATGAGTGTTTCTTATGAAAGGCGGGTAGTGGAAGAATATGAAGTAATTTTTAGAAAATGCATAAGAGTGATGAAGTGGTGCAAACTATAGACAACCGATTCGTAGTGAAGTGGTGTGTACATATCAAGAATAAACAACAGAAAAAGGAAACCATGAAATGGGTTTTAAAAATGGCATTGCATATTTAGAGGATGATGAGGATAAGCAAAGGGAGATTGGAAAAGTAGGTATGATGGGTCTCCATGTGTAAAGGTGAATGAGCGACCAAGAGGCATGTCTCCTGAAGGAGAATAAAGAAGTCCTTGCATTGAACCATATGATGCAAGACACTATCGTTTGAGAGTAGAAAAGGCTATGTGCATTAGGTTTGAGAAACATTATAAAAATCTTCTAGTTTGTACAAAATAGAAACTAGAAATCAATATATAAGACTTAAAACCGATCATTGAATTAATTGAAATCACTTGTAATGTTTTTAGGCATTGAACAATCTTGTTACATTTATTTACAACATGAAATTGGTCATGATCATACTCCCTGGGAGGAGTTGACAAGTGAACTACATTGAACTACAATAGTAAATTAAACTTAATCAGTCAATACACAATAGTGAATTGAATGCCTAACAAAAGAATAACTAGGGAGAATTAACACTAATACTTAGTTACAACACTTTGAGAGGTGCACTAATCACATGAATAAAATAATAAATGATAAATTAATCACCTAGATATCAACCACCCTGAAATTTTGCATTGTCTTTACTAACACATAGAGTTCCCTGAATGCCTTGAACTTGTCTTATGCAAGTGCTTTTGTTGTCGAACAAAATTGGAGCTGGATGTGGTGCTTTTAGATGTGCTTGCATATGAAATGTACTTGCACCTCAATGTGCTTGGTCTTCTAATGAAATACAAGATTGCAAACAAGTTTAATCACACCATCATTGCCATAATGTATGACAATAGGATACTTTTGTGGTACTCCCAAATCTTTTAGAATGCGACGTAGCCATATCACTTCATAGACAACCCACCATGAAGTGTGAAATTATGCTTCAGTTGAAGAGTGAATTTGTTATCATCGATGTTGTCTACATGATTTGAATCTATGTAACCTTCCACGAAGAAATGATCGTTCCTCTTGTACTCTAAGACGAAGTCCACAATACCCCCTATGTATCTTAGAATGGGATTTGCTGCTTTCTAGTGACTTTACTTTGGAACTTGCATGAATCTTTATAGGTAGCTTACTGAATAACTTATATATGGCCCAATGTAGGTTAGGTAAATGAGACTCTCAATTAGTTGACGATATAGAGTTGTATCTACCAGTGGTGACATATATGTTTGAGACAACCAAAGCATGGCTTCTATAGGTGTAGCAATGGGATTGCAATCCATCATCTGAAATCTCTCGAGCAATGTCTTGGTGTATTTCCTTTGAATGAAAAAGACATGATTATGTTTCTTCCATACTTCCAATCCAAGACAAGAGTGAAGTAGCCCAAGATTTGTTAGGTCAAATGCCTGTCTTAGATTTTTCTTTGTTTCTACTACCTACAAGGAAGTGCTTGTGGTTACTAGATCATCGACATAGACAACTATGATTGAATTCTCCCCCTTGTTGAATCCAATGTGAATGAGATGCTTATTTATTTTATTATACCATGCTTGAGGAGCCTTCTTGAGTCCATACAATGATTTCATGAGCCTACACACCTTTTCTTTTTCATTCGGTGCGACAAAACCTTCTGGTTGAGTCATGCATATTTCTTCATTCAAGTCTTCGTTGAGGAAGCAAATTTGATGTCCATTTGATGAAGTTCCCAACCAAATTGAGCAACTAGGGCAGTAATCATCCTGATTGTCTTGATTTTGGTGGTGGGAGCAAATGTATCCTCGTAGTTTATTCCTTCCTTTTGAGCATACAACCCTTAGTTGTGAGCCATGCCTTGTGTTTGTCTATTATGTCATATGCGGTATACTTGATTTTGAAGATCCATCTGCATCCAATTGGCTTCTTCCATGGTGGAAAATCTACTAGTTATCATGTTTTGTTTTTCATCAAAGCCTAGTATTCAACGTTGATGGCTTTTTTTCCAAGGCTATGATTCTAGGGCTTCTTGGACCTTTGCTGGTTCATGAGATTCAACAACACGACCCATAAATGCCATGTTAACCTCCTCACATGCTTCATTATGTGTTCTTGATCCAAATGTAGATGCGTTTGTGACTCCATCTATTTTGGCATCTATAATCACATTTATACACCATCTTGGCATATGTTGAGCAGTGTGTGGTATATTTTTACCAAATTTCCCATTGTTATAGTCACCATTTTCTTCAATCAACACAAGTTTTTCTTTTGAAGTTTCTATGTGTGAGTTTGTGGATAGTTGACTTGAAGCAACTATCTTGTTAAACTGAACATCCTTGCTAATGAAGACTTTTTTGGTTTTCGGATCAATCGACATGCATCCCATTGAATCTTCTCTATATCCAACGAGGATTTATGGTGTAGACTTCACGTCCAACTTTGTTCCTTTCTTCTTTGGACCAACACGGGCCTTGCTTTTGAAAACTCAAAGATGAGCTATTGATGGTTTCTTACCTGACCATGCTTCATGTGAAGTCATGTTGTCAAGTGGAAGTGTTGTTAAGATATTGATCATATACACTACGGTTTTGGCTACTTCTGCACAACAGTAATTACTCAAGCTTGCATCATCAATCATTGTTTGCACCATTTCCATCATTGTGCTATTTTTCCGTATTGCAACACCATTTTGCTATGGAGAGTAAGGTGAGTCATCTAACGAAGAATTCCCAACTCTTTCAGGTATGCTGTGAATCCATTACTAGTGAACTCCCCCTAGATCTGAGCCGAGTACCTTTATGTGATGACTAGATTATTTCTCAACAAGAGCCTTAAACTCTTTGATTGCTTGAAAAGCTCGATCTTTGGTCTTAAGCATGAAATCCAAATTTTCTTGGAATAATCATCAACAAAGAGTTGGAAGTATTGATAACTTGTATAGGTTTGTGACATGTTTATGTAAAGATCAATATGAACCAAGTCTAACTTGCTTGTGGCTCTATTCATATTCTTTGGAAAAGTTGATTGATGTTGTTTCTAGCTAGACAACTAATGCAAATATCTGTGTTCTTCTTCAACTGTGGTAATCCTCTAACCATTCTCTATAGCTAATTCGGACTAAGAACTTGAAATTGATGTGCCCGTATCTCAGGTGCCACAAATTTACAGAGGCGGTGTCCTTAGTAATGAGTGTTTGATTATCATGTGACATTAAATCTAATTAATTTAAAGCTTGGTTACTCTGGGCACGAGTGAGAAACTAAATTTTTGGCATGACAACTGGGTTGATTTTAACACACTTTCAAACAACGAACAGTGGGAGCAACTAAAAGATAGCCTTACTACAACATTGGGACAACAGGTTTTCAGCTACATTCAAAACACAGAGGGAAAATGGCATTGGAAAAACCTTGAGGCATTCACATCAAATAACAAGGAACTTCTTGGGGAACTTCAAACCACATTGAACCTCATCCCCATTAGTCAGACCCAAAATCAAGATGAGTTTAACTGGATTTCTTCATTTGATGGTAACTACACGGTGAGATTGGGCTATCAACTGTTTTCCAATGAGCCTATCAATACCTTCCCTTGGGACAAGGTTTGGTTCAAAGAACTTACCCCAAAAATCAATCAGTTCCTCTGGTACGTGCTCAACAAAGGGATACTCACCATTGACAACCTTATCAAAAGAGGGTCAACCATACTAAACAGAGCTATCACTGCAAGATGGATAAGGAAACAATCCAACATCTTTTTCTCCACTCTCCAATTGCTAATTCTCTTTGGAAACTCATCTTTAAAATGTTTGAAGTTAAGTGGTCTTTTCCTGAAGATATCACACAAGCATGGTTGCAATGGAAGCCTCCTTTTAAATATGCTTTTCTTCGCAGGTTGTGGAAAATTATTTTCCCTCACACCATCTGGAGAATCTAGAAATCCTGAAACTCTATCATCTTCAGAGATACTAAAAAGAGCATCAAAATTATCCTCAATGAAATCTCAATGACTGTGAAAGAAAATATCTTGAAATATAAACCTCCAAAAAAGCCACATATCCCCAAGAGGAGGTCAGATATCTTAAGGCATGGAATATTGATCTACAACAGTGTACTGCCCCCATCCAAGCATTGACAGGTCTACTATACAATGGATTCCCCCTTCTAAAGGATGGTATAAGCTGAATTTTGATGGTGCCTCCAAAGGCAACCATGGTCCAATTGGAGGAGGTGGTTTGATCATAAATCATAAGGGTCATCTTATTACAACATATGCTAGTCCCATGGGTAAGCAAACTAACCACTACTCTGAGGCTCTAGCTGCACTCTGGGGAATCATAATTTCTAAGAATCTCAACATGGGAAACATCATAATTGAAGGTGACTTAATGAATATTATCAACATTCTCACTAAATCCTTAAATCCTAGTTGGACCATCAAGGATTTCATTAATGAAGCTCATAACTTCTGCAATGGTCTTAACATCATTTTCAAGCATGAGTACAGGGAAGGGAACAAATATGTGGATTTGTGTACAAATATTGGAGTTTGTAACAATGATTACAAAGAGTGGCATGATATCAATGACACTCCTACCAAAGTTAGAAACATCATTTCAAATGAAACAAATTCACTCATTAATACACAGCCGATGGGGCAAACACATGTGCAATCCCAAAGCTAGATCTTAATGGCATTTCGGGCATGCCCGAATTTATTCTTCCATGTTCTCAAAAATTGATCACACTAAATTTTTCAGGGAGAAAGAAGTGGATTTTATTTCTGCTTAGCACAGACATATAGGCTATCGAAGGGCTGCTGGGAAGTTTACTGTTCACAACTTTCAATTCAATTTTGCGAATTCTCAGAGGGTTTTCAAAATGGGTGGTGCCCCTTGCCGTGTGGAACCTAAATTTGATCCCCAATGGTAGGAAAAAATTGAGCTTTGGGAGACCATTAATATGGAGGGCCTTTACCGATGTCATCCAACACATGAAAGGGCATGACTAGTATATATCCATTCAGTTCGCGGTGAATTGGAAAGACCGTAATGTCTCCTTTGGTGATAAGAGCTTCCAAATCACTGAGGAATTCATCTCTTTTATTACCGGTCTTAGCATGGAAGGGAATAAAATTTTCAGGAACAAAATGGATAAGGAAGCAGAAGAAAGGCCATTTTTGGATGACGGTGAAATGATCGACATAAAATGGGTGGGCATTCTAGTTTCTTCTATCCCATAGCTGTATGATGAGGTGACATAGATGATGGTACACTATGTCACTTTAGAAGGGAGATTCTCCACCATTCTACAATATCATCTGGTCCTGCTCAACCACTTTAGGTGCAAGGTGAAGTTAAGCCTCTCCTACTACGTTCTGGAGTCAATGGAAAAATCTATTCTTGAATTTTAGGGCCATAAGAGGACTATCCCTCTCCATCAGGGTGTCATATATCTCATTAGTCAGTACCTGTCTACTATTGTTGGCAATGACCCATATCCTGCTGTGGTTTCTCCCCTCCTTAAGCAAACCCATATTTGGTCTAAAAATCCAATGTACAAAGAGTTTGTCTCTGTGCCACTCCTAAAAAGGGTTCTCAGTAGTAGTAGTAAAGGTAAGGAATTTGTGGGCTCTGGCATGAAGGGCGAAGAAATTGTGGTAGATGATAGCTCACCATTTGTTTTTCCCAATATTGATGTTGACACTAGTTTGGAAAATAAATTTAACATGCAGGCTAATGTGGTTAAAACCCTTGAAGGAAATGTAGATTTCCTGCTTAAGTCTACTATTAAAGAGCAAGCCTCAGACCCCAACGTAGGCCTCAAATATGGAATTACTGCTTTGGAAACCAAGTTTAAGACTCTTAAGGACAAATACATCAATTACTTGGCTATGCATAGTGCTATAATGGGCCTTACTCAGGTACACATTCGACAAATCCGTGACTCCAGTGGCATCCCGAATATGGCTTGGAAGAATGGAAAGATTACAAGAAATTTCAAACCTTTATATTGGGATCCCACCATTACCATTACCCTGAAAATCTACCAAGCTTTCAGGGTGGCTGTCAAAGTTTTCACCAAGTATGTTGGTTAATGCTGTTGGTTCCTTGTTCTCGATGCAACAGTTTTTGTGTTGTTGTATTGCTGCTATTTTGCTGTCAATTTGATATTTTTGGGCTCTTTATAGGCAGTTGGCTCCTGCCTTTGCTTTTTACTGCTTTTTCCTCTTTTGGTTGGGATGTGGACCCCACAGATAAAAAAACCACACAGTTTTACTTTGCTTATCTTGGTTGTTGAGCCTTCTGCTATAAACTTGGGTAAGGTCCCTCCAAAACCTTTTACCAATAATAAAAAAATGTAAATCTTTGTTAAGCTTTGCATATATTATTAATAGAAAAAACTCTATATTTATTCGTACCTTATTCAATATCAAAGAATACAAAAATATAGGAAATTACATGTTTTCCTTCAAACAAGGGATCTACTAAAGATTATCAACCAAGCCTATTCTCTTGAGTTGATTCAACAACTGAACAAATCACACAAAACTTATTTATATGAGTTGTTTATGACAACTCATATATATATATATATATATATATATATATATATATATATATATATATATATATATATATATATAAAATATATATATATGTATGTATATATATCTATAGGCACATATGTATGTATATAAAATAGAGGTATCACATTTTATCCCCAATCCTTGGAAGGACCCAGTGACTTGGCGCAACCCAAAGGCGCACTATTGTAGGGCGAGTCCAACGCATTAGTCCTTGGGTGGCACAAATCTTTATTGATTAGCATCAATTGAGTTCAAACTTTCTAGATATGGAATTATTTTCCTTCATTTTTTAAAAATTCGATTCAACTTTGTCTATTTTGACTCCCAGAGACTTAACTCAATGAACGTCGGATACTCCAAAAAATGCACCCGTACAAATAATATTGACAACAATTTATATTCAAAAGGGACACTTAACCAAATAACATGACATGGAACTATATGAATCACTAAATATTAGGCCCACATTTTTAAAAAAGAAACTATTTAGACATGTACTCATCCTACACTAATTCAATAATACAAACTACATGTTTTATAATGAATTAAGTGCTTTAATACCTTAAATTTTACTATAAAAATTAACACGACACACCTTTCACTTTGCAAATTCACATGGAATTTTTGACTTTTTGGGGATGTACCAAGATGGGTGAGTCAGGTGAGGTATCTAAGGTAATTCAATATTTATGAAAGTATGGACGATGCTATTTCACTATCCAATATAGTGTCAATGCAAGGTGAGAAAATTGGTGGTGGGAGGTTGGGGTCTCTAATCCCAAGTCAGATCGAAACAAAAACATGCCAACCTAGGAGGTAGTCAATATGAAATTAATGATAATGCACCAATGCAAAGTGGTATGACCAAAGTGAATCTTGATGAAATACATAGGCTAGGTGTTATCAAGATGAAGATCTTAATACAGGGGATTTGGTGAAGGTTTACACAAGACTAAAAATCTACAAATTTGAATGACGGATCAAAACATCGGACAATGTGCATGGGTCTAAAGATTGTTTTAGATGTCCACATGCTCTAGCCAGTTTTAAATAGATGTAGTCACTAAAATGGACTATGTAAGTGCATGGATCTAAAGATTGTTTTAAAAAGATATCTCATAATTACTTTCTCTGATACCAAATGTAAAGCTTGATTCAAATTCATGTAGATTATTAACATAACAAACTCTATATTTCTCCGTACCTTATTCAATATATATATGTGTATGTATGTATGTATGCAATTACTTTATCTCCTTCAAACAAGGGATCTACATAAAGACTCTCTGTAGACACTAAAATTAGGTCACATTCCCCTTTGGTCCCTCAACAAATAAACACCTTCATCACATTAACCTAGCCATGGCCCCCTTCACCCCACTAATATTAATTTAATTTAATTAATTTATTATCCTCACCATATTTATTATTTAAATATCTTAATTGGGATAATGTCCACACACAACTCACCTAGACACCTCATCAAACCAACTCACCCTAAGACCTATTCTTAGTAGGTTGCCATAACTAACTGAGACTTACCCAAACCCTAAGAATAAATGCCTACATTCCCTCTAACAATATTCCTGCATGCTTACAAGAAGCTTCCAATCTAATCCGCAAGTCAACGATACGAGATTCCAGAAAATCAAGAGGATCTCACTAGTTTAGTAAAACCTAGGAAATCCCACCTTGACCGACGCCAGTTACCCCTAACCATCACCGGTTAAGCCGGAACCACCATTGGTCACCTTTCAACTCCCAAAACAACCTTATTTTGGAGGTTGGAAAAAACATTGACACATTCCTAAGAGATATCACATCTTTGGAGAACGAATTTAAGAGAGAACATGCATGCAAGGAAGGAGATCAAGTATTTTCTCTTGCACATACATCCAACACTCACCCCAGCAAGGATTTGATCCAACCAAGCAAAAAGGAATGCACATGCAGCCCATGTAGAAGCTTTCCTACGATTGGTAATCCTCTGTAGCCTTCAACCTCTTACCAGCACCTTCATTCCTCACTCACAGACATCTAGAACAAGGTTCCAAGTAATTAGAACGCTGTGCTCCTCTGGTTCATTTGGTTTCATCATTATATTGTCATCCTTTGTTTCCCTAGCCACCCATTGACTTCCTTTAATACTCACCCCTCCATATACCCATCAAAACCTCACCAAATCCCACCCAAACCACCTAATACCTCATTCCGACCAACCAAAGTCCTTTGTGCAATCACAAAGGAGATCCAAAGCTCATCTTGTGGCATTCCCAGTTTTCCACAGGAAATAGGGGGTGTCGGCCAATTGGTCAGCGATGGCTTGACCCTTGATGGACTTTTGATGAATGAATTCGAGGTCGAGGTCAGCTAAAAACATAAGCCTTCGTTTGACACGCTGATTTTGATAAGGATTAGCAATCATGAAGTGTAAGGGGTCGGTATTGGTCACAACATAGGTTTTGTGGTTGAGTAGGTAATGGCGGAGTTTGGTGGCAACCAAAACTAAGGCTAAGCAAAGTTTTTTGAGATGGGTGTATTGGGTTTTGTAGTCCAAAAGAGTACAACTTATATAATAAACCACCTACTCCCTGTGTTGTTCATCGCGATGAGCGAGCATGGCTCCCAAGGAGTGATCGGTAGCTAAGATATATAGGTAAAAAGGTTGATCGTCTTTAGGTGGAATGAGTACAGGTGGTTGGAGAAGGTATTGTTTTAGGGCCTCAAAAGCTTTGTGGCAGTAATCATCTCATTCAAAGGAGACATCCTTCTTGAGCAAATGATGAAATGGTTGGCACCGATTAGATAATTGTGAAATGAAATGGTGAATAGACTGCAACTTACCTTACAAGATACGGAGTTTTTTAAGGTTAGTAGGCGGAGGCGTTTCAAGAATGGCCTTGACTTTAGCAGGATAAACTTCTATACCACGCAGGGAAATGATAAAGCGTAGGAGTTTTCCTGAGAGGACCAAGAAGATGCACTTCTTAGGCTAGAGGTGAACATAATATTTAATGAGATGGTCAAATATGGTTTTGAGGATGGCAAGGTGCTCAGAGCGGTGCTTAGATTTGGCCAAGAGATTGTCCACATAATCTTCCAATATCTGATGCATGTTGTCATGGAAGATCTAAGTCATAGCCCGTTGATATGTGGCACCAGCGTTTTTAAGACCAAAAGGCATGACTCGATAGCAAAATGTCCCTTAAGGGGTGATGAACGAGGTCTTGTGTTGATCTTTTGGGGTAAGCAAGATTTGGTTATAACCCAAGAAGCCATCCATGAGTGATAGCATCTCGTGACCTGCGGTAAGGTCAACCAGTTGATCAATACCAGGTAAGGGAAAGTCATATTTTGGGCAGGCGAGGTTGAGGTCACGGAAGTCCATGTAAATGCGGAGTCCCCCTGTCACCATAGTGATAGGGACAATGTTAGAAATCCAACGAGGATAATCAATGGGTAATATGAAGGAGACAGAAAGAAGGCGCTGAAGTTCTTCTTTGATGAGAAGGGAAATGCGAGGGTGAATTTTCCTTAGATTTTGTTTGATGGGCTTGACATCAGGAATGGTTACGATATTGTGGACCATTATGGTGGGGTCAATACTGGGCATGTCTGCGTAAGACCAAGCGAAAGTGTGGTTATAATCTTTGAGAAAAGAAGTGATGGCTTCCTGTTCAGTAACATCTAAAGATTGACTGATCTTTAGGATGTGCGGGTCGTCTTGAGTATGAATGTTGATCTTGATAGTCGATTCATTCAACATGGCTTGCATCTCAGAGAGTAATGACTGATGAATATATGAGTCTTCTGCACCAAGGTAGGTGAGTATATATTCAACATCCTGACATTGAACGACGTTAATTGAAGGTGTATCGTCATCGATCATTTCAGGATATAGGAAGGGAAGAGAGGAAGGGGCCTCACCCTCGCGTTGATGAGTCAAAAGCCCCAAGGAAATGGTTTGTTTATGATTTTTTTTAGAAGGGATAGATTTTGGATCCATCAACTCCATTGGTAAAGGTGGTGATGAAGGGTGGAGCGGTGTGAAGAACGTGGATAAGGGTAGATGTCCATTGATGGATTTATATGCGGGCCTATTTGGTACATGGTTTAGGAAAGCCGACACCACTATGGTCGTTATGTTTGCAGGTGGGTACATGGAATAACTGTATGGTGGCCTTTCTCGTAAAATCCAAAATCAAAAACCCTTCCACGCACATTGGTGTAGGAAGGTGTGGGTGAAACGGGTGATTGGTGAGAGACTGAAAGTTAGCGGAAAATGGGCGGGTTTATGACGGTGGTTCGGGTGTGTAAGTGGTAATATCAAGTCCCCCATAGGTGAGATTGGTATGAAGATGAGGAGGACCATAAAGGAGGCATTCTCCTATGTGGTGATCGTAGCGAGCGTGTTGGTGATGACTTCCATACTCTTGTGGAGTAAGGAATGTGTTGACACTATATAGGCGGGTACTCCACCATAGTGAGGGTGTTGAAAGACACCTTCCAAGGGATCAATGGTTGGTATGGAAGTATTTGGAATGGATGATGTGTCAGAGTTCGATGTGGAGGTGGAGTTAAACGGATTGGGAGGATGAAGGGTCAGCCGTGGAGGTTGTGGCAGCAAGAGGAATGGAGAAGGCATGTGCGGTTTGAGGTAGTGACTGTACTGGTAAGCGGAGGTGTAGGTGAAGTGGTAGAGGTCATGGAGGTAGACGCCTTAATAGGTATTAGCACATCATTAGGTCGGGTAAAGCATGATGCATGTTTTAAAAAGGTGATGGATCAGCTAGAATAGTATAGGTGTGTCCTCCATGCTCAAAACTTTACACAACAATGCAAAGTGGAAGGAACACAACCCATGACACGAATCCAGGGTTTTCCAAACAACAAGTTATATTGGAATTCCCCCTCTAAGACATAAAATAATTCTAGAATAGTGTGGGGGCCCACAAGAATGTGGAGGACGACGGTGCCTAATGTAGAGGTGATAACATCATTGAATGAACGCAACATGACATGATGTTTATGCATGTAATTTTTAGGTATGTGCATTTGAGTGAATACGTGGGATGAAATGATGTTAATGATAGCACCCCCATCAATCATCACACGTCGTACCCTTATGTCATCGATGTGGACAAAGATGAAGAGGGCTGGGTCCAGGTCATCATTTTGGTGTGGCGCGATCTCTTCCTCTGAGAAGCTAAGGGAGGTTGCTTGGTGAGTAGGGGTGGGGTGAAGATGAAGGTGGTAATTTGGTAAGAGAGGCTATATGATGGGGTGTGATAATGGAGGCTATAGGTGTAGGGTCATTGGGTAAAACCTCAATAGATTGAAGAACCTCCATGAGAGATTGATGATGGGATTCCGAGGTTTGGATGAGGTCATATAAGGACATTTTCAAGGGAGATTGGTGTAATTGTTTGAGCATGGTGTGATGTGTGACTCCATTAGAAATAGGGTATGTGGGGCCACAGATAGTGATTTTAGGTATGGGTGCAGATGGTATGTTAGGTATAGGATTGGTCGGTGAGTCATTTGCCTTTTCTTTTGCCCTTATCCATATGAGCACATGTAGTGACGTGTATCATGTTGATTTGAGGGGAGTTGTTAAATAGAGAAGGTGTAAGATGAGTGGTATAACAACATGACGATAAAAAACCTACTGGAGGAGGAAAAGCCTTGTGAAATGAGCTGAGCGCAACGACATTTAGATGATGGTGTGGAAAGTTCTCTGATGTGAACCATGTTAATTTTGAATCTTGGAGGTGGCTCTAGGAGCTGTAGGGGTGGAGGGTCATGGTTGTTGAGTGGGAAATGTGGGAATGGGTATCAGTGAAGTAGCCTCATCAAGAAGGTCGTCATCATCAAAGTTGGCTTCAGGAGGACACAACTGGATAAGGATGGTTTTTTAAAGCCTTGTAGTTCTCCAAATTGTGCTCTGGAACATGATGGTAGGTGTAAATTTTAGTATCATCAAACCCTCTTGGCTTGGGTTTGAGGGGGGTCATAAGGTCTGAGTAGCAGTAATGTGATGACAAAAGTCTCAAGAAGGTTGGCTAAGATTTTGGCATAGGACCCTGCTAGTGGGTTTCAATGGGATGTGAAAGTGGGTTTAGGTGTAGGTTGTGGTTGATTTTTTGAGGAATAGTCCTTGCAGGAAGGGGATTAGGTCGAGCTATGGTTTTGGGTGCTGGCATGGTCTTGGGTGTCGGTCGTGTTTGTCTAGGTAGGGGTTATGGTAGATGAACAGGCATGAGGGTGTGTGGTTATTTTGACTACCTTATTGGGAGTTAGCAAAAGTTTTGTCTTTGGATTGCACCTTCTTGGGTAAAGGTGATATGGGTGCACAAGATATAGAAGGAAAAGTAGATAGGGAAGAGGGCGAGTTACCCAGGGGGACAATGGAGGTGCTGTGAAGGTAGGTTAATGCGGGTCGTGTAGGGGGTGTGAGGGACAGAGACTGAAGTGTAGTGGGTAGTGAAGAAGTTGTGGAGAGTATTGGTGGTATGGGTGGTAAAGAATGCTACAGGTGTGGGTGTAAGTCGTGTCGGGTGCTTGGGTAATCTAGAGGTTTATGAGGAAGGGATGGGCTGTTGTGTTTTTTGGTTAATTGACGGGGTGGAGGTTTCTTAACCATGTTGGGAGAGATGAGGTCTTAAGACGGATGGGACAGGTGCAGGTGTGATCATCACAACCAGGGTATGAGGTCTATGGGTTTGGTTCTTCTATTTGGGTGCCAGAGTAGGTGTGGTGTTGACTTTGGAGGATGTATCTAAATCCAGTTTGATAGGTGGATGAGTAAGGATGGTGGTTGCGGTGACCCCTAAGGTGGGTAACATGTTTAGTCGAGGAAGATTCTGTAGGTGTGGGTTTGGGGTTTAGATGTAGTTTGGGTTATGGGTAAGGGTGGGATGTTGAGCTATGATGGGTGTCGTGGAAGAAGTTGTGATAGAGGTGGTTGTGTTCATTTCGATTGGTCGAAATATTTTTGGGTAGATAGTGGAGGTATCAACAATTGACATCTACATCTGTGTTGAGAAAGGAAGCAAAAGGCACCCCCAAAGTAAGGCCCTATCCACATAATCTAAGCGATCGACCAAATGTGAGTAATGACACGTCTGTAGGTGGAATTGATGAAGGACCTAATGGTAATTCTTGTAAAATGTGTCTTAGAGACGGGGAATTGGCTAGCTTAAGCTTCCATGGGTAAGAGAGTCGAAAGTAGGTCTGAAGGATCTTGGGTAGCTGATGAAGAATGCTCACCAAGAGGCAAAGGTATCTCAACTGGGTCTATGACAGGTGGAGGAGATGATAGGTGCTCCTCTATAGGTGGAGGGGATGATGGGTGCTCTTTTGTGGGTGGAGGGGGGGTAAACAAGTATCCTCCGTGGATTAAAAGAAGTACTGTGGGTGTCGGTTCCCTAGGTGGAGAAGCCAAAGGTGAAATGGTCTTGATGTTAGCAGAAGACTCCTCCATAGGTGAGGAAGGAGGTGAAAGGTGTTCCTCTGTGGGTGAAGGAATAGGGGAGGTTGGTTCCGATGTGGAAGGAGGATTTTGTGCTAGAATCTCCTCTATGGATGAAATATGGGGTAACTGGGAAGCAATAGGTGCATCACTAAAAATAGCGTGGACCTCACGGGTATGGGTATCATGAGTTGAGGCCTCACCGGTTTGATCAGATAAAGGGGCATGATTGGGAAATGGTTTCTTGAAGATGTTGTAGGTTTTGGTTGGCTGGTGCGTTAGGATTATCCATGGTTAACTCACCTTTATCGAGCATTTCTTGGACAATGTTTTTGAAGGTGATGTAATTACCGTCACTATGACCCTTTACTCGATGATAGTTACATAAGTCATGTTATTTATACCATGTGGGCATGGAGCAAGTAGGGTCAAAACCAGTGTGTAGTTTTATAGGTAGAAGGGTGATGGCCCTAACTTTGATAATATTTTCTAAGACAGAAGAGTAAGGCTCCCCAAGTGGGGTTGTATTTATGCTGTTCTCGTTTGAATTGAAAATTCTGGATGGGTGAGAGATTAGATGAAGGGGGTAGCCTAATTTTATGGATGAGTTGGGCCAGCCTTGAGTACCATTGCGTTAGTGGTGCCCTCGGCCTTTGAATAATTTTTCTGTGGTTTGGAAGAAGAAGAGGTATCATTCGACTTGAATGCTGAATTATTACTGCGTAAATTGGATTTTTATTCTCTTCGATGGCCCGAATCTCTAACTTTCGTGCCATGGTGAATGCTTCATCAATTTTTTGGAAAGTCTAAACCTATAGGGGTCAATGAGATATGTGTAACACAAGCCCGTGTGAAGAGCTCGATGAGTTTTGTTTGTGGCAGTTGGAAGGTGAGTTGATTGATCAGGCTATGCCATTGAGCAAAAAAATATGCGATAGATTCGTCCTCATATTGACGCGTGGAGTATAGGCCAGTCATGGTAAACCTTCTTGATGATATTGATGGAGAAGTGATCCAAGAAGGCTTGGGATACCTGATTAAATGAAAATATAGAGTGTCTAGGTAACCCACTATACCAATCTAACGCAGGTCCAATCAGAGACATGGGAAAGGTTTTTATGAGCAAAGCATCTTTGTGAATGATTAGGTAGCATGTAGTCATTTTTACTCCCATCACAAAAGGAAGGAACCCCATGTGTGCCAGCTTATCACCCAACAGAAGCTGAGGTGCTCACCCAAGGCACGTGCGGGGTACCGAGTCTCTTTTTTATGTGAGTTTAGTGGGAAGCATCAATCATGATTAGTGTAAGATTTTTTTATGAGGGGAGATTGAAACATACAAGGACCAAAGGGCTTAGAATGGCCTCTAGATCCTTGCAGTCACCATAGACTGAGTACTTTAACTAACAGAATCCAGAACATGCATTATGATAGAAATAACTATACAAGAATTCATACATAGCATGAAAGGAAATAGAACTCATATGAGAGAAATATGCATTTAAATCCATTGATATCCATGTCTATTTATAACAGGTAACCTCATTATATTCATTGATTCATTACAGAGTGTCACAGAGAGCAGACCACAATCATGCATATCACTATACGTATGTAACTAAGCTAACAAAAAAAGAAAGATTACAACTCCATGCTTAGTCCATTCCTTCCTGAACACAAATATCCACTTGCAGTAATTCTGTAGAGCTCTGCTCACTCTCTAACCCGCTATAACTTGTACTTGTATATATTTTACTCCACAAGCACTTGTATTTATAATTTTCCTACACTAACAACTCACCTTCCAGCATCCTCAGATCTGGTGCCAAGTGTCAAATGTGGTCCATGCGAGCATGCTTCTCTAGGCCTGAGCTTTCCACTTTACCTCATGATGTTCTTCTAGAAGATTCCATCCAGGGTATGCTCTTTCCTAGGCTAGGCCTATCGCCAGGATGACATCTTATCCACTCACAATCGATCACACTTTTCACATGTTCTACCATGGGTGCTCAAATTGACTAAGTCCCAAGCCTCCTTTCACATGTCACGCGTGTTATGTGCTTCCCTAAACCTTTCTCTTGCGTGCTTTTTCCTTGGGCGTGCCTTTTCATAATTGGGACCCTGCATACCTATGTGCCTTCATACTTGGCCAATATTCCAGGGGTCCAACATCACCCCACACTACGCCTATTCTCCATCCTCTGAAACATTTTACTTGACCAAGATGCCTCCTATCTAGGTAACCAAATGAATAGTCTTACACTTTACAAAAAAGAATAAGGAATGAAAGAATTGGAGAAAGAATGAAGAATGGGGGGGGGGACATCAATTCAACAAGCTAAGAAAATATTTCCAAAGGTCTGCCTCTAGCTTATTCCATACTTCAACCTCTCCCTGTGCCTTCTCGCAGAGGTCTCCCACCAGGGTGCTCACTTCATCAAAACCTAGGCCCAACTTCCTGGGTGCCTAAAATGTCCACAATCTGCTCCATCTCTTTTCCTAGGTCCCTTGAGTTTATCTATCCTTCTAGTAATCTGGGGGTATAGTTCCTTTGTAAAAATTATGGCTCCCTCCTTTTCCCTAGCAACCTCCTCATCCTCCATTTCTTCAGAATTTTCCTCATCCTGTGTGCCCTTGCGCCACGTGAATACGAAATTCTGCTTCTCACCTCCACTCTCCTCTTCTGAGTTTGTAGACGTTAAAGACATGTGGCTCATGGTCTTTCCCTGCCTCTTCTTCCTTGCCGCTATCTCCCCTCACTCTCATACTTCTCTTTCTCCCAAGTATTTTTTCTAAGTTATCAGTCACCTCCGAGTCAGTTTCCTTATCCACCCTCTTTTTTTTTCCTGAGAGGTGGTTCCTGATCAGGGGGATTCGGCCTTATCTTCTTCCTCAGGTGACTCTTCCTTGGAGATGGGTTGCCTAGGCACCTCTACCTCTGGTGTCTTCTCCTTCACTGGGGACTTCTTTCTCTATATGTAAGTGCTCGGTTTAGCACTCGTGGATGACATGCTCACTTTCTGAATGGTTTGCACAATTTTTGATTCTTCTTCTCCTCTCACTCTTTTCTTGGATGTTGGATTCTTCTTCCCCAAGGGGTCTCCAGGTATGGAGACTTAATTCTCTAGATACGCACCCTTCTCAAACTTCAGGCTTATGTGAAAGTACATGCACGTCGCTGATCCTCCAGCGATGCGTAGCATCATCGGCCATGTCATTTGAATCTCATGCGACACATACTTTTCCACGTATGTGTGCTTGCCACCGGGGTAATTCAACTTCTTCCTCATCTCCCTATGTTCCCGGTCTAGACTACCCAACTCTAGCCTTAGCTTCTTTGACTCCTTAAATTTGTTCACTACTCGCTTGGAAGTACTAAGAAATGAACATTAAGGGAAGCTTGCACCAAGGGCTCCATGATTCATCTATCAAATTGAATCTACCTAGGAAGTAGTGTTGATAAACCGTGAATTAGGCTTCCCCTTCGGTGGCCGTTGGGAGTTGTTTAGGGATTCTCCACTTTTCTCCAAACATATTCCTCAGGTGTGTGTACCATTTTTTCTAGCCTCGCCTTGTGGGGTGCTGTCATTGTATCGCAAGAATATTTTTCAAACCTCTTCACTGGTGAAGGATCCTCGGTGGGGTACTCCCCATACAAATTTGTCTAATGCGTCAGACACCCCAATTTTTTGTGAATACAATGGTGAGAAAGACGTTGCTGAAGAGGATCCTATCCCCTTCCTTCGCGTAACTGACAATTTCCTCCGTGATGTATGTAGATAGGTTGTATATGGTTCCCTCTGCAATTTTCTTACAGACATGTAGCCAAGGTTTGTTGACCTGTGTCCCACCTCTCCTGGCCATTCAGCTTAGGTCACCAAATGTGTGGCCATTTTCATTACGGGGTCCTTGATGTTTTAAATGTCATAGTACCATGACCCCTTC
This sequence comes from Taxus chinensis, assembly GCA_019776745.2. Lineage (NCBI taxonomy): Eukaryota > Viridiplantae > Streptophyta > Pinopsida > Cupressales > Taxaceae > Taxus > Taxus chinensis. The sequence goes on along the minus strand of CM034149.1, from coordinate 571,048,540 downwards.
TTACTGGCATACTCAGTGATGGTCTCTTGAATGGCCTCCTTATCGCCAAGGTCATCTTCTAGGATTTCTCCCTCACATATGAGGCCTGTAAATTGTGAAAACAACTAGGGAGTCACATGCATCTTGCGCCATGCAAAGTGGAAGTAGTCTTCGTGCACCTGTGACATCAACCACTGGTACAAGCACTCTGGCTTTCCAAAATAAGGAAACTCATAGAGTTGTAACAGCCCTGCCTTCTCCATTTTAACCTTAATGTCATCATCGTATATAGGAAAACCTTCAGGTGTTCATTTGTTGGTGTGGCTTACTAATGCCAATGCCATTTATTTTTCTATTGTGTTTGTGCAGTGATTATAGTCACTAACAGGTACACTTCTTAAGTGGTATTCCCATTCCTTCCCCATCATCACCCCATCTGGGTATTGCATCTCTACATACCATTCTTCATTTGTGTCTACCATGGGTTCTAGTTATTTAGCCTTTTCTTTGTCCTTTCCTTTCTTGGGTGCCATGGTCGAGGTAATTTTATCACTCCTATTCTCTCCTTGTTACTCTATCTTACTTCTTCCAATCCTCTGATCTTAAATCTGTGATACAATCCTTCTGAACCCATGCCCTAGTTTGTCAAACCCTAACTGGGATGAAAATCTTCACAAGACATCACCTCTTCACTCTTTCCACACGCGTGTAACCCCTTCTGGTTCGTAAACTCAAACTGGTTACTTCAATCTCACAGATCTTCCTTCACTCGATCAAATCTAAAAGCCCTAGTTTATGGAACTCGCTTATATCTCAAACTCTTCTATTTCACAAAGTAAAAATGAGAGTGCCCCGACCCTTTACTTATAGTTTTTCTCTCTTCTGAACATTAAATGCTACTTCACCTACCACCATAATTTGTTCATTTAATGTAACTTTTTCAAACAAAGCCTGTGTTCAGCACCTTCACTTACATGCCCAACTTGCGCAAAAAATCTTCCAACCTTCTGGCGTGCAACCAATGCAACCTGATAGGAGACTCTTGTGCACGCTGTAACCCGCACTGAAGGCACTTCTTCTATCCTGATCCTTGCTCTCACCTACCTCATGTTGCTTTAAATGTGCTTTCTCATCTATGGGATCTATAAGTATCTTTATCCTGGCACCAACCATTCTTCCATCTTCCTCTTTATATACTTCTTTCAACCTGACTACTTAACAAGGCTTTTCAACATAACTTATTGGTACTTTAATTACGCACTTTTTCACTTTTCTCCACGCCACACTTAAAGCGATGCATGGTCCTCTACGCACTTACAAATTCTCAAAAATAGTAGTAAGGTTACCAACGCCCAAGGCTCAAAACAAAACAACAACATGAAAGGGAAACACAAGAAAGGGAAAATGCATAAAGGAAACTTCTAAACTATCTGGCAAAACTACCTTATTTACACACACCAAGAAGACTTATTTATAGTAGCGCTTTAGCCTACTCCCATTGAAGTGTCCAGGAAACTTCATCCCATTTAACACTTGGAGCTGGCACGCACCCGAATCAAGGATGTATGAGATTTTGTAAGGACCAAACCAATGGACTTTCAACTTCCCAGGATGGCGCAAAAACTTAGAATCATATAATAACACCATCTGCCCAACCTCAAACTTCTTGTTTCTAATATGGAGATCATGCCAAGAATTTTTCTTTGCCTCTTCTACTTGTTTGGATCCATCGGGTGAGTGATCGTCTCTCATCTAGTTTGATTAACTCATTAATTCGTTCTTCCAATGCTTGTTCATCGGCTAACCCTCTTGCGCGTGCTATTCGCAGAGAAGGCAACATAAATTCAACCGGAAAAATAACTTCCATGCTAAACACTAATTGAAAAGGTGTGGCTTTATTTAGTATTTTATACGCTGTCCTGTAAGCCCATAATACTGCCGATACTTTGTCATCCCAATCAAGTCTTCTGACATCACAAATTTTGGTGACTTAGTATCTTATTGAATGCTTCCGCGGTTCCATTTGCTTGTGGGTGATAGGGCGTAGTCTTGTGATGCACCACCATGAATTCTGATAATAGGATCCTCACGGTCTCATTCAAGAAATGTGTACCCCCTATCATTGGTCAAACTCAAAGGGCATCCATACCTCGTGATAATGTTCTCCCATACGAACCTTGCTACTATTGCTGCTGTGCAGTCTTTAGTTGGGGCTGCCTCTGCCCACCTTGTGAGATAATCTGTGCAAGTGATGACATAAAGTGACCCAATCCTATGCACTACTGGTGTAATACATCCTACAAAGTCTATCGTCCACTTTTCAAAAGGCTCTGCACTTGAAATAGAGTGCAAAGGCATCTCATCTCTCCTCCCTGGTTTGCCAATGCACTGACAATGGTCACATGCTTTACAATAATCTCTATAATCTTTGTACAAGGTTTCCCACCACAATCCTACCATTAATATCTTATGCCATGGCATCACCTACATAATTCCCACCTGCACTTCCCCCATGTGCTTCCTCCATGATGGCTAGACGCTCATGCTCTAAGACACATCTGCGCAAAACTTCATCACATCCCAATTTGTTTAAGTCTCCACTGATTAACATGTAGGGCACGATGCATATGGCCAACTACCTTTTTTCCAATGTCTTCCTTCCATCCAGTGCCACACCTTTAAAAATATTGCAATCTCTTCCAAATCCGAGGGTGCACGCTGCAACCTAAACAGTTATACGTCTGGCATTGCTTCCCCAATACTTTACACATCCTCCCCTGAATCAATTCTTGATAGATGATCATGCCCACAGTTGATTTTTCCAAGCTTCACTACAACGGTGAGTTCAAACTCTTGAAACAACAATAACCATCGACATATGCGCCCTTGTAGAATAGGCTTGTTCACTAAATACTTCAATGCCATGTGGTCAGTGTAGAACACAAAGGGTGTTGCCAACAACTACTGTCTAAACTTGAAGAGCGCGTAGGGAATTGACAATGCCTCATGTTCAGTTGTGGTATAATTCTACTCTGCTGGTGTTAGCTTCCTACTTACAAAATAGAGAGGATGATCAACAATCCCATCACCTGGCTATGCAAGCAATGCTCCAATGGTTGTCCCTGAGGTATCTACATGAACATGAAAGGGATTGTCCTAAGAGGGAAACCGTAAAATAGGCACGGTAATAAGCTTATCTTTTAATGTATCAAACGCCCTCTTCTGCGCCTCTCCCCAATAGAAGGTACTTTTATGTCTAAGTAGCTCCTCTAATGACACATCGATCTTGGCATATCCCTTAATGAATTTTCTATAATAGCCCGCATGACCAAGGAATCCACGCACTACGCTTTGGCTAGTAGGCTCCCTTAACCCCACAATAACTACAACCTTAGCAGGATCTACTAGCAAGCCCTCCTTACATATGATATGACCCAATAAAGTCCCAAAGGGTGTAACAAACACACATTTCTTAATTTTGAGGGATATCCTCAACTGTCTACACCTTTCAAACATTAACCTCAAATTGTCACAATGGTCTTTAACCAGACCATATACTATACAGTCATCCAAATAGACCTGAAGAAACTTATGGATGAAGTCCTGGAATGCTTACACCACTATGCACAAAAATACAGCAGGCGTATTCTTCAAACCAAAGGGCATGACCGTATATGTAAAAATTCCCCACTTGGTGGCGAAAGTCGTCTTCTCCTAGTCTTCCTTTGCAATCCGGACTTGGTGGTACCCTAAAAATCCATCCATAAAGGAATAGATTTTGCACCCAACGAATCCTTCCAAAATTTCTTCAGTGAAGGGGGTCGGAAATGAATCAATGACACAAACTACGTTTAATTCCCTATAATCCACACAAATTCTAATCCACCCATCCTTCTTGATGCTGATTACCATCAGACGTATCCACTCTGATTCTTCCATTACCTAAATGATCCCAGAAGCTATCATTTTGTCTATCTCCTCCTTGACCTTCACACGCAAGTTGGGATTCATCTGGTAGGGCCTTTTCCTAACCAGACACACATCATCCTTCCATTTTATCTTCATCTCCCCTAAGGAATGGTGAATGCTTTTGAGCTCATGATACCCATGTAGGAATAAATCCTCAAATTTACGTAACAGATCAATGATCTTCGATACTTCCTTCTCTATCTAGAAATCCTAAATAATAGCTTCCTTAGGTTCTTCTTCTGAACAGATGTTAACTTTATTTGTCTTTAAAGGCTCATGGTAGGCACGCACGCGAGCATCCGCACTGTCCACTACCTCACATGTCCCTATAGAATGGCTAACATCTAAGCTTTCCGATTCCTCTCCATCAATCACATACACCAACTTTCCCTTCTCTTTTTCCAAACACATGTGCTCAAGCTGTAACTCTTCTGCTTCCTCTTCTTCTTCAAAGTGCGCCTCCAATCCTGGTTCCCCTAGTAATTTCAATAGCCTATCTTCTATCTTGGCACTATCCCCCATGGTAAGGTAATTGATACCCTAAAAGGCCTTATCAACCGATGGCTTGGTACTCCGATATTAAAAGGTTTGAATAAGGTCAACCACGAGCTCTTGCCAATTCCTTGTCTGGCGGTGTGTCTCCAAATGAATGTACCATGTGCACGTGTAACCCTACAGTGTAGAATACAACTTGTGCACCTAGAGGTATGGTGGAAAAGCTTCTGTGTCTTCTCTCTACACCTGTTCACACTCCTAGATATGGAAAGAGGCGGGCTCCTTCCCATTGTACTTGTTGATGATGGTGGGTACATTGCTCCTAGAAAATCTAACAGAGAGAGAAATTCTTACCTCACGTCATTCTGAAAGGCTCTCCTAGTGCGTGGCCCACCACCAAGCTGCTGTGCCAAGCAAGAAAGAACTTAACATCTCCCTCCACTGAGCTTCTACCTCCTACAGAAAGATCTTAGGGAAGGCTCCTCCTGAATACTTGGGCAGTTGTTTTCCTCTAAGGTGCCTAACCATGCACGCCTTTCTTATTTTGGTCACCGACCCTGTCAACTTCCATCCCATTAATTCATAAGTTCCATGCACCCAATTGTCACATGCCAGACTAGTGGTATCACTCATTGAATGAGCATCTTCAAACTAGATAACCCCGTTAGTGGGGTGTATTATCTCAGGGTCTTTGAATGAGCACACATAAATCTTGTCCAGAACTTCTTCTCCCAATGGTTCAATATAGGGTGTCGACTTCCCATCAAATAGGGGTATAATGACCCATTCCTGCTTGTTCTTGAAGCTGATGTACCCTTTGTTGAACCGAAGTTCTGTAATGTTTTTGTAACACCAAGGATGCCCAATTAGTGTTGGGAAATTGTCTGCCTTGGTGAGTGCCAAGACTTCAAAGTGCCCAGTAAACTTGGCTCCATGGATAGTAATAGCTGCATCCTTCAAGACACCAATGGGCATTGCCTTAGTCTTGTTTTCCATATACAACACATTCGAAGATGGCTGTAATGCATGTCTTCCCATCTGATGCCATGCATCCAAAGTAAGAACATTAACCTCCATGCCTGTGTCAATGATGATATTTCTGAGGAGACATCCATCTACAACTGCATTCAATGTAATCTCCTTGTCATAGTCAAGGCTATGAGGGGGAAGGTTTGCGTGCAAGACCTGTCTCTCATGCTCTTCTCTGACGTGTGGTACCTTCTCTCTCAACCAGGATCCTAGTAAGGGAATGATATTCTCTTGCCTTAGCATTTTACACACCTCCTTGACCTCATCCAGGTCATCCTTTTGCACCTTGACTCTCCTTCCTTATTCCTCCCTCCTGGATTGATCCTTTAGACACTGAATCTCCCCTTGTAAGCTTCAAATAACATCCTTGGTGTCATGATATATCTCCTTTTGATGCGCACGGTCTGGATATTTTCCATGAACGACCTCCTCTCTTGAAACCAAGGTTTTCTGTCTTGGTACCTCTTTCATGCGCGTGGCTTCTACCCTTGTTGTTACTACGACAGGCTCCAAACCTTCATCCCATGTTACTTGGGGCATCCACTGTATGTCTACCTTCTTAATACTGACCATTACAGTTCCCTTGTCCTTCTGGTGCTTCTAATTCACGTGCTCAAATAATTCTGGGCACTCCTCATACTTATGCTTCTTTCCACACCATGAACACTATAACAGGTCCAGGCACTCACGCTTGTAATGTTCTATAGATCCACAGTTGAAACATGTTCCACGCAGGAACTCACTCCTTCCTCCTCTGTGATTACCTTGACCATGGAATGCTCCTCGAAAACTTCTTCCACGCATGCCTCCTTCTGCGTGCTCCTCATAACGGTGATCATTATCCTTGGAACTACTGACGACGCTGGTTTAGCACACACCATGATCAATGGCCTTATGGATCTGATCAATGAGCCTATAGTCCTTAGTAATATGGGTTGTAGAGGTACAAATTTTACAATAAAAAGACACATTCTTCCTGAAAACACGCTGTAGAAAGGGACATCTACTTGCATCATGTTCCCCATGATAAATTTCACAATCCACTATCAAAATGCGTATCATCCTCCAGGGGAAATTATCCTTAATGTGTCCCTCTATTTCACAATATGTGCACCACAAACCACTACGAGTCTGTTGGGCTATGTTTGCAGATAATTTTTCCAACTGCTTTGCCATAGCAGTAATTTGAGCCTCCAAGAACGGGCTAACACCAGTATCAATACTACCAATATCCTCGATGCGCAAGGCAGCTTCCAATGCTTTGCACGGGTCTGTAAAAGTTTTATGAGATAAGGCCCTTCTAAAAGGGGTGATCAATCCTCCAACAAACCACTGTACATGCTGAGAAGGATGGATATCATATGATAATTTAGACAAGAGATTTTTACAGCGTGTATCATACTCCTACACACTCTCTGCCATTCCTTGCTGAATCTCCTTCAAAGCGCTGATGCTCTTCTGCTCAAACTTAGGAATGTGGAACTCTGCCAATAATGCATTCTTTAAGGTAGTGTAGTCCACCACCATTTGATGAGGGTCATACATCCTATACCAGGTCCATCGGGTCTTGTGCCTCTAGAGCCACCAGATCCACTAGAGCCACTGGGTCTTGGGTCCTTGTCCGCTCGATAGGGCATGTTTCCTCCACCATGTAGGAGCAATGCAAAGTTCCCCCTGGTCCCACTAAACTATGTGCTGATGGTCTATGATAGCACTCCACTCCCACTACTGTGTCCTGTGCCACTCCTTGATGTGAGACCAGAAGCTTGTACACTTGCTCCTTATCTAAAGACTCTCCCAAATACTAGAATATGTGCAACCATAAAAGAAGGGATTGTAAAATTGTACCTCCTAGGCACAGATCTATCTCTTCCACCTATATCAACTGGGTCAACAACACTTCTTCCTGGTTCAAGAAAACCAAGCGTTAAGGCTTGGTCACTAGGTGGGTTCAAAAATGCACAAACGACTCTCCTTTCTCTATGTGACGAACTCTCACTAGAAGCTGAAGGGGTCTCCGTTATGCACTTGCCAAGCTGGGGTAGCACAAAATGCTTAGGTTCCACATCTTCCGCGTGAACCTCAACTCCTTCCCACAACGTCTATCTCCATAGATCCATCACACTAGCAACCTTACGTTGTCTAGCAATATCCCTTTCACGCGCTTCACTATACATGAGCCGTCTCTCTTCCCTCTCCTTTTCTGTCGTGATATCTGCCATCTTCCTCCACCCAAGCTCTCTTACCCAGTGCTCAGAATGGTTTAGCTGGCCATTGGAAAAGCCTCTAAAATCATGGTAACCATTAATATCTTCATAGCTAGAGGAATAACACGTAGAAACGTTCCTCTAGGTTCTTGCATAAATTCAAACTCAGTAACCTCTAGACAAGAATACATAGAAATGGCATACTCCAGAGTGTAACTAGTCAGTACTCTTCTTCACCAATGATCTACAACATGGGTCCATGTTAGATCTGTATCCTACAACCTTTGGTAGTCTTATTTGGTCCATACATGCGATCCATAACACCAACTTGATCTAGATGCCTAGGCTGAAAGCCATTCATATAGTTCTACTGGGAAACAATAGAAGAAGGTCTTGTATAGATCATAGTAGAGGTTTTCTTCTACCCATCTATGTGCATTAAACTTAGGTCCAGTGCTGAATCTCTAAGCAAATTCATCTTTCGTGATCTTGAACCACGATTCAAAATTTTCCAATGTTAACCGCTTTTTCATTCCTCACTACACAAATCATGATGTATGCTATATCCCACTACAACTTCTAAAAGAGGTCCCAGTAATGAAACCAAGATGTAGTCATTTTTACTCCCATCACAAAAGGAAGGAACCCCATGCACGCTGACCTATCACCTAGCAACAGCTGAGCACTCACCCAAGGCACACGTAGGTATCGAGTCTCTATTTTATGTTTGTTTAGTGGGAAGCATCATTCATGATTAGTGTAAGAGTTTTTATGAGGGAGGTTGAAACATACAAGGACCAAAGGTCTCAGAATGGCCTCTAGATCCTTGCAGTCACCTTAGACTGAGTACTTTAACATAATCTAGAACATGCATTATGACAGAAATAACTATACAAGTATTCATACATAGCATGAAAGGAAAGAGAAATCATATGAGATAAATATGCATTAAAACCATTGATATCCATGTCTATTTATAACAGGTAACCTCATTATATTCATTGATTCATTACAGAGTGTCATAGATAGCAGACCATAGTCATGCATATCACTAGACGTATGTAACTAAGCTAACATAAAAAGAAAGATTACAACTCCATGCTTAGTCCATTCCTTCCTGAACACAAATATCCACCCACAGTAATTCTGCAGAGCTCCGCTCACTCTCTAACTCGCTATACCTCATACTTGTATATATTTTACTCTGTAGGAACTTGTATTTATAATTCTCCTACACTACCAACTCACCTTCCAGCATCCTCAGATCTGGTGCCAAGTGTCAAATGTGGTTCATGCGAGCATGCTTCTCCAGGCCCAAGCTTTCCACTTTACCTCATGATGTTCTTCTAGAAGATTCCATCCAGGGTATGCTCTTTCCTGGGCTAGCCTATCGCTAGGCTGACATCTTAACCACTCGTAACCGATCTCACTTTTCACATGTTCTACCTTGGGTGCTGAAATTGACTAAGTCCTGAGCCTCCTTTCACGTGTTTCTCGTGCTATGTGCTTCCCTAAACCTTTCTCTCACATGCTTTTACATTGCATGCCTTTTCATAACTGGGACATGCGCGCCTATGCACCTTCATAGTTGGCCAATATTCTAGGGGTCCAACATAGCACCCATGTTTGAACGATCGCAAATGCTGTTGTGGGTCTTCCTTGCTATTGAGGCGGTTGAATTTAGGCATCTCCCAATGCACGGGGTATGGATGAATAAGAATGTATGGGTGGATGGGCTTGTTGTAAATTTCGTCATAGGTGAGAGTATTGCAGGAGCCAGAAACTGATGCCTCCAATATTTACATCTTGTCCATCATCAATTTGATTAGGTCATTGGTAGGCTGCAATGATTGGGTGCCTCTTGTAGCATGAGAATGTTTTGGGAATATAACGGGGGTAACATTCCAGTATATGGTGCTGCCGTGTTGGTTGATTGAGAAGAAGGTAGTGAAATAGGGGGTATGTACCTAGAGTGAATAATAGATGAAATGGGAGGCTGCTAGTAGTACATATATGGAGGTGGAAGGGTTGTGGTAACCCTAGTGGCAATGGGGGCTAACGATTGTGGAATGGAAAGGATCACATTCTAAAAAGGGGTAGGGGTCACCAATACCGGAGGTGGTAGTGTAGCTATGGGTATATGTGAGACATTAGGGGTGGATGAAGTTGCATTTTGGGTGGTTGTCGAAGGTATGGTGGATGTGGCGGGTGCAACAGAGGTGGCAGATGTGGCAATCATAGGGGAAATAGGACCTAGCTATGAAACAAATGGGGTAAGGTAGATGCTGGAAGCACAGAGCCAGATGGGGCTGATGTAAGAGTGGGAGCAAGAGTTGGAGGGATAGATACGGGCATGCCGTATATCAACTGATCCGAAGCATATCAAGTGGACGAGTGGGAAAGGTAAAGCTGCAAGGTGATAGGGTTTTGGTCAAGGAGTCATGTGAACTCCTCATCTTTGGTAGCGATAGTGATAGGTTGGATATGATCCATGGTTGGTAATAAAATGGAAGGTGGTGGACTAGGTGGGAGTGGTTGAAAATTGATGTGGAATACGAGTGTGCTTTCTTGTCTTCAGGTCAGCACCATGTTAACCTATACTGATCAGGTTGGGCCGCTTCTCTGTAAATGACACAGAAAAACAAGAGGAACAGGTAGTAAAAAGTGGATTAGGTACCAAATGATGGCTGGAAAGTGACACAATCTAATCGATGCCAGTTAGGGTAAACCAACGCCGGTCACTGTGGGAAATGGACAGTGAGTGAAAAACAAGGTATAAGGTCAAATTTGACAGGTATGCCAAATATGATGAGTTTTACAAGGCCAATGGGAATGATAGTAGTGATAGGGGCTATGAAAAGTTGAAGAAGATGAATAAATGTCCTTTTGGGTAGGTTAACAAAAAGGACCTAAAACTGAAGTTGGTTGGGTATAACTGACGATGGTGAGAGGGTAACTGATGATGGTCACTAGACTAACACCGGTCACTATGAAATTGAAACAGTGATGAAAGAAAAGTGGTTGTGAATTAAAGTCTGATGAGGAATCAAACCCAAAATTATGAGAATTTTGATCACTCTCAGAAGGAGTCGGAATACACAAACTATGATGAGGAGCGTGCAAGGATGGATAAGAAAAATGAAGAATGTGACCTATCACCTCAAAACACAAGCCAAGTAAAAACACTAAGATAAATGTGATCCTAAGAGTGCCTTTTATATTATGTTTGTTTAGCTTAAGCTATTTAAGGATTGACACATGAACTATAAAATAGAGTTTTTTTGGTGAGGATGGCTTCCTACGAAAAAGGAGATCTACAAGGTGAGGTTTCAGGTTTATTATGGTGGGGGTGGGCCTTGCTCTGAAGTATGACTCGACAGAGTAGCAAGCTGGGGAGTACCTGCCAATCCTCATATTAGTGCTATCATTGACAGACGTTCCCAGAAAATATATTGTTTAAGGATATGTATTTGTTTTGAATTTGTGCAATGTGGCAAGACTTAGAGAGAGAGAGAGATGTGCTTTCTATGATTCGTTTGTTAACCATCAGTTGGGAATGACTTCCAACATATAGGTTGCCCTCAATTAATGTGAGATAATGCGATAAATTAGAATGCAATGCATTTATTTTAAGCCCAAATTGAAATATGAAGTTCAATGACACAATGGATGAATAGGAAGAGGGATGCTCTTTCACGAAAATGTAGAAAACAAGAAGAAATGATTCTTTTTAAGAAAACTAAAAGAAAGGTTTCTTTTAGAGCAAATAGAAAGAAAAAGTAGGTTACGAAGGAAGAAAATTAATGTGTATACTTTTCAAAACAGGAAATAAAACACAACTTCTCCTCAGAATGAATAAAATGCAAGGAACCCCAGATGGGTCTCACCGGGCATGCCAAAACAAACCTGACTCAACCATGCCTAAAAAACCTGACTCCACCATGCCTAAAAAAACTTAACTCCACCATGCCTAAGATCTAACTCAATCCATACCTATGACTTGACTCAATCCATGCCTATGACCTGACTCAATCCATGGCTAAACCAAACCTGACTCATCATGCCTAACTCACCTAGTTTCCGTGCCATATCAAAACAAAAAATCAACAATCTCATCACAACATCAACAAATAAGGAATCTCATGTATCTCATCATATAAATAAATATCTATCTCAATAGAATATACATGGATATCCCATCATGTCTATCTAAAAACAAATCATTGACACGCAGGCCGATACTCAATACAAAATGTCATCGGCATGTAGGCTAGTCTCATATACAATAAAATAAACAACCAATACAAAATCTCTTCGGCATGCAGGCCGGTATATGCTCAAAATATACAAGAACTCTCGTACATCCTCACTAACTTTGGCATGCAGGTAGATATATATCAAAAAAATGACTACAATACATCAAAATCAGGTGAGCCATATATCAGGCATTTAGGCGGATATCCTCCATATTTGTATCACCTGTACCCTCTACCTCCTCGCCCACTGTCTACTAACCTGCTAACATCTCCCCACCCATCAAAGGTGGTGGCTAGATCCCTGCTAGCACCTCACCTAGAGCTGGTCTCCATGAGCTGGTGGCCTCTCCCTAATCCAGACTCAGAGCTCAATGGTCCTCTGTGCTCTCTACATTGTGAGTGCAGGATCTAGTCCTCTCACTCAAAGCCTACTATGCCCGGTACTCTCCATAGGATAGAAATTCTATCCCAGCCGCCATCAGCTAGTACTGGTAGTATCTGGCCTCACCTAAGGAATCTTGTAACTTGGATATAGGCATGGTCTGTGGTGGTCCCATAGGCCTCATCCCCTATACCTATCCTGTAGGACCCTGTCTCGCTCCTACCTATGAATTGGGACCCGGTCCTGGTGCATGTGATGGTGCTCTCTACCCTCGTGCCTATATCTAGGCCTGTAAGGCCCCAATTTGTACATGGGCTATGGCCAACTAGCCATGCAAACCTACCACCTATGCCTGTAAGGATGCCACCTGATCATCATCCTCCTCTCCCAAGAAAACTGGTGCCGATTACTGTGGAAAATTGGGAATGCCACAGGATGAGCTTTGGATCTCCCTTGTGATTGCACAAAGGAATTTGGTTGGTCGGAATGAGGTATTAGGTGGGTTGGATGGGATTTGGTGAGGTTTTGATGGGTATATGGAGGGGTGAGTATTAAAGGTAGTCAATGGGTGGATAGGGAAATAAAGGATGATAATATAATGATGAAACCAAATGAACCAGAGGAGCACAATGTTCTACTTACTTGGAACCTGGTTCTGGATGTTTGTGAGTGAGGAATGAAAGTGTTGGTAAGAGGTTGAAGGATGTAGAGGATTACCAATCATAGGAAAGCTTTTGTATGGGTTGCATGTGCATTCCTTTTTGCTTGGTTGGATCAAATCCTTGCTGGGGTGAGTGCTGGTCGTTTGTGCAAGAGAAAATGCTTGATCTCCTTCCTTGCATGCATGTTCTCTCTGAAATTCATTCTCCAAAGATGTGATATCTCTTAGGAATGTGTCAATTTTTTTTTCCAAACTCCAAAATAAGGTTGTTTTGGGAGTTAAAAGGTGACCGACGGCGGTTTTGGCTTAACCAACGATGGTCAAGATGGGATTTCCTAGGTTATACTAAACTAGGGAGATCCTCTTGATTTTTTGGAATCTCATGTCGTTGACTCACGGATTAGACTGGAAGATTCTTGTAAGCATGTGGGAATGTGGTTAGAGGGAATTTAGGCATTGATTTTTAGGGTTTGTGTAAGTCTCAGTTAGTTATGACAACCTACTAAGAATAGGTCTTAGGGTGAGTTGGCTTGATGAGGTGTCTAGGTGAGGTGTATGTGGACATTATCCCAATTAATATATTTAAATAATAAATATGGTAAGGATAATAAATTAATTTAATTTAATTAATTAAATTAATATTAGTGGGGTAAAGGGGGCCATGGCTAGGTGAATGTGATGAAGGTGTTTATTTGTTGAGGGACCAAAGGGGAGTGTGACCTAATTTTAGTGTCTACACTCTCAATTAAGCCTAAACTTTTGAGTTGGTTTAAGAAACAAACAAATCACACACTAAAATGATTTAAATGAGTTGTTTATGAAAAATCACATATTACAATAATGTATTTAATCATATATAAATATTAATAATATTCACCTAAGATGAGAGCATAATTGAAACATCTTATTGGTGTTGGATGCACACACAATAATTTTAGAATGTTTTTTTTGTCCCTGAAGTGGCTTAAATTTTTGCCACCTATGCAGTCAAACTCAAAATTCAAATTGTGATCCAAACAACTAGCTGACTAAAAGAATATTCTTGGTTAGTCTAATTACATACATGAATTTGGTGAGTGTGCAATGCTTATTGTCAAGAGGCAACCTTATATCTCTAGTACCTTAAACCTTGTAGGAAGTGTCATCCCCCAATGAAATAAATTTTTTGGTGGGAGAGATATTAATTATGGAGAACCAATATTTCTACCCTGTCACGTATCTAGTTGTGCCTAAGTCTATATACCAGATATAAATTGTGTGGATGTTTCTTCCTCTATTTCTGTAATGAATAAGTTATCCTCTTCAAAGTTTTCATCCTCATTTATGACATTTCCATGATGTTTCTACTTCTTCCAATTATTTTTGTTTTGTCCATGTGATTGTTGCTTAGAAGACTAGTTATTTTTTGTTGGATTTTTTTTGTTGATTGTGTTTTGAATCTTTTAAATTGTTTATCAACCCATTATAGTAGTAGTTCTTAGTTTCATGACCCTTATTGCAAATAAAACATTTTTCTTTTCTTTTTGTAACCTTGCTTATTATTTAACTTTTGGTTGTTATTCCATTTGTAATTAGAAGCAAGTGAATGTTCACCTTCATTATCCACTTTACGTTACATGGAATCTTCTTATTGCAACAAGTTAACCCACTTTTAGAAAGTTGGTTTTTATTCCATGAGATTGAGTGTTGTCACAAACATCCTAGATGAGGGAAACATACCTATCAAGGAAATTGGTACAAGAGAGTTATCTACAACTTCTTCTCTAAGATATAATAATGAGGCCGTCAATGTTGCAATTATCCACAAAAATGCTTATAAAAATCCATAGGTTTTCATCTTCAATCTATACAATTAAATATGTAAGTGGAGAATGGTATTATGATTTTTCACCTCGAAAATAGTGTTGAGATTTTCCCACATTTATTTAGTGGTATTAATATCCCTTACTTGATGTTGTACCTTATATGCGACTCCAACATAATTATAAGTTTGAATTTTTGATTCACATTGTCCCACTTTTGCTAAAGGTCAACATCATTTGCATCTTGGGAAAATGTGCCATTCAAAACATAATAAAAGTCTTCAAACTCCAAACATGTCTTTGATTTGGCCTTCTATTTTGCATAATTATCTCCTCTTAGCAGTTGTGAATCATGCAGAATTTTTTTTGGACCATTTTCCATTGTGTGGAAATTGAACTAAAATATGGGATATGGATTGATGCCTTATAACTCTAAAATAAGTTGTCCTTTCCATATACTATCAAAAAAATATACCAAACCTATCAATATACACTTCTAATATAATCGTTATTATGTGAAATAAGTTAATCCTCTTGAGATACATGATCATATGTGAGAGATATGTTAATGCATATGAGAGAAGAATGGTATGAGGTATATAGATAGTACATGGAGGATATCCTTCCAATTAATGAAACTTACTTAGGGATATCTTTGTGCATGGGTGAAAAGTCCTGATATACTTCGATTTTACCAATTTATGATTTATGTTGGACAATCATGGTAGATGAGAAACTAAGGGAATGGAAATGATTGCAATGTCTTTATTTATCCCCAACAATTTATAAGGAGGATGCCAAAAAATTCATTATTTCTACTATGTTAGGTGTTACATATAATAGTTCAAGAGAAATAACATGACATGTAAGCATGAATAAGAGGAAATACATCTCATGCTCTTTAGATTATTATGTTCCATTTCAAGAGATAAATGAGATAACATCATTTGATTTAACATCATTTCCACTATCACTATAATTGTCACTAGAATCATCATCAAAATTACAATTAATATGAGTATCATTAGAAAATGCCTCACGTGTATCCTCAAGACTAGGTGTAATTGATTGACCATAAGTAGAGGATGTCTCAATAGGAGAAGAGTTATCAGAGACCTCTAATGAAGGAGAAACAATGCTACTAGGTGAGCATTCATATTTTAAGATTTCCTCATAGGTATATATATGGGTCATGAAATGGGAAATAAGTGGTAACTCTTCTTCACACACTTTGGAAAAATTTCACAACCTTATGTAGTAAAATTATCAATACCATAACCCATTCCTTTACATAAAGACATCAACTAGAGGGATAATGTTAACTCATTAAAAAAAAAGATAATGGAACAAAATGGGTAACATAAGCCATGAAAGAAAAAATATAAATAAAACCTAAGAGAAGAAAAAGAATCACGGACCAAGTAAAAAATGGAAAGCATAAGGAAGTTAGGTAGAAAACCTAAGCCAAAAACAGTTAAGGATTCAATCAATAAATGTGTTCACCAAATTATTTAAACCTAAAACTAATAATAATGAGATATTAATAATTTAGGAATAATTTTGAAATAATAATTTAATAATCAAACCATATACATCATATACAAATTTACAAATTAGGGTTTGCATGCACATACATATAGATAAACAAGCAAGAGGTAAATCAAGGTTAAAAAGACCACTTAACTGGTTTAGAAGGTGATTTGCATGTTTCGTCAATTAATTTGGGATTTGTATAGGTCTTGTTGTCCAAAATAGGACCCCATGTTATTTTGGATAACTCATCCAAGTTTTAGACTTAGGTGGCTCCGGATTGAAGACCAAAGAAATAAAGAAGTCAGAGGGCTAGTCTTCTGTGGTATGTGAGAAATGTTAGTGCTTTGCAGATTGGAGATACAGTGTTACGTGGACTTGGAAAATATGGAATTCCATAAAGTTGGTTAATTATATGTAACAAAGCATGTTTTCCACCTAGAAGAAGCCACAATGCAAGGAAAAAGTGCTGTGAGACACAACGTGGAAAAAGAAAGCAAGTTTGAATTTGGCTAAGATTGGAAGCTGTAGAACATAGAACTTAGTGTTCCACAAACATAAAACACGTAGTATTCTGGAGAGTTGAAAAATCCATGGGATATACAAAGAATACACAAGAAAAAATACATGGAGCATAAAAGGTTGCTAATGAAGGATAAAACCATGCATCAAAGTAAAATCATGTAAAGTCTATGAGGCATGAAAAATTTGTGCCTATTTTGAACCAGATGCTCAACTACTCCACCAACCTAAATTTTATTTTTAATTACACCATCCTCCTGCACTGGAAATTTGATGACATATAATTAAAGTGATGTTAGGTGCCCATACCTGACTTGTGATTAGTCTTTGGTGGTGGTGGCTAGTTTATTTTATTTATCATTAAAAGTGATCGACCTTGTCTCCCCCCTCTCTCAAATTTTATAAATGTAAATGCAAATGAGATAATACAAGTTTGATTTATGAAACTCTAGAGCTCTCCATTTAAGATTGAAAACTCTTTCTTGTGACCTCTGTAACTCACCCATGTAGACTTCTTGCCTTAGCTATGTGTCTATAAATGGTCAAGACTTGATATTAATGTAAGTGTGGCTTTGTTTCTTTGAATGCTCTACATTTAATGTGAGCACCTCTGTCATCTTGCAAACCTTCATTAGTTTCCATTTTATTTCCTTCAAATTTGTGTGTATTCCTCCAAGATCCATTCGTAGTTTCACATATGTGTCTTTTAGATCCATAATTGATCCATTTTCCCGTTTGGTGCATCACATCCACTTTTATTTTCAGTTTTCTCTCTCTAACCTTGTTTGCTTGGACTCTTAGTTTAGGAATTATATAGTGTTAGTGTTGAGTGGAGAAAATAGATAAGTACTAGCCATATGCGGGGGTTAGAAACCACACGCAAGGGGCACACACATATAGAAAGGATCAACGAGCGAAGGTTCACACATAAGTAGGAAGAAACTGGGACTTAGAGATGATTTTTCAAGAAAGGGCTAAAAATATCAAATCAGAGTTGGAGTGGCATCTAAGAAATGTTTAAAAATAGATAAAGGAATTATTTCTTGGGATTAACAAAAAGAACCTATAATTGGGAAAAGCACATATAGAGAGAGATAAAAATCACACATGGAAGAAATATAATAACATGATTAAAGCGGATTAAATCATGTTGTATACTTAGCTTAATCTATTATTAGCAGAAAGTAAAAAACATACAAGATATTTTATACACACCTATTATCAGGTGAGTGCATGTAGGTGGTGAAGGGAAAGTCCTTACCATATACATGAGTGGTCTTTCATTGTAATAAGAGAGAGTTTTAGAATCGGTATTATATTTTTTACAGTGCAGGGTTTGAATGAATTACATGTACAACTGTTTGGGAGTCTGTAGAGAGCACACATGATCTAGTTGATTTAATAAAAATGAACTATTATGTAAAACCCTATCTATGATATTTCAGAGTTACAACACAATAATATAGCAATAAAATACATGATGTGACATAAGTAATAAGAAATATGAATTGAAACCCTAGGTGTAAGAAAGAGGAGAAATGACTTAGTTGATTCACAAATAATATGAAGGTATGCAAAGCTAGAAAATTAATGGAACTGGAACACAGTGTGTCACAACCGAACCCAAGAAGTTGCATAATTATATAATAAGGTTATACCATGGCGCCTAGAGCAATACCGGGGTGCCCAGGTGTCAGAGACCCTATCTGCACGCCAGGGTCTACGTAAAACCTCAGAAGCTAGTTTTCATAAGGTTGCTAGATGTTCACTGTCCTTTGCCACTTATCGTTAGTATGTCGCTGGATGCCCATAGATGTCTCCTGTAACATGCAATGAAAGAGATGACCTGTAAAACCCTAAAACACATGAAATCCCAAAAATAAAAAAAGATGCAAATGGGGAGTTGGACTGAACCCAATAGTCACTCAATTGAGTGAACTTACGATTCAGGTGTTGCACTACATTTTAGATTCCATGTAGTTTTGTGTGTGTGTGTGTGTGTAGAATCGTGCCCTAGGTGGATCTTGTACAATATGTACTTGATAGATAACAATAACTAGATGTAGCAGATGTAAATAGACATGTGCATGATAAAAATGAAATTCCCCTCCTATGGAGTGTATGCAGAAGAATGCAGCCCCTTGCCCTTAAATGGATGCTAGATGAATGTTTTAATGCTCTTATAATTCCTTTGGATGAAACCTATGTGATGGTAGTAGATCCTTAGAGTTTGGTCCTTTAATTTTATAACATAACATTGTATTTATATGCTTCCCTTGTTTGAATTTGGTAATTAACCACTAAAAGGATAACCACTAAGAAATATAGATGCATACCAACTAGAAAGGACCCAAAAGAAGTGATTAAGATAAAAAGAGGTCAGGGGTACCCAAAGGGGATGGGGGCACCTGGGTGATGACGTCCTGGATGGGAGCTGGTGTCCAAAGCCAGAAAAGGTAAAGTAACAAAATACAGACTGGGTAGTGTGGTGTGAAAGGCCAAGAAGGAAACTAAAAAGAAAACAAAAAGGCCAAAGATAGTGGTCAATTAGTACTTGTATCCCTTAGGAATCATATGAATGCAAGTATGATTATGACCTAGAAATGTACCTAAAGTGCGTGATTTAGTGTCTACATTTGCCCCCACTTTATGTTGTTGAGAAAAATCTTGATAACATAAAGTAGATAAGAGATATGTACCTGATAACCATGTATATTAATGGTGAAAGAATGTCGAGGAGATAAGAAAAAGTGTGGAGTGAAGAATCTGAATCGTGGAAGATAGAGGAAGGGGGGGAAGTGGAAATGACCCTAGGTGTGAAGCGTATTGATGTGTTGTGTTGTGCCTATTATCGTTGTGCTCGATGTTGGTGTAAGGCTACTTCTTGTTGCGTATTAAGGATAAACCTGAAAAAGAAGAGTAAAGAAGTAATCAAATATGTGTATAGATTTTTTTTTGATCCAACTGTATGAAAATTATGTAAAAATTTGAAAAAGGAACATGTGCACCTAATCCATGAAGAGTGAAAAATATAGAAAAATAAACTAAAAAAATGATGAAGAGCAAGTTTTTTAGGTCATCTCATGCAAAGTACGAGTTTTGGGGTGATCTCATGCCATGGCAGAAGAAGTGTAGGGATAAAGGTCTAGTTTAATTCTCCATCCTTTGACTACATCCCAAAATTTATACACCATTACAAATGGTGTGATCATATCTTGCCCAAGTTTGATCCAACATGAAAATAGAAAAATAAGATAAAATGCATCCTAATCGCTGGAGGAATGTGCATTTAATGTACCAATTGCTCCGTAAATTGCTGACAAACATGTATCTTCCCCTTGGTCATAGGATCCTAGGAAGGGACATAAGCACCTAGGTGCCCATGTGTGTATTTGGGCCCTAATGTTTGTGCTGAACCAAAGACCCAAGTTAGAATCTAGGCCGTATTGTGACCATGTCTGAGCTTTGTTCCTGTGCTGTACTGTAACTATGTGTTGCTGTATAGAGTGACTGATTCACCCAATGAATTCCTCCCTCATTTGGGGTGCATGCGACGTCGTTAGGAGAATGTGAACCAAAAGAGGACCTGATTCTAAACTGATACTGGTATGTAGGAGGGAATGTGCTTAGTAGAAACAAAGGCACATGAAAACAATGGCTAGGAAATAAGTGTTAGTGCAAACACGATAAACAATGTGTAAGATAACAAACAAGAAGACAATGTAGACCATGAAAAATGGGTTGAAAACATGGGACATCACTCATAATGTCACAAGACAATCAGGGCTGAAGTGGCCAAAAGTAAACAAGCAGTGATCATATAAGACATAAGGAAAATCCTGTAAATAATGGCATATAATAATGAACAGTGACAAGCAATAATAAGCCAAGTAACATACAACCTTGGTGGAAAATAGTTCCTGCAAAGAAAATGCTACACATGAAGCACTTGTTATCATGTTAGAAAGATAAAAAGTATGTCAAAGTGTGTATGATCCGATGTAATAGTGTGCTAGTACAAGTAGGAAGTAATAAATAATGAAACAATAACCCCTGGAATGTGTACAAAAGTAGATGCCTCTAGGAGCCTTGATGGGATTGGTAAGAGGTACAATGCCAAGTATCCGTGTTGTGTGTAACAATCTGTGTAAAGTCTGCATTCCCAACTAGAAGGTAAGTGAATGCGCATGTGTATATAAAAAAGATAATGACATATAATGTATCCGTCTAACATAGTAAACAAAGTGTACACGTGAGTATAAGTAGGCAAGAACAATGTGTGACCAAGATATACATCATGCTATTAATGAGTGTGATGGAATGGTATGCAGTGTGAGTGTGATAGGAGTTGCGTTCCCCCTAGTGAATGTGTATGTATGAGTGAAATGAGGTTCATTTATAAATTACCCCTCAAGAGTAAAAAATGAACCATAAAACAAAAGTGCATCATATAGAAATGGTTTTAACGATTGCATGCTAGAAACAATGATCATTAAAGCGAAGAACATAGATTGTGGAGTGATGTAGTATAATGCACAAGAATAAGATGCTATAACTCTTGGATGGGGCTCTAGAAAGATCGAAAGTGAAGCGTAAAACATAGATAGGGTGTGAATGAGACACTATAAATACTGATGTAAAGTGTAGAATGTAGAATGATGTAAATGTGGTGAGGTTAAATTTAGATTTAGACTCTTAGTAGTCGATTATGAACCATGAGACTAGAGTGTGTCATAGGGTAGTGATGTGAACGACGTGTGTGTTAAAGAGATTCAATCATGAAGTGGAGATTGTAGAATAGGATAGTATGATGCATAATAAGAGGATGCTAGAAAGATGTATTGTGAATGCACAAAGTGTGAAATATGGAGTGTGTAAGGTTCATGTGTGTAGTATGCCCTCAATAGTCAAGTGTGAACTGTAACACAAGAGTGACGATACAAGAGGTGTATAAAGTTGCATAAGATATATAAGGAACACTAGATGTGAAGTAATGTGTGCGATTAGAGACACTTGAGAATGCTAGAAGGGGGGAAGGATAAGTGTGATGCTCCCTGAGTGTGTGAGTATGTGGAAACTATCTGATAAAAGTGAAGGGCAAGGGTCCTCCACCTAATGTATGAGGAGATAAAGATGCATGACCATGTTATAAAGGTGGCAGTGAATGAGACTAATAATTTACATGTAATGGGAGTCAAGGTGAAGAAAACCTATATCAAGGAGACCATGAAGGTGATGTGCATCTAGAAGAAGGAGACCGAGGTGGTGTTCACTGAGATGGAGGAGCCCTAGGAGGTGATGAACACCTAGATAAATAAGACCTATGAGGTGATGAACACCTAGATGGATGATGCCAATGAGGTGATGTGAACCAAGATTGAGGAGCCCTATGAGGTGATGGATACCTAGATTAAGGATTTGTCCAAGTAATGGACCTAGAATGATGAGATGGAATAACGAATATATGAAAATGAGTGTGTCATACAAAAATAGGAAAGATAGGAGCATATTTTTTCTTTAGATTTCAGAGGTCCATGGGACCTAGATGCTCTAACGAGTGCAATGGCCACCTCAAGATGAGGCTGAGGCCATGGTGTGCATGGATGGACACCTCAAATAGATTAAAATTGATTTTTATGAATGAATTTGAGATATAAGTGAGGCATGGAAATGATTGCTTGAGCAGCCATGAACCATGGAAGACCCAAGAGCATGTCACAATTTTTGACACTAGGTGCCACAAGGAAAGGCACAAGTATGGTAAGAGGACTGATTGTAACTGTAAGCATGCCATTTACATAAGATCTAGGAACTGGATATGAAATATGTGAGAGTGGATAACCAATATAAAAAAGAAGTGCAACATAGTATGCAATTACATGAAATGATGGATCGACTATGGTATTATTGATAGAGACAAATCCAATAGAAGAAGATATGTGCAAGTGATTAAAGGAAAACATATCATGATAATTGTGATGTGAAAATGCAATGAATGGTGAATATGAATCAGCATGAGAAACTAGAAAATCAAGAGGCCTCGATGATGGAGGGGGCACTGCATGATATGCATGATTAGCCAAATAATCCTCAACTTGCTTCTCATGATTTGGAAGAGTATTATTGAATATTTTAAGCTTTTTATTTTTGTTAACTGGTGGATAAGATGATGGCTCAAAAAGATCAATTTTATTATTGTCAATTAGATCTTGAATTAGATGTATCAATTTGAAACAGCTATAAGTAGAATGTCCAACAGGTGGTAGTCACATCTGAATTTTTTGTTATAGTTCCAGACCTTAGGGCGAGATGGATCCAGAGTAAGTGGAGGAAGTGTAATAATATTTTTCTCAATGAGTTATAGAAATATAATATGTGGAGCAAGATTAAATTTAGTAAATGTACGCTTAGGAGATCGCCATTGAAGCTTCTCAAGAGTAGACACAACATTGACAATAACCTTTTCTTCATTTTTCTTAGTCGATGGCTTGAAAGGAGCTTTGCTTGGAAAATTATTAGAAGATGAGGTAGCCTAATCTTGATACTTAAGTTTTCCCATAGTAATAAGTTTTATTTCACGTAACTTAAGAGTGTGGCAAATATGATCAAATCAAGGAGAGGTATTAAAGATGATGGTCTCTTGGAGAGGTGGTAGAAGACTTTGAACAAATAGATCTTTTAATTCTTAGTCAGAAAGAACATTAGTCATCCTAATTAGGTTGTTCTTATAATGTAAGACATAATATGATAGGTGCTCATTAGGTTGTTTCTTGATTTGTGATAATTGAGCATATGATATATTTGAATCAATGTTGATTGAGAAGTGGGCAATAATTTTTTTAGTTATATGTGTAAAATATGTTACACAATGAATAGGTAGATCATAAAACCAATGCATAACACATTCTCAGAGACTGCGGGGAAAGATATTTGCTAATAGAGTGTGATCATCCACATAATCTGAGCATGCTATATGAAATGCATGAAGATGCTCTTGAGGGTCACCATGGAATTTTAAGGTGGATAGCTTAAGAGTAATGAAATTAAGGGGAAGTTAATAAGCATAAATGACGGGTGTAAAAGGAACATGAAGTAGTAAAGTGGAATCAAGAGATGGAGATGTATGAGAAGTAGCGATTTGAAGCTGAAAAATTTAAGTTTTTTAGATCCTGATATAAAGAATTTAAATCATGGGTGTTAGAAGAGGAGCCAAGTTGTGCAGTAGTAACATTGGATTGAATAATGGGAGTGGTGGTAGCAAGAATGGAAACAAAAACATGTAAGGGTTGAGTGGAGGCCATGGAAGCCAATGAAGAACCTATAGGAGGTGCCAAAGAAACATCCCAAGAGTTTAATGTGGAATCCCAAGTGTTTTTAGTTGTGATTAGAGCATGAATAATATGTAGAAGATGTGCAAGATTTCCACGCAAATCTTGGCTAAAATTAGTAATATTTTCTAATTGTTCTTGGTTGACATTGGTATCCTCATCAAATGATTTTTCACTATTGGATGTTTTGATTTCATGAAGAGGAAAATTTTGAGAGCTGGCAAAAATATTTTTTAGTTTTAACCATTGATTTAGAAACCCTACGGGTAGAGAGAGGAAGCTCTAGATGCTCAAAATATACAAACCAATTACTATGGGTGATGCGCATAAAAATGAGGATTTGAAATTCAGGTTCACAAAATGATTTAGCAAAAATTAAATTTTATGTTAAACCATAGATAGGATATTTTAGAGTCACAACATAATAATATAGCAATAAAATATAGAATATGATATAAGAAATAAGTAGTATGAATTAAAAACCTAGGTGTAAGAAAGAGGAGAAATGAATTAGCTGATTCACAAATAATCCGGAGGTGTGCGAAGCTATAAAACTGATGGAATTGGAACACAGAGTGTCGCAACTGAACTTAGAAAATTGCAGAAGTGTAGAAGAAGGATGAACTAGGGCGCCTGGAGCATTACTAGGGAACCTAGATGCTAGACACCCTATCTAAGCACCAGGGTCTACGTAAAACCTCAGAAATAGGTTTTTATAGGGTTGCTAGATGCTGTTTGTCCATCATAACTTGTTGCTAGTATGTAGCTAGATGCCTGCAGATGTCTCTTGTAACCTGTAATGAAATATATGACCTATAAAACCCCAAAACATATCGAATCCCAAAAAAGAAAATATGTAAATGGGTAGTCAGAATGACCCTGATGGTCACCTGATTGAGTGAACTTATTATCCAGGTGTTGCACTACATTTCAAGCTACATGTAGTTCTGTGTGTATGTTAGAATTGTTCCCTATGTGGATCTTATGAAAGATGCACGTGATAGAGAGTAATAGCTAGATGTAGGAGATTTCAATAGATGTGTGCATGGAAAAATGAACTTTCCCTCCTATGAAATCTATGCAAAAGAATGCAATCACTTTCCCTTGAATGGATGCTTTTATGCTATTATAATTCCTTTGGATGTAACCTTAGGTGATGGTAGTAGATGCTTAGAGCTTGGTCCTTTAATTTGATCTCATAACATTGTATTTATATGATTCCATTGTTTTATTTTTGTAATTAACCACTAAAATGCCGACCACTAAGAAATAAAGATTCCCAAAAGCTAGAAAGGACCCAAAGTCCCCTGTAGGCACTGGCGTCTTGGATGGATGCTGATGTCCAAAGCTAGAAAAGGTGAAGTAACAAAAGAAATACTAGGAAGTGTGGTGTGTAAGAACAAGAAGGAAAGCAAAAATCAAACAAAAATGCAAAAGACAGTGGCGAATTAGTAATTTTCTCCCTTACAAATCATATGAAATCAAGTATGTGATTAGGACCTAGAAATGTACCCAAGTGCATGATTTGGTGTCTAGACCAGTGCATTGTTGTAATGAGTAGTATTATAATCAAGTTCCATGTTATGTTATGAATTATGATTATGATGGATAATTATGTATGGATTACAAAGATATCTATGTCTGAACATGGTTTGATTGGTATACAGATCTTGTTAATCATTATCTTTGAATGATTTCCTTATTATATGTGTTGTCATCTCTTTATGTTATGATGTATCTATTTATATGAGTGATTGTTGTGGTTAACAAACATACATGCTAACATCTTGACAAACATAACAAAGGAGGGACCTGGTGGCTGCATGCGTTTCAGGTGAGATTCCAGATTTGTCTAGATGAAGTGCTAGCATGCATAGCTATTGTTGGATAAAACAAGACTAATTTTTGTTCCGTTGCTAGGACCTCTTTTCATTATGTCTACCGAGATGTTGCATGTAGATGGTATGTTGAATATCTTTGGAGAATGTTGAAAGCTAGATAAAAGAAGACCATGATGCTTTTGTATAGAGATATAACATTAGAACTGACTCTAACACATGAAAGTGGATATAATATAATCTATATGACTGCTTAGATGATACATTCTTCAACTTCTTTTCAGTAGAGTTGTACCAGTGGTTGAAAACATACACAATGAATAGAGGTGTCTGACCAGGAAAGAAATCTTGGATGCAGGAAGACTATCAAACACTCTTTGATTAAGATGATCTATGGACTAAAGATGTGGATTATTGGTGGGAAGGTGTACTGTGCAACTATACTTTGGAATACACAATTTCAAAATACTCTTACCCTAAGGAAGAAAATTTCTAGTTCTTGTGAGAGCCAAGAGGATATTATTTACTTACAATACCTTTAGCTATCAATATCTTGACGTTGGAATTGGGAATGGAGAGATTCCATATGGAAAGCTAAAACACCACTAGACACAGGGGCATGAGTAGGTTTGTGAAGGATGTTGGCGGTTTGGGTGGAAGAAATATAGAGAGAGGAAAGATGGCTCACGTATAACGATACATGTCAGAGGGTGGTGGACGTGGTGCTGAGGTCAAGAGGAGTGATGATTGGTGGATGTTATGAGGACCTCATAAAAGGTGAGGGAAAATAGTATCATGTCCTACCGATACTGGGAAAGTGTAGTAGAGAGACCTTATTGACATAAGATGAGAGTGAGACTGAGGAGAGAATGAGAACTGCGGGTGCACATCTAACCAAACCTAGCCTCCTAGCCCTTGTGTAAGGTCTTCCTAATCCAAAGGTAATTGTAGAAGAGCATCATAGATTGGGTGAGAAAGTGGAATCTCCACGTTGGGTAGGATACATAGGTAGACACATTTTAGTTACTATCGAGGAAGAGAAAAATATCAAAGGCGTGCACATGGAAGTGCAACAGGTGCTAATGTTTGGAATAAGTGCATTTAAAGGTTTTTTCTTAGGCACATCATCAGTAAATAACATTGGTGTGTAGAACATTGTAAGAAATACTATAGGTGCTACTATAACACAAACAGTTGGTGCCCAGTTCAACACAATAAATTGGACACAAGGAATTTCATCTATTGGACCACAGGTCACGACGGGAGGCTCAACAAAACCAATGCATAGAGGAAATATGAGAGGAGGATCTGGTCCCACCTCAGGGCAGGGGCCACCACCATAACAGTCACCCCAACAAGCATAAAAATAGACACCCTAAGTTTTCTTTGAGATGTTTCTTCACTAGCCATAGTATAGAGGTGTGGAAGATGTGGCTAAGCATTTGAAAAATTATGAATTGTTATGGAGAGATAAGGGCATACCAACCCTTGATAGAAAGGAAGGTCAATTTTCCACCACACTTCAAGGGTACACACATAGCTGGTATAAAAAGTATGAACCACACTAGATTATGGTGTATTATGATGTGTTACGCACTTCCTTTTTGGATGAATTTCAAATTCTTGAGTTTGAGAAATAGAGTAGTAGCGTGCTCAAGGAAATCAAACATGGTTTATCTGAAAGTTTGAGGGAGTATGATGCACATTTTAAAACTCTTTTTTCCAAGCTATCTTATGATATTCATTAGATATAACATGCAAAATAATTTGTTGAAGGATTGCTGACTCTGGTTCGAAGGGCCTTATCACATAAAACATTAACTGATACGCATGAGGATTTGGAAGGACCTTTGCATGCTGAAGAAGTTGGGAGTGCAAAAAATGGAGTGAGAAAATTTATTGAGGAATTAATAACAGATATGGATAAGTAGTTGGAAAATATATCTACCAATGCGACACATGAGACACATAGTGGGTTATGGTGCATCGATTGTGAGGTAGAAGGACATACTAAGAATAGTTTTCCATGTAGAAATGTGCATGCACTATTACAATCTTGTGAAATTTTCCATTAGAATCATGATGTTTGGAATTCCCCCCTATTATAGTGTGCAACAATGAGGAATGTCATGCAATATAAGGTTTATGATGCACATACCCATAATACAACTGATTTCCGCTTGATTGACCAAATTCATGAGGCTTATGAGATTGGATTACAACAGACCATTGTGGCAAGTAGCTCTCAGGTGTAGGAAGCCCAACCTAATGAAGGGAGCAACAATGGATATGGGGTATTCCAAGGTGGATATAGGAGCCGAGGATGTGGTGGTAGAGGAAGGTTCACACACATGATTTGTTACACCTCTGGGTCCCCAAATCACTACCAACACGATTGCCCCCAAAAATTTGTGTGCACATACTATGGGAAGCCACATAAGGTTGAATATTTCCCTGATATTTATGAACATATGTGTAAAAACAAGAAGGAAAAGGGTGAATAGATGATAAAGGCACAACATGTGAAAAATTAGTAGTGGGAAGCTAAAAAGATAGATGATCTGAAGCTCTAACCTTTGTTAATCATTACACACGTAGAAGCAACATGCACGCGTGAACCTCTTAAAGAGAAAAAAAATCTTTTCAAGAGGGAGGATATTATGCATGTTAAGTACCCAGATGTAACTCATCAGAAGGAGGTATACTAAGAGACTACAAGATTCATCAAAGAATTACAAGGTGAAATACAATGCCTAAAGGAATAAGTGTGTGAAAAGGAATGCACTAAGAACATTGAGCTCCCAAAGAAGGATGTAGATGACTTAAAGGAGGTATGCAAGATGGTGTGGTAGGAGAACATCATCCCATTACTAGGATAATGGATGCACGAGAGGTTATCGTGTGCTGAATTTGAATATGAGAATAAAATCCTTCATGCCAATTTACCACCACAAAACCACGAGTATGAAAAAGATACTACACTAGATGCAGTGATTAACAGTTGGATGGTGAGTAATATTATGATTGACACAGGTGCAAAGGTGAATGTTCTAACTTTGAATTCCTATAATCAAATGGGAAGCCCACAATTGCATCCATATTCGAATGTGGTGTACATGGAAAATAAAACAAGGGCCATGCCCATTGGTGTATTGAAATATGCCTCTATTACGATTCAGGGTGTAAAGTTCATAGGTGATTTTGAGGTGCTTGAACTTGTAGAGGTAGAAAACTTCCTAACATTACTTGGGTGTCCTTGGTGTGTGTGAATAATGCAGATTTTCACTTCAAAAAAATATATATTAGTTTTGAGAACAAGGAGGAGTGTGTTGTCATACCCATGGATTATGTGAAGGAAATTCCTTACATTGAGCATGTGAGTGAAGAAGAATTCAATAGGATTCATGCACATACAATGTGTGATCCTGAGAGCATGGAACCATCTAAAGAAGAGATAATTCAGTGGGAAGACACAGAATCACTCAATGAAAATACTAGTGTTTCTTATGATAATGGGGCTAGGACACGTATGAAATGGTCAGATGGGAAGTCAAGGGATGATTCACCAGGATGATTAGGCTGGGCATGTTTAGATGTTTGGGCAACACTTAGTTACCAAGGTATACTGGAGAGGAAAATACTAACTCTTTCTTACGTGACATGGACTAGTGAAAAAATGAGGGAGATAGATGGAATATGATGGTTTATACCTTACATGGAATGGAATCATGTTGGTGGGAAACAAACATGGATAACCTATTGGGATAATGCAAGGTAAGGGTAGCCTTTTGAAAAGGTTTACATGGTTATGATGGTTAGAATCTCGCTTTGGTACACACAAAACTTATGAGAGATAATGGGTGTAATTCCAGGAGGATATATCACCATATCTATGGGTACACAAGTTATACTCTACTCTGTGTGGATGTGCGTGGACATGGTATGTGCATAATGAGTTCAAACAAGAGGCTGCAAGTTTGTAAAACATGATTGAAGGTATGACACAAACTTTTGATTATTTTTCAACTAAGCCACTACTCCATGAGACATTACATATTATGAAGTGCATCACACTGGGAGATAACATAAAAGAAGAAGAGCTTATGGTTCAATTTTTTGGATAACGTGATACTGAGGTGCATGAAGATGTACTGGAGATAAAATATGGATAATTTGGTCGCACCTGGAAAGAGAAGGAAAAAGAAAATATGGTATACCTCATTAATGATGAAGAAGTAGAGAACCTAGATATTAGCCATATAGAGGGTGTACGCGAGGTGATGGAATATGTAGATGAGTAGAAGCACACATACCATGTAACTATGAAGAATAAGAAGGTTAATATTTGGATTGAGGATGCACTTAAGGATGCTATCATTGAAGACTATTGGTTAGAAAAAGAGGTTACAAATATCATTGAGATTTTGCATGACTTCTAGAACCTCTTCCCGAGAGGCTATCATGAGTTGAAAGGTGTGCATCTCTCATTAGGAGAGATGGAGATTAAGTTAAAAGAAGGCACACATCTGGTTCGGAAGAGGCCTTATAGGATGAATCCAAACCTGTGCATGAAGGTCAATGAATAGATTGAAAAAATGTTTAATTCTAGAATCATCGAACCTATTGAGGAACCTGAGTGGGTCAGCCCCATGGTGATCAACATCAAGAAAGATGGCTGGATAAGAATTTGTGTTAACTACAAGGAACTCAATGCTTCACATGTAATAAATCCTTTTCCTATGCCATTTACATAGGAGATCATTGAGGGAGTTGCAAGACATGAAATATATGCATTCAAAAATGGATTTTTTGGATACTACCAGGTGCACATTGTACACAAGGATCAGGAGAAGACCACCTTCACCACTAAATGGGGAAGTTTTGTATATACTATTATGCCCTTTGAATTGAATAGTGCGCCAGTGGTGTTCTCACACATAGTTGTGCATGCATTTTATGAATTCATTCATAAGTTCTTGTAGGTTTATTTGGATTATTGGACCATTTATGGGCTAGTAAAATATCACTGTGATAATCTCAGGCTCATGTTTGAGAGATGTGTTGGTTTTCAAATAGGACTTTTTAGAAGAGCAACAGTCAGGGGACAAGAAGTCCCTCCTCTTTGATGGGAGAGGTTCCCTTATTCAGAAACGAACTTATTTACAAATGTACAAAATATTATTTTATGGTTGAACTTGGATATTACGAAAGCGTTTTCCACAAGGATCATCAGTTACAAAAGGACTGAGGAAAGGGAATAAGAGGATGAGCAGAATAGCAACATTCAGAATTATAGATAGCAGAATAATTCTTTATGTATGCGAAGCTTCAAGGAATTTAAGACTAGATCATTTGCATTGGCTGAATAGGATTAAATTTAAAGACACAAAGTTCTGTAAATAACCTTCTTCAGATTCATTAATCAAGGACACAAAGTTCCTTCTTGGTTATACAAGATCACTGTATTTGCAAAACCGGACAGTATGCAATCAGAGAGACTAACAAATTAGAGACAAAATGATCTTCACAATATTAAATGGAAAACACATAAATAGCAGAGATCAGATAGACAATGAATATAAAGCCATTTTGTATTGATTTCTTTAAGATCTATTTACACTTTCAGAAAATATGCCAAGTTCTTCCTCCCTTTCAAAATGGCGCAAAGAAGGCCATTATATAGCTTCTAATTCGGTTACTCTTCGTAACCGTTTCTTTTAACTAAAGGGATAGTTAAGGAATGCTAATCGCAATACCTTAACTAATTACAAGGAATACGAAAGGAATCGAAAGAAGAGAAAAGAATGGGGAGGGAGATAGGTGTCCAGTTCTGAGAAGGACCCACTATCTTCAGAAACTGTTGCTTGAGTTTTCCTCCACGTCTCAGCCATGTCCTGACCATGAGGGACACACCAAAAATTTCATCTTGAGGATGACAACGAATATCTTTGAAAACTGATGTAACCGGCGTCTTGAACTTCGTCCTTCGTAACTGCTTCTTTAGTTCTCCCAAGCTTCCTCCAGGAGCTTGATCTTCATTTTGATAGTAACAGAGCTGCAAACCAGGATCGAAAAGGAGTTTCAGAGGGAGGGTACATGCGCGGGTTTTCAAATTGCAAGGGTTCGAAACAATGTAAGAATTGCAAAGGAGGTTTTGCCCGTTATATAGCCGTTGAGGAGAGAGAAGGATAATCAATGCGCATTTGAATTCATATTTTGAAAAATAGCATATTCGGGTAGAGCGGGAAAAACTAAGTATGAATGACCATTGGTTCGCTTGGGACAAGTGAGACGCGAATGCACAAAACACGCGGCTCGGCCGATTCGGGCGAAACGGGGAGAGGTCGCACAAATGCATTTTGGGACATTTGGGATGAAAAAGAGTGAAGTGCGCGACTCGAGAGTTTCGGCCGAAAATGGGACAGCTTGCACTTTTTAACTTTGGGACATTCGGGACAAGGAAGTGCGAAGTACGTGGTTCGGGTGTTTCGGCCGATCGGGGAACAGAATGCACTTTGGAACTCGGGACAGTTGGGACGAAATCGGGTGAATCGGCCGAAAATGGAACAAAGTGCACTTTAAGTTGAACTTGAGAAATTTGAGACAAAAAGTTCCGGAGTACGCGACTCGGCCGGTTCGGGTGAAATTGGAACAGAGCGCACTTTTGAAATTGGGACATTTGGGACAAGAAAGTGCGAAGTACGCGGTTCGGGCGGTTCGGCCGAAATTGGAACATCTCGCACAACAAGTTCGGGACACTTGGGACAAAAACTTCCGACGGGCCCGAAAATGGGACAAATTCAGAGGTTTCGGCCGATCAGAGAACAGAAGACCCGTTTGCACTTGGGACAGTTGGGACAAAAATGTCCGACAGGCCCGAAATACTTACAGAATGACCCAGAACTTAGATTTTTTTTCGACTTCAAGACTTTTTTCACACCACCAGCTCGACAGAAAAGACAATTAAACTCAAAATTTTGAAATTTTTACTTTTGACAGAGCGGGGAATTTTGAGTGGACAACAGCTGGCTCCTTTTGGGGATGACTTGGCATAAATTCAAGGAATGAGACAAGGCAAGAACTTAGACAAACTTGGTGAAGCGGACCAGTGCCTTATCCATTGGGCAACGGAGTCAAAAACAGACCAACACAGAGGGCAACACACAAAAACAACAGAAGGGAAACACACCAAAACAACAGAAGGAAAACACTGTACAGAATATACAAAGGGACTCCCTAGTCACCTAGGACTTGAACAACTTCAAATACTGCCCACTATAAGGAAGTGGGAGGGGCGAACCATCCATGTAATCAAGATAGAAAGAGTTCTTACCAGTAAAGTGTCTGATCTTGAAAGGTCCGAGCCACAGGGAATCAAACTTTCCATGGCTGCCACGAGGTTCATGTCTTTTGTCCCATAACAGCACGGTGTCTCCAACTTGGAACTCTCTGAACCTAGCTTTTTTGTCAAACAGGACCTTTACCTTCTGCTAGTGAATGAATATCCTATCAGCAACCACCAATCTGTCTTCATTCAGCTTGTGCAGGTACATGATCCTTTTATCTAAAGCATCCCTGAAACTGGTATCTTCAATGGCCTTCATCAGGTGCAAGGCCGGCAGTTCCACTGTTACTGGCAGTTGAGCTTCTACTCCATACACCACTTGAAAAGGGGACATTCCAATGGCTCTTTTAGGTGTGATCCTGTCTACCCAAAGAGCATCATATAGCTTCTTGTTCCAGTTTCATTGAGACTCATTGACCAACTTCCTTAGGATAGTCACCAGGTTCTTGTTTGTGGATTCTGCTTGCCCATTTCCCTGGGGGTAATAATATGAAGAATGAGCCAGAGAGATGCCATACCCGTAGCAGAAATTCATTATCTCAGTTGAGGAGAAGTTTGAAGCATTATCTGTTACAATCTTGTTAGGTACACCATACCTTACCAAGATATTCTCCTTGATGAAATTGCAAACCACTTCGGAAGTAGTGCTCTTAACTGGAATAGCTTCCACCCATTTGGTGAAGTAGTCAGTGGCAGTTAGCACATGAGTGTGACCAGCACTAGAAGCAGGATTGAGTGCACCAATGAAGTCCAAACCCCACTGTTGAAATGGTTCCTCAATCACAACTGGCTTGAGAGGCAAAGAAGCCAATTTAGGTCTTCCCACAAAGGTCTGGCAGGCCTCACATTTATCCACCCACTTGGATGCATCTCTGAACAAAGAAGGCCAGTAGTATCCTCCCCGGAGTATCTTGTGAGCAGTGACCGTTGATGAATAGTGCCCTCCACATGCCTGATCATGAAAAGCTGAGAGCAATTTTCTCTGCTGTTCCTTGTCCACACACTTCAAAAATCTCCCATCTAAGCCACGCTTGAACAAGGCATTTTCCCACAATACATATTGCGCTGACCTCAATTTAACAGCCCTCTTTTCTTTGGCAGTTAAATGAGGGGGGAATTCCCCATAGGTGAGAAAATGGGCGATGTCAGCATACCATTCATCAACCGAACTCAGGAACAGAACAGTAGGAAGGTCAGCTTTCTCCTCCAGCAACTCATGTTTGGCCCCTTCAGCAATGAGCTCACAAAGACCTTTTCCACGAACCAGCTTGGTTGGTTTGATATCAATGTCATACTCTTGGACCTTAGCCACCCAGTTCCCTCTCTTGGATCCAAATTCTTGCTGTGTAAGAATTGACTTAACAGTTGTATCTGGAACCAGCACCATAGAGTGAGAGTTGAGGATATAGAAACGGAACTGCTTAACAGCTTTGACTACTGCAAAAGCATGCTTCTCCATCATGGTGTATTTTAGCTCATGATTCTTCAGGATATAGCTCATGAAGGAAATTGGTAGCTCATGTTTATCGGAGTCTTCTTGGGTTAAGACAGCAGCCAGGGTATTATCTGTAGCATAGCAATAGATGATGAAATCTTTGCTGAAATCGGGACAGGCCAAAACTGGAGTTTTAGCGATAGCTTTCTTGATACCCTCAAAGGATTCCTTTCCTTCAGAAGACCAACCAAATGTTTGCTTCCCTTTCATCATCTGAGAAATATTCAAAGTTAATTCAGCAAAATCAGGGATGAATCTTCTTAAAAAATTGATCTTACCGAAGAAGGAGTGTACGCCCTTTTTACTGGTTGGGAGAGGAATTTGCTGGATGGCTTGAACTCATTCAGGATCAATCTTAATACCATCCTTGGAGACAATGTGCCCTAATAGTTTTCCCTCTGTAACACAGAAGACAGATTTTTTAGGGTTCAGAGAGATTCCATGCTCTCTGCATCTCAGCAGAACTGTCTCCAGGTGATCAAAATGATCCGCTCTTGTCTTGGAAAACACTGTCAGGTCATCAAGGTATATGACAATACACTTCCCTTTCAAGCTTCCAAAAGCCAGATCCATAGCTCTCTGGAAAGTGGCACCAGCATTAATAAGCCCAAAAGGCATTCTCTTGTAGGCAAAGGTACCCCAAGGAGTGGTGAAGGCTGTCTTGTGTTGATCTGCAGTATCAACCTCTACCTGATTGTATCCAGAGAATCCATCAAGCATAGATAACATTTCAGATCCTGTTACTGCTTGCAATATTTGATCCATCATAGGCAAAGGGTAATTATCTTTCAGAGAAGCCTGATTCAGGTTCCTGAAATCAACACAGATGCGGATCTCACCATTTTTCTTCCTGACAGGCACAATATTTGCAATCCATGTCGAATGGTGAATAGGAAAAATAATTTTAGCCTTCAACAACTTCTGAATCTCCTGAAAGATGGTGTCAGCTATTTTGGGGTTGTACTGCCTTTGTTTCTGCTTGAAAGGCTTAATTCCTGGTTTGAGAGGAATCGAGTGCTGCATATCTTTTGGCTTGAAGGCTTTCAGATCTTCATAAGAATATGCAAGAACGTCCTTATACCTTCTTAGAAGATCAATTGCTTTTCTCCTTTCATCTGCTGTACAACATTTTCCAATATTTACCAGCTTAGGGTCATTAGAACTCCCAATATCAATCTTATCATACTCAGCTGATTGCTGAGGTCCAGTAGAAGCTTTAGATTTCACATACCTGTCATGCTTATCAAATAGTTCCTCCAAACTCACCAACCCTTTAGGAATCTTGTTTCCTTTGAGATTGATGCATCCATCTTGATCTGTTTCTTCTCCTTGGGTGACGGCTTGGTCAGAGGACACACTCTCACGAGGCAGGTTGTCACTTCCCTCAAAATACAGTTGTTTGAAATTACCCTTGAGTTCCAGGAAGGAAAGCAAATGCTGGTCATCGTTGAAAACTTGCCAGTTATTGGTATTGTCAGGTACACTAGGCCGGTGGACCATTTCAATAGTGAACTTATCCTGAGAGAATTCAGGATGGGGAATCAGTAGTGACCCTGAGACAGCTAGTGAATCAGCCCTGCTGTTCTTTTCTCTAGGTATTGCTTCAATAGAGAAAGCATCAAGGAATTCAATGGAATCCCAAACCTGATTCCGGTAATGCTTCAGCCTCCCATTTTTTACCTGAAAGAGGTTTCTGACCTGCTTCACAATCAACTCTGCATCACCACGAGCCAGAAGGTTCTTCACACCTTGTTCTTTGGCCACTTGCAGTCCAAGAATGAGAGCCTCATACTCTGCTGTATTATTAGTGTTTTCAAACTGCAACTTAAATGAAAAAGGATGTAGGCATCCTTCAGGTGACACTAGCAGGACACCAGCTCCAGAACCAGCTGAGGAACAACTTCCATCAAATTCTAAAATCCAAACACCATTGGGATCTTTAGGTGATACTTTGGAGGGTTGGATTTCATCAGGGGACAGAATCATGTAATTACCATGCCCCATATCCTCATAGAGTATTTGTGCCTTAGGATCATCCATTTTCTGCACAATATACTTAGACTGCTTCTCAGGTAGTAACTTCTTCATGTGTCCATTGACAGGTATGAGTGCATGTGACCAATCCATTTGAATCTCCCCGCCCACATCTTTACAGAAGTTTCTACTTAGCAACATTCCATAAGAAGGAGGAATGTCTGCTACTAGGATGGTAGCCAAGACTTTCTTTTCAGGAAAAGTAGCAAAGGCCACTTGTGCATCTTTAATCCTTCCAACCAAAGGCACTTCCTTACTCTCCATGGAGTAGCAGGATCCATAAGTACGAGTGAGGGTCAAGCCTAAAGCATGAGCTACTTTAGCAGGCATCACATTATCTGAGGCTCCAGAATCTATGACACAATTACTGAGCCTATGGCCAGCTATGAGAAGTGTTACATAAAATGGTTTAATTTTGTCACCAGGGGAGGTGACAGCAGCTACCAGACTTGGCTGTGGTGCAGAAGGAGGAGTAGGTAAAAGGCCTTTAGAAGTGGTCTTAGAGTTGGAATTAACAAAGTGGATCATTTTGGCAAAGGCTTTGGGATGGGTTTGATAGTACTCAGCTTCTGAGATTTGTACCTTGGTCTTTTTCAGGTGATCAACAATATCAAAGGATCCAGAAGTGGACGGGCCATCATCATTTGGAATTCTAGGCTTATCAACTTTAGGAGAAAAAGAAGAAGCAACTTTGGTAACTGGATTGATAGGACTCACCTTCTGTGTAGACGAAGTAGGGATAGGAGATCCTCTTCTTGCAATTACAGGGATAGTTGCCGACTGCTCCTTGGATTTC
The DNA here is from genome assembly GCA_019776745.2 of Taxus chinensis. NCBI lineage: Eukaryota > Viridiplantae > Streptophyta > Pinopsida > Cupressales > Taxaceae > Taxus > Taxus chinensis. Next base: position 571,010,872 of record CM034149.1, on the reverse strand, counting down.
TTAGGTGGCTGGGTCACCTTCTCCCTCTGCTTTGTCTGTTCTCGAGTCATGACAGCAAAAGATTCGCTGTTCATGTCTGCTACCACTTCATCATAATCATCAATGCCCTCAGTGGTAAAGAAATTAACCCGAGATCCCTCAAGTTCCTCTGCTTCATCATCAAATTCCTCCACAAACTCCTCACAAGCTTCATCATCATCTAGCTCTTCAACTTCACAGGTTGCATTCACAGGAACCTTAATAGGAGGTCCTTCAAGTGCTAGTCTTGTGTGAGGAGCAGGCAAACGATTTCTGGGCTGAAAATTTCTTCTTGGAACATCTGCATACGGGGCATGCTGAGCCAACTGTTTCTTTATAGCGACAAGATCATTTGCGAGTTTCTGGACTAATGGATCAGTACTAGGTCCAGGGGTGGAAGAGGAAGAAGCAACAGACTTAGATTTGGGAGGGTCTCTTCTCAACTTCCCTGACATGATCAAGTCATCTTCGATACTAACAGCCAGTTCTTGATCCAGAGCTAGTGTTCCGAGATTAGCCCTTCTTAGTGCATAACTAACTTTGGGCGATTGAGCATTTAGGAAGAAACACTTTTGAATTTGGTCGACAGGTTGGGTAGGCGTTGGAATTTTATTTACCAACCTGTTGAACCGGGCCACAAATTCCCTCATGGGCTCTTGTGAATATTTCTTTATCTGAGAGACCTGGGCAAGCAAGGCATGCACATCTTCTGCCGGCTTGAAACGGTTCTCGAACTGAGTTCTCATTGTGTCCCAGTCGGTTATAGCACTGGCCGGAAGGTGATAGAACCAATCAGCAGCATTATCTTGTAACGTCTCAACAAACAGCCTTACGGAGACGTCTTCATATTCGACTCCCAGAACTCCACATGCAACAACGAAGGCTGCGATGTGTTCGTCAGGGTGCACTTTGCCATCGCCTTTGAATTTGGGGAAGTTCTTCCGGTTTCCTCTGGGTAACTCATGCAAAGGCTGAGCAAGGGCCAGAGGCCCGACACGATGACCCCATGGTAATGGCGCTGCCATTCTTGGAAAAACGGCTTGGAGAGGAACTGTAACACCGGCAAGGATCAAAGCTCGTAGATTGGGACTAGCAGGCTCTGAAGGAATACCACCTGTAGGACTTCTATCTTGAACAGGTGGAGTGCTTGTCGAACGGGTCCTTCTATTTCTTGTTGAATTTGAAGGGAAAGGAAAACCTTGTTGTTCTAAAAGCTGAAACTGAGAATCTTCGATACCAAGGGCCCTTCTCCCTCGAGTGAAACGCGGAGTCGCCAGATCAAAGGATGATCAAAAATTGCAGAACTGGAATGTGATTTTCCCCAGCGGAGTCGCCAAAAACTGTTGGTTTTCAAATAGGACTTTTTAGAAGAGCAACAGTCAGGGGACAAGAAGTCCCTCCTCTTTGATGGGAGAGGTTCCCTTATTCAGAAACGAACTTATTTACAAATGTACAAAATATTATTTTATGGTTGAACTTGGATATTACGAAAGTGTTTTCCACAAGGATCATCAGTTACAAAAGGACTGAGGAAAGGGAATAAGAGGATGAGCAGAATAGCAACATTTAGAATTATAGATAGCAGAATAATTCTTTATGTATGCGAAGTTTCAAGGAATTTAAGACAAGATCATTTGCATTGGCTGAATAGGATTAAATTTAAAGACACAAAGTTCTGTAAATAACCTTCTTCAGATTCATTAATCAAGGACACAAAGTTCCTTCTTGGTTATACAAGATCACTGTATTTGCAAAACCGGACAGGATGCAATCAGAGAGACTAACAAATTAGAGACAAAATGATCTTCACAATATTAAATGGAAAACACAGAAATAGCAGAGATCAGATAGACAATGAATAGAAAGCCCTTTTGTATTGATTTCTTTAAGATCTATTTACACTTTCAGAAAATATGCCAAGTTCTTCCTCCCTTTCAAAATGGCGCAAAGAAGGCCATTATATAGCTTACAATTCGGTTACTCTTCGTAACCGTTTCTTTTAACTAAAGGGATAGTTAAGGAATGCTAATCGCAATACCTTAACTAATTACAAGGAATACGAAAGGAATCGGAAGAAGAGAAAAGGAATGGGGAAGGAGACAGGTGTCCAGTTCTGAGAAGGACCCACTGTCTTCAGAAACCGCTGCTTGAGTTTTCCTCCACGTCTCAGCCATGTCCTTGCCACGAGGGACACACCAGAAATTTCATCTTGAGGATGACAACGAATATCTTTGAAAACTGATGTAACCGGCGTCTTGAACTTCGTCCTTCGTAACTGCTTCTTTAGTTCTCCCAAGCTTCCTCCAGGAGCTTGATCTTCATATTGATAGTAACAGAGCTGCAAACCAGGCTCGGGAAAGGAGTTTCAGAGGGAGGGGACATGCGCGGGTTTTCAAATTGCAAGGGTTCAAAACAATGTAAGAATTGCAAAGGAGGTTTTGCCCGTTATATAGCCGTTGAGGAGAGAGAAGGATAATCAATGCGCATTTGAATTCATATTTTGAAAAACAGCATATTCGGGTAGAGTGGGAAAAACTAAGTATGAATGACCGTTGGTTCACTTGGGACAAGTGAGACGCGAATGCGCGAAACACGCGGCTCGGCCGATTCGGGCGAAACGGGGAGAGGACGCACAAATGCATTTTGGGACATTTGGGATGAAAAAGAGCGAAGTGCGCGACTCGGGAGTTTCGGCCGAAAATGGGACAGCTTGCACTTTTTAACTTTGGGACATTCGGGACAAAAGTGCCGAAGTACGCGGTTCGGGTGTTTCGGCCGATCGGGGAACAGAATGCACTTTGGAACTCGGGACAGTTGGGACGAAATCGGGTGAATCGGCCGAAAATGGAACAGAGTGCACTTTAAGTTTGAACTTGAGAAATTTGAGACAAAAATTTCCGGAGTACGTGACTCGGCCGGTTCGGGCGAAATTGGAACAGAGCGCACTTTTTAAATTGGGACATTTGGGACAAGAAAGTGCGAAGTACGCGGTTCGGGCGGTTCGGCCGAAATTGGAACATCTCGCACAGTAACTTCGGGACACTTGGGACAAAAACTTCCGACGGGCCCGAAAATGGGACAAATTCAGAGGTTTCGGCCGATCGGGGAACAAAATGACACGTTTCGTACTTGGGACAGTTGGGACAAAAATGTCCGACAGGCCCGAAATACTTACAGAATGACCCAAAACTTAGATTTTTTTCGACTTCAAGACTTTTTTCACACCACCAGCTCGACAAAAAAGACACTTAGACTCAAAATTTTGAAATTTTTACTTTTGACAGAGTGGGGAATTTTGAGTGGACAACAAGATGCAAATTGTTAAACATTTTTCTCAATATTAAGAAGTGTTTTTTTTTCCACCCCCTTTGGTACTTCACTTGGGGCACATCATTTGTAAGGAAGGTCTGTTGGTAGACTATGCTAATATTGCTATGATTTTGGGACTAGAAGAACCTAGAAATCAAAGTGAAGTGCATGGTTTCTTGGGGCATATTGGTTATTACAAGAATTTCATCAAGGGTTATGCAAAAATTTCTGTGCCCTTGAAGGAATTGCTCAAGGATAAGGAAAATTTTTATTGGGGTGACACACAACATCAGGAATTTGATACCTTAAAGGAGAAGCTCACCACCGTACCTATCTTACGCTTCCCTTCATAGAAAAAACCTTTTCACGTACATGTTGATGCTTATGGCTTGGCTATTAGTGCAGTGTTTGTTATGTGAAAAATTTCTCACATTGAGAAAAAAAATGAAGTTAATAGAAGTTAGCGATTAATCAAAATGAATTAAATTAATGTATCCTAAAGTTAGTTTACAAAGATTGAATTTTATTTAATTTGAAAAGAAAAATAAAGGATTTAATACTAAAATAAATATATATTATAAGTCCCCTTTTAAAATAGGGTGGGAGATATGTACATAGGAACCCCCTTAAAAATAGGGGGAAATAAAAGAGCTAAAAGAGTTTCTTGAACTCTTTTTATTTAGGAGGTATTAAAACTTATATTATGAACCCATTATGGATAAATAATTATAAATTATTATGAAAGGGTGCGTTGGTTACCAAACCACCCAAGGGAAACCTATTTAAACATGTGGTGTGTGGATTTAATGGGGACATAGAGAAATGTGTGCTCAATTAATTTTATGTGATTCTGAGTGAAGGTAAGTGGAAGGCATTGGAGAGGGGAACTCTAAGGTGTCCTAAATGGGGTACGTTGAGTATAACCCAAGATGTTTCTTGGCTAGGGCAAGAAGATTATTTATTACATATTTCCTCTTGATAATTTTGCCATAGGTTGAGGTGCTGAATCTCAGGTATCACCTGGGAGTTACTTGAATAACACATAGTCCTCACTACCTTTAACTATTGTTTATGTTTAAAAATACAATATGATGGTTTTATATGGTAAAGTATTTCATTAAAATTAGATTTATTAATAAGGGAAAAGTTTTATTACATTTTGGTATCAGAGGCCTAAACCCTGGGAACATGTTGTGTAATACTTATGTTTATTTTTAATTTTTTCTAATGAATTAGAATCAGATTTGTATTTATTTAATTGTTTTGTTACTATGTGAAAAAAATAATGAAAATATGTAAAAATATTTGATTAAAATTAGGATTTTTAATTGGGAAAAAATCACATCACATTTTGGTATCAAAGCCCTAACATCCTTGGAAAACCTGTGGATAATTATTTTTAATTAAATGATCCACTATATTTGTATTTATTAAATTGTTTTTTTTCTTACTGTGTGAAAGACCTAGTGAAATGATCAAGTAAATTCAATTTACCTAAAGTTATCTACATGAGACAACACTCCATGAAAATAGAAAATTGATTTTTCCTATTGGCTCAAGGTTTATCTATGTTCCACGGTGTACTAGTTATTCAAAATAAAATTCTATGTTCTGTGGTACCCTCTTTGAACTAAATTGCTTCTATATAATTCAAAATTAAATTATTACCTATGTATACAAATCCCCTTTAATTAATAATTATATAAAATCTATAACTCATAACCTAACGATAACCTAAACCTATATATATAATCAAGCTACCTTAAAAAACTATATACTATAAAAACCTAGAAATTAACCATCATGTAAAGTTATAGTTTGCGGCCTTGTTTAATTACTTGTTATAATCTTTAATCACAATATATAAACTAATTACCATATCTTAACTTAAATTAGATTGTCAATATTATATTTATATAATCTTATTCAGTATAATCTGTCTTTGTCCTCTTTGTAACTTTACTCATTCCTTTATCAACTTCTATATAATTAATTAGCTTGTTAAATAAATGTAATCTCTAATATTTAAACATGTGATCTAAAACAATCGATTAAAATTGAGTCATTATTTTGTATTTTTTTTAAAAATAATATTTTCTTTAACTCATAATGGTACTGATTTAGGACTTGTATTAGTGAAAGCTCTGTTTAGCACAGTTCTCCGTAACATTCTATTTATTAAATTATGCACTCGCTGTAACTATCTAATTACTGCTAAATTTACAACTTTAACTTGGGTTTTAACATGGTTAATGACTCTAGATCTCAAATAAAGTGCTTGTATTATTATGCAAGGAAAATGATAGGCCATTTAAGATGTATTGCTCTTCATGTTTTGCTTTGGATTTTCAAGAAGCACTTAACCAGGTTCATGGGTTTGTTTGCTTGACATGGGTCTATTTTTTCCACTCAATTTTTATTTTGTTATTAAATATATGGAGAAGTAAACAACAAAATCAAAAGAAAAAAATTCAATAAAGCAGTGACCATGTTGCATCATGTTATCAATGCCCATAACCTGACATGCTACTAAATTCAAAGTAGTATATATGCATTTATAGCTTGAAAAAACACATAAAAGTCTTTGTGTTTATTGTATGTGTGTTCAAATTATGGATTGTGAATAATATAGGAACACTAAAGAACCAACAATATCAAGATGCACATTTTTCCCATTTTCTTTACTTTATTGAGATGAAACAGATAAGGGTAAGGGATGAGGAGGAATACCTGTTATTGCTGATCGGTTGATGGTTATTGCGTGTGTTCTGACTTCTCGATCCAATGCCGATTATGAGAGCTTCCTTTTGGCTGGGAGGAACTACCTGAAATAGAAAACAAGACCACAAAATAATAGTTAAATGATATATGACAATGGACTGCCTAGCGTATGCTAGATCTGGGAAGTGTGATACTCCCTAGATGGCTGTCAATCCACTATTTAAAACAAATTAATGTGAGAAATAAGAAAATTCCTACTATAGTTGATATGATTTAGGTATCTCATTTAATCACAATAAGAAAATATAATATAACAGGCTACGCTATAGTCAGATCTAAAGGGTTGGTAGGTGTCAGGGTACTGGAACTGGTCAGGGTCAGGTTCTAGGTTGTTTAGGTTATTTGGTAAAAGGTTGTTTGGTTCTGTTATTGGCACAGGGTATGAAACATAGAGACTGATGTCAGTTGGGTATAACCAATGACAGTTTAAGGGAGACTGACGATGGTTATGGGTAACCGGCATCGGTACAGTAGGGTGACAATAGTTCAATGAAAACCTTATTGTAGAGTCTAGGTGAGGTTAGATGGGGCTAAAGAAGGGGATGGTGAGGTCTGTGGGAATGCTGAGAACACTCAAAGAGGTGGAAGGGCTAGGATAGGTGATCTGATAAAAGGGTGGGTGAGGTTTTTTGAGTTTTTCAGAAAGAAGGCTATGGAGGAATGGGAATGTTAATAGAAGAATGATAACAGAAATGGTAACAACTCTATGAGCAGAATAAGAATGGAAATGATTAATGATAAAAACACTTACCAATGTTGCAGGTCTAATGGTTGGGTGGTGGTGATGATCGGTTGGTGGAATGGAGCTTGGTGCAATAGTGATGCTTCTTGGAATGTTACCGTGAGTGCAAATGCTTCTGGATCTATCCTGGTGCTGGCTATGGATGTCTGGGTGCATGAAAAGACTCTAGTTCTACTTGCATGCAACTCTCTTCTCATCCTCTTGCTCTTAGAATGTGCCAACCCAAAAAAAAGGTTACTAAGGTGAATAAATGGTAACCAACGATGGTTCTGGGCTGACTGACGTTGGTTTAGGGGTGATTGGTGTTGGTTAAGGTGGGATTCCCTAGGTTTACTAAAAATGGTAGATCCCCTTGATTTCTTGGGCTAGATTGGTTTTATTCCCACGGATCAGAATGGAAGCTTCCCTTCTAATGAGCAGGAATGTGGTTAGAGAAATCTTAGGCATGTGCTTTTAGGGTTAGACCAAATCTTAGCTCATTAAGGCAAGTAAGATCAGGTCTTAGTTAATTATGGAAACATGCCAAAAATAGGTCTAGGGTGAGGTGGCTAGGTGAGGTGTCTAGGTGAGGTGGTGGGGTAGAAATTAAGATAATTAGATAATAAATATTGTGAGGATATATATTAATTTAATTAATTAATTAAATTAATAGTGATGTGGGGTGGAAGGGGCCATGGTTAGGTGAGTATGTTTGAGCTGGTTATTTGACGAGGGACCAAGGGGAGTGTGACCCAATTTTGGTGTCTACATTTTGCCCCTTTTTGTTGCATGTAGCTTGTATTGGTAAGCACACTGACAAAAATAAGATGTGGTTGCCCCATGTGTGGGTGAAGGTGATCCCCCTCAAACTAGGAACTGATGAGGTGAGAGAAGGAAGCGGTGAGTGGTTTGATAAAAGGAGGAGGTGGGTGGTTTGAGAAAATAGGGTTAGGTGTGAAGAAGGTGATGGTCGAGGGTATGGTGATTGTAAGAGGTGGGGTGGGTGATTAGGTAGAGCATTTAGACATATGCACATGTTGGGAAATGCCATGAGATAACAAGGTTACACAACATAACAAATGTATGTTAGCTAGGGTCATAAAGGTCATCCAAACAAGGGTTGTTGAGGTCTGGTATCCAGGGTAAAGGATACGGTCTAGGAACTCAACGAGGTAAGATGTAGGAATGTGTAGGTGTGGTTCCATATCTAAAAGGTCAAAAGGTCAAGGTTTGTTTGGATAAGGGTCATGACCATAGGCAAGGTAAGGCTATTAGGTTGAGAAAAATAGGTACCATCATTGTAAGATGCAACAAGTGAGGACATGGGAATATCCACATAATCAATGGTTAGGTAGGTAGGTGTGGGGAGGGTAGGTCAAAGGTAAAAACTAGTAAGGGGGTAAAGGTCAAATCGGGAAAATAGGAAAATGGGCTAGGGTCAAAGGTAGTGACATCAAACATGCACACACATATAAACTATGGAATAGTACGCAGGGTGAAGAGCTTACAAACTCTACATTGTCCAAGGTCAATAGGTCTATCCAAACAGGGTTGAAGTGAGTCTGGTATCCAAGGTATAGGATATGGTGTGGAAACACAACATAGGTCAGGTGCAGGAACGTTTAGGTATGTTTTGGTACACCAAAGGTTAGGTCAGGATAAATAACATGGACAATAGGAAAGGTAAGGTTGGTAGGCTAAAAAAATATGGGTAACTGGTCTGTAAGGTATAGTGAGTACAAGGGTTCAAAGGTCACTAACAATGTTCCGGGTCTAGGCATATAAGTCACAGTATGGCATAAGGTTAGGTATGGGTAAAAATGAGGTACCTGGCATAATTAAGGCCATGGGAGGGGTGAAATGGGTGCCCCAACTGATGGTAGGTGGAAATAAATGATGAGGTTTGAGAAGGATGAGGGGGAGGGTCAATTTGGTCAGAATCGGGTTAGGGTATTGAAATGAGTATGACAGGTAACCGATAAGGTGTAAGGGGTTAACCAATGATGGTCAAAATAGGTAAATTGACATTGGTCATGCTTAACTGATGTTGGTTTAGGTAAACTGACCATGGTTTGTTAGGGCACAGGACCGATGTTGGTCTAGGTATAACCGATGTCAGTCAAGTCGGGGATGGGTTAAAAAAGGAAATTTCCACTTTTTGTGGAATCATTTGTAATTTGCCAAATAGGAGAAAATGACAGAGGAGCAAGGAAAAGGTGAAAAGTTGTCAAGAAAAGGTGAGAGATGAGTTAGTTGAGCCTCGAGAGATTTGGTGATTGAGAGGTGATAGGTAGACGGGTCCACGAGATCGGGTTGATCGATTTGTGATTGGTGGAGGTCAGGAGGATTAGGTTTAGTGATTATGATGGCAGAGGTAGGAGAAGGTTCAGGTGGGCCACCTGTGCAGTGGCCAGTCATACCACCATGCCAGATGGCACCGAGATGAGGTAGGATTCTATCTGATCCTGTATTTGTTATTAGAATAGGCTATTGAAATGGGGTTAGGGTGAAATAATTTGGGTGTAATTTTATTATTTGGAATGTATGGGTAAAAATGAATAAAATAGGGGTGGGAAGGTCCAATGTAGGTTAAATAGGATTGGGAATGAAGCTAGGATAGGTTTGGGTAGGTTAGAGTGGAGGATTAGGTTAGAATTTGGAATTTTGGAAAAATGGGGAGGGGGGGGGGCATGGATTTGGTTTCTGTGATAGTGACCAACGTCGGTCAAGTGTTGGCTGACGTCGGTGGTATTTGAGCCGGCAAATGGTCAAGTAGTAGGTGACTGATGCCAGTTGTACATGACCGATAATCAGTCATCACTGACCGGTGTTGGTCATTTTTGGGAAAATAGGGAAATAGAGAGGTAGGGTGGGAGGGTAAGATATGTAGGAGATATAAGAAGGTGTTGAGGATGGTAAATAGGGGTGATAGGTATAAATAGGTATGAATGGTAATTGGTCTAGCAAGGGGTAAGTAGATAGGACATGGTATGAGAGGGTAAGTTACGAGGGGAAAAGAGGTTAGAGTAATAGGTTTATTGAGGTACAAGGGTGTTTGGTATGATCAAGGTGTATTGAAATAGTGTGTTTTTTTGGGATGCAGGTGAGAGATCAGCTATGGATGTGAGATAGGGTACCACCCCTAATCATGGAGGTACAAGGGAGTGCGACAGCTGATGATTGGTGCCATGTTGTAGAGGTTGGCCTGATTGGGGTCAGACGCTACCGCACATAGTTTGGGAGCCAGTTTGATGGTCACCCTCATCGACAGATGGGACTCAACGACCAATACCTTCCATCTACCGATGGGTGAGATCACAGTCACCCTAGAGGATGTGTACAGGATCCTACAGTTACTCGATAGTGGGGATGCATAGTGTATTCTATCTCCTTAGAGGCATCTGAGGAGTTGATGCTGACCGTGTTTGTGAAGGGGCTGGTAGAGATGAGGTTCCATAGCACCAGTATGAGCTATAGAGATATGTATAGGGCCCATCTAGAGGAGATGAGGCTAGTGGTGCTGCTGATGGAGGTAGTTTGTTGCTTTGCATTACCAGATGTGGAGGATGGGAGATTCCCATGGGCATTGATGGGGGTTCTTCATGACATGATGGAGGATAGGACCCAGTTTGCATGGGCACCAACATTCTTGGTGTAGCTATACAGAGAGTTATGGGCCTATGGGAGGCTACAGAGGTTCAGTCTATGTTGCATGTTTCTACTACACTACTGGGCATACAAGCACATCGTGTGTGTGCATCTAGTTGGTATGCCCCGTCTAGATGCATTTGAGGTGGGCTTGGTCTGAGTAGGCTATAGGCGATGGGTACCTGCTATTGGAGAGCATCCAGGATGCCAGGGCTACACATGATGTAGCCTATTACAGGCATTTTCTAGAGGGGTTGTCTGGCGTGGACATTATTTGGAGGCCCTATGTGGGTTTTCCATCATATGGGAAGATGGCAGAGGAGCTACAGGAGCTACAGCTACTCTGATGGATAGAGGGGCGATGTGTAGGAGAGCACGAGATGATACCTGTTGATAGGGTTAGATGGTAGTTTGGGATACTTCAGGATATACCCCCACCCTTCCCACAATATAGGAGGGATGATGTGGAGAGGCCTCTACCTCTACCATAGCCTGACAGTGCTGATAGGGCAGGAGGAGTAGGTAGTAGACCGGTGGATTGATGATGCCAGGGTTACTGATAGGTATAGATAGTGGTGGGCTGCACATTTACGAGCAGTACCACTGAGGCTAGGGCAACCAGATTTAGCCACCATCATAGTGTAGAGGGACACCCTACAGGGGCAGGTGGCTACCCTAATTACACAGTTGGGGATAGTGCAGGGGCAGCTGATAGGTTCAGAGGCACAGGTTGCCATTTTGCAGGCACATGTGGCCACTCTACAGGCCTAGGTAGCACAGGGACAGGTACCCACATAGGGTGGAGATGGGGATGGGGTATAGGTGGCCACCCTATAGGTGCATAGATTATAGGTTTGTAGGGCCAGTTGGCCACTACACAGGTGCAGGTTGTGGCCCTTCAGGCCCAGATACAGGCAGGGGTGGGACAAGGTCCCTCAGGATAGGCACAGGCATAGGGACAAGGTCCCTCTTTACAGGTACCAGTGGGACAGGGTCCCGAGAGATAGGTACAGGGGCCGAGGCCGATGGCACCACCACAAGACAGTACCTATAGGTAGGTTGAGGGATGCCTTAGGTGAGGTGAGGTATTACTAGGATCAGCTGATGGCCGTAGGGATAGATTTCCTATCCTATGGAGAGTATAGAGCACAACAGGCCTCGAGTGAGAGGACCAGGTCACACCCATAGTGTGGAGAGCACAGGGGGCCATCAAGCCCCGAGACAGGGTCAGGGCGAGGCCACCAGTTCACGGAGGCCAGCCCTAGGTGAGGTACCAGCAGAGATCTGGCTAGGACCGATGGTGGGTGGTGAGATGTTAGTGGATGCCACACCATAGCAGGGAGGAGGAGGAGACAGGTGAGACAAATATGGAGGATATCTAGCAGGGTGATGTTTGATAGCTGTATGTACCTCCTATTTTGTATAGTTTTTTTATTTTTGATATATACCAGCCTATGTGCCGAAGAGAGTGAGGATGTAGATGAGAGTTTTTGTTATTTTTGATCATATACCAGGCCTGCGTGCTGAAGATAGTGAGGATGTATATGAGAGTTTTTGCAAGATTGGTATTTATCTATATCCATGTACACATGTGTGTATACAAGACTTTCCAATTTATATCTGATGGTACTTATAACATGAATGGGGTTATTATTTTCATTTTTGTATTTATGTGTGTATGTGATGGAAACTAAGTGGATTAGGCATGATGGAGTCATAAGTCGAGTTTAGGCATGATTTGAGATTTATAGGTTGATGGTACTTATAGGCATGAATGGGTTATTGATTTATTTATGTGTGCATGTGATGGAAACTAAGTGGATTAGGCATGATGGAGTCAATTCGGTTTAGGCATGGTGAGGTTGATGGCATGGTTAGTCAGGTTGGTTAGGCATGGTGGAGTCAGGTTGGTTTAGGCATGGTTGAGTCAGGTTGATTTAGGCATGGTTGAGTCAGGTTGATTTAGGCATGGTGGAGTTAGGTTGTTTTAGGCATGGTTGAGTCAGGTTTATTTAGGCATGGTTGAGTCAGGTCAATTTAGGCATGATTGAGTTAGGTTGGTGTAGGCATGGTTGAGTCAGGTTGATGTAGGCATGGTTGAGTCAGGTTTTATGGTTGATTGAATTTCTAATTCATTAATGTGTGCAATTAGTGATGGTATGGATCATGTTAAGATGATTTGTAGGAAAATGTATGATGATGGTAAAGAAATGGTAGATGTGATGAAATGAATGTGTAAATTATGATGGTAAAGATGTTTAGCAATTGTTGCTTGTTTGGTTTAATTTCCAGTTATTGATATAGAAAGGAAACTAACTAGGGTAGAATGTGAATAGGAAAAGGAAAGGGAAAGGGGGAATTGGTTAGGGTAGAGAGTGGCCAAGCTAACCTCTAAGGGCCCCATGCCCTCGAAGTGTTGCCTACATAGTCCCGGTGAAAAGGGACCTCAGGCCAATGTAGTTCTCCCATAAGCTAGGGAAGATTATGATGAAGTAGAAGAATGGGTTGGTAGGTGTTAGGCATGGTTGAATGTAGGTCATAGGCATGATTGAGTTTAGGTCATAGGCATGGTTGAGTGGTTTTTAAATATAAGTGTCGATGATCTGGTCCTGTATAGGATAATCAATAAGTAATGAGGAAGGTGAATGGTAAGAGGTGGTAAAAGAGCCACTTAATTGATAAGAACCCTAATGAGTCAACCATACCTAAGAGGGGCTTATGAACGTAAGACCCTAAAGGCGTTGCATAATGGACCATTCTAAGGGTGAAGAAAGTTGCATAATCACAAAATGTCACATTTGCGGCAAGTCCCTTGAGTAACAAGGGAATTAGGCTAAAAAGGAAAGGAGGTGAGAATAAGTGGTTTAGCGTAACTTAGTGTATGACAGCGTGTCTTTTGGAACAAGAAACCCAGGATCAAGAATAGGCAAGTCCATGACGAAAATTTCATATTTTTCTTCATTTGTTTGTTTTTAATAGACTGATCGATGCGGGAAGTCTATATGGGATGAGTATATTATCTCCTTGAGGTCTTCGTGAAGCTGATCGATGTGGGAAGCTTCTGGATATTTTTATTGAATTTGTGAAATAACTATGATATAGTTGTCCTTCAAGGGAGCAGTCTATTTATAGTGGTGGAATTAGAGTGAAGAGATGTCCCTTTTGAGGGAGTCATCTTTTGTTGGAAGTTTGACTCAAGGAGTTGCATCCCTTTTTGTTTTTGGACGTTTAAGTCATGGACAAGACTATAGAGGAAGGGTAGGCTCTTGTTCAGAATGACAAAACCATAGTACACAGGAGTTAACTATGAAAGGGGGTGGTTTTGAGTGATGAATGACCATGGGATTCCATCTTGGAGAAGATGAAAAGTATCCATGAGAATCATGCTATGAGTAGAGCCATGGTACTCATATTGAAGACAAGGCTAAAATGGTGACGGGTAATCACATGATTCTTGTTTAGTCGTGGATCTTCAAAATGGGTAATATGGAAGGTGAACAACACTCAAGGGACGAGTGATCAACTGAAAAAAAGTGATATAGGACTTGATATCAACAATAAAATGGTCGAAGATGCAAGGCATTAAGGGGCTCAGGTTTGGGTTTACCTTCAAGTGAAGACAAACGATAAGCACCTGATCCATAGGCATGGGTAACGATATAGGGTCCAAGCCAATTAGGAGAAAATTTTCCCCATTTACTTGTCTCCTCTTTGGTTACATGTTGATTTTCTTTCAGGACAAGGTCACCGACCTGAAAGGTTCATTCATGAACACGTTTTTCATAGGCACGTTTGATACGTTTTTGGTAGATTTGGAGATGGTCAAGAGCATTGAGATGACATTCATCTAATAACTCAAGTTGCGCCAAACGATCTTGGTGAAATTCATCATCATTGAGCATGTCTTGTAGTGAGATGCAGAGAGATGGAATCTAGACTTCGAGAGGTAAGACAACCTCAGTACCATAGACCAGAGAAAAGGGTGTGGTAGCAAGTCAAAGTGTGAATACTAGTGTGATAAGCCCACAAGGATGAAAGGAATGTGCATATGCCAATCTTTCCTAGTATCGTTGACTACCTTCATAAGAATTTTGTTTCAAGGTTTTATTGGTTGATTTGGCTTGACCATTGGTTTGTGGGTAATAAGGTGATGAGAAACTGAGTTGGATGCCAAAAGCGTCACATAGTTTGCATAGGGTTTTGTTTTTGAATTGTTTTCCATTATCAGTGATGAGGCAGTGAGGAACACCAAAATGACAAATGATGTGATGGTTGATGAATTCACATATTTTCTCAGCTTTTGTAGAAATGAGGGGAATGGCCTCTACCCATTTAGTGTAATATTCAGTAGCGGTTATGATCCATTGGTGGCATTGTGAAGAATGGGGGTTGATCTCACCGACAAGATCCAAACCCCATTGAGAGAAAGGCCAAAGGTCTCGTGCGACCTGTAAGGCATGACTAGGTGTGTGGTGGAGATTAGCATGTTGCTGGAATTTCACGCAACATTTGACATAATCACAACAGTCATGGTTTAGGTTTGGCCAATAATAGCCTAGGTGAAGGATGCATTTTGCGACAGCTAAACCACTAAAGTGACCTCCACAAATTCCATCGTGGACTTCCTTAATGGTGTAGGGAATTTCAAGAACTTGTAAGGCATCGTAAGAGAATGTCCATTGAAGCCACATTGTAAAGAAGACCACCCATGATGACATAATGGGAGACACTTTTAAGAAAGGCACGTTGTCCATTACGAGTGAGATCAGTGGGTAAAATGGAAAGGGAAAGATAGTCTGCATATTGCTTATACCAAAGGTCACGTGGGTCAGGGGCAATGGTTCCGATGGAGTAGACCTCATGAGGTAAATAAGAGGGTGATTGTAGCCTTTGTATTGTGACAAAGATTTTAGAGTCAGTGGGTGAAGCAGGTATCTGAGAAGCCAAGTAGGCCATGGTATCCACAAATTTATTGGTAGAACATGGGGTGGTTTGAAGTGTGTAACGGTCAAAGGTGGTCAAAAGCATATCTATGTGATGCTTATACTTTTGAAGTATCTCATTACGACACTGGTATATACCATTGACTTGGTTTATGACTAACTGAGAATCACCAAAGATATTGATTGTCTTAACATCTAAGGCATAGGCAGCCTGGAGACCCAATACGAGTGCCTCGTATTCAACAATATTGTTTGTACAATCAAAATCAAGTTTGAAAGACAAAGGCATAGGTTCACCATCAAGAGGAATGAGGATAACACCAGCCCCACCCCCACACTGACACTTGGAACCATTGAAGAAGAGTGTCATTTGGTAAGCGGGTTCATCCAGGGAAAGGGTAGCTATAGACTCATCGTATGGGAAATCAAAGTTAGATGGATGATTCCTAGAAATAGGTGCGTCAGCCAGTTGGTCAGTGATAGCCTGGCCCTTGATGGAATTTTGATGAATGAATTTGAGGTCGAGGTCGGCAAGAAGCATAAGCCAACATGTGGCACATTGATGTTGATAGGGTTTGGCATACATATAGTGTAATGGGTCAGTATTAGTGATGACGAAGGTTTTGTGATTGAGTAGGTAATGGCAGAGTTTGGTGGTGATGAAAACTAAGGCTAAGAAGAGTTTTTTGGCATGGGTATATCTAGTTTTGTAGTCTAGAAGGGTACGGCTTATGTAATAAACCACTTTCTCTCGGTGTTGGTCGTCATGATGAGCAAGCATGACACCTAAAGAATGGTCAGTGGTGGAAATATATAGGTAAAAGGGTTGATCATCCTTAGGAGGAATGAGCACTGGTGGTTGAAGGAGGTATTGTTTTAAGGATTTGAAGGCTTTATGACATTCATCATCCCATTTGAAGGACACGTCTTTCTTGAGAAGATGATGGAATGGTTGACAACGGTCAGAAAGCTGCAAGATAAAATGACAAATGGATTGCAACTTTCCTTGTAGGCTTCGAAGTTGACAGAGATTAGTGGGTGGAGGCATTTCCAGAATAGCCTTGACTTTAGCAGGATCGACTTCTATGCCACACAAAGAAACGATGAAACCTAGGAGTTTTCTGGAAAGTACCGCAAAGACGCACTTCTTTGGTTGAAGATGCACACAATACTTGATGAGACAGTCAAAGATGACTTTAAGGATGAACAAGTGTTTGGTTCGATGTTTAGATTTGGCCAGAAGATCATCTATGTAATCTTCCAGTATGTGATGCATGATGTCATGGAAGATGTAAGTCATGGCTCGCTGATATGTAGCACCAACATTTTTGAGGCCAAAAGGCATGACTCGATAGCAGAAAGTCCCCCAAGGGGTGATGAAAGCAGTCTTGTGTTGATCTTCTGGAGCTAGTAATATTTGATTGTAGCCCAAGAAACCATCCATGAGTGATAACATTTCATGGCCAGCGGTGAGATCAACTAGTTGGTCGATGCCCAGGTAGGGGGAAATCATCTTTGGGACAAGCGAGGTTGAGGTCACGGAAGTCCATGCAAATGTGGAGTCCCCCTGTCACCTTTGTGACAGGAACGATGTTAGAGATCCATTGGGGATAATCAATGGGTAGAATGAAGGAAACTGAGAGAAGGCATTGAAGCTCTTCTTTGACCAGAAGAGCAATGCAAGGATGCATTTTCCGTAGCTTTTGTTTGATGGGTTTGGCATCAGGAATGGTTACGATATTGTGGACCACAATTTTTGGGTCAATACCAGGCATATCGGCATAGGACCAAGAAAACATTGCTATGGTCCTAAAGGAAAGAGGTGAAGGCTTCCTGTTCAGTAGCATCTAAGGATTGGCCGATCTTTAGAATGTGTGGGTTGTCCTGAGTGTTAATGTTGATTTCGATGGTCGATTCATTCAACATGGTTTGCATCTCAGAGGGTAACGACCGATGAATATAAGAGTCTTCCACACCAAGGTAGGTGAGGATGGACTCATCATCCTGACATTGAATGACATTAATAGAAGGTGTATCATCATCGATCATGTCAGGATACAGGAATGGGAGAGAAGAGGGAGCTTCACCATCATGTTGATAGGTCAGTGGTCCTAGGGAAATGGTGTTTACGAAAAAAAAAGTTAGGAGGAATAGATTCAGGATCTATGGACTCTGTGGGTGAAGATGGTAATGTGGGTGAATGAGATGGGGAAGATTTCCCATCCTGGATGAGGTCGACGTGAACCTTCTTGGAAGGTGGAGCATCAAAACCAATGCCACTATGGTCATTGTGTTTACGAGAGGTACAAGAAATGACAGTATGGTGGCCCTATTTCATAAAAGCCGAAGCCAAATCCTTTCCACACACACTGGTGGAGGAAAGTGTGAGTGAAGTGACGGTTAGTGAGGGAGTGTAGGTCAGATGAAAATGGTTGGGTTTGGGATGGAGGTTCAGGTTTATAGGTGGCCATATCAAGTCCCCCATATGTTAGATTAGTGTGAAGGTGGGGAGGGCCATAAGGAAAAATGTCACCGATGCGGATGTCATAACTGGGGTGTTGGTGCAGGTTCCCATACTCTTGTAGGGGTGAGGAAGGTGTCGATATTGTATAGGTGGTATTCCCCCAGAGTGAGGCATTGAAAAAAACCTTCTAAGGGATCAGTAGTCAGTATGTGGGTAGCGGGGATGGATGGCTTGCTAGATGATGGGGAAACAGGTGAGTCAGTGGTAGAGGCTATAGCTGCAGTGGGGATAACAAGGTTAGATGTAGAAGAGGTAGTGGAAGTTTTGGTGGATGGGCTTGTAGGAAAAGGTGAAGTAGGGATAGTGGCAGATGCCTTGACTAGTACAAGCACATCATTGGGCCGGTATAACATGTTACAGGTCTTGAAAGGTGATGGGTCGGCAGGGATGGTGTAATTATGTCCCTCATGTTCAAATTTGAGGCAGCGGTGTAAAGTTGAAGGGACACAACCCATGGCACAGATCCAAGGTCAGCCAAGCAACAAGATTATACTGGAACTCCCCTCTAGGACATAGAAAAGTTCTGGATAGTGTGGGGACCTACACGGATGTGGAGAATGATGGTGCCTAGGGTAGAGGTCATGGCGTCATTGAAGGAGCGCAACATAACTGGGTTACCATGCATGCAATTGGTAGGTATTCACATTTGGTCATATGCATGGGAGGAGATGATGTTTATACTAGCACCACCATCGATCATAACGCATCGTATGCATATATTATCGATAAAGACAGAGATGAAAAGAGTGGGGTCGGGGTCATTAGACTGGAAGGGAGTGATCTCTTCATCTGAAAAGATGAGGGCGGCTACTTGGAAAGTAGGTGGAGGCGTAGAGGAAGGCGATGACCTAGTGAGAGAGGCTACGTGGTGGGGGTAATGATGGAGGTTATGGGTGTGGGGTCATTTGGTAAAACTTCAATAGATTGAAGGACCTCCATGAGGGCTTGACGATGTGACTCAGAGGTTTGGACGAGGTCATATAAGGACATTTTGAGGGGGGATTGGTGTAGTTGTTTTAGCATTGTGTGATGTGTGACCCCATTGGAAATAGGATATGCAGGACCTCGAATGGTGACTTTGGGCATGGGTGTGGATGGTATGTTGGGTATAGGGTTGGTTGATGGGCTAGTTTCCTTTTCCTTGCCCTTGTCTTTCTGAGCACGGGTGGTAACATGAACCATGTTAATTTGAGGGGAAGTGGATGAAGAGGGTGTGTCATGGAAGGTATAGTGGCATGAGGGAAAAAACCCTAATGGGGGATATGATCCTTGTGAAATGAGTAAGGTGCATTGGCATTTGGGTGGTGGTTTGGCCAACTCTCTTATACGGACCATGTTAATCTTGAATCTCGGGGTGGATCAAAGGGTTGTGGGGGTGGAGATTTTGGTCACTAAGTAGGTAATGGAAGGAGATCCAGGGAAATTGGTGGAGGTGAAATGGGGTCCTCATCAAGAAGATCATCGTCATCAAAATTTTCTTTGGGAGGACATAATTGGACAAGGGCAATTTTTAAAGCCTTACAGTTCTCTACATCGTGTCCTGGAACATGATGGTAGGCACAAATTTTGGTTTCATCAAACCCTTTTGGTTTGGGTTTGAGTGGGTCGTAAGGTCTAAGAGGTGGTAATGTGATGACAGAAGTTTCAGGAGATTGGTTAAGATTTTGGCATAGGACCCTGCTAGTGGATCACAATGGGAGGTGAATGTGGGTTTGGGTACAGGTATGGCTGATTGTGGAGGAAGAGGCTTTACAGGAGGGGGAATGGTTTGGTTTACTAGTTTGGTGTGTGGAGTGGTCTTAGGTCTTGGTTGCATCTGCTCGGGTACGGGCATGGTAGAAGAGCTAGCGGAAAAAGGTTTGGTTGGTTTAACTACCTTATTGAAGGGTAGCAATTCTTAGCTTTAGGTTGCACCTTTTTGGGAAAAGGTGACACGGGTGTATGAGATGTGGAGGGAAAATAGATGGTGGAAGAGGATGGGTGACCCACGGGGGTAACCAAGGTGTTGCAGAGGTGGTCGGTAGAGGTTGGGTAGAAGGTGTGAGTGAAAGAGAAGAAAGTGTCATGGGTAGTGAAGAAGTTATGGATGGTAGTGGAGGTATGGGTGGTAAGAAGGCTACAAGTGAGGGTAGAAGTTGTGTGGATCGCTTGGGTATATTAGAGGTCCATGATGTGGAGATGGGTTGATGTGCTCTTGGTTTGCCGGTGGAAGATGATTGCTTGGCCAGGGTCGAGGGGTGAGGCCCTAGGATGGACGAAAGAGGTGAAGGTGATAATGGTGTGGTAGGAAAGGTTGGTGTATGAGGCCTAGGAGGTTGGGTCTTCTTTTTGGGGGCCGGGGTAAGTTTAGTGTTAGTTTTGGAAGATGTGGCTAAATCTAATTTGATGGGTGGGTGAGTAAGGCTAGCTGTCGGTATGACCCCTAAGGTAGTAATAGGTTTAGGTAAGGGAGATGATATAGGTGTGGGTAGGTGTTTAGGTGTAGATGTATGTTGGGTTATGGGTAGAGGTGTGAGTTGGGCCATGGGTGGTGACATGGAAGGTGTTGCAATAGTCATGGTTGTGTTTGTTTTGGTTACTCGAAACACTTTTGGGTAGATAGTGGAGGTGTCGGTGAGTGACAACTGCATTTGTGTTGAAACAGGAAGTAGAAAGGCATCCCCAAAGTAAGGCTCTATCAACATAGTCCAGGTGATTGGCCAAGCATGAAAATGGTACTGTTATAAGTGGGGCCAACATGGATCGAGTAGTAATTCTGTAAAATGTGTTTGAGATACAGGGAAATGGCTAGCCTCAGACTCTGTGGGTAAGAGAGCCGAAAGAAGATCAATGGGATCTTGAAGGTCTGATGGTGAATGGTCATCTAAAGGAAATGGTATTTCTATAGGATCCTCTATGGGTAGAGGAGAGGATGGGCTAGATGAGGTTGACTCTCCTTGTGATGGTGTAGGTTGTGGACATGTATCTCCTATGAGTAGGAGAGGTGCCACTGATGACTGCTCAGGAAATTTGAGGGGTCAAAGGTGGCATGCTAATTATAGGATCTTCCACGGGTGAAGGAGAAAATGAAGGGGGTTCCTCTGTGGGTGGAGGAGTACATGAAATAGGTTCTTGTGTAGGTAGGGGAGCTCGGGCTAAGATTTCATCTATGGAAGGAACATGAGGCAATTGGGAAGCAACTGGTATGTCATCAAAATAGCGTGGACCTCACGGACATTGCTATCATTGTTTGAAGTGTCACCAGCTTGGTTGGAAGATGGGGCATGATTAGGAATGGCTTCTTGAAGATATGTAGGTTTTGGTTAGCGGGTGCATTCAGGCTATCCAAGACTAGATCTCCATTGTCTAACATTTCTTGGATGATATTATTGAAGGTGATGTTATTGTCACTATGACCTTTGACATGATGATAGTTGCAAAATTCATGTTCCTTATACCATGTGGGCATGGGGTGCTCAGGGTCAAAACCAGTATGTGGTTTTATAGGTGGAAGGGTAATGGCACCAGCCTTAACAAGATTTTCCAAAATAGAAGAATAAGATTCTCCTATCAAAGTGTACTTTCATTGTTCTCGTCTAAACTAGAAAGCTTGGATGGGAGAGAGATTAGAAGGAGGTTTGGCTGGGTTTGATTGATGAGGGGGGCCAGCCTTGAGAACTACAATGTTGGTAGATCCTTTGGGTTTTGAATAGTTTTTTTGGGGTTTTGAAGATGAAGAAGCATCATTTGATTTGAACGTGATGTTCTTGTTACAAAGTTGAATTTTCTTCTCTTCGATAGCACGAATTTCCAATTTCCATGCCATGGTGAATGCCTCATCAAAAGTGTGAAAGGTCTGCACCTGTAGGGTTGGTGAGATGTGTCTTGTGCAAGCCTAAGTAAACAAATCTATGAGTTCAGTTTGAGGTAATTGAAATGTGAGCTGGTTAATTAGGTTGTGCCAGCGAGTGAAAAAGTCAGTGATAGACTCATCGTCGTACTGTCGTGTGGAATAAAGATCAGTCATGGTAACCTTCTTAACAATGTTGATGGAGAAGTGATCTAAGAAGGCTTGGGCTACTTGATTAAATGAGTAGATGGAGTGTCTTGGTAGCCCACTGTACCAGTCCAATGCAGGTCCTATCAGGGACATCAAGAAGGTCTGTAGGAGTAAAGCGTCATCATGGGCGATCAGGTAACACCCATGTTTGAAAGACCACAAATGTTGCTTGTGGGTCTTCTTTACTATTGAAATGGTTGAATTTTGGCATTTCCCAATGTATAGGGTATGGGCGAATAGGGATGGATAGATGAATGGGCTCATTACAGATTTCATCATAGGTGAGAGAATTGTGCGAGCCCAAAAACTGATGCTTCCAGTGTCTGCATCCTTTCCATCATCAATTTGATGAGGTCATTGGTAGGTTGTGATGGAAGGGCACCTCCTGTGGCATAAGGGGGCTGGTATTGAACCTATGATGTGGGCGGCATTCCATTGTATGGTGATGCTGAATAGGGAGGTTGAGAATAGGGGACCGACATAGAGGGCATGTATCCAGAATGGGTGATAGACAAGATAGGGGGTTGTTGATAGTATGTGTATGTAGGTGGGACGGTCGTAGTGACTCTAGTAGCGATTGGGGGTAGTGTTTGTGGGATGGAGAGGAAAATATTCTGGAATGGAGTAGGGGTCACCGACACCATGGGTGGTTGTGTTGCAATGGGTATTTGTGAGACAATGGGTGCATATGAGGTTATGGTCTGGGTGGTTGATGAGGGGACAATAGATACTATAGGTGTGACTGATACTGCAGATGCAGTGGTCATAGCGGGTATGGGTCCTAGTTGTGAAACCACTGGGGGTGAAGCAGGTGAAGGTAACGCCACATTATTAGGGGCTGATGCAGAAGTGGGAATAAGGGTAGGAGAGATGGATACAGGCATGCCATATATCAACTGACCTGAGGAGTCCCAGGTGGAAGAGTGGGAAAGGTAGAACTGTAAGGCCGCAAGATTCTGATCAAGGAGTCATGAAAATTCCTCATCACCTGTGGAAATGGTGGTAGGTAGGGTTGGATCCATGGGTGACAGGACAAGGGGTGGTGAAGGACTAGGTGGGAGTGGTTGACAACTTGCATGAAATATAAGAGCATTAGCTTGATTGTGAGTCAACACCATGTGAATGAATGTATATCAGGTGATGTTGTATCCTACAGATGACACAGAGAGTAGTGAGGAATGAAGAAAATAGGTGTTTATAGGTGGATTTGGGTAATATATCAGTTGAGATTCAGTACAGGGTAACCAACAAAAGGATGGTTAAGGGTGACCGATACCGGTTTACCAGGGTAACCGATGAAGTTGTATGATCAGTTACTGTGAGATAGGAACAATTTTACCAGATGAAGCAAAGACTGTTGACAAGTTAGATGAACAATTTTATCAAATGTATGATGAGTGTTTATCAAATCAAAGCTAGAGAGTACAAAGACTCACAGGAATCTGACAGCAAAGAAAATGAAATAAGGGTTCTTTAGGCAATTTAACCCAAAAGAATAGAAA
Source organism: Taxus chinensis (assembly GCA_019776745.2). Classification (NCBI taxonomy): domain Eukaryota; kingdom Viridiplantae; phylum Streptophyta; class Pinopsida; order Cupressales; family Taxaceae; genus Taxus; species Taxus chinensis. The sequence goes on along the minus strand of CM034149.1, from coordinate 570,987,387 downwards.
ACCGATGTCGGTTAAGAAAAACTGATGCCGGTCAGGGGTAACCGATGTCAGTTACTGTGAAAATTGGAAAAATGTAGAAAAATGGATTGTTGTGAATTTTAGTGAGATAAATAATCAACCCATAGAGGTCTGGAGATGATGCAATGAAGTCCTGACACACTCAGAAGAAGTCAGAATACTCCAACTGTGATTGTGGAGTGTGTAAGGCAACAAGATGGAAAAATGGAGAAGCGTATCCTCACACCTCAAAACACACGTCAATCAAACACTAAAAACATGTACCTAACAAGTGATTTTTAATGTGTTGAGCTTATGCTATTTAGAATACTGACTCATGAATTTAGAATAGAGTTTTTGGTGAGGAAGGCTTCCTACGAAGAAGGATATCTAAAAGGAGAGGTTTCAGGTATGTTATGGTGGGGGCGGGCCATCTTCTGAGGTAATGACTCGACAGAAGAAATGAGCTGGGGAGTACCTACCTATCGATCGTGTGATCACTGAATAGGTGTTCCCAGGTAAGATGTTGTTTAAGAAAGATGTGTATATTTCAATTTTGTGAAGTTTGGTAAGACACAGAGAGAGAGAGAATGTGCTTTCTACAATTCTTTGTGTCAACCATCAGCTAGGCATGACTTCTAGCATATAGGTTGCCCTCATTTTAATGTGAGCTAAATGCAGAAAATCAGAATGTAATGCAACCAATTTTAAGCCCAAATCGAAAATATTATGTTTGATGAAGCAAATGATGAATAGGAGAGGGTATGCTCTTTCACTAAATGCAGAAAGCAAGAAAGAAGAATGATTCCTTTTAAATGCACCAAGAGAAATGTTTCTTTTAGAGAAATTAGAAAGAAGAGAGGATTACTAGGGAAGAAAATTACTATGTAAGCCTTTTAAAGGGAAACAAACACACAAATTTCACCTAGAAATGAAGAAAATGCAATAGAACCCCTGATGGGTCCCACCGGGCATGCCAAAATGTTTCACCATTTTCTTTACTTTATTGAGACGAAACAGATAAGGGTAAGGGCTGAGGAGGAATACCTGTTATTGCTGATCGATTGATGGTTTTTGTGTGCATTCTAACTTCTTCGATCCAGTGCTGATTATGAGAGCTTCCTTTTGGCTGGGAGGAACTACCTGAAATAGAAAACAAGACCACAAAAGAATAGTTAAATGATATATGATAGTGGACTGCCTAGCGTATGCTAGATCTGGGAAGTGTGATACTCCCTAGATGGCTATCAATCCACTGTTTAAAACAAATTAATGCAAGAAATAAGCAAAGTCCTACTATAGTTGATATGATTTAGGTATCTCATTCAATCACAATAAGCAAATCTAATATAACAGGCTACACTATAGTCAGATCCAAAGGGTTGGTAGGTGTCAGGGTACTGGAACTGGTTAGGGTCAGGTTCTGGGTTGTTTAGGTTATTTGGTAAAAGGTTGTTTGGTTTTGTTATTGGCACAGGGTATGAAACATAGAGACCAATGTCGGTTGGGTATAACTGATGATGGTTTAAGGGAGACCAACGAAGGTTATGGGTAACCAGATGTCGGTACAGTAGGGTGACAGTAGTTCAATGAAAACCTTATTATAGAGTCTGGGTGAGGTTAGATGGGGATAAAGAAGGGGATGACGAGGTCTATGGGAATGCTGAGAACACTCAGAGAGGTGGAAGGGCCAAGATAGGTGATCTGATAAAAGGGTGGGTGAGGTTTTTGAGTTTTTCAGAAAGAAGGCTATGGAGGAATGGGAATGTTAATAGAAGAATGATAACATAAATGATAACAACTCTATGAGTAGAATAAGAATGGAAATGATTAATGATAAAAACATTTACCAATGTTGCAGGTCCAATGGTTGGGTGGTGGTGATGATCGGTTGGTGGAATGGAGCTTGTTGCAATAGTGATGCTTCCCAGAATGTTACCATGAGTGCAAAATGCTTCTGGATCTGTCCTGGTGCTGGCTATGGATGTCTGGGTGCATGAAAAGACTCTGGTTCTACTTGCATGCAACTCTCTTCTCATCCTTTGCTCTCAGAATGTGCCAACCCAAAAACAAGGTTGCTAAGGTGAATAAATGGTAACCGATGATGGTTCCGGGTTGACCAGACATCAGTTTAGGGGTGACCGGTGTCGGTTAAGGTAGGATTCCCTAGGTTTACTAAAAATGGCAAGATCCCCTCTGATTTCTTGGGTTGGATTGGTTTTATTCCCATGGATCAGAACGGAAGCTTCCCTTCTAATGAGTGGGAATGTGGTTAGAGAAATAGTAGGCATGTGATTTTTAGGGTTAGACCAAATCTTAGCTCATTAAGGCAAGTAAGATCAAGTCTTAGTTAATTATGGAAACATGCCAAAAATAGGTCTAGGGTGAGGTGGCTAGGTGAGGTGTCTAGGTGAGGTGGTGGGGTAGAAATTAAGATAATTAGATAATAAATATTGTGAGGATATATATTAATTTAATTAAATTAATAGTGATGTGGGGTGGAAGGGACCATGGTTAGGTGAGTATGTTTGAGCTGGTTATTTGACGATGGGAGGCCAAGGGGAGTGTGACCCAATTTTGGTGTCTACACTACCTTTTATAGTGCCATGGAGACTATTCAAAAACAAGTTGTGATAGCATGATGGATGGTAAAACCTGGTGAATCCTTGAGAACAATATTTAATTTATTAAAACAAAATAATTGAAAAATATCTTGACAATATTGCACATAAAGGCATAAAAATTAAAATAGAAGTATCTGACATTTTCTAATGAAGGGGAACATAATATCTAAATGGATCACAATATTCTTCATTCAAAGACTCTAAGTAATCAAAACAGTGTACTACTCCCCCTCATGAAATTTCAGATGTATTGTCAATCTCCAATTGTTCATGGTTTAGTGATCAAGTGGACCATGTATAACATTAGAAGAAGATGTAAAAAATATTAAAAATAGAATATGCATTAATCTAGGCGAAGTGAGGACCAAGTTAATCTTACGAGGACAGAGACAGATCTCAGGAAAAAGCCTTTTTCACGATTGATGAAAACTATTTTTCTAGAAGTCGGCGATTGGAGCATCATAAACTAGAAATAATACTTGCATGACACACATTCTATTTTAGGTAAAGTGACTTACAAAGACTTTTCATGGGTGCAATGTCTATTAATAGGGTTACTACAAGTTAAGTGAAGGTCTATTGAATTCTACATGTGAAATATTATTGTGAAGTCACATGGTTATTCTTAAAACCTAGTTTGGGATTAGATAAGTGGTGATAGGGAACCCCACCCTTATAAATATGGGATGAATTACAAAGAGGGTATGTGAAACTAATTTTATTAGTGAGGGATTATGCTGCCATAGTATGAACCACATATAAACTGGGTATATCTATTGTAATGATTATCTTTGTATTTATCATGTTAATGTTGGAGTTATTTTCTAAACCACCCGTATTAAAACTATATGGCTTTACATGCATTTCATCATCATTATCATTTAGTCTATTATTCTCTAGAATTAGATGTGTACATGCACTATAGATTGATGTATTAATTATGGATATGAAGGCAAGTGGTCATCATGCTAATTGGAGAGGGAAACTTTAAAGGGTGTCCTAAGTATGGTACTTGCAACAACAACCTGAAAGTGTAGATGTGAGTATAAGGGACTCAGTTAAAGCTGAGTGATGTTGTGCCAAGGTTTTTAAGTAAGATTCTATGCTATCATAATTATTTCCATTGCATGAGAAGATAATTATTATTTAAATAATTTTTATGCTTAGAGGTGCTACATACCCAAGGAGTTACATCTGGTGAGTGGGTAATTGAGTACACATTTGTATCCTACAACATTTTTTCAACTATTGTTTATGATGAAAATATGAAGCTAGGATGGTTTTATATGGTAAAGTATCATCATTCCTTCAGATGCTATTACATTGGGGAAAATTTTACCAGTTCACAGATGCACAACCTAGGAGAGGGTCAATGTAGATAATCCCATAGACTTTACAAGTAATATTTCAAACTCTAAGAGAAAACTATATAACTAGGATAATCGTGCCTAGGCATTGAGAGGATGATCTTAGATGCTAACAAGCATGAATTAGGTAATTATTGGCCATTAGAATTATGTCTAGAGCAGTGCATATGTATCTTTGAAGCCCAAGCTAGAAAAAAAATGTGGAAAATGAGTTCACACAGAGGGCACATCTAAGTGCTTGATAATATATAGTAGAGAATTTGCCAACTCCACATCTTGTAGTACTATAGTGGTGGAAAAGGAGGAACCTGGGACAAGAAGATCAGTGGTTGTCAAGGATCATTATAGGATGAAGGAAGCATGTAGACAAGTTAAGAAATTATTGCTGATGACTAATTTCCTTAGATTGACTGCAAGAAGGAGGTGATGAGGAAGATATATGTAATACAAGGAGAGTACCATTGTCACTAAAGAGTATTCAAAAGACATCAGAACCCAAGGTGCTAAAAATTCATTCAAGGTCCATACCAGACTCTCTTATAGAAGGAGACAACTGCATAAAATAAGGAGAAATTAAAGTCTTGATGAGGAGGATGAAGATTCTAAGGAGATCATGTTAATCTCCTAACCATTAAAGGATGTAGAAGATCCAAAGGATGAAGAAATGAAGGAGGGACAAGGATGAGTAAAGGAGGTAGATGGAACCACGTGGAATATCTCTATTCATACCAGAAAAAGCTCCATGTTGGGAGCTTAATATCCTAAGGGGCATAAGAATGAACATCACAAGTGGGTGATCTATATCACATTAATCATCGGAAATGCTAAGGGAATAAATATGAAATATCATTGCATGCCTCTAAAGCACGGTGAATCATTAAGTAATTATATGGGTGGGAGCTGATTTTGTAGGATCTATTGCACCATTGTGTCTCACAGGAAAGGATTTTTCTTGGTAAATCAGACACATATATGAACCATACTTTGACAAGGTATGGGAAGAGGATGCACTGTGTATCAAAAGATTAAGACCACAACTCAAAATAGACTACATAACTTATGGGAAAATATTATATCAGATATGAATAAGTCCAGTAAGCCTCCTTGTGATAAAGGAACTCTATAGAGGTGGAAAAGAGGACCATTAAAATTTTATCAGACTAATTAGGGTGATGAAAACCAGATTAAGACCAAGGATGTATCACCCTGCTTGAAACAACGAGGACTCCTAGAGTAGAACAAGATAATGGGGTGCTTATTGGCATGACAGAGGATATGGGGATGTCCTCTAAGAAAGATCTCACTTAGATGACCAAGGTATCCCATCTAGTCCATTTGAGCATATGCACAACATGTAAACTGGTTGATATATGTAGTGCCCACTTCCCTTTGATACTTTTAGATACTGATTTTGATACTATTGATCATATTATGGACACTATTATGTTTTGTTTTAGTATGATGGTTAGATGTTAGATCATGGATTATTATTGATCTGGATTCAGTTATTATGCATGATGGTTACTAGAGACATTTTCTATATGTGGTTGATGATATACTATTTGATGGGACATATTATGGATATTGATTTGGACTTGTGACACTTGATATTTGGAGTAGACCTAGTATGGTAGATTCTTGATGATGATATAGTTGATTTATGAATTAAAAATGATAATGTTGAATTCTTGATATTGTTGTGATTCATGTGTTTAGATGATCTTGAATGTTGTTTATATCATTTTGGATGTTCTGATATGGCCACAAGGCCGAAGGAGGTATTTTCATTTTGTAGGTTAAAAATCACAACAATGTCGGGGGACTGGAGACTAACCATATTAAAATTCTGGGTGAATTCAACAAGGTCACCATGGCAACTGTGTTATGAGTTTGTGTGTTGTGTTATGTTAGGATTTCCCATGGGGGGGATTTCCATTATATGTGACCATGGGATAAGTGTTTTATTTATGTGTTCCTTTTTGAATTATTGTTGTATGTATTTTATTTGTAATGTGTTCCTTCTTTTAATTAATTTAAATGTGGTAGATTAATGTGAGAGATCATATAGTTAAATTTTATTTAAATTAAATTGGGACATGTGGAATGTAATTAATAAAGTTGTTGATTTAAATATTAATGTTGGAAGAGTGTGTAAGTTAAGTAAGAATGTGTAAGAAATTTGTAAGAGTCTTGTAAGGCAGATTTTGGAAGGTCAAACACTCCATCTTTTATGAAATTCGAATTTGACCTTGGAGGCCAAATTTGGAGGCTTGTGGGACAAGTTAAACTTGTCCCACACCTCTTAAAATGATCCACCAACCATGCCTATGGTTTGGAGGTTAAATGTAGGCATTTATAATGCATTTTGAAGTGACAATATGTAAGTTTTAATTGCACTTCCCTTACATGTTTTAAATTTGGTCCTTTTGGAGTATGGGCATTTTTGGAGTATGTAAGTGATTTTGTCATTTTTATTTATTGTGATTTGGTGAAGGATGTTGAATTTCCTCTTGGGGTTGAGGAAGAATGATGTGGCATCCCACATGGATCCACATCATCCTCTTCTCTTCCCTCTCCTATAAAAGTGAAACTCCTTGCTTGTTTATGGTTGTTGAAACTTTGTCCATTTCCTCTTGGGGGCACATTTTTTTGGTGTTGTTTCTTTTGGAGCTTGTTTGAGGAAGAGCTTGGAGTATTTTTGCTTGCTTGAACCTTGCTGATTTTGGACTACACTTTGGCATCTTGGAAAGCTTGTGAGCTTGGAACAAACTTTAGTATGGAGAGGTAGGATCTTGAGCTGTGTTTTAATTGTTTTTCCTTCTCTTGCATGCATGTTTGAATGGTGTTTGTGTTTGCATTCTTGGCTGGTTGGGTAGAATGCTTAGGGCATGGTGTAGGAGAAGGCTATGGGGATTTCATATGGGGGGCATAAGGGATTGGCAATGGCACTGTTTTATTGTGGAGGGAGTTTTGGTTTGGGATCCACCTTGGAAAAGAAATTGCTTGCATTTCTTACTCTTGGGGGGCATAAGGGATAAACTTGGGGGGGCATAAGGAGGGGTTGGGAGATATAAGGTTTATGGGGTTGATATGTTTATTGGTGGTATGCATTTTGGTGGATGCCCAATTCCAAATTGGGAGGCATAAGGAGTTCCCCATAGTTCTTACTCTTGTTGGCTTGCTTGATCAAGCCTATGTGTTGTATGAATTGTTTCAAATGTAGTTGGGAACTGCTGTCTTATTTTGAACTGTGCATTTTATTGATTGTATGCAATGTGAATGTTGCTTGTATGTGATAGAAGCCTTTGTTTCCATGTGTTGATATTCATGCTCCATTTCAATATGGTTGGGGCTCAGGGGCCAATGGGGAAAGGATGGATTCTCCTTTCTCATTGGATGTCTTGGTTGGGTGGAGAGCGTTGCCTTTCCCCCTTCCTTGTTGTGATCAAAGTTGCAAAGAAGAAGAAACAAGCATGCTACTGTTTGGAGAAGGAATTTCACAGTTTGACAGTCATTTCCCTTTGAGTAATTCAATGTAACCTTTCCCACTTCGAGTGGATGAGTGTATAAATGTTGTAATGTGAAGTTATTGCATTGTTAATGGAAGTTGAATTTGAATTGAGAAATGTAAAGAAGAGTTATACTTTGTTATGTTTTTACAAAGAAATGTAAATGATATTCTAAGCATTGTATTTTGTAATTTGAAATCAAATTGGAAACGAGTGATCAAGTTGTAAAAGTGTTCATTGAATTATGAATAAAGGATTGAAGTAGTTTCAAAATTGGAATGTATACTAGAATTGTTTTTGTTGTCCAAGAATGAGATTCTGTTTTGAAAAGGAATAAGAAACAGTGTTGTTATTGTATGTACTGTATTTGAAATACAAATAGAAAGGAAAGTTGAAAAAATTGTATTGATGATCAATGAAGGATTGCATTCCTTTCTCAAAAGTGTTTTACCTTGTTCATATGCTATCTTCTCCATTGGAAATTCTGAGTTTTACTTGCAATGAGAAAACCTCTATTTGGAATGTTGAAAGAAGAATGCATATGGAATGAAAGTCAATGTTATTTTCCTTGCAAAATGTATATTAAAACTGAAATCAGAAATGTAGTTTCATTTAGAATTGATGGATGATTTAATAAGCAATGTATTTGACTAAGTTAGGAATCATATGCACATTTAAATGACAAAATGGAGATTCTAATTTAAAGAAACAGTTCACTTGTAATATACTTCATCCTGGCAATTCACATTTTAATAAAAATGAACAGTTCATACTTGCACTAAACAATAAGTTATGAAACATTGAAAATTAGACTTATTACTACCTAAGGAACTCAAATTCACTATAACAGTCAAGAATGAATCTCCAAAACTTAATGAATTTCAATTCGGAGCTTACACAGTCATTTTTCCGTCTATTACCAAAAAATGCAACCTTGAACAGATTGGATAAATTGACTTCCCTAAAACACTCTAAACCCTCCCTAGACTGATCCTCCATGTCTGTTTGACATGTTGAGTGAAGGAGGAGTTCTAATTTTATCAAAATTATAAGTTGGAAATTGCCAGTTTGCCAAATAAAGGCCTGCAGATCATTTTTACAAAATTGACCCTTAAAAATTCATCAAAAAGTAAATTTTATGTTCCTTGTGCAAAAGAGGGCTTCGAGAGATTTCTGAAAAGTCCTTGTTTTCCCAAAACTGAGCTTTCTAGCTCAAGTTATGACACTTTGAAGTTTTTGTGCCTTGGCGGAAAAATTTGGGAAAATTTTCCCTGGTGGGCCCGCAACCCAAAAATTTCCCATCAAAATTGTCCTTAGAAAATTTTTAAAATTTTGGGCTCGGGAAAATTTTCACTTTTCCCTCCACCAACCCACAGCCAATCAGAGGCTGCCACGTGTCCTCCAGGGGCTGAGGCAGAGGCGCAGATAAATTTTACCCCTTAAACTTTTTGAAATTTTTTGGAAAATTTTCACTTTTCCCTCCACTCGGCCCACAGCCAATCAGAGGGTGCCACATGTCCCCTTGTGGCTATGGTGGGTGCACGGTTCTTTTAAAACCCTTAGCTTTTAAAAAAAATTGGGAAAAATTTCCATGTTGACCCCGCCAGCCCGCGGCCAATGAAAGCGTGCCACGTGGCACCTTGGGGTGGCGGCGGAGGTTTGGGAGAAATTTCATTTTTGGGCCTTTGGGAAAAATTCTAAAAATTCCTCCCACCAGCCCGCAACTCCACCTCTCCCTTGGTTTCCCTCCTTCGGTGGGCACGCGGACCTGTACGCATCCTTTCTTTCCTTTTTTCCCTTTGGGCGCAAAGCGCTAAATCGGTCCGCCACCCCGCCCTTCCCTTTTCCCTTTTTCACCTTGCGCCAGGACCTGACACATGTCCCCTGGGGACCCGCAGGGGGTGCGGAGCACATTTTTTCTTTGAGCCTGTGTTGGGAAAATTTCCCAATGTCACCCCGTGACCCGCCAACCCGCCCAAGGTGCACTCCTCCTCTTGCCACATGTCCCTCTGGGAAAATTTGACCCCAAGACTCCACCCACTCATATCTTGAGTTCTACAAGGAGTTAGGAGGACTTATTTATATCACCAAAAAGGTGAGAAAATTTCCTATCCATTGGGAATGGTTTAGGGAAATTTTGAAAGTGTTGAATATGAGAAAAATCTAGTTGAAGTTCTGAGCCTGTTAGAGAGCAGGTATGGGGTAAGATTACTCCCTGAATCTAACTAGAACATCTAACCCTAAAATTTGAACCTTGTAAACTTGTTATAAGTTAATAAAGGAAACTTGTGTATTAGTAAATAGGTTTTGTTCCAAAACCTATTAGTGAAAACTGATGTCTTGCAATTTAGTTGTAGACACTTCAAATCAAAAAAAAATTATCCCATAATTTTCTAGCTAACCCTAGGTTGTTTCTTTGGTCTCAAGTGGTTGTTTGAAACGGGCACTACAGTTTGGTATCAGAGCAAGTGGTTCAAAGGCTTGGACCATTGGGCACACTAGAAAACTTGAGACATGAAAACTTAAACCTAGCACACTGAAACTTAGAAAACAACTTAGCAAGAATTTGTATGTTTTTAGTAAACATGGAAGTTGTATAACTTAGCAAATGAACTGACTCTCACTTTGGTCTATGCAGGAGGCTCAGACAGAGTGAGAGGAACCTTCACAGAGACTCAGATTCACCACCACCACCACCACCACCACCACTGGATCAGGGTGTAGCAGCCATTCTACCTCAGATTCTACAGACCCTTCAGGATGTTAATGTCGCTCTACGTGGAGGATTAGTGGAGGGCATGCAGCTAGTCATGATAGAGCTCCTTCTATCGAGGGTCAGGTACCCCCTCAACTTAGTGAGGAGCATAGAGGAGAGAAATCCCATGCAATAGTCAGTATGAGTAGATTCACCACCTAGGAGACAGGGTGACAGAGTTCTGGAGCATAGAGAGAGGTCTCGGAGCCCTAGGCTTAGGGATGAGCATGCAGAGAGACCTAGAGGCCAACAGACCACAGCAGCGGATCACATCAGGGAGATCCTGAAGCTTAGGCCCTCACATTACTTAGGTGATATAGGTGGATTTTAGGTAGAGGCCTGGCTAGTGAGCTTGAGTAGTTGCTTCAAGCTTTGTCCTTGTTCTAGCAACATGAAAGCTCGTGTTGTGATCCATCTACTGAGGGATGGAGCAGGAGTATGGTGGAGGACAGAGGAGTAGAAGCTCCATGTAGATTCAGAGACAGTGACTTGGGAGCTATTTGAGGAGAGATTCAGGAGTAGGTACCTATCATGGAGGTTCATCTAGCAGAGGATTGACGAGTTCCATGACCTCCGACAGGCTACCCTTTCAGTAGCAGAGTATGAGAGTAGATTTCTAGATCTACTTCAGTATGTAGAGTATATGCAGGATGAGTAGGTGTGGATTCATAGATTCATCTGGGGCCTGAATTTGGACATTGGAGGTGCAGTGTGGATTCACTATCCACAGACTTTAGCAGAGGCCATTGAGAAGGCCTATATTACAGAGGAGACTCAGGGTAAAACCCAGCAGGCTAGAGACCAAGTCAGGAGCCGCATTCAGTAGATGCAGGATGGTAGATCGAGAGGTTCAGTACCTCTTCCTCATGGTGGTCAACATTCAACATAGTCATCCTTTAGGCCACAGTAGTAGTAGCAGCAACAAGCAATCCCACCCACCGTATAGACCTCCACAGAGAGCTGATGCATAGAGAGGTCGGAGCATGGGGCCTCCTCCTAGGGGTCCCATCAGGACACAGGGTGGACCTAGAGCTCAGTCAGCTTGGAGCTCGCTAGCAGAGGCCACAACAAACCACAGCTGGATCATCAGGATCCACACCATAGGCTTCTAGGGCACCTACTGGAGGTGTTGTTCCTTGGAGAGGATCAGGTGGTTGCTTTGGATGTGGAGTAGCTAGACATTTTTGGAGAGATTGTCCTCAGAACCCTAACAAGGGTAAGGCACTGGTTTCTGAGCTGATAGTTGGTGACATGGGACATGCAGCCACAGGATTTATGCAGTGGTTGAGAACCACCAGGTAGAGCACCAGAGCATAGTCATTGAGACCACAGGTAGCATTGGTGGTATTCCTACCTCTGTATTGTTTGATTCTGGTTCTTCTGATTCTTTCATTGCACCATCTTTAGTAGAGTGATGCAGGCTGGTGGCAGTTAGGCAGGGTCTTAGTTGGGATGTTGAGATGGCTTCTGGAGCCAAGATCTCTGTATGGACTCCTTAGTTAAGGAGTGTGTTGTGGATTTGGGACCTTTCACCACTACCTCAGATCTCTGTATTCTTCCTTTGGGCTCGTATGGAGTTATCTTAGGTATGGATTGGCTATCTGCACACAGGGCCAGGATGGATTGTTATCATAAGACTATAGCTTGTGTAGATGATTTGGGAGTTGAGTCGGTGATCTCAGGGGTCAGGAGACCATTTTCTATTCACACCATTTCCACTATGCAGCTTAAGCGGTGTGTGATGGGGTTGTCAGATGTATGTTGTTACAGTCAGTGACAGATCAGAGGATGGGTCTAGTGGACCATCACTAGATGATCATCCCATCTTGAGAGAGTTTTCTGATGTATTTCTAGGGGAGCTACCGGGGTTACCACCCCCACGTGAGATTGATTTTCATATAGACCTAGTTCCAGGAGTAGAGCCTATCTCACGGGCACCTTATCAGATGACCACCCCAGAGCTCTATGAGCTCAAGTTATAGCTTGAGGGTCTTTTGGAGAAGGGCCTTATCCATCCTAGTGTATCCCCTTGGGGTGCACTGGTGATTTTCATGAAGAATAAGGATGGATCATTGTGGTTGTGTATTGATTACCGCTAGTTGAACAAAGTGACGATCAAGAATTGTTATCCTCTTCCTCGCATTGATGACTTATTTGATCAAATGAAGGGAGCCACAGTGTTCTCTAAGATTGATCTCAAGTCAGGCTACCATCAGTTGAGGATTTCAGAGGTAGACATTCATAAGACCACCTTCCGCATGAGATATGGGCACTATGAGTTCACAGTGGTGCCTTTTGGTTTGACGAATGCCCCTGCAGTGTTTATGAGTTTGATGAATGGGGTATTTAGAACCTTTTTAGATCACTTCATGCTCATCTTCCTAGATGACATTTTGATATACTCACGTACACGTGAGGAGCACGAGGGTCACCTTCGACAGGTTCTTCAGTGTCTTCATGAGCAGCAACTTTACAGGAACTTGGAGAAGTGTGCTTTCTTCCAGACAGAGGTGTCAGTATTTGGGTCATATTATTTCTGGGGAAGGTATCATAGTCAATCCTTCCAAGATTAGAGCCATTATGGATTGGCCAGCACCCACTACAGTGACCGAGGTGTGCAGCTTCATGGGTTTAGTAGGATACTACCAGAGATTTGTTCAGGACTTCTCTCAGATTGCGCACCCTATCACTTCCCTTCAGAGGAAAGGGAAGAAGTTTGTTTGGTCAGATAGATGTGAGTAGGCCTTCAGGACACTGAAGGAGTGCCTCACTACAACACCCATTCTTGTAGTGCCGGATCCACAGGGTGAGTTCTTTGTTTGCACAGATGCTTCTTTAGCAGGGCTTGGAGGTGTGTTGATGCAGGATGGTAGGGTTGTAGCTTTTGAGTCTCGTAAACTCAAGGATCATGAGCTTAATTATCCTACCCATGATCTTGAGCTTGCGGCAGTTGTGCATGCTTTGGTTAGATGGAGACATTTTCTTCTTGGACAGAGATTCACACTCAGGACAGATCATTTGAGTCTTCACCACCTCTTCACGCAGCCCAATCTAAACGCTCATCAACAGCGTTGGATGGAGTTGCTTTATGAGTATGACATGGAGATCGAGCATGTGAAGGGGAAAGAGAATGTGGTAGCAGATGCTCTTAGCAGATGGAGACATGTGGCTATGGCCACTACAGTGAGCATAGATTTGTGGAGTAAGATTCTTCAGCAGCTTCCTCTTGACAGCTTCTACATGGCAGTACGAGCAGAGATCGAGTCACAGAGACCCCTTGAGGGGAATTTTGATGGATTTTCCTTAGAGGTAGATGGTCTTCTCAGGCACAGAGGTAAGATATATGTTCCCAGAGATGGAGGCTTGAGGTAGGACATCTTGGTAGAGGCACATCGTGCACCCTATTCAGCCCATCCCGGGGTGAAGAAGATGCATGCTACCTTGAGACAGTTGTACCACTGGAGAGGACTTCATCGAGACGTGGCTCAGTTTGTGTCATGGTGTTTAGAGTGCCAGAGGGTTAAGGCCGAGCATCAGCATCTAGCAGGTCTTCTTTATCCTCATGCCATACTGGAATGGAAGTGGGACACCATTTCCATGGATTTCATTTTTGGACTACCTATGTCGAGATATCACCACGATGCCATTATGGTCACAGTTGATAAATTGACAAAAGTGGCTCACTTTTCTCTGGTGAAGACCACTTATACAGCTAGAGCAGTGGCATGAGTATATTTGGATGAGATCGTCAGGTTGCATGGGATTCCACGGAAGATCATTTGTGACCGTGATCCTTTGTACACTTCACATTTCTGGACTACCATGCAGTATGTCCTCGGGACGAGGATTAACTTCAGCACAACATATCACCCTGAGATAGATGGATAGACCGAGTGAGTGAATCATATTTTAGAGGATATGCTCAGGATGTATGTGATGGATCAGCAGTCTAAGTGGGAGGAGTACCTGTACTTAGTGGAGTTTTCCTACAATAATAGTTTTCAGAGTTCTATAGGCATGGCTCCTTTTCAGGCATTATATGGTAGAGAGTGTAGGACACCCCTTAGCTGGGACAGGTTAGAGGACAGAGTATCTCTTGGACCATCTCTTTTGCAGGACATGGAGCAGCAGGTAGTGTTGATCAGGTAGAGATTGTAGGAGGCACAGGACAGGTAGAAGAAGTATGCGGATCAGCATAGGATTGATCATAGCTTTGATGTGGGCATGAAGGTGTTCCTTCATGTTAGACCACATAAGAGCCCTATCCATTATGGAAAAGGTTCTAAGTTAGCTCCTAGATTCATTGGTCCTTTTGAGATCTTAGAGCGTATCGGCCCTTTGGCTTACCATCTAGCATTGCCACCCAGCTTGTCTCACGTACATGATGTGTTTCATGTTTCTGTCCTTAGGAGGTACATTACAGATCCTTCTCATGTGTTGGACTGGACATCATTGTAGGTGCAGGATCAGGGGCAGGTGACGGTGGAGCCCATCTATATCATAGATCATAGGACCCTGAGGCCTTTGAGGTAGAGAGATTGATCAGGTACGGGTGCAGTGGGACAGATATGATGAGACTGCAGCCACTTGGGAGGATGCCACAGTATTACGAGTGTAGTTTCCACATTTGTTCCAGTGACTTCCAGGAGGAAGTCGAGTCTAAGGGGAGGGGGATGTAGTGCCCACTTCCCTTTGACACTTTTAGATACTGATTTTGATACTATTGATCATATTATGGACACTATTATGTTTTTGTTTTAGTATGATGGTTAGATGTTAGATCATGGATTATTATTGATCTGGATTCGGTTATTATGCATGATGGTTACTAGAGACATTTTCTATATGTGGTTGATGATATACTATTTGATGGGGACATAATATGGATATTGATTTGGACTTGTGACACTTGATATTTGGAGTAGACCTAGTATGATAGATTCATTGATGATGATATAGTTGATTTATGAATTAAAAATGATAATGTTGAATTCTTTATATTGTTGTGATTCATGTGTTTAGATGATCTTGAAATGTTGTTTATATCATTTTGGATGTTCTGATATGGCCACGAGGCCAAAGGAGGTATTTGACATTTTGCAGGTTAAAAATCACAACAATGTCGGGGGACTGGAGACTAACCATATTGAAATTCTGGGTGAAATCAACAAGGTCACCATGGCAACTATGTTGTTTGTTTGTGTGTTGAGTTATGTTAGGATTTCCCATGGGGGGATTTCCATTATATGTGACCATGGGATAAGTGTTTTATTTATGTGTTCCTTTTTGAATTATTGTTGTATGTATTTTATTTGTAATGTGTTCCTTCTTTTAATTAATTTAAATGTGGTAGATTAATGTGAGAGATCATATAGTTAAATTTTATTTAAATTAATTGGGACATGGAATGTAATTAATAAAGTTGTTGAGTTTAAATAATAATGTTGGAAGAGTGTGTAAGTTAACATGTAAGAATGTGTAAGAAATATGTAAGAGTCTTGTAAGGCATATTTTGGAAGGTCAAGCACTCCATCTTTTATGAAATTCGAATTTGACCTTGGAGGCCAAATTTGGAGGCTTGTGGGACAAGTTAAACTTGTCCCACACCTCTTAAAATGATCCACCAACCATGCCTATGGTTTGGAGGTTAAATGTAGGCATTTATAATGCATTTTGAAGTGACAATATGTAAGTTTTAATTGCACTTCCCTTACATGTTTTAAATTTGGTCCTTTTGGAGTATGGGCATTTTTGGAGTATGTAAGTGATTTTGTCATTTTTATTTATTGTGATTTGGTGAAGGATGTTGAATTTCCTCTTGGGGTTGAGGAAGAATGATGTGGCATCCCACATGGATCCACATCATCCTCTTCTCTTCCCTCTCCTATAAAAGTGAAACTCCTTGCTTGTTTATGGTTGTTGAAACTTTGTCCATTTTCCTCTTGGGGGCGCATTTTGGTGTTGTTTCTTTTGGAGCTTGTTTGAGGAAGAGCTTGGAGTCTTTTTTCTTGCTTATAACCTTGATGGTTTTGGACTGTACTTTGACATCTGTGGAAAGCTTGTGAGCTTGGAACAAACTCCATTATGGAGAGGTAGGCATCTTGAGTTGTGTTTTAAATTATTTTTCCTTCTCTTGCATGCATGTTTAAATGGTGTTTGTGTTTGCATTCTTGGCTGGTTGGGTAGAATGCTTAGGGCATGGTGTAGGAGAAGGCTATGGGGATTTCATATGGGGGGCATAAGGGATTGCCAATGGCACTGTTTTATTGTGGAGGGAGTTTTGGTTTGGGATCCACCTTGGAAAAGAAACTGCTTGCATTTCTTACTCTTAAACATGGGGGGCAGCATAAGGGATAAACTTGGGGGGGGTGGTATGTATTTTGGTGGATGCATAAGGAGGGGTTGGGAGATATAAGGTTTATGGGGTTGATATGTTTATTGGTGGTATGTATTTTGGTGGATGCCCAATTCCAAATTGGGAGGCATAAGGAGTTCCCCATAGTTCTTGCTCTTGTTGGCTTGCTTGATCAAGCCTATGTGTTGTATGAATTATTTCAAATGCAGTTGGGAACTGCTGTCTTATTTTGAACTGTGCATTTTATTGATTGTATGCAATGTGAATGAATTTCTTGTATGTGATAGAAGCCTTTGTTGCCATGTGTTGATATTCATGCTCCATTTCAATATGGTTGGGGCTTGGGGGCCAATGAGGAAGGATGGCTTCTCCTTTCTCATTGGATGTCTTGGTTGGGTGGAGAGCGTTGCCTTTCCCCCTTCCTTGTTGTGATCAAAGTTGCAAAGAAGAAGAAACTTGCATGTTGTTGTTTGGAGCAAGGAGAAAATTCCACAGTTTTGACAGTCATTTCCCTTTGAGTAATTCAATGTAACCTTTCCCACTTCGAGTGGATGAATGTATAAATGTTGTAATGTGAAGCATTGCATTGTTAATGGAAGTTGTAGTTGAATTGAGAAATGTAAAGAAGAATTATACTTTGTTTTCTGTTTTTGGAAAGAAATGTAAATGATATTATAAGCTTTGTAATTTGTAATTTGAAACCAATTCGAATTGGAAAAGTGACAAGTTGTAAAAGTGTTATGGAATTATGAATAAAAGATTGAAGTAGTTTCAAAATTGGATTGTATACTGGAATTGTTTTGTTGTCCAAGAATGATATCTCTGTTTTGAAAAGGAATAAGAAACAGTGTTGTTATTGTATGTACTGTAGCTTGAAATCAAATAGAAAGGAAAGTAACAAAATTTTATTGATGATCAATGAAGGATTGCATTCCTTTCTCAAAAGTGTTTTACCTTGTTCATATGCTATCTTCTCCATTGGAAGTTCTGAGTTTTACTTGCAATGAGAGAAACCTTTGTTTGGAATGTTGAAAGAAGAATGCATATGGAATGAAAGTCAATGTTATTTTCCTTGTAAAATGTATATTAAAACTGAAATCAGAGATGTAGTTTCATTTAGAATTAGATGGATGATTTAATAAGCAATTTATTTGACTAAGTTAGGAATCATATGCACATTTAAATGACAAAATGGAGATTCCAATTTAAAGAAATAGTTCACTGTAATATACTTCATCCTGGCAACTCACATTTTAATAAAAATGAATAGTTCATACTTGCACTAAACAATAAGTTGATGAAACATTGAAAATTAGACTTAGTACTACCTAAGGAACTCAAATTCACTATAACAGTCAAGAATGGATCTCCAAAACTTAATGAATTTCAATTCGGAGCTTGCACAGTCATTTTTTCGTCTATTGCCAGAAAAAATGCAACCTTGAACAGATTGGATAAATTGACTTCCCTAAAACACTCTAAACCCTCCCTAGACTGATCCTCCATGTCTGTTGACATGTTGAGCAAAGGAGGAGTTCTAATTTTATCAAAATTATAAGTTGGAAATTGCCAGTTTGCCAAATAAAGGCCTGCAGATCATTTTTACAAAATTGACCCTTAAAACTTCATCTAAAAGTAAATTTTATGTTCTTGTGCAAAGAAGGGCTTTGAGATATTTTTGAAAAGTCCTTGTTTTCCCAAAACTTGAGCTTTCTAGCTCAAGTTATGACACTTTGAAGTTTTTGTGCCTTGGCAGGAAAATTTGGGAAAATTTTCCCTGGTGGGCCCGCAACCCAAAAATTTCCCATCAAAATTGTCCTTAGAAAATTTTTTGAAATTTTGGGCTCGGGAAAATTTTCACTTTTCCCTCTACTGGCCCGCATCCAATCAAAGGCTGCCACGTGTCCTCCAGGGGCTGAGGCGGAGGCACAGAAATAAATTTTACCCCTTAAACTTTTTGAAAATTTTTGGAAAATTTTCACTTTTCCCTCCGTTGGCCCACAGCCAATCAGAGGGTGCCAGGTGTCCCCTTGTGGCTACAACCAGAGGTGCGGGTTCTTTTAAAACCCTTATATTTTATAAATTTTTGGGAAAAATTTCCATGTTGACCCCACTAGCCCACGGCCAATGAAAGCATGCCACGTGGCACCTTAGGGGGTGGCGGACGGGGGTTCGGGAGAAATTTCATTTTTGGGCCTTTGGGAAAAATTCCAAAAAATCCTCCCATGGCCCACAACTCTACCTTCTCCCTCAGATTTCCCTCCTTCAGGCCGGGTACGCGGACCCGCGCATCCTTTCTTTCCCTTTTTTCCCTTCGGGTGCTAAGCGCTAAATCGGTCTGCCGCCCCACCCTTCCCTTTTCCCTTTTTCGCCTTGCGTCAGGACCTGACACGTGTCCCCTGGGGACCCACGGTACAGAGGTGTGGAGCACATTTTTTCTTTGAGCCCACATTGGGAAAATTTCCCAATGTCGCCCCGCGACCCGCCAACCCGCCCAAGGTGCACTCCCCCTCCTCTTGACACATGTCCCCCTTGGGGAAAATTTGACCCCAAACTCCGCCCACTCATAACTTGAGTTCTACAAGGAGTTAGGAGGACTTCTTTATATCACCAGAAAGGTGAGAAAATTTCCTATCCATTGGAAATGGTTTAGGGAAATTTTGAAAGGTATTGAATATGAGAAAAATATAGTTGAATTTCTGAGCCTGTTAGAGAGCAGGTATGGGGTAAGATTACTCCCTGAATCTAACCAGAACATCTAACCCTAAATTTTGAACCTTGTAAACTTGTTATAAGTTAATAAAGGAAACTTGTGTTTTAGTAAACAGGTTTTTTTCTGGAACCTATTAGTGAAAACTAATGTCTTGCAATTTAGTTGTAGACACTTCAAATAAAAAAAAATTATCCCTTAATTTTCTAGCTAACCCTAGGTTGTTTCTTTGGTCTCAAGTGGTTGTTGAAACAGACACTACAGAATAAGGATGCACCATTTCAGTTGATGGTTGGTGCAGAGGCTGTCTTACATGTGGAGTTTATGCTACCATCCCTGCATATTGCATGTGTAGGTGGATTAGATGATGAAAATATAGTTGATGAATGTATGAAAATTTGGATCAGATGAGCAGGCATGCCATTCGCACGTTAGAGTCAGAAGACAAAAAAGGAATGAAAAAAGGCTTGACACGATACGTATATGAATAAAAATACATTTGTAATTGAAAATACGGTCCTTCTGTATGACTCTAAGTTTGTGTGCCATCCAGGACATTTGAAATTATATTGGTTGGTACCCGTTTATAGTGACCAAGATATTGGAATCACACGCATGTCAATTTCAAGTGCCGGATGACACCATTTTTTCCATTTACTTCAATGGGAGTAGGCTGTAAGCCCTATGATAATTAAACTTATTTTATGTTTGTAATAAGGTAGTTTTGCTATTTAGATTAGATTTCCCTTTCTTGCTTTTGTTTTGTTTTTTGTAATAAGCATGTTCATGTGCAAGATCTGATTATTACCTATTGAGTTGATACACAAAGGACCACACATAATAGGTGTGATGGTGCGCTAAAGAGATGGTGATGCTAGTATTTGTATTAGAGTTAGTTTAGAGGTGTGTGCATTAAGAAAATGGAAGAATAGTTCTTGATGGATAAAAATGAGGTATATGCGAAGGAAAAAGGGAATTGTTGCAGGTGTTAGGAATGATGGTACTTATCAGGAATTTATTGGAGTGAGAAACCACATGAGAAAAAGGCCACATAATATAACATGAGGGAGGAAAAAAAATAATGAGCCACTTGGTATGTAGCACAGAGGAAGATGAGTTGTGGCATAGGAAAGAGCACACAAGGATGTTTGAAACCTAGAGAGTAGTGGTGCACCAGAAGGTTACAACTATCACATGTGGAATAAAACATGAAGAAAATAAAAAAATACCTTTAAAGATGAAAAAGGTGTATTAAAACATAAAATCGGGAAAAAGGTGTTTTAAAGCCAAAAAGTAAGTCGATGGAATGGTAAATAAGACAAATATATAAATAAGGGGAATTCAAGCTCATTTGATACCTTGTATTTGAAGTAATTTGAGTGATTGAGAAGCCTAGTGACTAATTGATAGAGTGAAGAGTGTGAAGAAAGAAATTATGTGGTAGAGAGAAACAAAGTAGAGTGCACTATCCTTCAGTTGGGGAGATCCTTCAAGAGGAATTGGAAGTATAGGAAGGATGAGTGGAGCTAGGGTTTACAAAGTTGAGGGGATAGGGTTCACAAAAGCTTGGGCATCACAAAGTTAAGGTTACAAGAGCTTGAGCGATTAAGAAACTAGGGCACATGATTAGGGTATGCAAAAGTAGACTAGAGATTTGACGTACAACACAGGGGCATAAAAAGTAAGTTTGGAATAAAAAACACCTGGGCTATAACTTACAAGCGTAAATTTAGGGGAAAAAATGGCACTGAAGAAAGTAACCAAATCATCACCTAAAGTGAAGGGGAAAGAAAAATAAGGATCCATAGGAAACTACTCGAGAATTGGTTTGCAAAAATGTAGTACTAATTGGTTGAAACACTTTGAAAGTAATTATGGGACAATAATGGAATTCTTAGCTCACTAAATGAAAGATTAGTGAGTATAATTAAAGGGCACTAGGGCATGAGGCCACACTAAACAAATACATGTTGTAAGATTTACCTACGAGGACCAAAAATGACCAAGCGGTGATGGATGACTCGGTAAGGAAGAGCCTATAGAAGGTAGGGGTCCTCCAACTATTTGAATTAGCCTTCTTTTGAACGCCTGTAAACCTTTTCTAATGGCTGGTATCATGAGTACATGAAGACTACTTATAATTTATAGGATGAAGAATAAAGATCACATCCTACCTGATTAGACAAGTAAAAGGGTTGGCTGCGAAACTGAAGAAGACCTGAAACTAAAATTACACAATGAAACGAAGATCGAGGAGTTGGCCACCAAACTCTAGTATGATAGGGGACATAAAGCCATGAGTGTTGAGAATATTCCAAACTCTGAAACTAGGGTAACATCTTGTCTAGTAAGTTATAAGATGGGTACTTCAGAGAGATGGGGAGAGGTGAATAGGAATTTCCTTTACATCATGCACAAGATGTCACAAAATATAGTATAACATTACACAATTCATTGCAGATGGGATTATTGAAGAATTCAAGGTGTAGAAAAAGAGGGGAGATAAGATAACCAGGGGTTATATCTTATTATTGATAGTCTTCTGGGAGTTTGGTATCCTAGATGGGATAAAAGAGTAAATTTGGATTCATCTAGTAGAAGACAAGTCCCCCAAGGTACAATTTGTAGACTTCACATACGAGGGCACATTCACCAACCCTTATAAGGCTTGATTATATTTAAGTGTTATAAAAGGATGTATATAACCTTTGAGAATGAATGGCGTGTGCCAAGGGAGCTCCCGAGAGAAGTAGGACAGTAGGTGAAGTTTGTAGTTATGCAACACTTTATCCTTGATAGGTTCATGATGGATAATGGTGAGATGGGACCATGGTGAAATATTTCATTTGCATTCACTACTAAGTACTTAAAATGCATAGTTAACAAAATAAAGGATGCATTGAAGATGGTGTTTGAAATAGATAAGTTGAACTCATATTGGCACACTCTACATAAGACCTTTAGATATGCTTCTAGGTCAACATACTTAGAGACTTTGGAGCTTGATACCTTGGGCCTTAATCCCATGATAAATGTAATAGTTGGAGGTATGATATACATGGTTTTGGTCATCTTACGACCAAAAAAATACGGGAAGGAGGTTGAGGTATGCGACTCTCATATGCCTCAAACAAGGAAGAGTGTGATAAAGGATCCCAAAAGGAAGTGAGATCACACTCCACCTCAACAAGAAGTATAAAAAGAAGAAAAAGAGGAGGAAGAAACTGCCTTAGATCACAATAGAAGGAAAAAGATGCAGTATAAGAGAAGAAAGGAAAGTAAGGGCGTAAGATATTCTCAATCGGAAAAGGTAAGTCCATTGAGGACTTAGAAGGGGTGTAAGAGAGCTTGAACTATTTATGATGATGAGGAAGAAGAGAAATCTGAAGAAGTAGAACATGGGGAGCCTGTGTGTAAGGATAAATGGGTCATGGAATAACCAGTCCATATAGAGTCTATCCTAGAGAAATACATGGAGGAAGGAGATGAAGGTGGGTAGAATAAAAGAATGCACAAAGAAAAATCACCAATACATGAAGAAAATATATATAGTAGACAAGAGGAAGACCTTGAGGAAAATAAGGAAGAAGGTGATGACACTTATGTTATCAAGGAGGATAAGGGTGTTGGTGGTGAGACACAAAAAAATCCTTTTACACCAAGGAAAAGGAAGTAAAGAGGTGATGACCTCTATATTCACCACACATGACATACATTGATGATCCAACAAAGGTATTGAGGGCTAGGTTTTAGAGCACTATGGGAAAGGACAAATTATTTAGCTAGGACCTACTGGATGAGAGACGAGGGATCTCATGCACAAAGAAAATGTTGTCATGGAGTATGCATATGTATGTAGAAGAGTCAGAGTTTGAGATAAGCAATAGGTCCTTCTCTATGTTGACACTAACAAAGGAGATGAGGAAGGAATACAAAATTATCAACCCCACAAGGTTAAAAAAAGAGGAGGCTTACATGCAATGAATAAGCTTATAACTAAGGTCACGCGTAGGTTCTTGGACAAGGGGGATACAATGAGGCTCATGGTAGAAGATGAAAAGGACAAGGAACATGAAATCAAATAGCTAAATTAGGACTTGAAAGGAGAGAAGAAACAGACCAAGGAGGATTATGGCAAGGTAGGAGGATTAGTGAAGCAGATTATAAGTATATGCCCCACATTGGTGATCCAAGATAGAACATATTACATTGATGAGATGGAGTATCTCAAAGACTTGGTTGGGATATTATTTCTCAATATCAAGAGTGGCACGGGACCATCTGCAGAAGATTTAGTCGAGGAAAGGAAAAAGAATAAGGAGGTAGTGGAGGAAAAAATAGCAAAGTATGAGGCTTTGATTGCCAAGGTCAAGGAGGAAAAAATAGCAAAAATGAATTGGAATTCGATAGATGGCAAAAATGTGACCCCAATTTTGAGAACACATGTTATAAATGAGGAGGTAGAGCTCAAAGAAATTCAAGAAAAGACACTGAGTAAGAAGCTTAGCGAAATTTTTTTATGGCGAAGACATCAAAGTAGAGATATCTAATAAAATCCATGAAGGAGACACTTGAATTATGAGTCAAGGAAATCCAAATATTTGTCATAGAACAAATGAATATCATGCAGGGAGTGACCGCAAAGTTGGATGTAGTCATAAAATATATTAAGGGGAAATTTGACAAGCTGGTGCCTGATCAGATATCTGATATTGTTGAGGCTGCATTAGTGAAGCAAATAGAGGAACTTATAGAGTGGGTGAACTTAGAGAATACATTGAGAAAAGAGTTCCCCAAGATCCTCCAGCTACTTGAAGCCTGAGATTGTCTACATGTGATTTTGAGAATTCTTATTCTTTGATCATAAATGTTTTGTTCCTAATTCTTTATTCCTCAGTATTCTTTGATTGATTCATTCATTGGAGATATACGTATGATGAAAAATTGCCAAGGATGAGAATGAATTTAGTGTGGGGTGATGTTGAGCAAAGAAAATGGATAAGTACTAGCCATGCGTAGGGGATAGGAACCATGTGAAAGGGGTGCATACATACAAGAATGATCAGCGTGTGAAGGTTTGAACATAATTAGACAAAAACTGGGACTTAGTTAATTTTCTAAGAAAGGGATAAAAATAGAAAATCATAGATGGAGTGGCATATAAACAAGGTTTAAAAAAATAAAAAGGCAGGATGGCTTGGAACACACACAAAAGACCTATACTTGGGAAGAGAAAATGTAGAGAGAGATAAAGATCACACATAGAAGAAATATAATAATAGGATTAAAGTAGATTAAATCAGATTAAAGCATAGTTATTTAATTATATTAATATATTATTATCATAGAGTAAAAAACATGCAAGCTATTTTGTATGCACACCTATTATTAGGTGAGTAAATGTAGGTAGTGAATGGAAAGTCCCCACCCTATACATGATTGGTCTTCCATTATAATAAGAGAGAGTTTTAGAATCAATATTATATTTTTACAGTGCATGGTTTGAATGAATTTCATGTAAGACTATTTGGGGTTTATAGAGAGCACACATAGTCTAATGAATTGTTGTAATGGGTAGTATTATAATCAAGTTCCATTTTATGTTATGAATTATGGTTATGATGGACAATTGTGTATGCATTTTAAAGACCTCTGCGTCTGAACATGGTTTTATAGGTACTCAGATCTTGTTAATCATTATATTTGAATGATTTCCTTATTATATGCATTGCCATCTCTTTACATTATGATGTATCTACTTGTATGAGTGATTGTTGTGGTTAAAAAACATGCACACTAACATCTTGATAAGTATAACAAAGGAGGGACCTGGTGGCTACATGCACTTTAGGTGAGATTCTATTGTTGTCTAGATGAAGTGCTGACGCACATAGTTACTATTGGAAAAAACAAGATTACAGTTAGAGTAGAATCTAGGTAGTGTAGTTGCATCGAACTAGGGTGATAGGACCCATTCCTTTCATCGAAGGATAGGTTTTGATTGAACCCATGCCTTCAAGATACCTCATTGTTTTATTGAAATGTTGAATTCCTTATTTACTGAGGGTGTAAAATTTAGTTACAACAATTTTGGCATGCATGGTGGGATGATTTTTATGAAATTCAAACCATATCCACTAAAATTGGTGCATGTATTAGTAGATTCCAGCCTTTAGAGGCATCTTTATATAGATTTGATGAATCCCTAGTTTACATCTCTATTTTCTGATAGTCCAGTTCCATTCTTTCACGAGAAGAATAAAAACAAGGCAAAATGTGTCTACAAGTAAACCTTTTGAGTAATTTCAACTCTAACTAAGAATAATAAGAAGAATAGCATACAAATCAGTTAATATATCTCTTTTACATTCAAACAAAACTATTTCTACACCTGTTAGTAGGCCCTGTTATCCATTTTTTCCCTGGCAAAAATAGACAACAGAGATAGTCTAGACCTGGGAAGCTTCTTTAGGACTTTAATGAGAAAACGAGAAAAATGGGACAATTTCATGCTCATGAGGTACTTTGTGATTGAAGTATTTATTGGGGTCTTCATGCATCTTCTCCTCTATAAAAAATCCAAAAAAATCAAGAATATATGAAAAAATTGGAAAGAACATGAAAATTGGCCAAGGATTGAAAACTAGCTTGGCGAGCCACCGAGGAAAGCTAGGAGGTAGCTCACCAAATCGAGATATATGAAGAGATGGTGTAGGGAAAAACATATCTTGGAGAGATGTTTTCGAGTTATAGGGAGGTATGATGAAGTCATGGAGGGCTTGTTGAAATAACCGGTGAACCACAGATAAGTTAGAGAGCTCAAACCTTTGTTGTGTAAACAATAAACGAGTTGCGGGGCCAAGGGATGAGGGTGGAAAATGGGTTCCCGTGGGGATTGAGTTCCTTACAAGCCAAAAAATTTCATAATGCATGATTTATAAGAGTCGTTTAGGTATATTGGTTGATGTGAGCCTGAGCAGCCCAAGTGGTACACAAGTTGGCAAGGGGTTAGTTCTCTGTAAATGCCAGAGAGCCGTAGTACAAAGAAGTTGGAATTATAAGGGGTTCAGAATGTGTAATGTGGCCGAGTCGGTGATTGTAGGAATAAGTGACCCAAATGGAATAGGTCCCCATGAGGCATGAGTTGCCCATAAGACCAAAATCACTGCAATGAAGGAGGGGCGAGGAGTTAGCTACGAGGAGTTGTGGGCTAGTCACTCGCCGAGTTAGGTAGATGACAAATGAGTTTGGGCATGCGATGAAGGTGACAAGATCACCAGCAAAATCAGGATTGAAAGTGAAAACCGAAGGGACTCGATGGAGTTAGACATGGCTTGGCAAGCCTGAAGATAGAAAAAGTGGGATTTGAGATATGAAGGAAGCTCGAGTTACAAAGTGAGCCGACTAACAAGATAAAGGGTTCTTTGAGCTCAAAAGAACATAACTCACCCGACTAACCACCAAATAGAGTAATTTTGGGCTCGTTGGATTAAGAATTCTGAGACCCTCATCATGAAATGATAAATTATTATAAGTAGGTGGGTTTGGTGGGGAAAATACAAGAAAAATCTCCCATATTTAAATTGCAATTCTTAGGCAGGCAATGGAGACATTAATGGAAACATGGGCATTTTCTTCTCCAGCAAGCAATGGTACAATGAAGGGATGGATTGGCAAGGGTCCCATGATTTTTTACATCAATTTAATGCCTTTTTTTGGTGGGTGAAGCCCATATGTTAGGATTTCTATCTCCTCCTCTCTTTTATTTCTTCTATATATGCAAAATGGAGAGCTCATTAAAAGTGGTTGAACATTCTATATCTTCTCCTTCCCTTCTCTACAAGTTATTGTAGGTTTTTGTGAGCTATAAAACCTTCATTTAAAGCATTTTACAAGAGATCCATACCTCTTTTCTTCATTGTAATGAACTGTGCCATCATATGCAGTAATAAAATCAAGTTCTATGGTTATTCTTCAACCCTTGCTTGTATTTCATTACATTTTTGACCTCTACATTACATTTAAAGGTATTTTGTGAATTTTATAGTTTCTTACAAACTCTAAATGGCTATGTTTAATGGAAATAGTATTTTGGATGTGTGTTTATAAACCATGGTGTTCTATACACCCTCTTTATCTCTAATTCTTCACATTTTCATCTATTAGAGAGTTTCCTAGTCACCCTTCTCTTGGTGCTATCACCTCCCTTCGTGTAGGATTTATTCATTTTCATGCATTTTTTATCTTTCCCTAATCCCTTAGAATCTTATAATATAAGTATATGGTTACATTTAATTCATTAGGAGTATTTTAGTGATTAGATTAGGAAGAGGAACCAACATTCTCTAGAGAATTATCTCAGTTTCATGGTCCCACACCTATAGATAATTCCATGTTTCCCAAAAACAATGATAGATCATGCACACACACATGAAATATCAAAGGGTTCTATTGTCGGTGATAACAAGCCCTTCTTTTTCTCTCCTAGAAATTTAATGCCCATTCTTTTCATGGCACATCAAAGAAATCTCCCCTTTGTAAGTTTTAATGGTGGTAGTCTCTTGGCTGTAAATTCCCAAAATGATATACGAGTGATTTCTTTGAAAAGTATTGCTTTATTCATTGGTGAAAACTTTACAACCCCTACAAATCATATCAATGATGTTGTAAATGTATGCTCAGTTCATCTTATCATTGAAGATGATGTTGTAGTTAGGCTTCTTACTTCTTCACTTAAAGGAAAAATACTTCAATGGTATAGAAGTTTGAGACATGCTTCCATTCACACATGGGATGGAATTTGAACAACTCTTTCCTAGTAGTTTGATTATAAATTAGACTACATATCTCTTTTAGAATAACTAACTTCCATCAAGAGAGCCCCCACTTAACTCATGGTGGATTTTTAACTTTAGATTTTAGAAAACAACGAACAAAATCCCAGTTCTATTGAGATTAACCACACAAATTTCTTTACTTTATTTTTTGAGAGATTTGAATTCTAATATAGCTATAATGATACAAACTATGGGTTATATACAATTACATGATGCATATGTAATATTCATTAGGGTTGAGAATTGTTTAATTCAACCTGGAAAAATAGCCCCTATATTTCCTATGCCCTTTTTTCCTTAATTGTCTCAAAATACCCAACCTTATTTTTCTTCCATTCTTGAGCCAAATGCTTCATCTGCCACCTCCACTTCCTATTCTTCCAAAAAAAACATGATGATGACGATCTTAGAATCTTCGTTAAGAAATTGTCTAATGAAATTGTCTTTGTGAAGAGGAAAAAAAATCAATCATCTATAAATTACCCTAGGGAAAATCTTCAGGACAAAATTTTAATCAAGGTTATCAACATAAAATCCAATATCAAAATCAAAGATATGGAAAAAATCAACAAATTGATAGATAACAAGGCTAAAACCCACAATTACCTCTTCAAATGGTTGTTCCTGCACAACCGCTTCCCACCACCAATATAAGCTAAGCACTTGTTCCAGTTATAAATAATGTAATAAATGCTTATTTCACTAAATCTAAGCTTTTTCCAGTCTGAGTAGTTAAAAATATAGGTAATATTGGAATCCAATATTACTAGTTCTGGATTCCAAAATTTTAAATATTGAAATTTACTGTACTCCAAAATCACATATATTAGAATTTACTGCACTCCAAAATCACATATATTGGATTTCGAAAATCAAAATATTGGAAACCATTATACCTCCTTTCAGAGTCCAATATATCAGATTACCGATTAAATTAATGAATCTAGGAAAAGTCATTTAATGATTTCAAGGAATCTGACATTGATATGCAAAATAATAAACATAAAATGTTTATGTTTTGTATAGGATAACAACAACTACGCTTTAATTTTTGTTTTGGAATAAGGTTATTATTAATTTTAAAGTTTAGTTAAGATTAAACTATGCAAATGTTGGAAAAATCGTTTAATGATTTTAGGGAATCCAACATTGATCTACAAAACAATAAACATAACATGCATTTGTTTTATACGGGCTACCATCCGCTAGGATTAATTTATGCTTCGGAATAAGGTTCTTATAAATTTTAAAATGTCATTAAAATTAAACTAGGCAGATATTGGAAAAATTGTTTAATGATGTCAAGGAATCCAACATTGATCTGTAAACCAATAAGTAGTACATGTTTTTGTTATATACAAGCTAACGGCTGTTAGGCTTAATTTATGCTTTGGAATAAGGTTCTTATCAGTTTTAAAATGTCTTTAAGATTAAACTATGCAGATCTTGGGAAAATATTTTAATGATTTCATGGAATCTGACATTGGTATGTAAAACAATAAACCAAACATGTTTATTTTTTATACGCACTCGTGGTCTCTAGGCTTAATTTTTTCCTGGGAATAAATTTCTTATCGGTTTTAAAATGTCTTTAAGATTAAATTATGTAGATCTTAGGAAGATATTTTAATGATTATAGAAAATCCAACATTGATTTGTAAAACAATAAATATAACATGTTTCTATTTTATACAGGATAGCGGTTGTTGGGCTTAATTTATGCTTTGGAATAAGGTTCTTATCAATTTTTAATTTTTTAAAGATTAAACTATAAAGATCTTGAAAAAATTGCTTAATGATTTTAGGGAATCCAAAATTGGTCTGCAAAAATGTAATGCCCATTAAAACAACCCACTTGAGACCCAAGAAACAACCTAGGATTGGTTAGGAAAAATTATGGAATAATTTTTTTTGTTTAAAAGATTCTACTACTAGGTTATAAGGCAACAACTGCCACTCACAAGTTCTAGAACAATTCTAATCCACTAGAATACACTTTTCTTTTATTAAAAATTATTAGATGTCACAAGGTCCAAAATTAAGGGTTAGAAGGTTCAATAAGGTTCAGAGGGTAATTCCTCACCATACCCACTCTCTAACAGACTTAAAGCTTCAACTTGATTTTTCTCACACTTAGCACATTCAAAAAATTTCTAAACTACTCCCATTGGATAGGAAATTTCCTTACCTTTCCATTGATATAAATAAGTCCTCTTAACTCCTCATAAAACTCAAGTTATGGGTCGGCGGACCTTGGGAGGAAAATTTTCCCAAGGGCGAGCCTGTGGGCCTAGGGGAGAAAATTTTCCCTTGTGCGGGTTGGCAAAGTGGGGAAGAGTTTTAGCACTTTTTTCCTCTTCGGGGAAAAAGTGAGATTTTCCTCCACGTGCCCATGGGCCCAAAGAGGATACATGTCAACTTGAGAAAGCTCTAGCGGGAAGTCAGGCCGTTAGAGTGGTTTAAGGCATTAAGCCTTTTGGGTTTGGAAAATGCAAGGGAAAAACTTCCCGCGCACCTCCACCTATCCTAGATGATGCCACATGTCATCACCCTGTTGGCTGTGGGCCAATAGGGAGGTGGAGGAAACTAAGAATTTTTTTTAAAGCGCTAAGCTTGAAAAAGGTGCCACGCCTCCACCGTTGCCTCATGATGCCACATGGCATCACCTGATTGGTCGTGGGCCGATGCGACGTCGGGGAAAACTTGGAAAATTTTCCCAAAATTTTCAGGATTCACTAAGTTAAAAAAGAAGTCCACCCATCTGCTAACACCTCATTGTGCCATGTGGCAGCCTGTGATTGGATGCGAGCTGGCGGAAAAAAGTTTGAAAATTTTCCCAAAAATTTTCCTAAGTGTTTTAAGGGAAAAATTCGGTTTGCGGGCCTGCTAAGGAAATTTTTCCAAAATTTTCCGCCAAGGAAGGAAAAATTTAGAGGGCCATAACATTTGGTAGAGAACTTAGTTTTGGGAAAATTAGGACTTTCTGGAAAGCTCTCAAAGCCCTCTTTGCACTGGAATCATTAATTTTAGATTTTGATAAAGTTTAAGGGGTCAATTTTAAGAAAACAGCCTGCAAACTTTTTTAAAGTAAACTGGTAAATTTTAACTTGTTAGATCTGTTCAATTTGATCTTCTCCTTCACTCAACATGCTAAACAAACATGGATAATTATTCTAAGAAGAACTTAGGATGCATTTGGAAGGTAATTTTGTTTGATTGATTTCCAATTTGAATTTTTTTACAACTTTTGACAGCAAAAGACTGTGAAAGGTTTTGGGCCTGATTTTGCAGTGTCTACAGGATTTTTCCTTAAGTGTTTTAGTCCAATTGAGTTCATTTATATCATGTCATGTTATATTTTAAAGTTTCAATGTTATTTATTGTTTGTAGGTTCAAACTGTGCATTTTCGAGGAAGTATTTGCCAGTTTAAAATTCAAAATCGAGGTCAATTTCTAAAGGATCTGTTTATCATTTTTTTCATCTTCCAAATATGGAAATTCATTTCTATTCTAGTCTAATACATTTAAGTGATTTAATAAAACCATTTGAGAGATAAAATGCAAGGTTTGATTCCTAATTTTAACATATTTCAAGAGAACAGACTTACATATATTTCCTTCATACATATTCCTCATTTCAATTTTCCAAACAGAGATTTCAAATCACAATTTGATGATCAATTTCAATACAACAATGTAAATTGATAAAGTTAGTGAAATATTTTATTGATTTCAAATATATGACTTTACATCCTTCAATTTCTTGAATGCAAATAACAGATATCAATTTCTTTCTTTCAAATGAACATAATAGAGTATATATATATCTTTCACATTCTTTCAAAGTAAAAACATAGTCTATCTCTTTTTCATTTCACTTTACAAATTTCATAATCCATACAACATCTTTCCATTTAAAAACATTTATAAATTCATCCACTTCAAAGTGGGAAAGGTTACAATGAGATTTCATTTCACAAGGTACTGTCAAACTATCTTTCTCCTCTGCTCTATAACAACAACAAGCATTCTTCTCATTCATCCAATTTGATTGCAACAGGAGTAGGGGAAAGGAAATGATCTCCACCCAACCAAAATATCCAATGAACAAAAGAAGCCATCCTTCTTCATTGTCCCCTAAGCCCCAACCATAATGTAATAGAAGGTGTGATTCAACTCATGGCAACAACAGGCTTCCAAAAAACATACACACAATTTTTTCACAATAAAACACAGTCCAAAACATAACAACAGTTTTACAACCACATGAAAAACATCACACAAAACTCAGGATTCACCATGCAAGCCAAAGGAGCAAGGAACTATGGGTGAAGCTATTTATGCCTCCCAATGGCAATTGGGTATCCACCTGTAACAAACTGCCAATATAAACATCTCACATATCCTTATGCCCCCCCACAAATCCCTCCTTATGCCCCCCCCATAAATTTCCTTATGCCCCCCCAAAAAGTAAGAAATGCAAGCTATTTATTTTCCATGGTTGATCCCAATCCCAAAATCCCTCCACAATAAATCTGATGCCACTGGCATTCCCTTATGGCCCCCCTCAATGATTCCCCATAGCCTTCTCCTACACCATTCCTAGGCAGCCTACCCAACCAACCAACAAACACACAAAACATTCACCATTCACAAAAACATAAAAAGAAATAAAATCATATATGAAGAGCTAAGCTCCTACCTCTCCATGGTAGATTTTGTTCCAAAACAACAAGCTTTCAATGCCAAAATGTAGTCCCAAAATCAGAAATGCCCAAGTATGAAATGCTCTCCAATCTCCTCCAAAATCAACAAGAGCTCCAAACATCCAAGGAAAATTTGCCCCCAAATGAAGTATGCCACAAAGTGAAATCCAGTAACCAAGTAACCCACAACAAGCCAAACAAATTTGAATTTAAGGAAGAGGGAAGAGAAGAGGATGAGGTGGATCCATGTAGGATGCCACATCACACATCCTCAACTCCAACACCAAAATTCAACTTCATTCCCCCAAGCATAATAAATATGTGAGTGAAAATATGAAAAATTAATTACACACTCCAACCAAGCCCACACCCTATAAGGACTACAAATTTAAAACATGAAGAAAGTGCAATTAAAAAATGCAACTTGACTTATAAAAATGCATTAAAAAGGTCTAAAATCAAGCCTCCAACCATAGGTATGGTTGGTAAATAAAATTAAGAGGTATGGGACAAGTTTTACTTGTCCCAAAAGCCTCCAAAATCAGCCTCCAAGGACAAATTCGAATTTCCAAGGAGGTGGAGTGTTTCATACTCCAAAATCTGACTTACACAACTCTTACACATACTTACACATCACTTACCATATTTAATACAAGAGCCAACAACTTCTATAATTACTTTCTTATATCCCAAATTTGATTGATTTATTTATTTTAACAATATGATTACTCACATTAATTCTCCACAATTAAAAGAATAATGAAAGGGGTAAATGCATCAAAAAATAAACACATGCAATAATAATAAAAAGGAACCACATTAATAAAAATAAACATAACCCCTTGGTCACATTCAAAGGTAATCTCCCCCATGGGAATCCCTAACAAAAAACAACACAAACACACAAAACATGTTGCCATGGTGACCTTGTTGAATTCATCTAGACTTCCAATGTGGTTGGTCTCTAATCCCCCGATGTTTGTTGTGATAGTTAAACTTGCAAAACACAAATAACTCCTTTGGCCTCGTGGCCATATCAGAACATCCAACATGATATAAATATAATCACAAAATAATCTATACATATGAATCACAACAATATCAAGGTAATCAACATTATCACTTATAATTCATATCAACAACTATATCATCATCATATAATTTCCATATTCTAGGTCTACTCACAATATCTAAAAATCACATGTCCGAACAACATTCAAAATATATCTATGTCAAATAATACATCATCATCCACATATGAAGTGTCTCTAATATTCATCATGCATCATAACTAAATCAAGATCAACAATAATATATGGTCCAACATCTAACATCATACTAAATCAAAACCATAATAATGTCCATAATGTAATCAACAGTATCAAGATCGGTATCAAAAGTGTCAAAGGGAAGTGGGCACTACAAAAACAATAAAATCAACATGTTTCTATTTTATACGGGATAGCAGCCATTATTCTAATGACATTTAGGATATGTGAGACACTTCCAGGTTCATTTAATATGATGTGATTGAACCTCAACACAACCAGAGAATTACTGAATATATTTTGAAGAAACTAGCAGAGGGTGATGATCCAGACCATGAGAATGTAATTAAATGTAAAAAAATTCTAGATATATTTTCATATTTAAATATAGATATCAAATTAACTATAAAAGCATTCAATATATATCTTCATATTTAATTATGGATATGATATTAATTAAAATTAACTGTAAAACCATCCCAAATATGTTTTCGTATTTAAATATAGATATGAAATAAATTAAAATTCATTTTCTAAAGGTAGAATTATAGTAAATAATTATAAGAATTATTTGAGTTTCATTGTAAAACTATTCGTCACGATGGGATCTCAAATTCACAGAATAAATCATAGCAAATTAAAATTGTTTACACTATACCTATGAACATACTGATTTTTAGGTGGTTAGAAATTTGTCAATTCCTTAAATTCCTTAAACTGATGTGAACAATTTGTGCATCGGACATTTTGAAGTTGAGAGGATTATATGACTTAAAAAATTAAAGTAAGAGATTTAAAACTTAATGCTCTCTAGGTAACGCCAATGTAGTTTATCTAAGTAAATTAACATTAATCAAATTAGAATTCACCAAAAATAAAAATATTATTTACCATTTTTTATATATTAACATATCTATTATCATTTAAATCCTTTATCATATTATGGCATTACTAAATATAGTCACACACATTATACAAAATAACATTATTAAGATAGTCACACACATTATACAAAAAGTTGTTCTCAAATAATTTTAGGGACAAATTACAAATTTTTCTTTTTTTGATAGTTAAACACTTTTAATCAGAGTTATGAACTGGAGGGTTGATGGGTCCCCACCCTACAAGTATTGAAAGATTATATCAATGAAGGGATACATAAAAATACAAAAACTAGTACGTAAAATTGTAAATAACAAGGTAAAAATGTAACATGAACAACCAAGCCTAAACAACCATGCCGTAAAAATATAGAGATGAGGACACAAAAAATAGAGAGAGAATGACCAAGAAACCATAGGGTTCCACCTCTAATTGGTACACTAATCCAAGAGTTGAAATATTACTGAGAAAGGTGAAGGATGAGCCAACAACAATCTTCAACTGCACCATGCAATCAGGAGGGGACAAGGCAGGTTCCACGAGTGTGAATAGGTCTAGGGATGGAACCTTGGAGACATACAACCCATCAGAGCAATAGATGCTTTGAATAGACTCGAAAAATTGAAGGAGGGCCCAAATTTTCCGTTCTAAGGAGTCACAAATCTTGCCATCAACCCACATAGGAGATGGAGAAGGATTGAAATTGGCAAAGAGAATAGGAAGGCATACTTCTGCTAGAGCTTTGGCCAAAGCCACATGATGATGTGGGTAAATTAAATGGGATAATACTACCATGACCAATTCCTTATCTGCACACAATAATATAAAATTGAACACGAAGACACTTGCAATATCAGAGTTGAAATTAGCTCTCCTAGTTCTATGGAGATAATCCATGCCTAGGACTTTCTAAATCACATTTAGAATAGGTTTGGAGTCTATGAAAAATACATTACATAGAAGAATGGAAGACACATGAGAGAGGAAATCCATTTTTGAATTCTTTTCGCGTAGGATGATGAAAGGAGCATAGGTAGAAGCCATGAGAGGGAAGGTGAAAACAACATAGAGAAAAAAATGAAAGCATCCGGAAGCACAACCCAATTAAGTAGTCCCTCGAATCATGTGAGGGAGTTTGACACAATAAAGATAGATGTTCATTAATTTTTTACCATGCATTGGCTTGATTATGAATAAAGGCTTCCGTCGATTGATAAACCCCTAGGTTGGTAAGGAAATTAAGTTTGTAGAACTCAGGGGGGAAAATTACATAATTATAATTGGGCTATTGATTTAATGACCTCATAGACCTCTTCCACATCCTTCAATAGTTGCAATACAAGCCAAAATTCATCTATTAAGTAGTTATTAAATGTGTTATCAATTATGTAGTTCTCCACATCATTGAACTTGTTTTTCTCTTTAGATTCATCTATAAGTAATGCATTTTTACAATTGTAATATGCATTCAAATTTATCTAAACAGTGATAAGACTTTTGAGAAATATGTTGGGATTCCTATAACCTCAATAATCATTACATTTGGTCACAATACAATCTTCTTGTGTAAATATAAACTCAAAGCTTCCAATCTCCAAGCCAATATATCATAAGAATGAAGGCATCATTTCATTAACATTTGAATTTCTTACCGATATCCAAAAAGAAATTTTGAAATGTTTTCTGCAACGTTGCAAGAACTACTTGACATTAGGTCTTAAAAAATAATATTTGTTTTTGAGCTCACTGTCACCAAATTTTTTTAACATCTCATGCGACAAATCAACCTTGTGAATGGTGTGTGCAAAAACTCCATTTATATTGAATATTATCAGTTTCATATTCGATATGTTCTTATATGCAAATGAAGGAAAAAAATAAAATGAACGAGGGTGGTGAATTTTGACAAAAACAAAAGTTGTGTTTATTTTTTGATATTGTACTAGAAATAACATTTTTTGTTGCAAAAAATTAGAATTGAAAAAATGAATGCGCACTGCGAATCTTTAAGAACTTTAAGGTAGTTATTTTATTCTATATAAATGCACAATACATTGTTATATTTGGAACAAAAATATATAATTCAAATGCCCATAGTGCGTTTGAAAGTTTTTCAACAATGTACACATGTTCTTGTGTTCTTTGACATGTTTCAATCATGTATATAATTTAGTATAAATTAATGAATCAATATTATAGTTTCCATAAAATATCCAATATGTTGGGGGTTTGAGAGTAATTTCTTCTTTGAATCCTTATGAAAATAATCTCATGGCATCGATCAAAAGTATATTTTTTTCACCATAGACATTACCAAAAATGTCTACTATCTACTAACTGGTATTTATTTTGAGCTTCAATTGGTGACATCCCAAATGAACCTGAAGTGGGTATCTTGCATCTAATTAAATTTTTTGATGAACATGTACTTCACCATTGTTGAATCCATAAATGAAGACCATAAGGAAATGTCAAAATATTTTGATGCAGTTCTATAAATTCAACACTAAATACTCGTTCAAAGTATTTAGTATCCCCAGATCTAAAATATGGAACCATATTATGAGGTATTTTGTCACCAATACCAGAAATTCTAAACAACAAACCTTCAACTCCAAAAACTAGTAATTTATGAGGCTTCCTAATTAGATTTATAAAAAATAACTCAAAATTAATTTAATCTTCCAAAAGTGATAAATAATAGGTCGACATATTGTTATGATAGTATCTTATTTGCGTAATTCACTTAAACAACTTATAAAACTATAATCTCAACTTAAACATAGTGAAGGTATAAATACTGCCAACTTTTAAATTTTTAATATCAATATATAAAATAAAGAGTGACCATATGAATGTACAAATGAATATCATTGTAAAAAACATTTTGAAATAATTAATAGTTATATAGTTTTTCTTACTGCAATTTTTTGATGCCCTTATAACACTCAAACCTTGAAACAATATCTTTGATGTGTTTGTGTACAAATCGGCCATCAACCACACATATTAGAAAAAATTTCTCCATTGGCTTTCCTCCCCACCATAAAATTTTCTGGAGGCTTTTTCTTTGTGCCTATTGTCATACACAATGTGTTTTTAAGTAGAAAAAATATCGTCTCTACTCCAAATATTTTGGAGATATTTTACTACAAATTCATCTTCTATAGAGCAATGCTCTTTTCCCCAAAAAATAACTAGTTTCAATTCAACTACTATGCTTTTTCAAATCCTTTATCATCTTTTCAACTTTGGTGGAAGAGAGATAGCTAGACCAAAATCCCACTTCACATTTTATTAATAAGACCTTTAAAAATTCCTTGAGGACACTTCACAAGTATATATTCTCCTTACCAAACTTGAATGCCACCTCCTTATGGGATTAGTTTTTCTCATATAGAAAACCCTCCAAACATAAAATAATTAAATAATCCTTTTGGCCAACTACATAGAAGTAACTTTTTCTCAATTTTCCACAATTTAATATTAACCAATTAAAATAATCAAAATTTTAATAGGTTAACACTTACTAATTGAGATTATGGCTTGGATTCCCTCGCATTCCCCCTGCAGGTTTTTGTGATACATGTTCTATTTCAAAAAATATTAATCAATTCAAAATAAATTTCATGTCGAGGTAAATAAATTCGTGATACATCTTTCTTCTATATAATGTACACCTTTTGTTAGAAAATATTGCATAGCTATAGATGTATATTAATGACTACTAGGATAATCCATTACTGCCTCGACTATGTTTGGTTGGACAGTATTCGATGAGCTTAATGATCATCATGATTCGTACAAACATAATATCAAATAAATATAAAAAATAAAGCACACGACTAACATACCAAGTTCTGTCTACAAATTTGTGCGTGACGTGCCAAAAACCTCCCCTTTTGGCATCAACACTGAAAAAATTAAAGTGTTATTAAATATTTATAAATAATGAAAATTGAAAACTTATCATAGTGATAAATTTATAAAATGAGTGAATTCCAATCACCTTATATAGATTCATTATAGAAAGTGAGATTTATACCAATGCACAAAATGTGAGATTCATGTGGGTATATCGGCCGATGCAGCCTTCAGAATCCCAAGAGGTACACGGGTTGGTGGGAGGCCGGAGATCCCCAATACAAAGTGACAGGAGTTATAAGGGGTTTGAAGGGTGCAATGCGGCCGAGTCGATGACTGCGGGCCTGAGAAACCCAAATGGAATGGGTCCCCATGGGGTATGAGTTCCCCACGGGACCAAAATCATTACAACAAAGGAGGGGCAAGGATTTTTGGGTGAGTTTCTCGCCAAGTTAGGAAAATGAAAAAGGAGTTTGGGAACACGATGGATCCAACGAGCTCACCAATGAAATCAGGATTTAAAGTGAAGGCCAAAGGGAGTCAGTGGATTTAGACACAACTTGGCGAGCTCGAAGATAGAAAATTAGGATATGAATTATAAAGGAAGCACAAGTTACACAACAATCTAATCAATGAGCTAAAGGGTTCTCCGAGCTCGATATAACATATCTCGCCTCACTAACAACCAAACCAAGTAATTTTGGGCTTGTTGGATTCATAATTCTTATCCCCTCATCATGAAATGATAAATTATTAGAAGTAGGTGGGGTCAATGGGGAAAATACAAGAAAAATATCCCAAATTTAAAATGTAATGCCCAGGAAGGTAAT
This sequence comes from Taxus chinensis, assembly GCA_019776745.2. Lineage (NCBI taxonomy): Eukaryota > Viridiplantae > Streptophyta > Pinopsida > Cupressales > Taxaceae > Taxus > Taxus chinensis. The sequence goes on along the minus strand of CM034149.1, from coordinate 570,947,683 downwards.
GGAGATATTAATGGAAGCATTGGAATTTTCTTCTCCAACAAGAAATGGTATAATGAAGAGATGGATTTGCTAGGGTCCCCATGATGTTTTAAAGCCATTTAATGCATTTTATTGGTGGGTGAAGCTGAAATTTTAGGATTTCCATCTCTTCCTCTCTTTACTTTCTTCTATATATGTAAAATGCAGAGCTCATTAAAAGTGGTTAAACATTCTTTATCTTCTCATTACTTTCTCTAGAGGTTATTGTAGGTTTATTTAAGCTCCAAAAACTCCATTTTGAGTATTTTTCAAGATATCCATGCATCTTTTCTTCATTTTAATGAACCATGTCATCATATGAAGCAATAAAATACGGTTCTGTGGCTATTCTTCAATCCTTGCTTGTGTTTCATTGCATTTTCTGACCTCTACATTTCATTTAAAGGTATTTTGTGTATTTTATAGTTTCTTGTAAACTCTAAATGGATGTGTTTAATGGAAATAGTGTTGTGAATGTGTGTTTATAAATGTGGTGTTTTGCATGCCCTCTTTGTCTCCATTTCTTCACATTTTTATCTATTAGAGAGTATCCCAATCACCCTTCTATTGGTGCTATCACCTCCCTTAGTGTAGGATTTCTTCATTTTCATATATTTTCCTTTCTCTCTGGTCCCTTGGAATCATAGAATAGGATTAGATAGTTGTATTTCCTTCATTAGGAGTATTTTAGTGCTTAGATTAGGAAGAGGAACCAACCTTCTCTAGAGAATTATCTCAATTTCATGGTCCCACTCCTGGAGATAATTCCTTGTTTCCCAAAAACACTGATAGCTTATTCACACACACATGCTAGATCAGAGGGTGCTATTTTTCCATGATAACAATTTTGGCATTCCTGGTGGGACCAAAAAAGGTCAAATATTTCCATTTTATCAAGTTTGGATGTGTATCTTGGTAAAATTCTAGCCTTTGGAGGCTCTGCAGCAAGACACATCTTGTGACTCCAAGCATCAAAATAAACTGGCTCCAACAATACTGAGTGATCTCAAGTTCATGAGAAAGATCCAAATAAGGTCTAGGAAAAGAGTAGTATTTGAATACCTACAGCTATCACTAGGAAGTGGAAGAAGGGGAAGAAAAGTTCAGAGATCACCATCTCCACCAAACAGAACTCTTTCAACACCTCAAATTGGTAGGCCCTTCTTGTAAAGCATTAGGGTCCTTAGACCTATCATAATGGCTATGCCACAACCAAATAATCAAGATTTTTTAACTTCACAGGCAATAGTCCACTCACCTTTCAATGCACAAAATCCTATTCCAGTGGAAGCCTTGAAAAGTATTCCATTTTTTATGGGAGAAAATCACACAACTCCAGCTGATCATATCTAGGACATTGCAAACATGTGTGTTATCCATGAAATTGTTAACATGGATGTAGCTGTGAAACTTATAGCTTCCTTATTCAAAGGGAAGGCTTTACAATGGTTTAAAAGTCTGACAACAGGATCAATTCAAAATTGGAATACAAAGTATGCACAACTATTTGTGATCAGTTTGGAGAAAGGGAAGATAATCTATCTCTGTTAGAGCAATTGACCACCATAAAAAGGGCTCCAAATGAACAAATGGAAGACTTCAACTTCAGGTTTTAGAGAATGTGGGATAGAATTCCAGTTCTTGTAAGGCCAATTTTTGAAGGTGCATTTCTCTACTTCATAAAAGCTCTTAATTATGATATTGATGTTATGGTGCAATCTATGGGAGGTACAACTATTTGAATAACCTATGCACTAGCTATTAGAGTTGAAAAATATCTAATTCAAGCTGGAAAACTTGCCCCCATGCCACCTATGCCTATTATACTAAGAGATAGGAAATCCTAGTTCTATCGAAACACTCTTAGACAAATCCTATCCCTACTCCTAGAAATCAAAGTTCTAGTGAGGCTTATACAACTTCAAGCACCTCAATTGAGCTCCAAGATGTCATGAAACAATTGTAAAATATAGGGAATGGGCTAGTAACAATCAAGAGGTAGAAAACCCAAAATTTAGACCCTATCAGCCTCAATACCAACTAAGCACACCACCATATAAGCAAAATAGACCTCTCTATCAATATGTAAATCAAAAGGCCAAATTTAGTTCACCCGTTCCATTAGGCCATTCCAATCCTATAATCACTAATGTATCCTCTTAATCTAAAGATTAGGTTCCAGTTCAAAACAATCTTGTGCAAGACTATGAATGGTGTTTTCCTTGTGGCCAACCACATAACCAAGAAGTGTGCTTCAATGGTTACCCTGAATTAAGCATTTAATGGTACAAAGTGCTTATACTTCCTAGGAAACAAACGAAGAAGAAAATTAGAAAAAAACAAACATTCAAGAGGCACCTCAAAGTGAATCTTCACTCTTAAATTGAAAAGCAGAGGATTTCTGTGGGATGAATCAACCTCTTCCTCAGGGTGTAGCAACAAACACAAGATCCAAGAAAAGATATATAGAAGAGGGGAAATCATCAAATGAAATTCCTTCTCAACCTTCTCTCACACTCTAGGAGTTGAGAAGCTCAAACACAATCCCAAATTCATAAAATCAGCCTAAGAGATATTGTGTTAGCTCATGTACAAGAGAAATCAATGGTTAACAAAGGGAAAACAAAATACACTCCAACTTTGTTTAATATCATTGATCAAATGAAGAAAACAAACATGTCAGTATATCTATGTGGGAGTCATTGGAAATTATTGGGATAGAGAGACCTATTGCAAGCCTCATGGTTAACTTGTCCATCTCAAATGAGTCATCTAAAGATCAAGAAAGAGTACTCACTAATGTAGTGAACCAAAATAAGGAAGTCAATCAAATAGAAATATCAAGCCTACACCCTAATATGTATCCTTGATCATTGAGGGTAGTATAGTACACAACTGCATGATTAACTTAGGTACAAGTAGCTCAGTTATGCCAAAGCAGATAGTATATCAGATATACTGGGTCTCAAGTATGAATCTATCTCAAAAGGAGTGGTGCAATTAATGGGATAACAGTAGGGAATGTTGGAATGATAAAAAAATAAATATTACACTACATGCATGTCCTAATGTCACTAGTTCCTCAAGATATATCTATGATTGAATTACCTCCACCCTTTGCCCTATGCTTATCTAGGGATTTCACTGCTAAAATTGGTGGGTACTTATCAGTTGAATTTTCCCACTTATGTTATTTATGAACAGATATGGAGCCAAGGTCACTATCAGGTTCAGAGTTAATTTTACATACCACATTGATCCTTAGGTGCCAAGTCCAATCAATGCTAATTGCATAATTATTTGATCAAGAAGATTTCCCAAGCACTTAAGAAGCATATACTAAAACTGGAGGTATTCCTGATATTTGAAACTTGATGAATGGGCATACAAGAGACATGGTTATGATCCTTATAAAGAAATGGAGGATTATAAATTGGGTATCTATTACATACATTAAGAAGATACACCTCTTCTTAGTGTCACCAATCCAGATGATGAAGATGAAAATTGGGTCTTTGGAAAATGTTATTTTTGTTCAAGGAGCAGACAAGGTGTAGGAGGAGGAGTAATTATTGCGTCTCCCAAAGGTATCAAATCCTACTCTACTTTTAGATTTCAATTTAATTTTTCAAATAACACAACAGAAGTATGAAGCACTTATCCATGGTCTACATTAGGAAAGGAAGAGAAATATCAAGAAATTGCAGAATTTGGGGACAATGAGCTGGTTGTGAATCAAGTTAGAGGAAAAATTCTTCCAAGAAAGATATTCTCAAGAGCTACAAGAACATAGGTATGGGATATTATAAATATTTTGAAGCATTCAACATCAAATCCATACCAAGGAAAAAGAATGAAGCTTCAGACAAGATTCATAGCAATTGGGGCAGTGTTTGACATTACTAAAGATATCAAGAAGGAAAAAGATCATCCTCATATCAAGGTGGTAGTGATACCAGATTGTTCCAAATAATAACACAAGTTGGTAGGTGTTTTAAAGTGACCAAAAAATCATCAACTTACTTCAAGAAAAGCCAGGAGTTTTTTCCAGAAACCAGGACAAATTAGAGAAACAATATGGAGATTAAGTGGTCCAACTAAAAACAAACAAGATGCCTAAGGGTCTAGTGACTCTGGAATCAATCTTCAATCCCAATGACAAGTTTAAGAAAAATAAAGAAAACATCATGGTCAAAGGTGAAGATTCAGAGCCCATTTCAGTTGGAGAAGGAAAATTGCTCCAAATTGGCAAGGTAAATACTCAACAAGAAAAACATGATTTTATACAAATTTGTCCAAGAAATTTCCTGATATATTTTCATGGAGTTATGAATATTTAAGGGGATTTGATCCTATTTTAGCTCAACATACTATTGAACTAGATCCAGAAGCTAAACCCATCAAGCATAAGAAAATACCAAGTCACATCCTCACATAGAACCTCTAATGAAGAATGAATTGAACAAGCTGATTGAGGCAAGCATCATTTTCCATATCAAGCACTCATCCTGGGTTGCAAACCTTGTGCCATTCTTAAAAGAAATGGGGAAATCAGAGTTGTGTGTGGATTTTAGAGATTTAAATAGAGCTTCCTTCAAGGATCACTACCCACTTCCCATCAATGGAGAAAATTTTACAAGTAGTGGCTGGTTTAGAGAGGTTTTCACTTCTAGATGGCTACTCAAGTTACTAACTAGATCATGGTGAGAGAAGAGGATCAGTTCAAGATAGCCTTCACCACAAAATGGGGTACATATGCTTACAGGAAAATGCCATTTGGATTATCCAATGCTAGAGAAATGTTACAAAAAGATATGGACATGGAATTCAAGGGACTGATTAACAAAATGGTTCTTGTTTACCTTGATGACATTATAGTATTTTCCAAGAATGCAACTGATCATCTTTCCCATCTCAGGAAAGTGTTTGAGAGATGTAGTAAATTTGGAGTTTCCTTGAATCCAAAGAAATGCATATTATTGGCTCATGAGGGTAAGATCTTAGGCAAATTGTATCTAAGGAAGGGATTAAATATTGATCAAGAGAGAGTTGAATCCATTATGCATTTCCATTTCCAAGTCATAAGAAAACTCTCCAAATCTTCTTAGGGAGGATCAAATTTTTTAGAAGGTTTGTGCCTGATTTTTCTCATCTTGTTAAAAACTCACACTGATGTTGAAGAAGAGCATGGCATTTAAATTGAAATATAAGGGGAAAGAGAGTTTTGAGGCTATTAAGAAAGCAATATCACAAGCTCCTAACTCTTATCAATCTAGACTTCTCAAAAGACTTCATTCTCTATGATTTTGGTGGCTCAGACATGATATCTACAATATTGGTGCAACTGAACAAGGAAGGATCTGAGAAACCTGCTTGCATTCTTTAGTCAGATCCTAGAGGACTATGAGGTGAGGTACTCATTCATTGAGAAGCATGTCCTTGCTTGTCGATAAGGAGCTTAAAAAAAATTCATACATCTGGTTTCAAACAACAAAATCCACTTACTAGTGTCTCATGCAAGAGTGAAGGATTTCCTCTTGAACAAGGATTTAAATGAAGAAATTAACTGGTTAGATTACCCATGTAATGGATTATGATATAGAGATCAAGGTAACTAAATCTAGTTAAGGCAAAGTTTTGTGTGAGTAGCTAGCTTCAAATCAGCATGTAGAGTCAAAGGATGAAGAAGGGGCTATTCTAGTGCTCCAAGACAACCAAGAAAAAATAGCTGATGCTATACCCACTCCTTGATGGACTTAAGATTTGATACACTTCCTTAAAACAAGTCAATTCCCTTAAGGATTAAGTAAATCCAAAAAAGGTATTTCAGGCTCTAATCAATTCCATATGTTCTTATTGATGAAATTTTGTTTAAGAAAGATGTGAATGGAGTTCTCTTAAGGTGCATTGGAACTGATCAAATTGAGAAAGTGATGCATGAGTTCCATGATGGGGAACTTGGAGGTCACTTTTCTCCATGAGTAATAGCCCTCAGAATCATGAAGGTTTTTTACTATTGTCCCTCAATATTTTCATGATTACTATGCATGGATAAAGAAGTGCAAGAAATGTGCATTTTTTGAAGAAAAGAAAATTTGGCAGCACTTCCACTCCACCAATATCAAGTTGATCAAACATTCATACAGTGGGGATTGGTTTCATTGGGGTCATCAATCCAAACTCAACTCAAGGTCACAAGTGGATTCTCATAGCTACTAACATATTTCACCAAGTGGACTGAAGTAATGGCACTCAAGGAAGAAAATGAGTCAAGCATACTGGATTTCTATGAGGGATTGTAACCATGTTTGGTGTACCATCTACTATCATTTCTGAAAATTATCTAGCATTCCTTGAAACCAAAATTTTAATGGGATGTTAAGAATGGGATATATCTGAGAACTTCCTCTAATTATTACCCTCAGAGGTAATGGACAAGATGAATCCACAAACAAGAATATTTTTAGGATTATAAGAAGGAATTTAGATGAGAATCAGAGACATGGCACACCAAACTTAAATCATCCTTATGGGCTGATAGATCACACCCAAGATATCCAACTGAAAGCTCTCCCTACAAGCTGGTTTATGGAAAAGAAGTTAGGCTATCCATATCTCTTGAATTTCCAGCATTAGAGCTTCTCAAGCAGCTGGAGTATATGAGTTTGGACCCATGGAAGTTAGATATGCATAACTCATGGAGTTAGAGGAGCTGAGAAACCAAGCAATGTAAAATATGGAAAAGGATCAAGATCTAATCAAGAGGTATTTTGACAAGAAATCCAAAGCTAGAAGCTTCCAAGAGGGAAATTTGGTCCTAAAGTGGGATGCATACAGGGAAAACCAAGGTAAACATTCAAATTTTGATGCTATATGGAGTGGTCCCTACATGATCTCAAGATGCAAGATAACAATGCTTTCCAACTGTCAAAGTTGGATGAGAAGAACTACAGATTCCAATCAATGGAATATACCTTAAAGCATTGTTATTAAAGTAAAATCTCATCTTTGTACATATTAGTTTAGGTTTATAATTCCTCCAAGTGCTTTCAGCACAATATTTTGTTGGTAGAATAGGTTTCCCTTCCCTAAGTGCTTTACATAGGTTTTATTGCTTTGGATGGTCTTTTTACATAACTTTCATGATTAGGATGCAAAGGGTGTTATGGGAAGAGGTTCAAAGTCTCATGGAACAGTTTCCATCTCTCAAGAAATTTCAAATGTAGAGCAACTAAAAAATCAGATTTAGAGACAGTTTTAGTTTTCTCATTTCTCTTGTCTCTTCAGATCAGTTTCATTGTCGAGCTTCTAGTGATTCTTACTTTCTGATCAGTTTCAGGGGCAATCAAGCATCTTAGAGAGGATAACTTAAGGAAATTTCAGATCATTTATCAAGATTGGTTTTTTGAGTAGAAGATCAACCTCAAATCAATTTTTCTCACTCATTTAGATGTTGTTGAAGAAAAATATCTTATGAATTATGAGAAACTCAAGTAGTTTCAGGTCAAATTCAGCTCTAGGGATTGTGTTCCAGGTAGGTTCAGGGGTGATGGATTCTAGTTTCAGTTCAGTTTGTAGGGGAAGGAAGGTGAATTTCAAGGATTCAAAACAATTTTCCACTCACATAAAACCTTAGAGAGATTTTAATGTGATGTAAGTGGTCAATTCAATCAAGTAATAGATCAGTTTCGAGTCCAAACAATGCTTTAGGTGGTTCAGAGGAATTTTGATTCAAGTTTCATATCAGTAATTTGGGTTATTAAAAAGGACTCCATGCCCAATGGGTACAACTAAGGCCATTAATCACTTCATCTTATAGGTATGACAGCCCCATTGTGTCACAAATTGTTATCCATTTTTCCCCCTTGGTAAAAATGAACAACAGGGATAGTCTAGACCTGGGAAGCTTCTTCGGGACTTTATTGAGAAAACTAGAAAATGGGCCAATCTCATGCTCATGAATATAGACATTTGTATTGAATCATTTTCAGGGTCTTGGCTTGCATCTTAGGGTCCCCTAGAAAAAATGGAAAAAATTAAATTCAAGAAGGCTATTATCAAACAATACTTAGCTAATAATGTGATAAAATGGGATAAAAATTAGAAAATTGGCTTTGGCGAGCCACCTGAGTTAGGAGGTAGCTCCTCGAGTTCCAAATACACCCAAAAGCTGGTCACATTTGGAGCCAACATGAGAGAAAAAAGGTGTTTCTAGTGTTGTAGGGAGGCATGGGTAGAACTAAGTCGGATGAACTAAGGTTTCTGAAGCTAGCCATCGAGGCCATAGATGAATTGATGGGGAGTGGATCCAATGTTAGTGGGTGATGAATGGAATTGCGGTACGGACAGAATTGGAGGTACTTGTTCCATTAGGCTTGGGTTCCCTGAAACCCTGAAGGCACAATGCATGGCATTGAAGTAAATGGGGGTGAGTTTGTACTGTTGATGCAAGCATGCGGGGAACCAAGGTTCGGTGAAACTAGGTTCCTCAGGGGCACTAGTTCCTCGAAACACCAAGGGAGTTGATGAAGTGAAAGGCAATAGTATAAGGACTTGGGAGATCAGAGGAGATTATTGTGGGAGCCACGTGACTTTTAGGCATGAGTGGAACACCAAATGGAACCAGTTCCAAGGAGACCTGGTTCCCCGAGACCTAAAGAACCTAAAAATAAAGGAAAACTATAAGGATAAGTGGATGAAGTGTAACGTAGAAAGGAAAAGTTGCAGATGCACAAGGAAATAGAGGCCCAAGTTCCACGAGTTCGCCCAAAGGTGAATCATTTTTCGATATAACCAAAAATTGAAGGAAAATAGAAAAAGGGACTAATATAATGGCTGGAAGCCTAAAGAGAAAAAATGGACTTGAGGGAAAAGGAAGCCTGAGAATTTAGATGAAAATGAGCATAAAAGTGACCTCTCCCAACCCAATCACCATAACTTCATCCACACTCCACCAAATCTAACAAAAATATACTCATTGGATTCAGATTTATATCCCTTCATCATAAAATCAAATTAAAATAGGAAGTATGGGAGTTGGTGGGTGAAAAGGGTAAAAAAAATCTCCCATATTTAAAATGCAATGTTCCAATTGGGTAAAAGAGGCATTAATGAAGCATGGGAGAAAATTTCTTCTTTGACGAGTAGATGGTACATGGAGGCATGGGATTTGCACAGGGTCCCCATGATGTTTTACAGGCCATTTAATGACTTTTATTGGTGGTTGAAGCCCATATTTCAAGATTTCTCTTATCTTTCTCTTTTTTTCTTATATATATGTAAAATGGAGAGCTCATTTGTAGTGGTTGGACATTCTCTATCTACTCCTTCCATTCTTCTACAGGTTATTAAAGGTCTATGTGAGCTTAAACCTCCATTTTGAACATTTTACAAGATATTCGTGCCTCTTTTTCTTCATTGTAATGGACTGTGTCATCATATGAAGCAATAAAATCAAGTTTTGTGGTTATTATTCAACCCTTGCTTGTGTTTCATTGCATTTGTTGGCCTCTACATTACATTTAAAGGTATTTTGTGCATTTTATGATTTCTTGCAAGCTCTAAATGGTTGTGTTTAATGGAAATGGTGTTGTAAATGTGTATTTATAGACTATGGTGTTCTACATGCCCTCTTTATCTCCATTTCTTCTCATTTTCATTGCATTAGAGAGTGTCCCAATCACCCTTCTCTTGGTGTCTATCACCCCCTTAATGTAGGATTTCCTTCATTTTCATGTATTTTTCTCTCTCCTTGGTCCCTTGGAATGATATAATAGGATTATATTGTTGTCATTACCAGTCATTAGTTGTATTTTTAGCCCTAGATTATGAAGAGGAACTAACATTCTCTGGAGAATTATCTTAGTTTCATGGTCCCACACTTGGAGATAATTCCATGTTTCCCAAAAAAATTGATAGATCATGCATGCACACATGATAAATCAAAGGGTGCTATTTTTGGTGATAACAAGCCCTCTTTTTCTCTCCTAGAAATTTAAGACCCATTATTTTCATGGCACATCAAAGAAATATCCCCTTTGTAAGTTTTAATGGTGGTAGTCTCTTGGATCTAAATGCCCAAAATGATATACCAGTGACTGCTTTGAAAAGTATTTGTTTAGTCATTGGTGAAAAATTTACAACCCCTACGGATCATATCCATGATGTTGTAAACATATGTTCAGTTAATATTATCATTGAAGATGATGTTGTAGTTAGGCTTCTTGCTTCTTCACTTAAAGGAAAAACACTTCAATGATATAGAAGTTTGAGGCCTTCTGCCATTAACACTTGGGATGGACTAGGAACAACTCTTTGCTAGTAGTTTGATAAAAAATTAGACAACATATCTCTTTTAGAACAACTAACTGCCATCAAGAGAGCCCCCATTAAACTCATGGTGGATTTTTAACTTCAGATTTCAGAAAACATGGGACAAAATTCCATTTCTGTTTAGACTAACCACACAAATTTATTTTCTTTATTTTTTGAGAGATTTGAATTCTAATATATCTATAATGATATAAACTATGGGTGTTATACAAATACCTGATGCATATTTAATATCCATTAGAGTTGAGAATTGTTTAATTCAACCTGGAAAAATAGTCCATAGATTTCCTATGCCCTTTTTTTCTTAATTGCCTCAAAATACCCAACCTTATTTTTCTTCCATTCCTGATCTAAATGCTTCATCTGCCACCTCCACTTCTTATTCTTCCCAAAAACAACATGATGATGACGATTTTAGAATCTTCGTTAAAAACTTGTCTAATGAAATTGTATTTGTGAATAGGAAACAAAATTAATCATCTATAAATTACCCTAGGGAAAATATTCAGGCCAAAATTTCAATCAAGGTTATAAAAAAAAATCCAACATCCAAATAAAAGATATGGAAAAAATCAATAAATTGATAGATAACAAGGCCAAAACCCACATTTACCTCTTCAAATGGTTGTTCCTGCACAATCGTTTCCCACCGCCAATATAAGAAAAACCATTTTTCTAGTGAAAAATAACGTAATAAATGCTTATTTCACTAAATATAAATTTATTCTAGTCTGAGAAGCTAAAAAATATAGGTAATATTGGAATCCAATATTACTAGTTCTGGATTCCAAAATTTTGAATATTCGAATTTACTGTACTCCAAAATTACATATAGTGGAATCCAAAATCACATATATTAGAATTTACTACACTCTAAAATCACATATATTGGAATTCAAAAATCAAAATATTGGAACCCGTTATACCTCCTTTTGGAGTCTAATTTATCAAATTACCAATTAAATTAATGAATCTAGGAAAAATCATTTAATGATTTCAGGGAATCTGACATTGATTTGCAAAATAATAAACATAAAATATTTCTGTTTTGTACGGGATAATGACCACTAGGATTTAATTTTTTGTTTGGAATAAGGTTATTATTAGTTTTAAAGTTTATTTAAGCCTAAACTATACAAATGTTGGGAAAATCATTTAATGATTTCAAGGAATCCAACATTGATCTAGAAAATAATAAACATAACATGCATCTGTTTTATACTGGCTAGCATCCGCTAGGATTAATTTATGATTTGGAATAAGGTTCTTATCAGTTTTAAAATTTCATTAAAATTAAACTATGTAGATCTTGGAAAAATAATTTAACGATGTCAGGGAATCCAACATTGATCTGCAAAACAATAAACAATACGTGTTTTTGTTATGTACGTGCTAACAACTGCTAGGTTTAATTTATGCTTTGGAATAAGGTTCTTATTAGTTTTAAAATGTATTTAAGATTAAGCTGTACAAATCTTGGGAAAATATTTTAATGATTTCACGGAAGCTGACATTGGTATGCAAAACAATAAAATGAACATGTTTTCTTTTATACTCGTTAGTGACCCCTAGGCTTAATTTTTGCATGGGAATAAATTTCTTATCAATTTTAAAATGTTTTTAAGATTAATTATGCAGATCTTGGGAAGATATTTTAATGATTATAGAGAATCCAACATTGATTTGTAAAACAATAAATATAATATGTTTCTGTTTTATACGGGCTAGTGGCCACTGGGCTTAATTTATGCTTTGGAATAAGGTTCTTATTAATTTTCATTTTTAAAAAATATTAAACTATAAATATCTTGGAAAATTTTATTAATGATTTTAGGGAATCCAACATTGGTCTATAAAATAATAAAATGAACATGTTTTTGTTTTATAAGGTTTAGTAGCTACTATGCTAGTGACATTCAAGATATGTGAGACACTTCCAGGTTCATTTAATATGATGTGATTGAACCTCAATGCAACTAGAGAATTACTGAAGATATTTTGAAGAAACTAGTAGATGGAGATGATCCAGACTATGAGAATGTAATGAAATGTAAAACCATTCTAGATATATTTTCATATTTAAATATAGATATCAAATTAACTGTAAAACCATTCCATATATATTTTCATATTTAATTATGGATATTTTTTTATTAGATAGGGTAAAAAGGAGGGATAGGCTCCTAGAGGCCGAGTACAAAAGATTACATCATGATAGAAGCAAAGCTGAACAAAAAAGGTAAAGTACCCCAGAGTTAAACAAAATTAAATCCAAAATAGATAAGGGGGTAGAAGAAACAACGAGTAAAATATAACTAAGCCATTAAATAAGAAAAAATAGAAAAATTTCCCCAAAAGTCTGTAGACAATTTAGAATAAGTTTCACTAGTTAGATTTGCTTGTTTTAGAGGGATTAACCTCCATGGTCTCCTCTTTCATGCTAGAATATAAATTTAGATTCATCTGAAGGGTTTCCTTGATGTCCTCCTTAGTGTCCTCCTCAGATGCCTCCTCCTCCTTAGACTCTTCCTCTTCATCTTCATCAGAACTGATCCACATCCTTTTCTGCTTCTCTTTTTCCATAGCATCCAGAAGAATGCCAAAATCATGAACCAGAGAATCCAAGTGCTTGATATCCCCACAGATGTTCTTCTGGGCCAAGAATATTTTCTTTGTGGCTTTGATACTATCAATCATGCCCTTTCTCACCACCGAGTTAATCTCTTCCATGACCTGGAAAAACATCTCCAAGTACTGAACTTTGTTCTTCCACATATCAATACCATTCTCTCCTTCCAAGGTAACTTTATCCTTCCCCTTCGATGGACCGACTTCCTGATTTTCCATCCCTTTCCCATTCTTCCCATTACCCATTTGCTTAGAACCCAAATTTCCTTCCCTCATTTTTGATAGACACTCAGCTAGGGTAATATCCTCATCCTCTTCAATTGGGGGCATTTGTTTATCCCGAGCCAGATTCCCATTGCAAAACAGGAGAAGAATGAGACCCTCGTGGATGGGAGACTCCACCTTACTCCAAATATTTAATTATGGATATGATATTAATTAAAATTAACTGTAAAACCATTCCAAATATGTTTTCATATTTAAATATAGATATGAAATAAATTAAAATTCCTTTTCTAAAGGTAGAATTATAGAAAATCATTATAAGAATTATTTGAATTTCATTGTAAAACTATTCGTCACGATGGGATCCTAAATTCATAAAATAAATCATAGAAAATTAAGATTGTTTACACGATACCTATGAACACACTGATTTTAAGGTGGTTGGGAATTTTTCAATTCCTTAAATTCCTTAAACTAATGTGAACAATTTATGCATCAGAAATTTTGAAGTTGAGAGGATATTATGACTTAAAAATTAAACTAGGAGATTTAAAACTTAATGGTCACTAGGTAATGCCAATGCATATTATATAGGTAAATTAACATTAATCAAATTAGAATTCACCAAAAATAAAAATATTATTTACCATTTTTATATATTAACACATCTATTATAATTTAAATCCTTTATTATATTATGACATTACTAAATATATTCACACACTTTATACAAAATAACATTATTAAGATAGTCACACACATTATACAGAATGTTGTTCTCAAATAAATTTAGGGAAAAATTACAAATTTTTATTTTTTCGATAGATAAACACTTTTGATCGGAGTTATGAACCAAAGGTTTGATGGGTCCCCACCCTACAAGTATTGAAATATTATATCGATGAAGGGCTACATACAACTCCAAAAACTAGTACATAAAACTGTAAACAACAAGGCCAAAATGTAACATGAACAAGTAGGCCTGTAAAAACATAGAGATGAGGACATAAAAAATAGAGAGGGAATGAGAAAGAAGCCATAGGGTTCCACCTCTAATTGGTCTGCAAAGCCAAGTGTTGAAGTATTCATGAGAAAAACGAAGGATGAACCAGTAACAGTCTTCAACTACACCACGTGATCAAGAGGGGGTGGGATAGGTTCCAAAAGCATGACTTGGTCCATGGATGGAACCATAGAGACATATGCCCCATCAGAGTGACATATTCTTTGAACAGACTTGAAAATTTGAAGGAGAGCCCAAAATTTTAGTTCTAGGCCATCAAAAATCTTGCGCTCAACCAACCGAGGAGATGGAGAAGGACCAAAATCGGTAAAGAAAATATGAAGTTATACTTCCACCAGAACATTGGCAAAACCCACATGATGATGTGGGTAAATTAAATGGGATGTAACTACCATGACCACTTCTTTATTTGAACACACCAAACGATAATTGAACATGAAGACACCTGCAATCTTGGAGTTGACATGAGCTCTCTTAGTTCTATGGAGATAATCCACATCTAGGAATTTGTTAATCACATAAAAAAAAATGTGTGGAGTCTATGAGAAATACATTACATAAACGAGTGGAAGACACATGAGAGAGGAAATCCATTTATGACTTCTTTTTGCACAAGAGGATGAAAGGAACATAGGTAGACACCATAAGAGGGAAGGTGAAAACAACATAGAGAAAATGAATGAGAGAAGCTGAAAGCTCAACCCAATTAAGTAGTCCCTTGACTCATGTGAGGGAGGTTGACACAATAAAAATGGATGTTCATCAAGATTTTACCATGTATTGGCTTGATTATGAATAAAGTCTTTTGTTGATTGATAAAACCTTAGGTTGGCAAAGAATTAAGTTTGCAGAACTTAGGGTAAAAAATTACATAATCATAATTGGGCTATTGATTTAATGACATCACATACCTCTTCCACATCCTTCAATAGTTATAATAAAATCCACAATTCATCTATCAATTAGTTATTAAATGTGTTATCAATTACGTAGTTATCCACATCATTGAACTTGTTTTTCTCTTTAGAGTCATCGTTAAACAATGTATTTTTACAATTATAATATGCATTACACTTTCTCTAAATGGTGTTAATATTTTGGGATTCCTAAAACCTTAATAATTGGTACATTTGGTCACAATACAATCTTCTTGTGTGATTATAAACTCGAAGCTTCCAACATCCAAGCTAATGTATCGTAGGAAAGAGAGCATCATGTCATTAACATTTGGATTTCTTGCCAATGTCCACAAAGCAATTTTTAAATGTTTTATGCAACATTGAAAGAACTATTTTACATTAGGTCTTAAACAATAATAGTTTTTTTCAGCTCAATATCACCAAATGTTCTTAACATCTCATGTGACAAATCAACCTTGTGAATGGTGTGTGCCAAAATGCCATTTATACAGAATATTATTAGTTTCATGTTCAATATGTTCTTATCTTCAAATGAAGGAAAACAATCAAATGAATGAGGGTGGTGAATTTAAAAAAAAACAAAAGTTGTGTTTCTTTTTTCACATTGTACTAGAAATAACTTTTTTTGTTACAAAAATAGAATCGAAAAAAATGATTGTGCACTACGAATCTTTAAGAACTTTAAGGTAGTTATTTTATTCTATATAAATGCACAATATATTATTATATTTGAAAGAAAAATATATAATTAAAATGTCAATAGTGCATTTGAAAGTTTTCAATGATGTACACATGTTCTTGTGTTCTCCAACATGTTTCAACCATGTACATAATTCAGTAGAAAACAATGAATCAATCTTATAGTTTCCATAAAATCTCTAATATGTTGGGGGTTTGAGAGTAATTTCTTCTTTGAATTCATATGAAAAGAATATCTTGTCATTGATCAAAAGTATATTGTTTTCACCATAGACATTACCAAAAATGTCTACTATCTGCTAACTGGTATTTGTTTTGAGCTTACATTGTTGACTTCCCAAATGAACCTGAAGTGGGTATCTCGCATCCAATTAATTTTTTTGATGAACATGTCAAATTTTTGAATCCATAAATGAAGACCATAAGGAAATGTCAATTTTTTTTGATGCAGTTCTTATAAATTCAAAACTAAATACTCGTTCAAAGTATTTAGTATCCCTGGATCTAAAATATGGAACCATATTACGAGGTATTATGTCACCAATACCAGAAATTCCAAACAACAAACCTTCAACTCCCAAAACTAGTAATTTCTGAGGCTTTCTAATTGGATCTATAAAAATAACTAAAAATTAATTTAAGCTTCCAAAAGTGATAAAAAATAGGTCAACATATTGTTGTGATAGAATCTTATTTGCATAATTCACTCAAACAACTTATAAAACTATAATCTCAACTTAAACATAGTGAAGGTATAAATACTGCCAACTTTTAAATTTTTAATATCAACATATAAAATAAAGAGTGACCATATGAATGTACAAATGAATATCATTCTAAAAAACATTTTGAAATAATTAATAGTTATATATTTTTTACTTGCTGCAATTTTTTGATGCCCTTATAACACTCAAACCTTGAAACAATATCTATGATATGTTTGTGTACAAATCGGTCATCAACCACTTATATTTAAAACAATTTTCTCCATTGGATTTCCTCCCCACCATAAAATTTTCTAGAGGGTTTTTCTTTGTGCCTATTGTAATACACAATGTGTTTTTAAGCCGAAAAAATATCATGTCTACTCCAAATATTTTGGAGATATTTTACTGCAATTGCATCTTCTATAGAGCAATGCTCTTTTCCCTAAAAAATAACTGGTTTCAATTCAACTACTATTTTTAAAAAATTATTTATCATCTTTTCAACTTCGGTGGAAGAGAGATAGGTAGACCAAAATCCCACTTCACATTTTGTTGATAGTAACTTAAAATTTTTCTTGAGGCCACCTCACAAGTTGATATTATCCTTACCAAACTTAAATGCCATATCCTTATGGGATTAGTTTTTATCATATAGAAAACCCTCCAAACCTAAAATAATTAAATAATCCTTTTGGCCAATTGCGCAGAAGTATTTTTTTTCAATTTTTCGCAATTTAATATTAACCAATTAAAATAATCAACATTTTAATAGGTTAACACTTAGTGATTGAGATTCTGGCTTAGATTACCTCGCATTCCCCCTATGTGGGTTTTTTTGATACACGTTCTATTTCAAAAAACATGAATAAATACAATATAAATTTCATGTTGAGGTAAATAAATTTGTGATACATCTTGCTTCTATACAATGTACTACCTTTGGCTGGATAATATTGCATAGATATAAATGTATATTAATAACCGCTAGGCTAAACCATTATTGCCTCAACTATGTTTGGATGGATAGCATTTGATGAGATTAACAACCATCATTCTTCGTATGAACACATTATCAAAAAAATATAAAAAATAAATCACATGAGTAACATACTAGGTTCTATATATGAATTTGTGCATGACATGCCAACAACCTCCCCATTTGGCATCAACATTGAAAAAATTAAAGTGTTATTAAATATATGTAAACAATGAAAATTGAAAACTAATTGCAGTGATAAATTTATAAAATGAGTAAATGCAAATCACCTTGTATAGATTCATTGGAGGTATGGTCAACAACATCTAGCACAATAAGCTGAATGTGTTGCAACATGTTAATAATGAAATTGTTTCCTTTGTTTCTATGTTTCCTGGAAGAGACAATGTCTTCATCTCTTTGTTTGTTATCTACATAAATATTATATGTATCAGTTCAAAGGAATTAAACTAATATAATTTTCTAATGTGGTCTTAATTGAACTATCTTTTTTAAAATGAAAAATATTTCTTGACCATGTGATTTAAAAATAAAAAACCACAGATAAATCTGAGTCAACCAAAGCATGAAATGTAACACTATCTCTGTAAAACACTATTTTTAGAGAATTTATGGAAGAAAGTCAAGTGAACATATGAGACCAAAAATCATATAATATCTTGTAAAGAAAAGGATGTGTATTTCCTCGTAGGCCAATAACACCTGTAGTCACAAATTACTACGAAAGCTGCTCCATCCAATCCATGATGATTTCTTCTCTCTCCCCATCATCATCATTGTAGTCTCATTTAAACCTATTCTCTAATCTCTATTTTAACCCCAAGCGCACTGGCATATCAGACAAGTGATGGGCACTCACTCGAGGTGTACGTGGGTGTCAAGCCCTTTATTTATGTGAGTTTTGTGAGAATGTTCCGCCATTAATGGAAAAATCATTTGTAGAACAAAAACATGCACGTACTATAATATAGAGGTAGTGGAACTAGTTCTAAGCACAAATGCATCATGAGATATGCATAAACATTAAAATGGCATAATAGAATACAATCTAACCATGAACAACATGAAAAAACACTAGGATTTGGTCTATAAACATAGATATTTGGAACAGAGCTTCATATATTGATTATAATCATTCATAGTAGCCATATTACATTAAAAAGGGTCATCATAGACCATATACATCATGGAATTTCATTCCACCCTACACATCTACTCTAAAAAAAGATCGTAACTATGTTTTCCAGTTACAACCCTTGTTTTAGACCCGAGCGCATATATATATATATATATATATATATGATTAAACATCCTTACCAAAATTTTTGCAGCAATTTGTTACCTCTATATCCTCCCTTATTTTGGACCCAAGCACTCCTTTAAATAGAATCTAGATTCACAGTCATAGTTTCACCCATGAGAAGAGCACATGCCAAGTGGAAGTGTGGTCCTCCATGATCAAGTGCTTATGCCAGCGTACAAAGGCCTTCACTAACTGTAATGATCCTCCTAGGAATATTCCCTACGTGAAATATTATTTTCTTGACCTTCAAGGCTCCAAGCTGGCACCTTATCCATTCATCATGCCTAATTGGGCCTTCACATGTTTTTCTTGGGATACCGCCTTATAAATTCAGCTAAGTCCTTAAGCCTTGCTTTACTTCCACATGCTAACCTCTTCTCCCACACACATATCCTTGAGCTCCTTTCTACACACTTGCCTTACAAACACGTGTGTTCTTCCTCTACTTTGGGACTTAGTCAATTTCAGGGTCTAACATCACCCCACACTAAACTTGTTTTCCATTCTCAGAAACAACCTGATCTTATATAAAGAATAAAGAATGGGAGGAAAGAATAACATGCTTCCACCTTATGCCAAGGAATAAAATAATTCCATCATTACTGAAGAAGAATTGGGAAGTCTTTATTCAAGCCTGTTTTAATCTTACTCTAGGTATCCACCTTATTCTGAGCTTGTTGAAATAGATCCCCTATTAATGCACCAAATTCATCAAATGAAAACTCCTTGCCCTTAGCCTTCAACGTATCAACAATGTTTTCCATCTGATTTCTAAGCTAGCTTAGCACTTCCATCTTGTGAGTGACCTGGGGATACAATTATTTCACTTTATTTTTAATCGAGACCCTTAGGACTTCGATCACCTTAGTATTCCTCTTGACCTCCGTGATTATTTTGTCCCGTTCCACCTTGATATTATTTTTATTCTCCTAGAAATCCTTTAGGTCCACCTCATGGGTAGTGACCAATATACCTGCCACCCTGTCCTTATCTCCACAAATTTCATAGATAACTTTGGCCATGTGCACCATAGTTTTTATTAAGGAAAAGAGATCAGAGTACCGAATTATGGTTTCCTCAATCTTTGATTTCTCCTCATCCCTCTATTGCACCAAAAATTCCTCTGCCAAATCCCACACAAGTGGTGGCTTCTCCAATGTGAGGAAGTGTGCCACATCCTCCATGTAGAGAAAATCTAAGTCATACTTTTCCTCAGGTGGGTCAAAATCTGGGCGTGCTTGAATGATGGAGTCTGAGATAGTCTTTGCCTTCTTATACGTATCATACACTTTTTCCTTTTCTTCCCTTAACTCAGAATTTTGTTACACAATTACAAAATCCTTCCCTTTTATCTCCCTATCTCTTTATTCTTCTCCTCCACTTCATCCTCAAGGGATTTGATTCTTTTATTCCTCCCAAATAAACGAGCCTCTACTTTCACTGACACCTTATTGAGTGTGTTACAAATCTATTCATTAGTTAACCGTTGAGTATCCACAATAACATTCACCTCACTAGGGTTCTTTATTTCTATTATTGCATTTTCCCCAGCTTAGAACTCGGGCTCATCAACATGAGACTCGAAATTCCATTACAACATATTCTTGGTGCATGTGTACAAGCTACCACTATAAAATTATGACAAAAAAAGAGTTGATCTTTGGGTACTATGCTCTAGAAGCATGCGCAAAGGACTTTGATAGGGTCATTGACATAAGTCATTTGTCCTTGCACTGCTATCGCACCCTTGCTTCCAATGCGCACTGCCATCGAGAATCTTACTGATAAGCTGGGATCTCTGCCCCTGTTCCCATAATCCTTCTTGTCTTCCTTTTTTTCTGAAATATATCCTCAGTGATGTGCTCCACTTCTTGTTCCACCAAGTTTTGAATGATTCCTACCACTTACCTTTCCACCATATCCTCCAATTATCCTTCGGCTAAGGATTGGGTCTTCTACGCATTTGTCCCCACTTCTTCTTCACTTCCTACCATATCATGAGTGCCTTCCTCATAATCACTTTGATTCTCTTTAGAGTCATGTATATCATGTACAGGGGTAATCTTATCTTCCTCACACTCTTCATTCTACTCCCTAGAGTCGACATCCTTTATGCTTTTAATATTTTTTGAGTCTGAACTCTGTGCCACCTTTTGCTTTTTCTTCACTGGCAACTCATTTAACACAGGAGACTCTTATTTTTCTGATAACTTCTCTTTAATAGGGGTCAAATCCTTTTTAGGTAACTTCTCCTTAATAGGATATTAATTCCTCCTTGTGTAAGTACTTAGACCAATGCCTGACTCCTGCACTGCTGTGGTTTGAACTATATGTATGCTTGACACCTTACTTGTTATAGTCTCTTCCCTCTCTCTCTTCATCTCTTTCCTCATGGAAGCATCCTTTAGGATGGATACGTCATCCTCAATGTATGCACATTTTTCAAACTTGGGCCTTAGGTGTGTATACACCCTTTCCACTGTCTTTCCTGCAATAAGAATTGTCACAAATTTTAAAAAACGTATGTCATGGGAGACATAATTCTCCACATACACATGTTTTTAAGGGTATACCAAAATTCTATGTAGCACATGGTACTCATGGTCTACCTCACTTAGATAAAAACTAAGTTTCTTAGCCTCCTTGAATCTGTTAACGATAATCTCAAAATATTGTGCTCTAAAGGCAAACGGTAATTTACACCATGGGATTTTTGATCCATCTATCAAAGTAAATATGGCCTATGCAGAAGTACTGTATAATATGAAAGAAACCTCACCATACACTAGGGTTGGCATCTACTCAAGGATTCTCCACTCTTCCCTAAAAACATCATGCATTCTCTTGTACCACTTCTCTAAGCACATCTTATGTGCACTATTCATTATGTCACAAGTCTATGCTTCAAACCTATTCGCGGGGGAAGGGTCCTCATCAGGGTACTCCCAGACATGGCTATTTGGTCCATTGAGCACTCCAATTTTAGAAAAAAAATATGGTAAGAATAAAATTACCATACATTATATTCTTCCCATCACGTGCCACATCTATGATATCTTCTGTAATGAAGGCCAAGAGGTTGTAGATTGTTCCCTCTGAAATCTTCCCACAAATATTCAACCACATCTTATCCACTTGCATCCAGTGCTCTAGTCCATTCAACTTGGTTAGAAAGTGTACAACCATCCTCATAACTAATTTGGTGATACTGCTAATATCAAAGTAGTGAAAACCATTCTTATACTCATACTCTACGGCTGTTTCCTTGATTGCATCCTTGTTACCCAAATCATCATCTAACGAGACTCTCGTGCATATAAGTCAAGTATACTTAGAAATCAAATAGGAAGTCAAGCACATTCTATTTCATGTGAAGTAAAAGTAATCCTCATGCATGTGTGACATTAACCATTGGTACAATGTATCGAGTTTACCAAAATATGGAAACTCATAGAGTTGTAAGAGTCCAACCTTCTCCAACGTGGTCTTCACAAATTCATTATAAATAAGCTTATCATCCTATGTCCTCTCTCCCATTGGGTGAACTAAATCCAATGTGATTTCCTTCTTTGCGGTGTTTTTCCTATGGTTGTAATCACTTACATCCATCTTTTACATGTGAGACACCCATTCCATACCCAATATAATTCCATCAAGGTACTGCATCTATGCGTACCACTCTTTATTGAAACTAGTTGATGCAGCTAGTTTTCCCTTACCCTTTCCCTTCTTAGGTGTAGTTTTTGATCCCTTCCTTGGTTTCATTTTCCTCTCTTGGTCCTTGTAAGTTCTTCCTTCCCCCTTTCTTTAACTTTTCTCAAACCCTCAACTTCACTCCTCTACGAAATTCCTCCAAAACCCATGCCCTAGATCTGTAAACCTTAACCTAGAAATATATCCTTCCACAAGATAACATAAAACCCATGGGAATCCACCAAACAAACTTCTCTCCTCACATCCATGTACTACCTTTCCAATTTGGTTCAAAAATCTACTAAATCTTTATACTTCACATACAAATCTCAACAAATTTATTTTCACAAGGATTCCCTAGTTTGCGAGAGCTCTTCAGCAAAAAGTGCAAGGTAAAAATAATAACTCACCCCCGACCTTCTATTTATATTTTTTTACAATTTCGCACACAAATTACCATGCCACCTACCAATGTACAACCACGTTAAATTAATATTTTTCCAATTGCCATTCTTTCGCCTGTTTTTTCCAGTGCTTTTCCTTTGTGCCCAATCCTACGTGAAACTCTCACAACCTTCTAGTGTGTAAGACTACATCAATCAAACCTATTCCTTATCATCACCTACCTCATATTGCTATATGCTTTTATCCTTATACGTGGATTTTATCAAGTTTTTTTACACCAGTCTCCACCTATAATCACTTCTACTATGTGCACTCTCTTGAACCCACACGCTTCTCCTTAGGGCCACTAAAACACATCATTTTTGACACTTTCTCCTTACTAGAATCTAAAAGAGGGTTTAAAACCCGCAAGCGAGGATCACAAGGGATGACATGCACATCAATGGATGTGTGAATGACAACATGAAGAGATATTGGGAGGAGCGAGCATCAAAACATGGGAAGAACCTGGTTAAGCCATAATAAAATTCCTCTATCTCATAGATCAAAAGACGTGTACATATAGGAGGTGCTGAGTAACCCCTAGTGCTGTAATCATGACAACTTGAGTAGAGAGGGGGAGTTACATTCCCAGAATAGAAGTGTAACTCCCAATGACGCATATGATGCACTAACGCATTGATGCGTAAGAGAATCTCATAATGACCCCTAAATGACACATGGACCTATGATCTCACCTAAGTGAGATGACTCACCTAATGATGTGGAAAATACACACACCAAACCCACCCCCCCTCCTTCATTGTAACTTAGGATGAGGCGGAAAGTCAGAAATGAGAAATGGGTCCCGACACAAAGCTTGGTGAGGTACCCATGCACAAGAAAAAGGTCCCAAGTAGTGAAGGAAAACCCAGTGGGAAAAACATCCACCACAAGAGAACAAAACACTCTCTAATCTAAGAAAGATGCCAAATATGGGTCCCAGCTCTAGACGATCCTAAAAAGGTACCCATGTATAAAGAGGCAATCTCTTGGAAAGAAGAAGAAGAGAGAAGAAGAGGGAGACAAGAGGAATGTAAAAGATGCCATGGACAGATATGAACTCTGTAGCTCTAGGAGGTCTCCCAGAAGAATGTCGATGATGAGATCCTCTGCCTCTAGACTAAAGAAGAGCCACCTGCAACGAACTATGTGCCTACCCTTAGGAAGGACAGAAATGACATGCTGGAAGTCCACCCACTCCACAAAGGAAACTGAAGGCAGCAACACAAAGAAGTCTAAGTCTGGTGCACGGAAGTGTGACATAGGTCTAGTGAGTGAGTGCCAAGGAACTGAAGGTAATTCCACACATGTAGAACTATCAGAGTGTGAAGAGTGAACACCTACAGAAAGGATGTGCATGTGATGTGAAGGCAAAAAAACATCCCCCACAATAGAAAATGGATCCACAAGTAAGGGTGGATCAATGAAGGTCTTCAGAAAAGTGGAAGTGGTAAGAGTCCCAGAATGGGCACTCCTAACAATGGAGATGATGAACTCCTCTGAAACACCTATAGATGGATGAGGGACCTGTAGAGCATCACAAGTAGACTCTGCGAAAAGACGACTAAGGTCAAGAAGATACTTGTCCCAATGATGGGGCTCAACAAATAGAAGAGCAATGTCAGATAGGTATGAGTCATCCAATGAAGGTAGAGGAGTGGAATGGGCCTCACACACTGGAAGTGGAAAGGAGGTTGGTGTAATGATGGTGTGAGACTGAGTAGAAGACTGCTTGATATCTGATGAGATGTGGAAAGTGTCAACACTCTCTAGAATAGTGAGAGAAAGAGGAGAAGAGTCCTATGTAGTGCTCTTGACATCAGAACTAGGTGCACAATCCTCGTCATCAGAAGTAGAACCAAGCAAGTTTGTATCAGTGGTACTATCATTGCATGAAGAAGAGGAGACAATTGAATCAACAGCAACAACATCAATTTTAGTATGTGAAGGGTCTCTATAGAGGGACTGAAGAATGCTCCAGACATGGTGAGGTGGATCTGAGTGTGCCACATGAAACCAGAGAGATCTAGAGACATGCATCATCATGTGACTAAAGACATGGTCACAAGTGTCAAGGAAGTCCTCTAGATGATGATGATCAGTGGGTGTAGGAACTGGCCCAAGCAAGAAGGGTAAGAGACCCTCATGGGTGAAGTAATGTTCCATGGAAGCATGCCAAACTGAATAGTTCCCTCTCCTGGTGAGAATTGGCGGAGGATCGTAAGGTGATCCTATGACGCTCAAGTATGGAAAGATCACTCTCCATGATAAAAAATGCAAGATGCACAAAAGTCAAGACGTCAGACTCAGTCTGATAATGCGTCTACGTGTGAAAGCCCAAGAGTACTAGCCAACCCCCCCAGAATGTGACACTTTATAAAGTAGTGCATTTACAAAACTGATAATCCCATCATGTAGAATGTGTAAGAAATACATGCAAATTTGACTAAAGAAGTGCTCAGATCTGAGTAATGAGTCAAAATTTATAGCACAAATACAATTCCTGTAGCTGATGAGAAAATGTCAATAAATGGTGCAAAACTGCATTAAAAAAGTGCTTGAAATGGGTGCAAAGGGTATCGTATGGGTACCCATTGGAAACAACACATGGAATTTTAGTAAGGGTTTGTATTTTGACTTGCGAGGGGTGATTACCCTGCTGCCAATCTCAGACCTTGCCCTCCATCTTTGACAAGCATAGGAAGGTATTAAATTACAAGCCAAAATATAGCCCAATAAATTATTACAATGTCGTTACAATGAAATGTTTTTTTTTTAATCATCTTAAAACACTAAAAAAAGATGAGGAGTGTGATGGGAGGGCCCATGTTGACCAATTTGAGTTGTCCAAGGAAGAGGAGAGGTCACGTCCCACGTTGCTTGATGTAACCGCTGTTGTGTTCAAGGAGAGCAACTGTGGAGCTGGTGAGAGCCCACGTGGAGCAGTGCTGTAGGCTTGTTTGGAGGATTCAAAAAGTGTTAATTTCCATGTGTAAATGGGAGATGGTCTGGAGAGTAAGGTGTCCACTAATGCTGCAGGCTCTAAAATGCCACATTCTTGAGCTGTGTGTGGAGTACAGGGCTGCAGGTTGATATGTTGTTGGTGTCCACGTGGTGCATGGGAGTTGTTGGAGCTGTTGCAGGCACATGGGAGGTCTGCAGGATCATTGGAGGAACATGGCAAAAGTGGTGGAGTTGCAGGTTAACTAGCAGCCAACCAATTAGGCAAGCCCAGAAAAACATGTTTTTCCAATGCAAAAAAAATGCAGTTTGAAGGTAGCACGAGACCACGTGCTAATGCAGAGCGTAGAAAAATGGTTTCCAAGGGGCACGTGTAAAATGCCAATAGCTGGAGCGTCCCAACATTGTTGTTGGAAGTGAAGCTAGAGTAGTGGAGCTATGCAACAACATGGAAATAGAGATTCATGATGCCCACAAGCCAAATAGTAGGACCATGACCAGAAAGGAAACAATGCCAAACCCAATCCAAGTGCAAAGAGTGCTCAAACTATGAGTATAAATATCAAATCCACACTACAGGTATGTTGAGCTCCATACCCAATCAGCCAAGCAAAAAGTGGAATGCAAGTTGCTGGTGGATGCTACGAGCCAGAGTGAGCTTTGAGTGGGTAGCAAGTAGGCTTCGAGCAAGGAACCATGAAGATCCAATGCAAGGGTCATAGTAATGTGCCAAGACAGTGAGCAAATTGATAAGGCATTTTAGAAGCAAGATGCTAAGCGTGTAGACGAAGACTGGATCCAAAACCCAATACAAAGCATAAGAAGCCTTATGGAGTCCAAGCCCAATTCACTCACTATAAACTACATGTAAAACCAACACTTCTAGAGCTCAGATCTAAAGCTGTAAACACTCAAGGACACTAAACTCGAAAAACACTAGCAACTTAAACAACCACTTCGAACACACGAATAACCCCAGGAGAGGTATAAACGCCTAAAATCAGTGCAAGTAGAGCACTGTCAGAATTTCCATTACAATGCACACAATGAGAATTTGAAGATCATGCCAGAAGCTAAAAAACACGCACATAAATGCCAATGAGTGCACGGATCCACAAGATCCACTCTGATACCATGAAAGAGGGTTTAAAACGCGCAAGCGAGGATCACGAGGGAAAACGTGCACATCAACGGACGTGTGAAGGACAACGTGAAGAGATCTTAGGAGCGAGCATCAACCAAATGTGCATGCAAAGATTTGAAACACAGGCAGAACCTGGTTAAGCCATAAAAAAATCCTCTATCTCATAGATCAAAAGACGTGTACATATAGAAGGTGCTGAGTAACCCCCAATGCTGCAATCATGACAACTTGAGTAGAGAGGGGGAGTTACATTCCCAGAATAGAAGTGTAACTCCCAATGACGCATATGATGCATTGATGCACTGACACGTAAGAGAACCTCGTAATGACCCCTAAATGACACATGGACCAATGATCTCACCTAAGTGAGATGACTCACCTAATGATGTGAAAAATACACACACCAACAAAATCTTCATAAAGGATCTCCTTTAAAACCTTCCACCCCACACTAAACAAATATGTGGTCCTTTACGCATAAAAAGCTTTAAAAAATTAACTAGTTACCGATATGTAAATGTGTCCAAAACAAAATGAAAAGACAAGACAAAACAATGAAGAAGGGAACCACAAAGAAAAAAACTGCATTAAGGGAAATCCTAAGCTAACTTGAAATACTGCCTTATTTACAAACACAAAGAATAATTATTTATATTAAGGCTTTAACTTTCTCCCATTAGAGTGATTGGGAAACCTTGTTCCATCAAGTGCCTCTAATTTGAAAGTGCCTGAATCAAGTATGTAAGTGATAATGTATGGGCCCAACAAATGTACCTTGAGTTTTCCTGGGTGGTGTAGAAACTTTGAGTCATACAAGAGAACCATCTACCCAACTTCTAGCTTATTATTTTTGATGTTCCTATCATTCCATACCTTATGCCTAGCCTTTTTTGTTTTCTAACTCCATCGTGTTATTTAATGTCTTTAATCCAACTGCATTAACTTGTTAATCCTTTCTTCAAGTGCTTATTCACTAGTCTTGTGTGCACAATACTTAGTGATGGTAACATGAAGTTGATAGGTAACACATCCTCCACATAAAACACCAATTGAAAAATGTGTGGCCTTTTTCAATATTTTATAAGTATTCTAATATGACCATAACATGACAAAAATTTTATCATCCCAGTCTTGTCTACCAACATCAAAAATCTTAGTCAACATGTGACTAAATTTTTTATTAAAAGTTTTCGCTGTCCCATTATCTTGTGGTTGATAAGGGGTAGTCTTGTGATGGGCCACCATGAATTCTACCAATAAGATTCTAACTATCTCATTTAGGAAATGAGTATCCCTATCACTTGTTAAGCTCAATGGGCATCCATACCTGCTGATTATATTATCCCATAAGAATCTAGCCATTGTCACCACCATGCAATCCTTGATAGGTGCCACTTCTACCCACCGTGTAAGATAGTCTATGCATGTAATGATATAGCGCAAACCCTTCATTCGCGTGGATGGGAAAATAGGGCCTACAAAGTTAACTTCCCATTTCTCGAATGGATCTGCATTGGTAATAGGCCTTAATGGTATATTATCTCTCTTCTCAGGTTTTCCAAGGCACTGAAAGTGATCACATGCCTTGAAATACTTGATACAATCCTTATAAACTGTCTCCCACCAAAGACCAGCTAAAAGCATCTTACGTGCGGTCACATTCCCCACATAGTGTCCTCCTGCAATTCCACCATGAGCCTCTTCCATGATTGCAGTGTGCTCATGTTATAGTATGCACCTACACAAAACCCCATCATGGACTAGCTCCACCAATTAACATATAGGGTGTGACATGTATGGATAACTACTTCCTCTCGAATTCCTTCATTCCTTCTAGTGCCATACCCATTTGTAGGAAAACAACAATGTATTCTTAGTTAGAGGGCTCACGTTGTAATCTAAAAAAATGTGCATCTGACATCATATCCTTAATGCTCTAAGCATCCTCACCTAAAGTAATCCTTGAAAAATGATCATGTCCCAAATTACTTTTCCCTTGTTTCACCAAAAATGTGAACTCAAAATCTTGAAACAATAGTATCCAACGACATATATGCCCTTGCAAAACGGGCTTGTTTACTAAGTACTTTAATGTCATGTGGTCCATGTAGAAAAAAAAGGTGTTGTCAACAAATACTACCTACATTTGTGTAGCGTGTAGATCATTGAAAATTCCTTACACTCAGTGGTAGTATAATTATGTTCTACTAGGGTCAACTTCCTATTAGCAAAACATAAGGGATCGTAAACAATCCCCTCTCTAGGCTATTCTAAGACCGCTCCAATCGTAATACCAGATGCATCAACATGTACGTGAAAGGACCTATCCCAAGAGGGAAATCACCAAATGGGCGTGGTGGTAAGCTTCTCCTTAAATTTTTCAAATGCCACCTGTTGCACCTCTCCCTAATAAAACTTACTTTTATGTTTCAATAACTCTTCTAGGGGTGTGGAAATTCAGGCATATCCCTTGATGAATTTCATGTAGTAGCCTTTATTCCCTAGGAACCCACACACCACACTTTTTCTGGTAGGCTCCTCAAATCCTACTATAAAAACAAATTTTGTGGGGTCTACCAATAAGCCTTCTTTGAAAATAATGTGTCCCAACAACATGCCAAAAGTAGTGGCAAAAACACATTTCTTAATATTCAAGGAGATGCTCAACTGCCTGCATCTTTCAAACATCACAGTAGCTATATATTTGGAACAGAGCTTCATATGTTGATTATAATCATTCACAGTAGACATATTACATTAAAAAGGGTCATCATATACCATATACATCATGGAATATCATTCTAACCCTACATAACTACTATGAATAGAGATCATATCTATTTTTTCCCATTATATC
Source organism: Taxus chinensis (assembly GCA_019776745.2). Classification (NCBI taxonomy): domain Eukaryota; kingdom Viridiplantae; phylum Streptophyta; class Pinopsida; order Cupressales; family Taxaceae; genus Taxus; species Taxus chinensis. The sequence continues at coordinate 570,917,728 of CM034149.1, read as the reverse complement.
CCTTGTTTCAGATGTAAGTGCATACATATATACTTAAACATCTTTGCCAACATTCTTGCAACACTTCATTACCTCTCAATCCTCCCTTATTTTGGACCCAAGCACTCCTTTAAATAGAATATGGATTCACTACCATAGTTTCACCCATGGGCAGATCACATGCCAAATGGAAGTGTGGTCCTCCATGATTGAGTGCTTATGCTAGCTTGCAAAGGCCTCCACTAACTGTAATGATCCTCTTGAGAGTATTCCCTATGTGGAATATTCTTTTCTTGACCTACAAGGCTCTAGGTTAGAACCTTATCCATTCATCATGCCTACTCAGGCCTTCACATGTTTTTCCTGTGACACCCGCCTCAAAAATGTGGCTAAGTCCTTGATCCTTGCTTTACTTCCATGTGCCAACCTCTTCTCCCATGTACATTTCCTTGAGCACTTTTCTACACACTTGCCTTGCGTGTGTGCACTCTTCCTCTACCTTGGGAGTTATTCAATTTCAGGGTCTAAAAATTGTCATCAAAATTGTGCACACCAGTTATTGTGTACATAAGACACAAGCTCTTAAATTTTCTAGTATTGTCACAAAATCTGTAAAAACCTTCCACAAATTATTCCCTCTTGTCTTTAACTTTTTGCATGTATTTTTTATCGTCTCTCTTAATATTTTTGAATAAGTAATAGGTATGAGCACAATAATAATACAATTTGATAGATTGGATCTGAAAACTATAAGTAGGTTTGTTATTGCATCAGAAGTTATATCACTAGATGAATTACAGAAATATGAGATCACACATTCTACATTGAATGGATTAGTTGATGAAATACATGATATTTTTCATTAGAGATGGAAGGGATATGTACATTGATAGGTAAAATATTATGTGTTCCATTGAAATCACATGGTTGTCTATAATTATTCGATCTTCTAATGAAATAACCTTAACCAATTCACCATCAATTTTTATTCTTGCTAATTCACTTCCTTGGGAATCAAATTTTATTTTTACTTTTTTCTCTTCTCCCAAGAGTACAAAAAACTAGTTATAGTGAGAATTATGCATATTAGATTTTTGAATAATATTATCTTCATTTCATTCTACCAATATAATTATTTTTATTGATAAATAGGGTTGAAGGGACCCATTCCCTTTACAAAGAAGGGCCTAAAACCCCTAGAAAATTACTAAACTCAGTAGGGCCTATACCCCCTGATTATTAAAAAGCACTCCTACAAAAATAGAGCTCAAACCCAAAACCAAAAACATGTTATTTCCCCTCTTGTGATGGGAAATAGTCTTCAATGTTACCCATGTGGCCTTTCTTATATTTCATGTTCTTTACCTCTTGCCACTTACCATTCACTACCAAAATTATGTGCGAAAGAGCACCTAGATTTGTTGATGCTATTTGATTATCCGATGAGGATTCCTGATCCAAATCCATTTTGGTAGGAGAAAGCCCTCTTTTCATTCCAATAACCACCATAATCCTGTAAGAATCCTAGACTGTATCCATCTTTTATTTTTCCGCACTTCCTCAACCTTATTCTCGGTACTAAAATTGTAGGGATTCTCCTTGAAAGTTGCAACATCCACTAAATCCGGATCTATATAACCCCAAAATCTGGTCATGATCAAGCCACTCTTCTTAATTTTTTTTTTCAAAGGACATGACATTTGCAAATGACTAGGATTTCTGCAGATTCTACAAGAGAACGCAGTATTTTTTGTAATCCAAAGATTGTGAATGTTAAAAATTTCTGAATTTTAAATTAATTCGATCTGTAAGCCCTTTACTCAAATCAACTTCCACACACATGTGAGTGAAGGAACATAGGCCCATATGTGATCTATCTAGGTATTCTTTAATAAACCTTCCCAATACATTTCTAATATCTTCCAGTACATACCAAAGGTGCAAAAGAATGTTGGGTAGTCTCACCCAAACCGGTGTTTTGGAGATAGAAAGAGTGTTTGGATGAAATTTAGGGAACCAAGGAGTCAAAAATAAACCAGCATTTCCCCAAAACCATAGTATTTTTGAAAGTCACCGCTGATAATCCTCCACTTCCTTAAAATGAACCACAAACAAACCTCTAGAACAAACTAATATTTCACACTTATTTTTTTAGTTTTGAAAATTTCATTGGTATAAACTTGTAGAGGAAGGCTGTAGGTCATTAAAGTGTTCTATTATGGCATCCCAAAATAGGTTTTGATAATATTCTTTTACCTCCAAGAAATCGACTACCAACGATGGGATTTCTTCAACAAGATCCACCAAATATGCCTGATTGTCTGTCGTATTACCTTTTCTTTTACCAAGGGTAGATTTGAAATACACCCTCAACTTGAAGCTCCCACAACCTTGTGCATCTCTTCTAGCTTTGTCCACTTCACCATCTCCTTTAAAAACACACCCAATCACCATATTAAAACTCTCCTTGCTGTTTTTAGGGTTAGGGCACAGATTTTTCCCATTCCCATAAACTGATAGACCATCCAAGGGATATTTATACCCTCCTATATTGCTACCCCCCCATATCTTGTTATCTCCTCCATCTTTCTATCCTCTCTGCTTGCATTTGTGGATCCTGTCTTCTTAACGATTTTACAGGAGTTCGCCATCCTCACAAAAAAACTTGATAAAATTTGGATAGTAAATGCTTTTATTATACCAGAGCTATGAACTGGAGTGGTGGAGGAGAACTTTCTCTAAGTGTGACATGGGGGGTGAGTTTGGGTTTTTAATGTTCACCGAGAGATCCACATTTGGATCACCCCGCTATGTTCTACTTGGTCCATATGGAGAAGTTTGAACCCTACCTCAAGGTCTTCCCATGGCCACTTATTGAAAGCATCCAATGAACTCAATGGGAATGGAACTTGGGTTGATGATTAAAAACTACTTGTAACTCACCAATAGCCCAAGACATTAAATTCAAAAAGTTGGATTGTAAACACTTTTATTATACCAGAGCTATGAATTGAGTGGTGGATTACTTTCTCTAAGTGGGACATGGGGTGGGATTGGGTCCTTAATGTCCATCAAGTGATTCACATTTGGAGTGCCCCACTATAATCCACTTATTCCATATGGAAAATTTTGAACCCTACCTCTAGGTGTCCCCATGGCCACTTATTGAAAGCATCCAATGAAATCAATGTGAATGGAACTTGGGGGTATGATTACAAACTACTTGTAACTCACCAATAGCCCAATACCTTCAGTTAAAAAATTTAGATGGTAAATGCTTTTATTATTCTAGAGCTATGAACTAGAGTGGTGGAGGATCAATTTCTCTAACTAGGATATGGGAGTGGGCTTGGGTCCTTAATGTCCTCTGAGTGATTTGCATTTGGAACACCCCCACTATGTTCTACTTGGTCCATATGGAGAAGTTCGACCCCTACCTCAAGGTGTACCCATGACCACTTATTGAAAGCATCTAATGAACTAAATGAGAATGAAACTTGGGTTAATGATTACAAACTACTTGTAACTCACCAATAGCCCAAGACCTTGAGTTCTTCTGCCAATACAATATTACCTAGATATTTATTTTTAAAAAATTTATAACCTTTCCTCTCATTTTTCCATCATATTTTACTCTTTGGCAATAAGATTCAAAAGTATCTACTATGATGATTTCCTCAATAGAGCCAATGAGCCATAATTTTCATGATTGTAATTTATCAATTAGTAATGATAGTTCTCATTGGTCATTCCTTTTGTACCCCTAAAGGAATTATCCGTGAACCTTGCCAGTGAATTTGGATAAAAGTTAGGCTGGTTATCCTTAAAAGGAGAATAAACAAGCCCTCCTGATCTGAACAATTAAAAGGTTATTATACATTTTGTCCATATATCATTAGGAAACAATAGAAAATTTCATTTTTCATAAAGAATCTCTGTCTTAGACACATTAAAAATAAGAAGACATTTGGTAAGTGCACCAAGTTGGGGGCCCCAAAGGGGGTCCTAAGTGGACGCATTTTTCTGAAAAATAAAAAAATTCAACTTGTACGAGTTTTTTGAAAAAGTTACACTCAAAATTGGAAGATGTTGTGTAAACATGAATCATAGAATTTTAAGTCTAGTTTCTAAGCTACTAATTTTTATTGAAAATGGATAATTTTAAGTGGATAAAATAACTAAAATACCAACAAGTGCTCCTATTTTTGTTAAAAAATATAACATAGTGACTTGTGTGCCCCCTACCATTTTTTGAGCACCATTTAGTAGTTTTGAAAACCCTTTGGTAGAAAGATAGCTAGGAGCATCTAGTTTGTGCTATAAGTTTTTTTGGGATTTTTTAGCAAATATTTTTTTTTAATGATTTTTCTAGTACATACATTTTATGTTTTGAAAAATAACGGAGCTCCAACCATGCCCCCCATAGCTACCTCAAAAAATATAGAAAATTAAATTTTGTTTTTTTGAATATGTATAGAATTAGGCCTAGTTTGTGCTAGTATATATTTTTTTCAATTTAGATGACCCAAAAAAAAAGATACACAATGAAAGATAGACATATTTAAAATTTACAAAATACCTATAAAAAGGCATAGTTAGAAAATAAATAATATGGAAACCTTATATTAGTCAGGAAATTTGAAATATTATATTTTGAGAAAGAAGAAACTTTACTTTACGTCGTGGTATAAATTTTTTTAAACGAATCGATTGTTTTATGTTAATTTATCATGAATGAAGTGGCATTTTTAATTTTTCCTATAAAAACATGTTGTTTTTTGTGTTTGTATAGGTCCACACCTCAGGCTTGGGGATCCAAACCGGATCCCAAGCCTTGAGGCATGGCTTGGAAAAAGTGAAAATGCAAAACATGTACGCATTATAATACGTACACACTATAACACGTATGTGCTATAATTCATATGCACTATAACATGTACACATTATACCACTTACGTACTATAACGCCTATGTGATATAACACGTATGTGTTCTGTATAGTATAAAAATTGTACATGATTTTAGCAAGCTTCTATTTACAAAAGTAAATTTTTAATCATAAGAAATAATAAAAAATAATAAATGAAAAACTTATACTTATAATAATTTAAATTTATTTTAGTAAATATAAGAAATTAGGGTCACTCTACATATTATGAAACTAGTCTCACAACTCCATTAGTCACGGTTTAGGAGATAGTTTTTAATAGTATAATCTGGTCAACACATAGGTGATTTTAAGGATTTCAACATTCAACCTAAATATTTTAGCATTTAAATTATACAATCAAAACCCTAAACCCTAAACCTAAGCCCCTAAACTTAAAATATAAAACCTAAACCCTAAACCCTAAACCCTAAACCTTAAACCCTAAATCCTAAGCCCTAATCCTTAAATATCCAACCCTTACACATGAGCCCTATATCCTAAACCTTGAGCCTTAAGCCCTAAAACCTAAACCTTAAAACATGAACCATGCGCCTTAAATGTTAAACCCTAAACCCTGAAAACTAAATCCTAAACCCTAAACCTAACCCATAAAACCTAAACCCAAAACCCTAAACACTAAATCCTAAACCCTAAATCTTGAGCCCTAAGCCCTAAATCCTAAACCCTAAACTTTGTGACCTAAACCCTTAACCATCAACCATGAGACCTAAACCCTAAACTATAAACCCTAAACCCTAAAATAAAAATAATAAATCCTAAACCCTAAACACTAAACCATAAAACACAAACCCTAAACCCTAGACCCTAGACCCTAAACCCTGAGCCCTAAGTCCTAAACCCTAAACACTAAATCCAGAGCCCCAAGATCTAACCCCTAAACCTTAAACCAGTAACTCTGAATCCCAAACCTTATGCAATAAAAATGAACCATGAACCCTAAACCCTAATCCATAATCCCTAAACCATAAACCCTAAACCCTAAACCCTAAACCTTGAACCCTACACCCTAATCCTTGATCCCTAAACCCTAAACCTTAAACCCTGAGCCTTGAGCCCTAAACCCTAAATCCATATTCCTGAGCTCTAACCCCTAAACATTAAACTTGTAACTTCAAACCCCAAACCCTAAGTTGTAAACCCTAAACCATGCACCCTAACTCCTAAACCCTAAACCCTGAGCCATGAGCCCTAAACCATAAACCATAAACCTTAAGCCATAAATGTTAAATCCTAAAGGTCCCAAACCCTAAAAACTGAACCATGAACCATGAACCATGAACCATGAGCCCTAAATTCTAAACACCTAAACCTCATATATTTCTAATAGGTCTCACGAGTGAGTTCAGATTTTTTAATATCTTAGGACCATATTTCCTAGTCTTGTGCCTAGAACCATCATTAAGTCTGCTTTTACAACTACCTTATTTATGAGAGGAGGGAATTTCCCTCCAAAACATCAACAAATGAAAGACATCAAATTTTTATTATTCTCTTTGAATTATGTTCCTACAAAGTCGATGAACCCTTTTCAGTTGAATACTCTATGTCAAAACTAATAAGAATGGGTAAGACAAAAACATTACAATGAGTGAAATAGTTCACATACAATGGGAAGAAGAAGATAACTCTGTATTGGGTAACATTTATTTGTACAAAATTGATCTTGAATATCTATAATTTCCCTCCTTTAAAATATCAATAGATTAAAGGCATCAAATTGTGATGACTCCCTTGAATGTTCTGCCTACGATTTAGATGAACCCTTTTTAGTTGAATACTCTTTGTCAATACTTATAAGAATGGGTAAGACATAGAACATTATAGTGAGTGAATGGGTGGGCCTAATCCATGAGCCTTAAACCATAATCCCTAAACCCTAAGCCTTAAACCCTAAACCATGAAACATTTTCCCTAAACCCTGAACACTGACTTTTAAACCATAAACCCTAATTCATAAACCCTAAACCATAAACTGTAAACCCTAAACCATAAAATGTAAACCTTAAAATCTAAGTCCTAAACCATAAACCACGAGTCTTAAACCCTAAACCCTACAACATAAACTCTAAGCCCTCAACCTAAAATCTAAGCCCTAAATACTAAACCCTAAAACCTCAACCCTAAACCCTAAAACCTAAACCCTGATCCCTAAACCCTAAACCCTAAACCTTCAGCCTTAAACCATAAACCCTAAGCCCTAAGCCCTATGTAGTAAGCCCTAATCCCTAAGCCAAAACCCTAAACCCTTAACCCTCAAACATAAACCCTAAACCCTAAACCATAAAAAATAAACCTTAAGCCCTAAACCCCAAACCCTCAACTCTCAACCCTAAACCCTAAACCCTAAACCCTAAAACCTTATCCCTAAAACCTAAACCCTGAACCTTGATCCATAAACCCTAAACCTTGAACCTTGATCCCTAAACCCTAAAACCTAAAAATTGAATTTTAAACCCTAAATCATAAACCCTCAACCCTTAATCCTGATCCATAAACCCTAAACTCTAAACCCTAAACCATAAACCCTAAACCCTAAACCCTAAACCCTAAACCATGAACCTTAAGCAATGAGCCCTAAACCTAAACCCCAAAATCTAAACTATGAGCCTTAAACACTAAACCTTAAACCCTAAACTCTAAACCTTGAGTCCTAAACCCTAAGCCCTAAACCCTAAACCCTAAAATATAAACTATGAGCCTTAAACACTAAACCTTAAACCCTAAAATCTAAACCTTGAGTCCTAAACCTTGAGCCCTAAACCCTAAACCCTAAATCATAAACCCTCACCCAAAGGAAAGTCCTAATAATATCATTCAACATGTTTCAATGTGTAGAGAATAGTGTCTAAGGTGATCGATCAACTCATTTAGTTTTTATGTCAGAATACTTCCTATGAAGGCGTAAAAAGGCATTTTGGCCATTCTGTAGCTAATTGAACACCCTCCAGAACTGTAGACACATGTAGTTTGCTCAATACACTATTATTTCTAATGGTGCACTAACACTTATTCCTTTTGTAAATTGATGGCACACCGCTAATTAGGCCTATCTAACTCCCTTCCTAAAACACCCTTTTGGTCATTTTTCCTCTTATAAACCATTTAAACATGCAGTTATAGCCTTGTTCTAACTACATTAGCTTCTTATGCTCTTCTATCTTGCTTCTATTAGCTCCCCAGAAGATCAATCCACTTTTTTGGATTGATAAATACGTTCAGAACCCTTCCAGAACCCTAATTACTCTCTAAGAGAGATTAATTAGTCTAACCTAGGTTAATTACCCTATAACATAGTCAAATCACACTTTGACTTGCTAAATTTCCTTTTGGACTTTAGCCTTTGTCTCACATGCACCCAAATATCCCTTTTCTTCCAAACCAAAAACTATAAATAGGGCTATACCCCCTCCCTCATTTCCTAAGAATTCTCTCTTCTTCCTTGCACAAATTATAGCAATTTGATTCGGCTTTAGTTTGTATTTCATATTCTTTCATTTGAGCTAAAAGCATTTAATGTTGTATTTCATAGCATTAACATAGAGTAAAAGGGAAGATCCATTGGCCTTGAAGCCATTAATGGGGAGATATATTTCTCTTAACAAATAAAATGAATGCTTAGATCCTCTTAGGTTCATTATTTCAAGCCTTCAAAGAATAGAGATTAACTTCATTTACTTAGTTTGGATGTTTGTTTTAAATTAATGTATGCAAAGAAGGGAACCTTGCTCATTTCTTATCACATGGTCCATTGATCAGATTGTTAAAAGCCTTTGGGGTTTATTTAGAGATTCTTACCCCCAAATCCATGGCTTTTACAACTTTTCATTGAGCACATTTGGCACGCCCGTTGGGACACGTATGTCCACCCTCCATTAATGGAGCTATTTTCATTTTTTCAAAGCTTGTTTTCAAGTTTTTTGTTTAAATCACTTGTTATTTCCTCATTTTTATTTCTAACCCTAGATAAATGACCATCATTTATATACATTTTGTGGTATTTATATAGAAATATGACACTTTGACTAACATCTAACCTGTTTGCTCTTGAAAATTTGAAAATACATGTTTTTTGTAGGTTTTTTACAGGGTGCGCATAGGTATCCAACAAGGGGTGTGTATACATTGGAACCCCCAACGTACCCATCATATTAGACGTGTACCTGTCGAAATGTCCCCATCATTTGCAAACTAAAACTCTACATAGACGTGCATGCATATCTATCATTTGGGGGATGTATACATCTCTCTGGACATGCAGGCATAAATGCCCTAACTGTAAAAAAAATTAGAAATAATCTATACAGGGATGTGCACGCGTATCTGTCATCTAGGGCATGTATATGTCTCTCTAGCCGTGTAGGTGTAAAATATCTAATTGTGTAAAATTTTTTACAATTATTTGTTTAAGATTAGGTGCATACATGTCATAACCTGAGTGTCCATGTCACTATAGGCGTGTCCATATCATATTATGAGTGTATGTGTTCACTTCATTGAGTTCTATTAACTTGTTTTGACTGTAGGCGTTCCCGTTGGGTGGGGTGCATATCCGTTGGTTAGGGAGTGCTAGTGTTAGTATAGGCACATAGGTGTCTGTGTTAAAAACTAAATTTTTTTACAATCTACAAAAGACTTTTTTCTAATCCAACAATGTAGGTTTTTAGGACTAACAATTGGAAAAACAGGGTTATTTCTTAAATATTTTAGTTTGCATAAATTAAAAGTGTTTTTTTTGTTTTTGACTTAGAAGTAGTTTTTGTATAACTGTGTATGCTCTCTCCTCACGTCTTCCAAGGTGATCTTGGAGATCAAAAACACCAATACAAAACTCATATAAATTGTGCAAAAAACACTTGTTTTATAAAAGGTTGAAGTAAAACTTTCATGTGAGTTTAGTAGGATTTATACTTTGTGTATGCTCTTCCTTCATGCCTTTTAGTGATCTTAGGAATAAAAAGCAAGTGTAAGTTCTCTTTTTACATCAATCTAGGAATTGAAAAATTACTGACACTTGTTGTCTACAGGACCTATCGATTGTCAAAGAAACGAGAAGCTAAGACAAAACAAAAAACATTCTAATACATGTGTTCTTATAGTTTTCCAAACGTTGTGCTACTTAAAACCACATTAAGCTAAACAAGATAAAAAACACACCATATTCAAAACATTGTATTGCAGGTTTTGGAAAAGGGTATGTCCCTATCCACTCAACTAGAACATAACCCCTTTGGCATAACGCCTTAAGCTGCAACAATGGGGGATGGTTCCAAGAACCCTAAAGTAGTCCACCACTGTGTAACCTTGTGGATGAAAGAGGAAGCACTCCACTTACCCACTTGACTAGTATGCCTTGTGAGTTAGAGTTACAAATTTTCTATATCAAGACCTTAATAGAAGTACTCAATGGATGCATTCATTGCCCACTAAATTTTAAAAGTGATAAAGCTGAGATACTCCCAAACTAGTCATTGTGACTTTTTGGGTAAATCACACCTTTCTCTTAGACAATATTGTAACACCTAGTTGAGAGAACTTGTTAGGGAGGCCATTTTGTTTAGGAGCCCACTTTACTAGTCCTTGTTGCATCAAGCCATCACAAAGTGACGGCTCATCTGGAATCTAAACCTTGTTTGTTAAAACAAGGCAAAGAACCCTTGTGAGTTTGAATTGAGTGTCTTTTCCTCATGGACCTAAGCTATGTCCCATTTTTCTTAGTTTTTTTCTTATCTTCAGATGAGGTGAAGCTATACCTAAGTGGTCACTTAGCTTATGTCTATCTTTCGATCATTACCCTTGCATCCTCATCGCTCATTATTCGGGGTTAGGAAGGTGTATACATCACACGTTTTTATCAGAGATAATGCTTGTCACTTTTTTTTTCCATTTACGCCCATCCATGTTTGTGGCTAGGTTATTAAACATCTAAAGTGTGCGGGTGTGCTTTTTGCATCTTTGATAAAAGTCCTTCCATCTTGATTTCAAGATCATCTTCACCGATGTGTATTCAGTTCATCTTTGATCTCTTCTTGAGTTAATAGTCTTGTTCACATCTTGGACATACAACCTCAGTACTTACATCATATTCTCCTTTTTTGGGAGGAAATGGTATAAGTCCCCTTATTACACGGTTACACTACTCACACAATTAAAAAATCCTTGTTATATTTATTACTCAGTTTCACTCTTGACGTTATCTTAGTCTTCTTGAAGATAATTGATAACACTTTATATATATCATAATAAAGTTACCATGATACTAACACCTTGCTTGCTTGGTTAATGTATCACGGTGACGTTATTACACTATATCTATTCGTGACTTCCATTTTTTTAGAAGGTTTGGCTTTCATCAGTATTCAAACTAGTTTTAAGTATACCTTGTCAAGGGACTGCAACAACATCACGTCAGTGCTTAGACCTTGTTGGGGTTATAACTTGGCTTACATATTGGTACATCTTTGTCGCTATCTTAGGGTACATGCTTGGTAATAACAAATTGAGTGAATCATAACATAGGATGTGCATATGAATTTTTCTTGGTAAAAATGATTGCATAAAATTACATCTACGATACACTGTGATATAATTCTAACATCCCCTTAAATAGATTGTAGAAAACCATACAATTAGGAGTGATGCTAGCTACATAAATATGTCCACTAGTGATGCCTAAAATCATAAAAATGGCAGCCAAATCAAATGAGCAACACATGGGAGAAAACCCTTTTGATACATTCCCATTCAATGGTCATAATTTAGGATCGCTCTTCTCTCAAGTCAATGATATGGAGATGTTAATTGATCATAGTGGAGAAGAGTCAGACTCTTTAGGAGAACAACAAAGGTTAGACCTAAACAGATTTGACGAGATCTTATATTTTAACAAAGATCAAGTACTTATAAGAGTCTTGACATTAGGAGATAAACTTCCACAAAAGGGTAAAGAAGAAACAAATTTCATTGAACCTAACTTAGGAGAGTGAAGATTCATCTTAGAAAAAAATAATCCTTTTGATGTGGGTTATGCATCCACTTCTGGGAAACATAAGGCCGCTGTCGAAGGTGAAACATCATGTTAACCTCACTTTAAGGCTTCACGTAAAATAAAAAGTAAGTGGAAGGCCTCCCCTCCTTTGAAATTTGATGAAGAAGAGGATCCCTTGGTTGAGGAGGAGATCCTCCAAAAATAGATTTTGAAGTTGAGTCAAAAATTAGCAAACCTAGGTGCTTCAAAAAGAAACATAGGTAAAGACAAAAACAAACTTAACGAGTTTCAATTTGATCCGCATACAGACTATACCTTTAAAGCAACTCAATCTCAAAGGTCAATATCACCCACTAAGTAGAAACTCATTTAGGATGAATTGAAATCTATGAAAGATACGCTCATGACATTACAACAGGGAAATGAAGGCCAAAACAGAAAATACTTTTATGAAGAACTGTGTCCTTACCCCCTTTGATAAGGACATGTTACAACAACCTTTCCCGAAACATTTCACTATCCCCAAGTTTTATAAGTGTAAAAGTGATCCTCGCAATCATATAAAAGACTTTTACATGGCTTGGCAAGAGGTCGTGTATAGTGATAATTTCTTGATACGACTTTTTCCTCATAGCCTAGGAGCCATGGGATTGGAATGGTTTTTTGGCATACCTAAGGGCTCCATTACAACATGGCTTACACTAGCAGAGAAATTTGTAAGACATTATTCCTATAATATGGAGAGTGCCATCATGATGAGTGATCTATGTAACACAAAAAAAAACCCAATGAGACATTTTCAGGATTTTTACAACAATGGCGCGGGTTAGCTAGTTGTTTTCCCAGTGCCTTACCCGAAAAACAATTAGTGAGTATATTCATTCCTAACTTGAACCCGGAAATAGCCTTTCACTTACAAATGCATTGTGGTTCAAACTTCTAAGAAGTCATAGAGAAAGGTAGTCAAATTAAGAAAGCTCTTATTGCCAAGGGCACGCTTAAACCGGCTATTAAAAACAAACACGAAGCCAAATCCACAGACAAACCTAAATTCTTCAATAAGAATAAACATGTTGTTGGTGATGGCATTACAAAATCCAAGAGAGTCCAAGCCATACAGACATGTCCACTCTTGAAACTTTCACAAGGGCATCATCCCAAAGTTCCTACAAAATGTACATTCACATCTCTGACAGAATCCTTATCCACCATCCTAAAACAATTGAATGGTGCAAAGATGGTAGAATATCCAACTGCAACAATGCCCTACCTAGAAGACACTCCAAAATTAGTTTGGTTCAAAGACAATGAATATTGCGACTTCCACCGTGTCAAAGGACATAAAATGGATAGATGCTCGAGATTACGCCATTATGTCCAAGACCTAATAGAGGAAGGGAAGATTGCTGTAGAGTCCCCCCCTGAGGCTAGTAGAAACTTGAATGAAAAAATGGGTATTTACAAGGAACCTTTTCCTGACCATGCAGATAAAAAGAAAAAGAAAACAGATCAAGGGCAAACTTCTAACGACTATAGGACTGCTGCCTATGTGTACCCTACAAATGATAGTCCTTATGATTCCCTCATTATATGTATTAACTCATCTAACAAACATATTAACACCATTCAGATCTTAAAAACGAGCTACATAGTTGGGACAAGATGCGCCCACTTAATTATACCAGATCCTGTACCTACCCCTAAAGAAAGTTAGTGTAACTTGATAGAGCAACTAGAAAAAATGTCTGCTAAGATATCTATCCTCGATCTCTTAAAGATCTCCAATTCCCATAAAAACATATTGTTTAAAACTTTGTAAAATTTAGGGGTTTCCACAGAAATAGATCCTGCAAACCTTCAAGCCATGATTACACACTTAGACACCAACGATCATATTACTTTTGATCATACTGCAATCCCACATAATAACCCAGAGCATAACTTGCCATTATATCTCGAAGTGGTGGTTACCCATCACAAGATCAAAAGAGTACTCGTAGATGGGGGATTTGGTCTGAATATTTGCACCTTGAAGTTGGTAAAGTAGCTAGGCCAGTCAGAAACAGAGCTGGGTGCTAAAACTATCACAATCACAACATATGGCAACGAAGAAAGAGAGTCAATAGGGACTATAGTGGTCCCCATGGAGGTAGGACCAACATGTCACGATACAACGTTCCATGTCCTTGACTTGGACCTTCCATACAACATGCTCTTAGGATGCCCATGGATCCATGCCATGTAAGCTATTCCATTAATGTTTCATCAGTGCATCAAGTTATATCATGAAGGGCAGGTAGTTACCATTTTGGGACTACATTTTTTCTCGTGCAACTTATGAATGTCCTTCTACGGATGTTGTTGTCCCTTTACAAATAGAGGCCATGAAGAATCGGGTAGATTCAGAATCTCTCACACATTTCAATCAATATTTTCCATCACTGGTCAATCCATTTGCTTCATGGGAGGCCACATCAGCAAAATATGGCCCAAATAGGCCATTCACTCTTGAGAAGGCTTTGTTTATATCAGACCTATCGGTATCCCCTAGGACAAGAGGTAAACCTTAATTTCAGTTCAAGAGCACCCGTAAGCAATGTCCTAAGTCTTTGGAGAAATTTGTCCATAGTGGCCTCTTTTTTAAGGAGAAAATGTTATAAGACCCTACCAACAGAGTATCGAAAGGCACCATGGTGTCATGTAATCAAGAACCTCAATACGTCAAAGGTCCTCACATGATGTTTGTCATGGGCTATGATGGGTTTAGATGTGGCGTTAATGCACAAGGCTGGTTGGATCCTATCCCTATCCCTCATTTCAAAATGGATAAACATTGCCTTCAAATAAAGCCCCATGATGCTCTACCTTCTGAGAACAACGCTACTTCTTCTAAAAGTGAGGACGTTTCACCTCATTCCGATAGTGGCGCAGATTCCCAATGTGGCCTTTACGAAGATCTCACCTCCACAAACCTATTCCTAGATTTGGCAGTCCTTACCTTATCTAAATCCATCCCCTTAGATAAATATCCCATAGCCCTTATATATCCTGAGCTTATAGATTGGGATCAATAGATTCATGTTCCATTGGATTTCTTTGAAAATAATGAGGCATTCGCAGATTTCATGGGACTCAGGGACTTTATTCCAACTGGAGACCACAAGAAAGGATTTAAGATTCAACTAGACGCTTGTGCCTATTTTGGGGAGGAAGTAGAAATGTGTGGATGGTTGAATAAAAAGGTTGTAACTAAAGGTATACCTACCTCTGAGAAACCGAGTAAGAAGTATCAATGGAAATCCCATAGTGACATACTCTTTAGTGAGCTCATAGAAAAATAAAATGAAGAGTCTAAAAATGAAGTGATTTATCCATTCAAAGATGATCATGAACTACCATAAGAGGTTGATATTTCTCTTCCCCCTGATCCTACACAGATGGAAGACACTTCTAAAATGCTTATTGAGGAAACAATCTGCGTCAACATTGGCTCGAAGGAGCAACCCAGAATAGTAAAGTTGGGAGCTTCGCTCTTAGCTCAGGAATAAAATACCTTTGCAGAACTCTTAAAAGAATACGTGGGTATATTCACATGGACATATGCAGATATTCCGGGTTTAGACCCTAAGCTAGTTGTGCATAACCTCGTTGTGCACCCAGAGGCCAAACTAATCAAACAAAATTTAAGAAAGATGCATCCTAAAGTGGCACTCTTGGTCAAAGAAGAATTAGAAAATTTGTTAGCTGTTGATTTCATAAAACCTATTGACTATTTAGAATATATCTCTAACATAGTCCCAGTATAAAAGAAACTTGTTGGAATAAGGATCTGCACGGATTTCTGTGACATCAACAAAGCGTGTCCTAAAGATGATTTTCCCCTACCAAACATTGACATGATAGTCGATTCAACAACTAGCTATGAAATGTTATCCTTGATGGATGGTTTTTCTAGTTATAACCAGATAGGAATTGCAAAGGACGATTAGCATAAGAAAACATTCATCACCCCTTAGGGAACTTTCTGCTACAAATTTTTTCCCTTTGGGCTTAAAAACGCTGGGGCTACTTATCAGTAGGCCATGATAGTTATCTTCCCTGATATGATAAGTGACATCATGAAGGATTATTTCAGTGATATCCTAGCAAAATCTAAGAGTAGAAAATAACACCCGGAAGTGTTGAGGCATATCTTTCAGTGACTAAGAGACTATAAGGTCCATCTAAACCCTAAGAAATGTGTCTTTGGTGTCTTATCAGGAAAGCTCCTAGGGTTCATTATCTCACAAAGAGGGATTGATGTGGATCATGCAAAGGTTACGGCCATCACAAAAATGCCACCACCTATCACTCTCAAGTAGCTAAAGAGTCTATAGGGAAAGATTTAGGCAATTTGTTTCTTTATCTCACAACTTGTGGATACATGCCACCCCTTTACTCATTTTCTCAAGAAAGATGTCATATTCAATTGGGGACCTGATTGTCAAAAATCCTTTGCATTACTCAAACAATACTTGTCCAACCCACCTGTACTAATGCCACTTACCCCCAGTGAACCTCTCCTCTTATACATCTCTACTACTCAGTTTTCCATTGGCACATTACTTGCCTAATATGACTTAGCCCATAAGGAGAGAGTAATTTACTATCTTAACTGCACCTTGATCACATATAAATTGAATTATCCCCAAATAGAAAAGGCCTACTTGGTGGTTGTATCCACATTTCGAAAGCTTCACCATTATATCCTAAATAATAAGACCAAGCTCATATCCAAAGTCAACCCTCTCAAGTACCTTTTATCCAAACCCACCCTCATAGGCCAAATGGCTAATTGGATCATCCTCTTGAGCGAGTTTGACATTGAGTTTGTAAATTAGAAGTCTTTAAAAGGAAAGGTACTGGCTGATTAGTTAGCAAAAGCTCCTCTCCTAGGAATGGAACCCTTGTGCTTAGATTTACCAAATGCATCCATCATGTTTATTGAAGAGCCCGTAGAGTGGCAGGTTCAATTCAATGGGTCTTTTACCTTCCATGGATCTGGAGCAGGAGTGGTCCTCATCACTCCAAATGGCAATGTCATACCATGAGCATTCCAGTTGGGATTCCCATGTATAAATAACATTGCAGAGTATGAAGTAATGATCACCAGCCTAAGGCTAGCTATTACATGGAATATCAAACAACTACGAGTCATTGGGGACTCTCAACTTATCATAAAATAGGTTAATGATGAGTATAAGGTTAAATATGAGAAGCTTATTCCATATAAGAAGATGGTTGAAATTTTGAAGGAATATTTCACACAAGTCATATTTGAACAAAAACCAAGGTCACATAATAGATCTATGGATGCTATGGCTACTATTGGGTCTCTCTTACGCATACCACCTAAAGAAAGCAAAATTCCTTTCTTCATAGAACACCTACAGGTACCTACATATGATATTCTGGAGTCATGTTTGTCATGTGAAGTTGTTGGCCCTTTATCCCTTGGTAGACCCTATCCTCCAATACCTACAAGATGAAACCCTTCCCCCTGTCATCACCCATTCCAAAAAGAAAGCCCTTATTCGACGCATAGCCCATTATACCCTCCTAGGAGGCACCCTTTATCATCATGGCTATGACGGGAATCTGCTTCACTATTTGGATCTCATTGATTCTATCCATGTAATTAAGGAAGTACACAGTGGTATTTGTGGAGCACATACTAGTGGCATGATATTAACTAAGAAGCTATTGAGAGTAGGCTATTATTGGCCTACCATGGATTCTGATTGTTGCAACTTCATAAAGAAGTGTGAACTATGCTAGAAATATGGGAATTTAATACATGCACCGGTGCAAGCCTTACAGCCTATTGCAATGCCTTGGACATTCTCTAAATGGGGCCTGTATCTCATAGGGAAGCTCCATTCTTCTTCATTAGACGGTCATACTCATATCATCACCACCATCGAATACTTTACCAAATGGGTAGAGGTTGTCCCTCTTACCTATGTCACTGGTGCATAGATTTCAAAATTCATCATGGACCATCTCATATGCCGTTACGGGATCCCCTCCACCATTGTCACTGATAATGGTAAATATTTCAAAAATAAAATGGTTAAAACATTGTGTCAATGCTTCCATATCCAACTTAAGTGGTCTATCCCTTATTACCCTCAAGGTAATGGACAGGAAAAATCCACTAATAAAACCCTTGTGCAGATTATGGAGAAAATGGTTAGTAAAACCAACCGTAATTGGAATCTGCAGATACATCCCGTCCTTTGGGCCTATCACTCTTCCATCAGCACTCCTACTGGTTCGACCCCTTATTCACTTGTCTATGGAACTGAAGCCATCATACCTTTGGAAGTGGAGCTTCCCTCCCTAAGAATATCTCTCAGAGACTATCTTGATAAAGATGAAGACTACAGAGTTGCTCGCATAACAGAGTTATAACTATTAGATGAAAGGTATATCAGAGCATTCAATCATCGAAAATTTTATAGAAACAGAGTGTCCAGAGGATATAATAAACACATCATTCATCAGGAATTTGATGTAGGGGATCTAGTTCTCAAAGAAAATCAGAATAACACCATTACAGACAGAGAAAAGAAAGGAAAGTTTGAGGCTAACTGGTTAGGTCCTTATGTTGTAATTGCAAAATATGGATCAGGGGCCTACAAAATTGCATATTCTAATGGTGAAGAGCTTCCAGAGCCCATGAATGCCATGCAATTAAAGTGTTTCTATGCTTACGCATGATAGGAATATCAAATAAAAAACTAAAAATTGGAAAACAAAGAAAAAACAAGAAAAAAAATGGAAAAATGAGAAAATAGTAAAGAAAAAGTAGGTAGTCCTCATGTTAAAACCATGCAATTGTGGCACAGGGGGTAGGTCTTTGAGTGAAAACTAGTTTTTGGCGCTCAAGGATTATTCACCAGATATAAGTTACTCTTACATAAGGGCAGGTAACTGTTACCACTTATGTAGATTTGGTTTTGTCTGCTAGGTCTAGGAACCTACTAGGATCACCTTTACCTTGCCATGATCTGGTTTGTTTTATCTTATATATGCATAAATGACATTACCTTTGTATATGCCTAATCTAACACTGAACATGAAAATCCCATTGCCATCTTCCTACACATATGCACTTGGCATTCTACCCTTTGTATATTCCCACATCACACTGGGGGAATCCACGCTTCATCATTCTTGTACATTGCTTTCAAAACATGACCTCGGAAAATATAAAAAACATTCGGAAAACAATAAACAAAAAATCTAAACATTTGGAAAAATCCCCTTTCTAGGGATAAAGCTACATTCATCTCACAATGCTATCTTTGGGCAATCTAGACAAAATAGTGACAAACGTAGCCATGAAAACTTATCTCCTTAGATAAACCCAAAAACATTAGAAAATATGTCAATGTTGTCCCACAAAAACAATGTAGTGCTTTAATTACTTTTAGTTGTTGGTTTGTATAGTTTTAGTGTACTTAGTCTGTTAATTGTTAGTTCTTTGAAATGGATCATTTGCTTATCAAAAATTGAATCTTGTTTGATTTAAATTAAGCATTGCATTCCATACATGTGAAAGCTATCATGCTTATAAATAGTTGTTGTAGGTTTCTTTTTTTGTTAGTGTGCTTCCTTTTAGGGTTCATTTTTTCTTACTTAGATTCGATCTCATTTTATCTCTTAGGGGTTTGCGCTTATGTTTGTTTAAGTAGTAGTATGTATATTTGTTTAGTTTTGTTAACTTTTGCTTGTGTGTTCTTGCACAGTTGTTTATTATCACATCTATCATCTCATCACATTTATAACATCATTCACTACATCATATATCAAGAAACAACTAAGTATACATCATACATGAATGCTAAGCTAATCATCACGTACCATATCATCAAATGGGGGCAAGAGGGATCACAAATATAAAAATCTATCCCCCCCGCACCCATACCATCATATCATCTAGTCCATATACATCTATGGTAACACATGAGAAACGCATCTGATATCATCTAAGGATCTATCTTCTAACATCCAAAACACATGTATACATCAAACATCAAGATAACATACATGCAAGTAAAAAATTAGACAACATCATAACAAATCCATAAGTGCTGAATCAAAACAAGCAACATGTGATAAGATTCAACATAGAGCAATTTCTGATAAAGGGTATTTTATGTCATAGAATTGTGCCCACTTGTGTCACATGCATCATGAAACAAAACAATAAAGTACACCATCTCATAAACACGTGTATCTAAGCCCAAAAGTTATCCTCTATATACATGTGTGTCATATACATCTATGTCAATAGAAATGGATATACATTGGTACTCCATATTAACAATTCCTTCAGCTGAGGTGTACAAAGATGATACATCAAAAATGTCCATATATACATGTATAACTATCCATTTAGTGATCAAAATAATACACCATCGATACAATATGCCATCAAAAAGGGGCATGTATCTAAAATAATTGGGCCTTCATCATGAGGCATCATCATAATGAATAAATATATAAAGCTATATAGTAAAATCAGCCTTCATCAGAGGCATGTATAAAGAATGTCTGTATAAAAATAAAGTGAAGCTCAACCACAGCTCTCGCTCTCACCGAGGCTCCCAAGTTTGTCACCTAGTTGACGGAACAATGGTGGCTGGGGAGGACCTACACTAGATGGACCACCAGGTTGACTAGATGGTCCCTGTCCAAATGGCTACTCTGGCATGGACTGCCTAACTGATCTCGACGAGTGGCTTGATCTATGTGACGTGGACCCTGTCATGCTTGTCCCTGACTATCGAGGGAGTACCACTCGCTGCTTTGGGGGAACTACCTTGAAGTAGGTAGTCCTGTAGAATAACACCTCACCATCGAGCCTCGTGGCATCACAGATCAAGTCTGCATCTCCTGAAGTGAGTGCTTCCTGGAGGGCAACATCTCACTCACCTGTAACTCTACCTAAATCAGCCTCAGCTTATCTCAAAGAGGTAGCCTCTCAATCCTGCTTTGCAGTAATAGTCTACACCTCTACTTGAGCCTCATCCCTATATGCTAGGAGAGCCTGTGACCATCTATATACATGGTTCCTCTGGGCCACAACCATGCGTACTTGAGTCTGGGAAAGGTGTAGGAGGATTAATATATGAGCCCCTTGTGTGGCCATCTCTCACACCTGACTCTACCATGCAACACTATTAGTACCCTAAGTGGCCTGTGCCCAAGCTTGATCTCTCTCTGTTGTCAAAATATGTATCTATGCCTGAGCTTGGTCTCACTCTAATGTGAGGGCCTGTACCTGGGTCCTTGTTGTATCTCTCTCACTAGCCACCTATAACTAAACAATGATGGCTTCTTGTAACTACTGATGAAGAGTAGCTCACTATCCACCTGTGCTGCTACTCTTCGGGGTATCAAAAGGTGGCCCCTGTGCTGCTAGTAATTGTTGAAGAGGGGTATAAATCGCCACTGAAATACCAACTAGGGGAAACTATATGTCCATAGCCATATATATCTGTCTCAGCCTAGGCTCGGGGCCCTGTTTATGTGGCTGCTATGGAATGAGACCATATCCCCTATCTCAGACATGCTGGGGCACATTAGGCCCACCCTTCTCATCATCATCATCACTATCATCTCCACCCTCGCCACTACTAAGAGGCCCCACTACAAGAGGCCTGAAGCTGACATCATATGCTGCTCTAGGAATGCTCAAATGGCATGGGAGCACACCATGGTACCATGGCCCATACTCTAATGTAGTTCCTGGATCTATGATCCATCTAAGCGACACCCAAATAGTAGGTGCCACCTATCAAAAGCTAACCAATGCTCTGTAGTGAGCAATATGTGGACCCATATCAAATTGCTCTCTAGCTCTACAAGTGTACCATCTATCTGGCCTAGGAACATCATGGGTAAGGCAGAACTGCCACTGACATTGATCCACTCTCTACAACTCCCACATATAGCTGTGGATGCCAAAAATAAAATGATCAGTAGTGGCAGTGTTAAGCTCTAGACCATCCTCTGGCCACCTAAAATGTCTGTAAGGTCTCTAGGCAATGGAAGCCTGGAGCAACTCATCTAGCTCATGCCTGTAATGGTATGTAACCCCCATGAAGGGTCACACATCATCCCCTGTTGGGACCCAACCCATAGTAGAAGGCTCGTCAGGAGCCCAACCTCTCAGCACACCTAGGGGGTGACCAATAGCAATGTGATCCCATGCCCAAATAAGTAATAAACGAGCAGGTCCTACTATCTTAAGATGGTAGTAGGTGATCAGATGGAGATCCCAGTACAAATGTGCTAAAATGCACTGACACCAGCAATAGGTCTATCCCTCCACCAAGCCCATAATCACTCCTAGGAGTCCCACTAGAAATGAAGCACTGGTCTTGTCAGGGAGTAGAAATCTACTAACAAGAGCCATCATGTAGACCACTACACAGTCTAGCTCTAGATCCTCTATGCATCTGGATATTTTGATAAAAATCTTGCACCGTAGTATGGTGAGAATACCAAAAAAATGTTTGATGTGATGCTAAATGTCACTCCAGTGGCTCATCGTCTCAATAAGTTGTCCCTGGATCGGGACCCGCAGGATGCACCATACATCCTTTAATGTAATAGTCATCTCCCTAGTCAGGAGGTGAAAGCACTGGCTCTCGCTGTGCCACCGCTCTACTATGGCCGTCAAGAGGCCATGATCTAAAGTGATCTAGGGCATCTCATCGACATAGGATAGTCTTGTCACATGCAAAAGGCTCACCAGGGTCACTTTATCTTCATCATCAAACTGTGCCTCTATCATAGTCAAGCGGCTGTAGCACTTGCGATTCTGAAGAACAGGTAACATACGCTACAAAATAAATGTAAGTGTTAGACATATAACATTTCTATAATATTTTTCTAAGGAAAAATAAAGCTTTTAACATATCTAATTTACTAACTATTATTTTCTTCTAAGTAATCTCACCTTTTTCTTCTATAAACTTGGCTATTTTCTAGCCAGTTGTCTTTTTCTTGCATGATTCTAGCGCATACGCACCTCCTTTGGAACCTGCACACCCTATATAATGCATACATACCCCTAGGGATGCATACATGCACTAAGTTTCTCCTCCTTTTTTGGCACTAGCCATACAGGAAGCATACGCACCCTCCATGATGCCTACACATCTGTTTCGATACACAAGCGTGCGTGTGTCTGTCCTGACCCCAACTGATGCTTGCGCGCCCCCTTTTGTCTTTTTTATAGGTACATCTGCATGCACCTATCTTTCCCAATGGATACACGTGCACATACCTACTTTTGCTGAATAGATATATGTACGCATCCTTTTCCCCCACAAATGGATGCACGTGCATGTCTGTGTTGGTTTTGACGCATGCACGTATGTGTACCCACCAATCCAATGCATAAGCCTACACATATGCGTCAAAATTTCTCCTACCTACCCTAAGAAACCCTAAAAATCATAATTAATGCATAATTAATGGGGGGGTTAGGGCACTCATGAATGATCCGTCTGTCGGGTCCTGCATGTACTCCTGGATGTGATCTGCACGTCTCGTCCTCCTCGGTATCCTTGCCATCTCACTCTAGGGCTCTCGTTTTTGCTTGCGGTAAAAAATTACAAAGGCTCTGGTCGAAATGAATTGGTCGTGATTGTTTTATTGACCTCAGGTGATAATATTAACCCATCATGATACCCCTGGGGCATGTTTTCTCCGTCGTGATCATTCTAACCTTCTTCTATCCACCGTGATAATTATTTTTGTATTAAAATAATTATTTTTACTAATTTTCACACGCTGGGGCACTTCGTGCCATCCAACAGTCCCTTCTTCATCGTGTTGAGATAATTTACGAACCTTTCAGGCACCTTTTCCCGCCTTTTTCCTCTATTTTTCCTCGTCGTGATAATTATTTAATAATTTATTTTAAAAAAATTATTTTTGACTCATCTTTTCTTCTTGTGGGTGCATATTTTGAGATTTTTGACAGCTTGGCCTTCACACTACCACCTACATGTGTGTTTTTGGAAGATATTTGATATTTTAAAATTCTTCTGACTGATAAAAAACTAGAAAATGAAAAAAATCAAAAAAATATTTAAAAAAGCACAAAAATATTGGAAAAACAGCAAAATGGCTTAAATTGATTAAACTAATCATCTATGGCTGAAATCTGTGTCTATTGCATGACACTCGTCCTAGATCTTGCTGACATTCTCAAAATTGTTTGAAACAATGACTCGTTCATCACCAAAATCTTAAATCACCTAAACAATCTATGTTGCTTACTTCGTCTGTACACTGGGGCCCTATTAATTTCCTGGTACTATTTTTGTCATGCACATTGCTTTTTCATAGGATGGAAGTGTCATCCATCTTCCCCATTGCATAATACACCTTGCTCGGGGCATCATTCTTCACCCTAGTCATTTATCAAAACATTTGGGACTTCATCTTGATAACAAAATATTTGTGTAACTATCTTGAACGTTGTTGGTTTAAGTGTGTGTGATTGTACTTATTTCCCTGTCAAGTTATTCAGTTTATTTATCGTATTGCATTACATTCATGTATGTTGCATGGAGTTGGTTGTTTTGGCAAAGGACGGTTAATGTATCTTGGATTTTAATGTCAATTTACGCTTCCGTTGCATGGTCACATTTTAATAAAGACCCATGAGGAGGATTCTAAGCATTATGATGATTAAAATATTATTAGCCATTGATTTACAGATAGCTCAATATCCCTTTTCTTCTAGTTTCTCATCTTATCTGAACACTTTTCTCTTTATTTGTTTCTTTTTCGATCATCGATCTAGTTTCTTTATCACCCCATCGACACTTGAGGGCGCATTCGTCATCCTTCACCCTATTAATTTTTCTTCTACCCCTTCAATTTTTTTCTACTTGCTTATGTTTGTTTACTTTCTTCGAAGTGACATTGCTTACTTCACCTTAAAGAGGGGAAAATGTAAATACCTGTAGTTCTCTCAATACACTATTATTTCTAATGGTGCACTAACACTTTTCCTTTTACAAGTTGAGGACACACCACTAGTTAGGCCTATCCAACTCCCTTCCTACAACACCCTTTTGGTCTTTTTCCTCTTATAAACCATTTAAACAGGAAGTTATAGCCTCGTTATAACTACATTAGTTTCTTATTCTCTTCTAGATTACTTATATTATCTCCCCAGAAGATCAATCCACTTCGTTGGGTTGATTAAGAGTTCCAGAACCCTAATTACTCTCTAAGAGAGATTAATTAGTCTAACCTAGGTTAATTACCCTCTAACATAGTCAAATCACACTTTGACTTGCTAAAGTGCCTTTTGGACTTTAGCCTTTGTCCCACATGCACCCAAATCTTCCTTTTCTTCCGAACCAAAAACTATAAATAGGGCTATACCCCCTCCCTCATTTCCTAATAATTCTCTCTTCTTCCTAGCACAAATTAAAGCAATTTGATTAGGCTTTAGTTTGTATTTCATCTTCTTTCATTTGAGCTAAAAGCATTTAATCTTGTATTTCATAACATTAACATAGAGTAAAAGGGAAGATCCATTGGCCTTGAAGCCATTAATGGGGAGATATATTTCTCTTAACACATAAACTAGATGCTTAGATCCTCTTAGGTTCATTATTTCAAGTCTTCAAAGAATAGATATTAACTTCATTTTCTTAGTTTGCATGTTTGTTTCAAGTTAATGTATGCAAAGAAGGGAACCTTTGTAACATCTTGATTTTTAGAAGCTACTATGATAACCTCTTTTCGTGATGTTGTAACTGTGGAAATGAGGATAATTATGTTAAGATATATATTTTAATCTTAAAAGAATGTGTTACTAATCTGAAACCTTGCTTACTGTAACTTGTTTACTTGGGACAGAGGTCATTATAACTTGTGTTTTGCAAGGATGAAACTGCAGACTTGCTTTTGTGTTTGATGAACTCATATTTTTGTTGACAACACACCTTGAATCAATTCCATTGATCCAAGGTATGTTGTGGCCTTCTTTGTGATCGCTTTGACGATTTACTTTCAAATTAGAACTAAGTTTGAAACCAGACTGGAGGTTGTTATAAATTTTACAGAACCTGGTCACTGGTATAATTACTTGGCACCATGTTGCCAATGGAAAGGTTTGATTTTTGAACTACATACAAATAGTAACATTGGAAAGCATAAGGAAGTAAGAGTTTTGATGCAAGTGATACAGATATATGTCGAGCATGGGATGAAACGTCCTACATTATGCTGGTTAAGAACGTAAGTTGGTAAAAATTACTAAAGACCCTATTAATTTAAAATACTACGGGATACGTTTTACCCTATAACCTAATAACTATCCTATGTGGATTTTAAATTAAAAAGGGATGTAAAATATTGCAAATCCTAATGATTTTCGACCTAGGTGAATACCTAGCTATGGACAATGTAACCTAAACTAATGCTAACCCTAGAAGGGGGTTTAGTGGATACATGCTGATAAGAGGATAAGAAGTGAAGGTTTGAAATTTAATGAAGGACATTAAATGATGTCCTTGAAGTTTTAAATGCCAAGTTTGGTAGGAACATGGGAAGTTGGAGGTATCCAACTAGCAATGTAGATAAAAATGAAATTACATGCAAATATTAAAAAGGTGGAACTCACCAGATTAAGTTGGAGATGGCGTGGAGAAAGAGGGAAAAAGAGGCATTCAATGCATTAATGGCCTTGGTTTTGGTAATCCACCCGCCTTGGAAAGAGGAAAAGGAATTCTTATGGGTTATTGTTGTTCATTTGGGTTTTGAGTTTTTTCTCTGCATTTATTTTTTGGTTCTTTCAAACCTATAACTTTTCTGGTCATTGTTGCTGATATTTTGATTGCCACGACTATTTTTGAGCCTGTGGGAGTAAGAAGATAGTTGGGGGAAACCTTGTTGTTTACTGCCATGGAAAAGAATAACCCCTGAGGGCATGGACGTGGTTTTCTTCAAGAAACAAGAAGTTTTACAGGCATGTTGAGCTCTTTTCTTTAAACTGTTTTGTTCTTTGTTAAGCGTCTTCATTAAAAGAACTCTACTTAAATTGGGTGTTTTTGAAAAATAAAAAAATGTTGATATGGTTTGCTATAATTTCTAGGTTGAGTTGTCTTTTGGAGATAAATACGATTTGGGTATTTTCTTTACAAAAAGGGTAAATGAAATGAAATCTATCCTTGTTGTATGAATTTTGACAGTATTGGGTATTTGGTTTTATTACCCATTATGGGTTTGATTGATGAAGGCAACTAGGATGTGTAAATTGTTTCCTAAGTTTTGTATGGGCAATGGTATTGAAAAATCATGAGAATGTTTATATGGAACTGTTGTGTGAACTGTTTCTCTTATCATATTACAGTGCTAGGGATGCGAATCCTTTAGGGACATCAGATTTAATGAATTGTCCTTACTCTTGCCTACTATAAAATGATTCAATGTCTCATTATTTGATTTTGAAACCCATGAATGGTTTTTGGGAATAGTTTACTTAAATCTGGAACAGAGTAATTTGGTTATTTGATGGATGGAATAGAGCTTATCATTCTACTTCTTCCTTTAATTCAATGGTGAATATTATATATATATATATATATATATATACATACAAACTGCATATTTGAACTTCTTCAGTGTGTTTGATTGGAACTAAACTTGAGTAGATTCTTGTTCTTGTGGTAAAAAAAATGGGTTCTTTACTTATTACAGTGAAATTATGGTAATATAGCTTGCTGTAACTTCTTGCTTGTTTTTAACCTAGCTGGAAATGTCCTTTTTGATGTAGAATCATTAAAAATGATTTTTAAGTGAAAGATTCAGTTGTTATTGATATTTGCAGGTCAGATGTAAAAAGAATTTATGAATACTTCTTGAATGATAGTTAGTAAATTATGATTACTGTAATAATCTGGTATAGGGGAAATCACCCTATTGGAACAGGTCAGCACTAAATAGTTGATATTTGACTAAGAAATGACAAGAGGTAATATGAATCTTTTTCTTTCATTTGATTATTGGCTCTGATTGTTCTGTCTCCTTGAATGTTATCATTGATTGTTATCACTTCTTGTTCAAATCATCTAGTCCAGTTGTGATGAAAAGAAAGAGAATATTGAGTGGGTAATAGGAAGTAATAATTATTTTCTTCACTTATCCATTTAAAATTCTATTATTGATATTGAAAGTATTTCTTACTGCCTTCGGTGTAAGCAACTGCATTTAACTACTATTTTTCTTCTTTTCTGATTTGAAAGAAGTACTATGCTGCTTGTTGAATTCTGAGAAATAAAACCAGTGTTGTCACGGTGTATGACTACTTTTCTCTTCTGCATTTGATTTGGTTGAAATTAAATGAGTAGTATAAAAGGGAAGGAGTTCTGTTTGAATTTTTAATTAAATTCTCTTCTTGAAGTTTCAACTATAATGAGGGAATGAAGATGATAGTAATTGCATTAGAACAACAATATATATACATATGTGTATCAATTCTTACAAAAATTTTTAATCTGGAACTATTTAGGGAAAATACTCTTAATAGTAATTGTTTAAATATGGAATGAACTCCTTGTGTCATTGGAAGAAAACAATAAGGAAATGTGAATAAAGTGTTGCGGGTTACAGTAATTATTTGGGAAAAAGTTATTAGTAAATCTTTTTGTCTGATTGTGATGGTAATTATGGGATTGAGTTGTTAAGTTGTTGATTATTATTAGCACTTAATTCGTAGATGATGTCCATCTCAAATTTTAAATGTTTCATAAAAGTAGAGTGCTTTTATTGAGACAGTTAATCAAGAGCACCTCATTTTAATGATAAGTGCTTAATATGCTCAGTTCGATGAACTGACCCATCTAAGTAAATTTTACAGATGGTTTCCATGAGTAAAAAAGAAGACATGTTGTTTTATGATGCTTCTTCTGATTAGCTAAGGATGGATCTTTTATGAGAATTTATTATTCTTCTACGAGGAAATGGAAAAAGGAAAAAGGTGTATTCTTCTTCTTTACGAGTTGTTAATGTTGTTTAGCTTGAATGAAGTCTGGTTGTATGGACTTGTAAATTGTATAAATTTTAAATATTAAGGATTGAGTACAAAGGAAAGGTGTGTTATTTTAATGGTTGTACCACCTTGGAACTATTTGAATAAGGTTGAGAATATAATTTTATTCATTGAATTTGGATTTATTCAATTGATGGTTGATAGATTTAAAGGGACATAATATCTGTTCTTACTTGAATACAACTTTTAAGTTGGAAAGTGCAATTAATTCGTACTTAGGTCAATATGGATTTTAAATTGACATTTGAAAAGAGTAAAGTGAATACGAACTCTTAAGTGAATGATATTCAGAATTAGAATATAAACTAATGAATATTAATAATGAGACAATTGAATTCTGTATTCTGATTTCGTTAATATCCTTTGGATGTTTTGATCAAAAGGATATTCGGTATGAGGAATCATATCTCCTCGTAACAAACCTTAACTAAAGTAAGGTTATAGTGAATAAATGAATACATTCATTTGGGATTAGGCCTCATTTAAATGACGTCTAATGAGATGGAATTCTGAATTTAAATTCAATTGCAAATAAAACTTGGTTAAGTTTAGTAAGTTGATCTTACTACGTTAAGCTGCAGTAGACTGTTAGTCCGAAGCTTAAATTAAGAAACTAAGAGGGAAATATGCAATCCTTCGGTAATGAGTAAATGTATATTAAGCTATAAGACAATGTAATTCTTTCTTAGCTATGCAACTGTAATGAACAGTGAAGTTAGAAGATTAGCACAATTGCTGAAACTTACTCTTAAAATACTAAAGATAAGAATATAATCACACTTCTAGCTGGATGTGTATCCATTGATGGGAGGATTCCGTAGGACATTGGCACATGTTAGCTACAATCTAGTGTCTTCATGAAGGTGGGGCCTTCATGATGACATAATGTTGTAGCTGACATGTTACAACACCCTCCCAAATCGAATCATCAAGTCTACATAAGCTTGGACCAAGTTAGGAATGTGACCCTATATACGAAGTGACTCAAGAAGACTAAAGGAAACTAGACACACACAGTCAACTAGGGTCGACAAAGTATGTCTATATACCTTTAGCTACCACAAGTGTCTTCCTATACTCTTTCATATTGCTATCTTGGGTTAAAGTTTAAACTTGGACGAGAGGACTGACAGAGGTCAGAAAAGACCATTCTAGATAATAGATGAAGTGAGGTGAAGGATGTATTATATTGATGTGTATAACATCTAGGAATATGATCATGCAAAGCATGTGAAAATATTTGGCCAAAGTATCTCAAGTTATTGGTTGCATTGTCCTAATCACCTAGTTTAAGAAGCATGATTTCGGATGAATATCGGTAACAGATATTCAGATAGGCCTCTTAAATGGAACACTTCGATAACCAAAAATGGTAAAGAGAACCAAGTATAATTAGTATATAATGCATGGATTAACATGAAGGATCGGTAAGTAGCCGAGTCATGAAATGAGAGATCGTTGAAACTCTGAGCCATAAAATGGGAGATCGGTAGTTCTTCGAGTCATTACAGCAAAAAATGGTATCTGTTATATGATTGAATGGCATTGAATGTGTGTTCCATATTATAAATATGTGAACAGACAACATTGGTTTTAAAAGTATTGTGTGTCCTAAAATACGTTAATTGGACAAAGAACAATTATTAAAACTTGGTCATGTGTTCTAAATTATATAAATTAGAACAGAGAACGTTACACAAAAAAAAAATTCCTTGTTCTAATGACTTAAAATGGGAATGTTACATCTTGGTATCAGAGTTGAAGGTTGCAGCTCTTGTACCTAATGAGTCCACAATTTAATAAGGTTTACATTTTCTTATTGAACAGAAAATGGTTAGAACTAGACGAAATGCTTTGAACAACCCATTACCGGGTGGAGAAGCAACTACTACTCAAAAGCTAGATGAAATACTTGCTTTCCTACTAGATACGAGAGATCGTTTGACTGTTTTGGAATAGCAAACAATGGGCAATGAGGAGGAGGAAGAAGATGCTGATATAAATGATCAGCCACCTCCTGTGGATAACACCAATGGAGGGAATCCGAGTGTTGATAATAGTAACGTGAACGTTCCTAATCATATGGAAAATAAAAGGGCAAGATTAGCGGCTAAACTTATAAATGATATAAAGAGAATAAGTCCTCCAAAGTTTGATGGAACAACACTTGGGGACGGGGCTTAAAATTGGCTCAGTGAAATGGAGAAGTAATTTGCAATAAGAAACTTCTCTGAGGAGACCAAAGCAATATGGGGAGCATATCAACTTTCTCAAGAAGTATCATCATGGTGGGACAACCGTAAGGTTGAGTTGAAATTTTTTGAAATAGACATAACTTGGGATCAATTCAAAAATTACTTTAGGCAACGATGGCTGCCTCAACTCTTTTTTGATCAAAAAAGGACTGAATTTTAGAACTGGTCGTAAGGTAGGCTGACGGTGATAAAATAATAGGAAGGGTTTACTAAACTCCTTAAGTATGTACCCGCAGTACCAAGCTGACGAGAAGTTTAGGATATGAAAGTTCATAATGGGATTGAATCCCATCATTGGTGGTGAGGTAGATGTCCACGGTTCGACCACTATGGAAGGTGTTGTCAAAAAGGCAATAAGACAAGAACAGAAATTGAGAGAAATCTCTACTCATAGGGAGGATATTAGGAAGAAGATTCCCAACCCTTCTTCATCTCTCACACCCAAAAAGGTACCCTGGAAAATGTTTGGTATGAAAAATAAAATTGTTGTCGATAACAATAAGAAATCAGTAATAAATAAACCTGTTAATAGTGTGTGGAGCGGCTTTACAAAAATTAGTGGTAATGGACAAAAGTCCTATGGAAGCCATAGTGATAACTTCAAGGCGGTAGTAAATTTGAACCTAGGAAGGGGCCTATCAGAGGCTGATTCAAATATGGAAAGGACCATTATATGAGTCACTGTCCTCTGAAGAAGGATGATCACGATCGGCAGCACATGATACATGCTGTGGTGGCTAACAAACAAGCTAAAAATCAAGTCACACCCATTGAAGTTCTATTTGGTACACCTGTAGTCATACTTTTTGATACTGGAGCTACTGAATGTTTTATCTCTACTAAACTAGAAATGAAATTAAAAGGGAAAGTTGAACGAATGGATAAGACATGGACAGTGCATTATGGAAATAATTTTGTCCATACAGTAGATATGTGTCTTTTTGGGGCAATTCTTGAGCTTCCCAGTTTCTCCAGAGAAGTTGACCTGTATGTTACTCCTTTAGGGTCATATGATATAATTATAGGTGTTAATTGGTTGGCGGAACATAAGGTGAAGGTTGAATGTTACGAAAAATAGATTTTCTATTTTGATGACTTGTAGAAAGCAATAGTTATTCAAGGTGTAGAGTGTGAGGTTGCAGTTAGGAAAATAATAGCTATGCAACTAAAAAGGGCTAAAAATAGAGGCTGCACTTTGTATGCTGTAAGAATGATGGAAAATGCCAAATAAGATAATGATTTTATGGAAAAGTATCCATTGTTAAGAGATTTCAGTGATGTCTTTCTAGAAGAGTTACCAGGTCTTCCGCCCAAATGGGAGTTTGACTTTGCAATAGAGATCAAGCCAGGAACCAAACCCATATCTAAGGCACCCTACAGAATGACCACCCTTGAGTTTGTGGAACTTAAGGCTCAGTTACAAGAAATTTTGATCAAAGGGCTGATAAGACCGAGCGTCTCACCATGGGGAGCACCGGTAATTTTTGTAAAGAAGAAGGATGGCACACTTAGATTGTGCATTGATTACAAAATGTTGAATAAGGCAACCATTAAGAATCAATATCCACTTCATATGATTGATGATCTATTTGACCAGATGCATGGAGCATCAGTCTATTCAAAAATAGATCTTCGATCTGGATATCATCAGCTGAGAATAAAGGAGGAAGATATTCATAAGACAACTTTTAGAACAAAGTACGGGCATTATGAATTCACAGTGTTACCTTTTGGGTTGACGAATGCACCTGTCACCTTCATGAATTTGATGAACAATATTTTTTCAAGAATACTTAGACAATTTTGTGCTTGTATTCTTGGATGACATTCTTATATACTCCAAAAATGTTGAAGAGCATCAAGAGCATTTAAGGATAGTGCTGGAAATTTTGATAAAGAGAAGCTTGTATGGTAAATTGTCTAAATGTTCCTTTTCTGATGTAGAGGTGCATTATTTGGGACATGTTATAAGCAAGAACAAGATAGCTGTAGACCCTTCAAAGATCACAGCTATAACTGAGTGGCCTATTCCTAAGAACGTGCATGAGGTAAGAAGCTTCATGGGCCTAGTAGGATACTGTAGAAAGTTTGTTAAGGAATTTTCAAAAATTGCTGCCCCAATCACTTCATTACAAAAGAAAGATAAGAAATTTGTCTGGAATGACAAATGTGAATTTGCCTTTAAAATTTTAAAGGAACAGTTAACTATAGCACCTATTCTGATTGTACCTGACCCAAATGGAGATTTTACAGTTGTAACGAATGCATTTGGAGATGGTATCGGAGGTATTCTGTTACAAAATGACCATGTCATAGCATATGAAAGCATAAAGCTTAAGTTATATGAAAAAAATTATGCTCCACATGATCTAGAGATCGCTGCCATTGTTCATGCACTTAAAATGTGGAGGCATTACCTTCTTGGTAAGCCCTTTGAGCTAAAAACTGACCACCTGGGGTTGAAGTATATTTTTACTCAACCAAACCTGAATGCAAGACAACGAAGATGGTTAGAATTTCTATCTCAGTATGATTTTGATATAAGCTACATTAAAGGCAAGGAAAATAGGCTAGCAGATGCTCTGAGTCATAGGAAGCATATCTATGCTCTTATAACATTAAGAAATCAATTTAAAGAT
Organism: Taxus chinensis; assembly: GCA_019776745.2. Taxonomy (NCBI): domain Eukaryota; kingdom Viridiplantae; phylum Streptophyta; class Pinopsida; order Cupressales; family Taxaceae; genus Taxus; species Taxus chinensis. Next base: position 570,883,782 of record CM034149.1, on the reverse strand, counting down.
GAGGTGAAAGATGTCATGGAATCTAACTCTTATTTTCAGAAAGTTAAAACAACACTTACTGCAGATCCAAAGGATGTGAAGTATAAAGGATTTTGTTTTGATAATGAAGGAATTTTGAGGTTTGAAAACAGGGTATATATACCCTTGGAAAATGATTTAAGAAAGAAATTATTAACTGAATTTCATAATTCACCTTTTTCTGGACACCCTGGCATTACGAAAATGCTTGCTGATCTCAAGCAACAATATTTTTGGAAGGGAATGAAAAAGGATGTGGTGGAATTTGTGACACACTACTTGGAATGTTAGCATGTTAAGGCGGAACATATGCATCCTGCCGGATTATTGTACCCCCACAACATTCTGTAGTACAAATGGAAAGTGATAGTTATGGATTTTGTTCAAGGATTACCAATGTCAAGGAATAAACATTATCATCCTGGTTATCGTCGAAAAACTAACCAAAGTGGCACACTTCATTGCTGGTAATTTAAAAGATGATGCACTAGTGTTAGCAAGAAGATTTGTACATGAAATTTTTAGATTGCATGGAATACCTGAATTGATCATATCAGACAGAGATCTGAGAATGACATCAAGATTTTGGCAAATGCTTAATGTGACCTTGGGAACTAAATTAAACTTCAGTTCTACATATCATCTGGAAACGGATGGACAAACTGAAAGAGTCAATCAAGTTTTAGAGGATATGTTAAGAATGTCTTGCATGGACCAGCACTATAAATGGGAGAAATACCTTCTGCTGGTTGAATTTGCCTATAATAATACATACCATGCCTCTTTAAAGATGACACCTTTTAAAGCATTGTATGGAAGAAAATGCATAACCCCTGTTAGCTGGGACATTGTAGAGGATAGAGAGGTAATTGGTCCAGAAATCCTTACAGAAATGGAACAACAAATTGAAATGATTTGTGAACATTTAAAGGAGGCTGCCAATAGGAAAAAGAGTTATGAAGACTTAAAGTGGGTTGATAGGAATTATAAACTTAGTGAGAAGGTCTTTCTTTGGGTCAAACCAAAAAAGAGTTCTATAACTTTTAGCAAGGCTACCAAGTTATCACCTCATTATGTGGGACCTTTTGAAATTGTTGAAATAATCAACCCTGTAGCTTATCGTCTAGCATTACCTCCTGCTTTATCACAAAAGCATGATGTTTTCCATATTTCTTTGCTTAAGAAATACGTATCAGATTTATCACATGTGCTGAATTGGAATTCCTTGCAGGTCCAAGACCCAGGAATAATCATGGTTAAGCCCATTCGAGTGCTATGAACTCACCAATTGTACCTAAGAAATTGCAAAGTGAACCAATGTAAGGTCTAGTGGGACTAGTTTAGCGAAGAAAGTGCAACTTGGGAAAATCTCGAAGAAATGAGATCTGATTTTCCATACTTGTTTGATCGAAATTGAATTAAAAAAATTGATAATTCTGCCAAACATGGACAATTACTAGTCTATTTTATGGTTATCTTAAAACACTGTTTTAAAGATTGAATCTGATTTTGGTATGAACTTATGAATGGAAGGACAATAACTGAATTTTGTCCTAAAAACTCTATGAATTGGCCAATTTGATCATTGAGATGATGATCCTTTTAGGAAGGGAGGAATGTAACATCTTGATTTTTAGAAGCTACTATGATAACCTCTTTTCATGATGTTATAACTGTGGAAATGAGGATAATTATGTTAAGATATATCTTTTAATTTTAAAAGAATGTGTTACTGATCTGAACCCTTGCTTACTGTAACTTGTTTACTTGAGACAGAGGTCATTATAACTTGTGTTTTGCAAGGATGAAACTACAGAATTGCTTTTGTGTTTGATGAACTCATATTTTTGTTGACAACACACCTTGAATCAATTCCATTGATCCAAGGTATGTTGCAGCCTTCTTTGTGATCGCTTTGATGATTTACTTTCTAATTAGAACTAAGTCTAAAACCAGACTGAAGGTTGTTATAAATTTTATAGAACTTGGTCACCGGTATAATTACTCGGCACCATGTTTCCAATGGAAAGGTTTGATTTTTGAGCTACATACGAATAGTAACATTGGAAAGCATAAGGCAGTAAGAGTTTTGATGCAAGTGAGCCAGATATATGTCGAGCATGGGAAAAAATGTCCTGCATTATGCTGGTTAAGAACGTAAGTTGGTAAAAATTACTAAATAACCTATTAATTTAAAATACTACAGGCCATGTTTTAGCCTATAACCTAATAACTATCCTATGTGGATTTTAAATTAAAAAGGGATGTAAAATATTGTAAATCCTAATGATTTGTGACCTAGGTGAATACCTAGCTATGGACAATGTAACCTAAACTAATGCTAACCCTAGAAGGGGGACTTGTGGATACATGTTGATAAGAGGATAAGAAGGAAAGGTTTGAAATTTAATGAAGGACATTAAATGATGTCCTTGAAGTTTTAAACGCCAAGTTTGGCGGGAACATGGGAAGTTGGAGGTATCCAACTAGCAATGTAGCTAAAAATGAAATTACATGCACATATTAAAAAGGTGGAACTCACCAGATTAGGTTAGAGATGGCGCGGAGAAAGAGGGAAAAAGAGGCATTCAATGCATTAATGGCCTTGGTTTTGGTAATCCACCCACCTTGGAAAGAGGAAAAGGAATTCTTGTGGGTTATTGTTGTTCATTTGGGTTTTGAGTTTTTGCTCTGCATTTCTTTTGTGGTTCTTTCAAACCTATAACTTTTCTGGTCATTGTTGCTGATATTTTGATTGCCACGACTATTTTTGAGCCTGTGGGAGTAAGGAGATAGTTGGGGGAAACCTTGTTGTTTGCTGCCGTGGAAAAGAATAACCCCTGAGGGCATGGACGTGGTTTTCTTCAAGAAACAAGAAGTTTTACAGGCATGTTGAGCTCTTTTCTTTAAACCGTTTTGCTCTTTGTTAAGCGTCTTCATTAAAAGAACTCTACTCTTAAATTGGGTGTTTTTGAAAAATAAAAAAATGTTGATATGGTTTGCTGTGATTTCTAGGTTGAGTTGTATTTTGGAGATAAATATGATTTGGGTATTTTCTTTACAAAAAGGGTAAATGAAATGAAATCTATCCTTGCTGTATGAATTTTGACAGTATTGGGTATTTGGTTTTATTACCCATTATGGGTTTGATTGATGAAGGAAACTAGGATGTGTAAATTGTTTCCTAAGTTTTGTATGCACAATGGTTTTGAAAAATCGTGAGAATGTTTATATGGAACTGTTGTGTGAACTATTTCTCTTATCATATTATAGTGCTAGGGATGTGAATCCTTTAGGGACGTCAGATTTAATGAATTGTCCTTACTCTTGCCTGCTGTAAAATGATTCACTGTCTCATTATTTGATTTTGAAACCCATGAATGGTTTTTGGGAGTAGTTACTTAAATCTGGATAGAGTAATCTGGTTATTTGATGGATGGAATAGAGCTTATCATTTTACTTCTTCCTTTAATTCAATGGTGAATATATATGTAGATATATATATAAACTGCATATTTGAACTTCTTCAGTGTGTTCAATTGGAACTAAACTTGAGTAGATTCTTGTTCTTGTGGTAAAAAAAATGGGTTCTTTACTTATTACAGTGAAATTATGGTAATATAGCTTGCTGTAACTTCTTTCTTGTTTCTGACTTAGCTGGAAATGTCCTTTTTGATGTAGAATCATTGAAAATGATTTTTAAGTGAAATATTTAGTTGTTATTGATATTTGCGGGTCAGATGTAAAATGAATTCAGGAATACTTCTTGAATGATAGTTATTAAATTATGATTACTATAATAATCTGGTATAGGGGAAATCACCCTATTAGAATAGGTCGACACTAAATAGTTGATATTCAACTAAGCAATGAGAAGAGGTAATATGAATCTTCTTCTTTCATTCGATTATTGGCTCTAATTGTTCTCTCTCCTTGATTGTTATCACTTCTTGTTCAAATCATCCAGTCCAATTGTGATGAAAAGAAAGAGAATATTGAGTGGACAATCGGAAGTAATAATTATTTTCTTCACTTATCCAGTTAAAATTCTATTATTGATATTGAAAGAATTTCTTACTGCCTTCGGTGTAAGCAACTGCACTTAACTGCTATTTTTCTTCTTTTCTGATTTCAAAGAAGCACTATGCTGCTTGTTGAATTATGAGAAATAACACTAGTGTTGTTTGGTGTATGACTACTTTTCTCTTCTGATAATAATGGTATAGCTCTCATATCAAATGATAGAATAGAATAAGATTGCAATGAACAAAGAGGGACGGAAGCCTCCAAAATATTATTGATCATGAAATCAGATTACATAACAATGCAAGAGCTATAATATTTATAGATATTAGATAGCCTCATATGGATAGACATGACACCCTATCAAGCACCAACTACGAGATGATAAGACCCATCTCACATGCACATGTAATTACTACTAATACTAATATTGAATGTTATCTAACATAACAATATTGAATGCAAGTCACTAGACTAGAGTGCACATGTTGCACATTATTAAATAAAAGACAATGCAATAAAATGCAATAAATATGCCTATGCTAAATTATGCTAACATTCCCCCCCTTAATTTTTCATAGTTTCCAATGAAGTGGAGAGGAACTCTCTGAACAGTGTGATTTTGTCACGTGCAAGTGACTTAGTGAAAACATATACCTTCTGTTCAGCTATAGGACAGAACTGGAGCTGTATGTTGTGCTTCAAGACATGCTCTCATATGAAATGAACTTGTAATTCAATATGCTTATTTCTCTCATGAAATACTAGATTATGAACAAGCTTCAGAACTCCTTCATTATCAACATATACTAGAGTAGATTTCTGTTGTGGTAGACCAATTCCTTCTAGTATTTGGTGTAGCCATATTGCTTCACAAACAACTTCAATTGTAGCTTAATACTCTGCTTCTGTAGAAGAGTGAGAAAAAAAGTTCTATTTCTTGCTTCCTCATGATATCGGTCCAGATCCCATAAAGAAGACGAAGCCTGATGTTGACTTCCTATCATCCATGTTTCCTGTATGATCTAAATTTGAATATCTTGTCAAGAATAAGTTTTCGTTCTTCTTGTACTCAAGACCAAGGTCAACTGTACCCTTTAGATATATCAGTATTCTCTTTGTTGCTTTCCAATGACATATTTTGGGTTCTTGCATGAAGCGTGATAAATAGCTAACTGTAAAGTTGATATCTAGTCTAGTATATGTCAGGTAAATGAGACTCCTGATCAACTGCCGATAGAGAGTTGCATTTACTGGTGGTGATGGATTAGAATGAGATAACTGAAGTCTCACTTCCATAGGTGTATCAATAGGAGTGTAGTTCATCATCCTGAATTTCTCGAGAATTGTCTTGGTGTATTTAAACTGTGACACAAAGATATGATTCTATTTTTTCCATACTTCCAACCCAAGACAATAGTGCATGAGCCCGAGATCTGTCATGTCAAACAATCGATTAAAATCCTTCTTTTTTGCATCAATCAACTTCATAGAACTACCTATAATGACTAGATCATTGACATAAACAACCACAATGACAATCTGTCCCCCTTGATTTTTGAGGTAGAGATTGGGGTCATAAGGATTCCTTTCAAATCCATGACTTATGAGATGCTCATCAATTTTGATGTACCATGCCCGGGGTGCCTGTTTTAGGCCATATAGCGATTTTATGAGTCTGCATAACATCATCTCTTTTCTTGGTATTACATAACCCTCTGGCTGAGTCATATAGAATTCTTACAAATCTCCATTAAGAAAGGCACTTTTCACATCCATTTGGTGGAATTTCCAACCAAATTGTGCAGCCAGAGCAAAGATCATCCTGATTGTCTTGATCTTGGCTATGGGAGAAAATGTCTCCTCATAATCAATGCCTTCTTGTTGTGTATACCCCTTTGCTACAAGACTTTCTTTATACTTGTCAATATTCCCATCTGATTTGCACTTAGTCTTGAATATTCATCTGCATCCAATGGGTTTCTTCCCTAGTGGAAGGTCGACAAGTTGCCATGTGTTGTTCTTCATCACTGACTAATACTTTGAATCCATGGCATCTTTCCAAGATTTTGATTGTAGGGCTTCCTGAACTATAGATGGCTCAATTGTTTCAAAAAATCTACTCATTAGGGCATAATTGACCTCTTCACGAGCTTGACTATGAGTTCTAGGTCTAGGATTGGATGATGTGATAGGTGCTTCATCCAAATTTGCATCTCTTATTAATTGAGTATACCATTTAGGTAACTTCTTAGCTATTCCATTGGCTTGTGGTGGATCCAAGTTTTCACCATCATCCAATTCATCACTGTCATCTTCAGTGGGAACATCAAATATCTTCACAAGAGGTGTATTCTGCATGTTTGTTGAATCGTTGAGTGGAGTATCTACTTCTTTCTTCTCAAAGAACTCAACATCCCTACTTGTGCATACTTTCTTTGCTTTCAGATCCCATAATTTGTACCCAAGTGCTTCTTCACTATATCCAATGAATATCAGTTTCTCAGCTTTCATATCCAACTTGTTCCTGTTCTTCTTGGGTATGTGCATGCTAGCTTTACACCCAAATACTCTTAGGTGTGCAATTGATGGTTTCCGATTTGACCATGCTTCTTGAGGTGTCACTCCTTCAAGAGCTACTATGGGCACTCTGTTCAACAAATAAACTATAGTTCTTGTAGCTTCTGCCCAAAATTTCTTTGTTAAACTTGAGTCGTCAATCATACATCGCCCCATTTCCATAATAGTACTATTACTTCTCTCAACTATACCATTTTGCTGTGGTGTGTGAGTAGGAGGCATTTGTTGACAAATACCATGAGCTTCCAGGTAAGTCTTGAACTTATTGCTTGTGAATTCCCCCCCCTCGATCTGAGTGGAGAGTTTTGATCTTGTGACCAAATTCATTCTCAACAAGTGCTTTGAACTTCTGAAATGTCTTAAAGGCTTAACTCTTGTTTCTTAGACAATATATCCACATCTTTCTTGAGTAGTCATCAACACAAAGCATGAAGTATTGACATCTAGAATGACTTGGTTGCATGGTCTCGTAAAGATTGGTGTGCACCAAATCAAGCTTTCCCTTAGCTCTATATGTGTTCTTCTAGAAGGGTACTCTGTGTTGCTTTCTAGCTAGGCAATTGTGACACTTGTCAGTGTTGTGATTGAGTGTAGGTAATTCTTTCACCATGTTGCCATTTTGAAGTGTTTGGAGATAGCCAAAACTGATGTGACCATATCTACAATGCCATAGTTATGCAGATTGTCTATCTTTGACCACTAGAGCTTGATCATCCTTGTGGACAAAATCAAGTTGGAACATGCATCCCACATTGGAGGATCTTGCTACAATCTTAGAACCTCTTGACTTATCTCTTATCAAGCACACCTTTTCTCCATTATTACTGTTAGAATCCAACTTCAAGTTGTGATCAAGGAGTTGACTAACTGATAGCAAATTTTTGGTCAACCCAGGTACATACAATACATTTGTGATTTTGCAATCATTATTTCCAAGAGTTAGTGAAATGTTTCCAATCCCCTTGACACTGTATGATGAGTCATCACCTAATGACACATGGTTCTTGTTAGGTGAGTCACGTAGTGTGTAGAACCAATCCTTGTGTCGATTTATGTGTTGAGTTACACCCGAGTCAACATACCAGATATCTTGTGTGAACTTGGTTTCTTCATCAAATTGAGCAGAATACATGTGGTGTCCTTCATCTGAATCATCCTCATGTTCAGTAATGTACCCTTGTTGTTTGGGTTTTCTTTGCCAATTACCATTTTTCTACCCTTGATTGTTGTTGTTGTTGGACTTCCCTTTATTTGAATTGTTGTTACCCTGTTGGTTGTTGGGTTTTGAATTACTTGATGAACCCTTTTTGTAGGAATTGTACCAACAATATTTGATGTCATATCCCCTTCTATTACAAATGGGATACTTCTTGGTGTTGTCTCGTTGACTTTGGTCCCTTTGTTGACTTTGATTTTGTTGGGACTTCTGTGATTGGACTGAAATTTCCCCTTTCCTTTACGATTGGAAGATAGTGCTTGCTCATCTTCATGATGTTTGTTGTTCATTGCCTCTTCTTTTTGGAGTAGATTGACCAACTTCTCAAAGGTGATTGTGTGTTCACTCATATTGATAGTTGTCACAAAGATTCTATAGGAAGGAGAAAGTTCTCGCAACACAATTGGTATGAGGTCTTCATCACTTATCTCTTTTCCCAATGCCAATAGAGATTCCCTCAAAGTAGTAACTCGTCTCAAAAATACTTCAACCTTATCATTGTGCTTCAACTTGAGAGTATGCAGTTGTGATAGTAGGTTGAGGATGGCATTCTTGTTCTTTGCCTCATAGACTATGCTCAACTTATCCCATGCATCCTTGGCTGATGTGGCATCAATAATGTGGTGTTGCACATCATCCATTATGCCAAACAAGATGATCAACTTGGCCTTTTGATTGGCCCTGTCAAATTGAACTTGTTGTCTTCCATCATCAAGTGATCTTGTTGTTTTTCCATCTACAACTGTCCATAGGTCTTCAAACTCAAGTAACATCTTTATCTTTGGTTTCCATTCAGCATAGTTGTCTCCTCTAAGCAGTTGTGAATTTGGTAAGAAGAAATTTGGTGCTTGTGCACCCATTTCTACAATCTAAATTTCTGAAACTCTGAATTTCTGACAAAGGGTAAGGCTCTTATCACTCTAGGTTTATGGTCTTCCTCTCAATATACCGTCAGGCCGATATACCAAACCTTTATATATACACTCCCTTCCGATATACCCATCGGTACATGGATGAAGATCACCCTTCAATATACCCGTCAGTACGGAAAGAGGTGTTAATGCACGTGAAAGAATTTAGTACGTGGTACATAGACAATACAAAGAGGGGTTTGTGTAAGCACAAATGGATGGGAGGGCTCAAATGTGTGTGTATTGTGTCCTTATTACTCCCTGTCAATTTCCCAGATGACATTTAGGTAGCTGTGTTAGGCGTTAAGTGTAGTAGTAGCCGCGATGGCATCACCTATAAGTTCTTCCCAGAGGCACCGTATATACCGAACATTGCTATGAGATCAAAGATCTCGTGTGATAGAACCAAACATAAAATAAAAAATTTGCACTTTTTTTTATTTACACATTATGCACCAAGATTAGTACAAAATGCTCCAAAAGTACATCAAAATGATTTTTTTTTGTCCCCCCTCTTTAGAAAAAAGGGTATAGAATCACAAAATACACAATTTAGGCCAAAAATATTTTTTACCCCCCAATAGGTGTTTTTCCACTAAATTTAGCGGTGGCTCTAAATGTCTTTGGTGAGCTTCTAAATTTGGAAATCTCCCAAAATTTAGTAATTTCTCTAAATTTTCTAAAAAAATAATTTAATAATAAATATGGAGAGAGTGAGAATTGAACAGCTGACCTGTTTCTTCCCAAGATCCAAACAAACAATGTGAATATTGTTTTCACCTTTTCTCACAAACCATGATCTGGGTTTTTCTAAAATTTTGAAAGAAGAATCATAAAATATTTTTATTAAAACCAACAAAAATTTAGAATAATCAGAATCTTATTTTTTGAGATCTTACCAATTTACCAGCTAGATCTGATTTTTTTTTCAGAAAAAATGATCCGACTTGTATAGAATTTTTGTCACATGTAGAAGCCGAATCTGAAGATGATGTAAACTGAAAAGTTGTGCACCTCCTTCTTATATTTATAGAAAAAAAATTTCACATCAATCTGATATCTTATGAAAAATTTAGGTCCTTTTTTCTAAGAGCTATCTACTAGAATTTTGTTGACGGGACTACTTCAACCTTGCTCCCGAATTCTTCACACCTCCACTTTCAAATCTAATTTTTTTTTAGATCTGATTTTTTTTTTTCACTCTTTTTTTTTTTTAGATCTGCAATTTTTTTCAAGATATTTCTCCTTTTTTAAATATTTTTTTCACAAATATTTTTTTTTTTTCAAGATCTTTTTTTTTAAAGATCTCCAAATTTGAAATATTCTACCAATATGTTGGATCAATTGGCTATGCCAATGACCAATAAAAAAAAATTACCTTCCAAATAAGTGGATAGGTCAAATTTTAGTTGAGGGATGCTTGGAAGGAATGAAGGTTGCGGGATGCTTCAATGGCTCTCCTTTGATGCAGATCTTCTTCTCCAATGGATCCTCTCCAATAGTGCTCCTCTTCAACCTTGCTTGGATAGAACCTACTCTGATACCAAATGATAATAATGGTATAGCTCTGATACCAAATGATATAATAGAATAAGATTACAATGACCAAAGAGGGACGAAAGCCTCACAAATATTATTAATCATGAAATCAGATTACATAATAATGTAAGAGTTGTAATATTTATAGATATTAGACAACCTCATATGGATAGACATGACACTCTATCAGGCACCAACTACGAGATGATAAGACCCATCTCACATGCACATGTAATTACTACTAATACCAATATTGAATGTTATCCAATGTAACAATATTGAATGCAAGTCACTAGACTAGAGTGCACATGTTGCACATTATTAAATAAAAGACAATGCAATAAAATGCAATAAATATGCCTATGCTAAATTATGCTAACATCTTCTGCATTTGATTTGGTTGAAATTAAATGAGTAGTATAAAAGGGAAGGAGTTATGTTTGAATTTTTAATTAAATTCTCTTCTTGAAGTTTCAACTATAATGAGGGAATGAAGCTGATAGTAATTACATTAGAACAACAATATATATACATATGTGTATCAGTTCTTACAGAAGTTTTTAATCTGGAACTAATTAGGGAAAATACTCTTGATAGTAATTGTTTAAATATGGAATGAACTCCTTGTGTCATTGGAAGAAAACAATAAGGAAATGTGAATAAAGTGTTGCGGGTTACAATAATTATTTGGGAAAAAGTTGTTAGTAAATATTTTTTTCTGATTGTGATGGTAATTATGGGATTGAGTTGTTAAGTTGTTGATTCTTATCAGCACTTAATTCATAGATGATGTCCATCTCAATTTTTAAACATTTCATAAAAGCAGAGTTCTTTTATTGAGATAGTTAATCAAGAGTGCCTCATTTTAATGATAAGTGGTTAATATGCTTAGTTCGATGAACTAACCGTGTGCAAGTAAATTTTGCATATGGTTTCCATCAGTAAAAAATAAGACATGTTTTATGATGCTTCTTATAATTAGCTAAAGATGGATCTTTTCTAAGAATTTATTATTCTTCTACGAGGAAATGGAAAAAGGGAAAAAGCTGTATTCTTCTTCTTTACGAGTTGTTAATGTTGTTTGGCATGAATGAAGTCCGATTGTATGGACTTGTAAAATTGTATAAATTTTAAATCTCGAGGATTGAGTATAAAGGAAAGGTGTGTTATTTTAATGGTTGTACCACCTTGGAACTATTTGAATAAGATCGAGAACATAATTTTTATTCATTGAATTTGGATTTATTCAAATGATGGTTGATAGATTTAAAGGGACATAATATATGTTCTTTATTTGAATACAACTTTTAAGTTGGAATGTGTAATTAATTCATACTTAGGTCAATATGGATTTTAAATTGACATTTGAAAAGAGTAAAGTGAATACAAACTCTTAAGTGAATGATATTTGGAATTAGAATATAAACTAATGAATATTAATAATGAGACAATTGAATTCTGTATTCTGATTTCGTTAATATCCTTTGGATGTTTTGATCAAAAAGGATATTCGGTATGAGGAATCATATCTCCTCGTAACAAACCTTAACTAAAGTAAGGTTATAGTGAATAAATGAATAAATTCATTTGGGATTAGGCCTCATTTAAATGACATCTAATGAGATGGAATTCTAAATTTAAATTTAGTTATGAATAAAAACTTGGTTAAGTTTAGTAAGTTGATCTTACTACGTTAAGCTGTAGTGGACTGTTAGTCCAAAGCTTAAATTAAGAAAATAAGAACGAAAATATGCAATCCTTTGGTAAGAAGGAGTAAATGTATATTAAGCTATAAGACAATGTAAGTCTTTCTTAGCTATGCAACTGTAACGAACAGTGAGGTTAGAAGATCAACATGGTTGCTGAAACTTACTCTTAAAATACTAAAGATAAGAATCTAATCACACTTATAGTTGGATGTGTATCCCTTGATTGGAGGATTCCATAGGACATTAGCACACGCCAGCTGCAATCTAGTGTCTTCATGAAGGCAGGGCCTTCATGATGACACAATGTTGCAGCTAACATGTTACAACGCCCTCCTGAATCGAATCATCAAGTCTACATAAGCTTGGACCAAGTTAGGAATGTGATCTTGTATACAAAGTGACTCAGGAAGACTAAAGGAAACTAGACACACACAGTCGACTAGGTTCGACAAAGTATGTCTATGTACCTTTAGCCACCATGAGTGTCTTCCTATACTCTTTCATATTGCTATCTTGGGTTAAAGTTTAAACTTGGATGAGAGGACTGACAGTGGTCAGAAATGACCATTCTAGATAATAGATGAAGTGAGTGAAGGACGTATTCCATTGATGTGTATAACATCTAGGAATATGATCATGCAAAGCATGTGAAAATCTTTGGCCAAAGTATCGCAAGTTGTTGGTTGCGTTGTCCTAATCACCTAGTTTAAGAAGCAGGATTTCAGATGAATATCGGTAATAGATATTAAGATAGGCCTCTTAAATGGAACACTTCAATAACCAAAAATAGTAAAGAGAACCAAGTATACTTAGTATACAATGCATGGATTAACATAAAGGATCGGTAAGTAGTCGAGTCATGAAATGAGAGATCGTTGAAACTCCGAGCCATAAAATGGGAGATCAGTAGTTCTTCGAGTCATTACAGTAGCAAATGGTATCTGTTATATGATTGAATGGCATTGAATGTGTGTTCCATATTATAAATATATGAACAGAGAACATTGGTTTTAAAAGTATTATGTTTCCTAAAATATGTTAATTGGACAGAGAAAAATTATTAAAACTTGGTCATGTGTTCTAAATTATATAAATTAGAACAGAGAACGTTACAAAACAAATAAAATTCCTTGTTCTAATGACTTAAAATGGGAATGTTACAACCTTGCTCATTTCTTATCACATGGTCCATTGATCAGATTGTTAAAATCCTTTGGGGTTTCTTTAGAGATTCTTACCCCAAATCCATAGCTTTTACAACTTTTCATTGAACACAAGAACAAACTAAAATGATCTAGTAATGTCACCGAGGTACTAAGGACCATCGTGTGTGAAGTATTATGGCATTGTTTGTCTTCATAAGAGACATATGAGAAAAAAAATGTGTGAGAATCATGAATTTGATTCCATGAAAGGATGATTTTAGAGCTAGGAAAGGCGAGGGGATGATATTTATGTGGAGCACCATGTTTCTAATAATGAGAAATCATCTGAGTTCACTTGATGTAATTCACTTGGTACTATTCGTAAAAAATTATTCAACACCTAGTACTGTTATCACACCTTAAGGAGGAGGCACATTACAATCACCTCATTTTGGCAATAAGACATGAATCCCATTCAGGGAACAATCCTCTATATACAAAGTGCGGATCTCTTTTTAGTAAGAAGTAGACATACATCATAGAGTTGATTCATGGTCACTAAAGTGAATTATGGACCAAATTTAAGAATTAGTACCAATTCAAGTAGTGGTAGGGTAAAAATCCAATTTAGAAGGTAAAAAAACCTTTAAAACGACTATATAATTTCGTAAAACAAAGATCGAGTACAATATATATGCCCTGAAAGTTTTAGATCCTTTGCTGAAATCATAAAAATGAGTAAGTATTGACTAGATTAGATTTTGAAAAACTATCTTCTAGATTATAATTGTTAGAGCTATGGGACCACTTCCATCAGGTGCAGAGTGACCCTAATTTCTTATATTTACTAAAATAAATTTAAAGTAAAAGAAATTAGAAATCTTATACTTGAACATTTATTTTTGTAGGTATAAGACTCCAAAAATACACATACATAGTCCATACTATATAAAACGCGTATGCATTTTAACTTCTCTAAAACGTGTACGCATTTTTCCTTCTTTGAAACACATATGTATTTTGGATTCTTTAAAACTCATACACATTATAGGTTTTTAAATACAAATGCATTAAAATTAAGTTTCATTACCCTCCACTCCTCTATCTTTGTGTTTCCCACTCTGGGCCTCTGAGGACATCCTAGGGATCACCAAATCATTCAAGCCTTGTAGATTAAATTAATAAAATTGGTTTCAATCCAATTTTTTTTACTTCATTTTAATTGCTTGAAAATATTAATAATGTCTTTGTTAGACATTTTTCAAGAAAAAATGTGAGCCTTTCTAAACCGCAACACTAATATGTAATGACTTTTACTTAGTTTTAAAAAATTGTTTTTTGGGCACAAATTGTATGTTGGCTGTCAAGAATGTAGAACTGCACATCATCCCTTTTCAGGTCATTTGGATCCTCTAGTTTCATGAGTTCCTTTGTATAATGTAAAAAGGGAAGAATAATTGCATCCCTCTATGTAGGAATAACATTAATCAACATTGAATGGATAATAAGGTCAACATTATCCTCATATATAGGATGGTATTGATATTTTTGAGGTGCTACATGGAACCTAGAAGCTTCAATTAGAAAAACATCACCATTGAAACGGAAAAATTTAAATTGTTCAACGGTTGAAGATTGTACTTTCTCAAATATACTTTTCACTTTTTTCAACAATACAGTAGATTTATTATTATTTTTAAGCCCTTGCAACTTTGACTTAGAGGGATCTATCTCTAATTTAGACAAATAATATTGCCTTAGTGTTGTAAATAGCTTTACATGTTTTAGTGGAGAAAGAAAACATTTTCTATTCAAATAATGATAAATAGAAGAGGTATTATCAAATTTATAATTTTTTGAATACCAAATTCATGCCATTATGAATTTCAAGGGAATTTTCACATCCCTTTTTTTGAGTGTATGAACATCCCCAAATTCCAACCATATTTAGAACAAGAACACATCTTAATTTCTATAGAATCCTTCATTTCCTATTTCCTGAACAAGGAAACTTCCAACTCCATGTCAAGAATAAGGAAATTATTAATTTCAATGTCAATGCATTCAACCTGAATACAATGTTCGTTGATCAATAACTTCTCAAGATATAACCATACCGACTTCATGGTTGACATCATAATCAACAAAAAATAACCACAGATCAACATGATAGTTTTTTAGGGAATGCATTTCTACAAACCATTCCTTGTCTCTCTTCTTCTAACCCTCTTCTCCTTCAATTAAAGGAATTTGCATGAACAAAGTGTCAACCAATGGAAGACATATTACCTATAAAAATGAATTAAACAAATTAATAATTTGTAAATAATTGGGAAGGATAAATATTTTTTTCAATAGTACAATAGAAAGGAGATGTTGTATCTTAATCTCATTATTTTTATAGATTAAAAATCATTACCAATGGATCTTTAGAGCTTAGTCGGTTGCTAGGAAAACTTTCAACATGCTATAGAATATGAATGGAAAGGACAAGTACTTTGTAGATTAATTTACATCATTCAAGGCTTGTATAGACTATAATAATCTGAATAATAGTCATTAATCTAACTATTCATAATGTTATATCAAAGTATTACAATACATGTCATGTTTAATGGCCGACTAGGCCTAGAATATCATGTCGAATATATGAACATAATAATGAAAATCAGCGTTAGTTAAGTAGTGTATTTTATGAAAGCAATTATAACAATATGTGAAGAATAGACATTTCGTAGTTTGAAGAATATGTGAAGAAGAGGAGCTCAACCTGTCATTGTTTGCATTAATACCACCCACTTTAACAAGGAAGGCCAATTTTTGTAGCTTGGATCATGCATGATTTATCCACACATTGTCCACCAACTCTCTATTAACTCTCATATGGGATGAATTAAAATGCCCTCATAACTCAGTCATGATTGTTTTGGGTGAGGTGTTCCAAAGTATGGAGTGACTGCCTTGTATTTGGTACTTAGAAATTGAAATTTCAAAATTTTAAATTTCATTGTTTGCATTTAGGTCATTTAGGTTTTTCTCTTGATGGTAGTAGAGTGATTTAGTCAAGCCTGTGGTAGAAGTAAAAAATTCATGTGATAATGAACTAGGATACCTTGTGGGAAAAATAGTGATGTGAAGAATCAATACTATCAAATTAGCAAAACATACAAACAATTGTAAAGTATTTAGAAAATCATTTCTAATTAGTTTCCTCTTCTAATGTAAAAAACTAGCCTAAAGGTCTACTTATCTCAAATGGTCATTACATGCACTACATACACTTGAGAGGGACATAGCCTTATGCAATTCTCATAAGATATATTATGTATAACACATAATCCATATCATTTCTTATCAAGGAAAATTCTTAGCGTAACCTCCATTACTAAGCCTCTATATTTTCTAGGAATCATTTTAACATTGAGTATTAGAACCAAGTCTTGCATCAATATACCTCTATATTTTTGAAATCTAGGAATACATGAAGAAGGATAATCATGTAATTAATGTTCACGTTTTGTATATCAAGGAAAATTCTTAGAGACCGCTAAGCTCCATTACTTATTGAAAGGATTGGCTTGGCGGTCAAGGCTCAATAGTTTCTGGTTTTCAAAAATAGCGACCGAATAAAAATTCATTGTCTAACCTTAGCAACATAGATAAATGTTAGACCATAGTAATAAAAGTACATAATTTAAACCTGCTAGAAGTATCATGTTCATCTTGGCCTTGCATATTTCCTGAAATCACCCATTAAAGAAAATAGTCCTAAATGATTTACTAAATATGCAGGGTGAAGATGAACACAATTCTTTCTCAGGATTAAATGATACAAGTCCATGAACAACAATGCATGTTTTATGTTGACCAATTATTTTTCGATGAGAAGGCTAGTGGCCACTAGCCTCTATATTTTCTAGGAATCCATTTTAACAATGCAAAAATCAATCTAAATAGATTTGATGGATAGTTGTTTGTCATTATTTATAATTATATTATATTGGTTGGACTATCCCTGGTAGTGCCAAGTGTTGAATACATACCTTCAAGAAGGATGATGCCTTATGTATTTCTCATAGGATATATTGTGCATAAAATGTAATTCATATCTTTTCATATCAAGGAAAATTCTTAGCGACCGCTAAGCATCGTTACTTATTGAAAGGAACGGCTTTGCAATCACTAGGCTCAATAGTTTTTGGTTATAAAAATAGTGACATAGTTAAGCAAGGTTAGATCATAGTAATAGAAGTACATCATTTAAACCTGAAAAGTATCCTATCCATCTTGGCCTTGCATATTTTCTTAAAATCATCCTTCAAAGAAAATAGACCTAAACAATCTACCAAATATGCAGGGTGAAGATGAACATGATTCTCACTCAGGATTAAATGATGAAATTATATTACATTGATCTAATCTTGCTTGATATAATCTTGATGAAATTTCCATTTATATGATTTCTATTATGAGGATCCCCAATTATGTGATTGATAAAATCAACAAAATTATGCTAACCTTTCTCTGGAAAGGAACAAATGAGACCAAGAAAATCCCTATGGTTAAATGGGTCATGTTTCACTTCCTAAAGATTATGGGGGAAGGGGATTTTGAACTAGGAAAAATAAAATATGGATCTAAGTGCTAAATGGGTGTGGAAAACTTATCTCCAATCCTCAAAGTGTGTATGGAAAGATAGTGAAAAAAAATGGGTGATCCTCTTCTAGAGGCTATTCTCAAAATTAATAACTTGACTAATGACTTGAATATTAATAAATTAATAAATTAAAGTGATTGGAACATGGTTTGTCCCTGGATAATGACTTGAATAGTAATGAATTAATTATTGAAGGTGAATCTCATATTATTGTTAACGCCCTGGTCATCAAAAAGTAGTCCTTGTCAGGGAAAATCAATCTTGTGTGAATAAAATTCCTTTTTATGTTTTCATTAATTCTAGATTGGACCTTAAATCATATCTATGGGGAAGATAATAAAGAGGCAATGGATTTTAGCAAATTGAGGGACTGAGAAAGCATTTTGTGATAATATTGGTAATAAATATTTTGATTGGCCAAGACTTCATCACCTTTTCCAATAAAGGTTGATATTAAAGGCCGTAGAAAGCTTGTATTAATTACAAAAATGCGATGGCATAATCACTCCATATATTTATCGAACCACTCTCCCTTATTTTCACACATTTTGGTTTCTTTCACTGGATTTCATTTCATCTGTCATGGATGGTCCATTGTTTCCTTTCATGTAATTCTCCACATCAGTGCATGAAATGGAATTTTATACCAAGATTTCACGTCATCATCTAAAATATATTTTTAGGATTGGATCAGAGAAAGATATGGTTGCTATTGAGGGAGTTCTCGGAGCTGATTATCTTTCTCTGGAGGGTCATCCAAGGGTTAATGTGGAATTTTCCTCGACCTTCATTTTTCATCTTCTTATTATACATCTAGAAAAGGATTGGGATTTGGAGATGGGGCGTCACTGGATCAAACCAACTTATAGGGTTGGAATGGAATCTGAAATGGACAAAACCTCAGTGTGTCATGGCCCATGCTTTCTAAGGCTTCACTATATCCAGGAAGGTTTGTTGGACTAGGGATTTTTTAGATAGTTATAAAATTGGTTTGACGTCCTAATGCATTTCATGGATGTTGTGGAAATTTTAGCAAGATCTTGATGGTGTGATCCAATTCGATCCACTTGCCTGACCTGGATGCTCTATGTGCTCCACTGCAAACTGGAACTAGACTCATTGGGATCTGCTTCATAGCCAAGGGTGTGAGGTGTATATAATGGTTAAAGATTCATGTTATTGCTGGAAAAGAGCATATTTTTTCTGGCATCAACTATGGCTCATTTTCTACCAACCTGTTAAAGTGGAGATTCTGGAGGTGTCATCTGATTTAGATAAATAAATGTTTCTAAAATCTATCATTTTATATCTTTTTTTTGGTTGTTATATAGTGTTTTTAGTTTCATAGTAATCGAATCATCTAGTCTGTCTTGTTGGTCTGGGGTTTTTTGTATTCCCAACCACTTGTGTTTTTGGCATAGTCTCTTGGGTTTTTTTAGACAAAGTATTGTTGGATTGTTCATTTTTTCAGATTGATCCTCTCATTATATATTTAATGTAAAGGGAAAGGGACCCTTCAACCCTCCTTTAATTATAAAAAATAAGGAATCATTAATAAAATTATTTGTTATGCATTGCACAAAGTAATTTCAACAATTAATCGCTAATAAATTTGGCACACGTTTCCCAGTCACTAATTTTCATTCAAATAATTACTAATTGTCTTTTCTAGAATTTAATGAATAGGTTAAAGGAATCATATCTCATATGGTCATTAGGTTGCAATACATACACATGAGAGGGATAAATCCTTATGTATTTCTCATAAGATATATTGTGTATAACACATATGTCATTTTGGTTCATTTCAAGGAAAATGATTAGCAACCTCTAAGATCTATTCCTTGCATTTGGTCTTAGTGGATGCTATGTTATTCCATTTAACAGAATTTAATGAACATCAATGCATGTTTTATGTTTTCAATTTTATTGGTAGATGAGAAGAATACAACCGCTAGGCCTCTATATATTCTAGGATTCCTTTCTAGCAATGTAAAAAAAATATGTATAGCTTTAGATCGCTATTATTTTTCAATATTTATAATTAATTAAATCATATTGGCTATAACCCTTGTGAGCCAAGTGATCAATACCCTCTAGAGGGATCAAGCCTTTTGTATTATCATAAGATATATTGTGTATAACACATAATTCATATTGGCTCGTATAAAGGAAAATTCTTAGGAACCACTAATCCATTACTTATTGAAATAATGGGTGTTTGGCCTCAAGGATCAATATTTCTTATTTTCAAATTAGTGATCGAATAAAAACAAATCATGGACTACCCTAGCATCTACTAGGATCCTAGCAATGGCCACTAATCTCAATTATTTGTTATGTTGCACCAATGGAATATAATAATCTTCGACCTTAGGGGTCCAACAGAATGGATTCAAAAATCATGTTAGGATTCTAATATACATGTGATAGGACTTTGAATATCATGTTCAACCTAGCAGCTGCTAGGATTAAGATTTTGTTTCGAATACATGTATTCAAGGAAAATCGTTAATATTTGATCTTGTCTTGGAATATTTGTTGTCTTGTGTTAGACATATTCTCTTGGAATATCAAATAAATGTAGTAAACATCCACCCTAGCACTCACTAGTATTTCAAGATCTTATTGTAAAATCTAAATATAATAATGGAGCTTAGTTCAATTTTCAATCGAGTCATTACTAATTGTCTTGTATGTAAGACAACAATTATCCTAGTGGTCGCTAATCTCAAGTCTTTGTATGTTGCACCAATGCTATGTAATAATATTCATCCTTAGTGACCACTAGGATTCAAATATCATGTAGGCTTTGAATATCATGTGATAGAATTTGAATATCATGTTGAACTCAGTGGCCGCTAGGCTTAAAATTTTGTTTTGGAATATGTGTATTCAGGAAAATCGTTAATATTTGTCTTGTCTTGGAATATTTGTTGTCTTGTCTTGTCTTGGAATATCAAAGAAATGTAGTAAAATCCACCCTAGCAGTCACTAGTCTTTTAAGATTGTATTGTAAAATCTAAATATAATAATGGAGCTTAGTTCAGTTTTTAGTCAAGTCATTACTAATTGTCTTGTATGAAAGACAACAATTATCCTAGCAGTCACTAATCTCAATTCTTTGTTATGTTGCACCAACACAATGTAATAATATTCAACCTTAGTGGCTGTTAGGCTTTGAATATCATGTTAGGATTTGAATATCATGTGATAGAATTTGAATATCATGTTGAACTTAGAGGTCGCTAGGCTTAAAATTTTGTGTTGGAATATGTGTATTCAGGAAAATCATTAATATTTGTCTTGTTTTGGAATATTTGTTGTCTTGTCTTGGAATATCAAAGAAATGTAGTAAACATCCACTATATCAGTCACTAGTCTTGAATATCGTATTGTAAAATCTAAATATAATAATGGAGCTTAGTTAGTTCAATTTTCAGTCGAGTCATTACTAATTTCTTGTAAGCAAGACAACAATTATCCTAGTGGCCACTAATCTCAATTCTTTGTTATGTTGCACCAACACAATGTAATAATCTACAACCTTAGCAGTCATTAGGATTCACATATCATGATAAAAAATCTAAATATAATAATGGATCTTAGCTCAGTTTTTAGGTGAGTTGTTACTAATTGTATTGTATGCAAGACAACCAATATCCTAGCGGCCACTAATCTCAATTCTTGTTGGAATACATGTATTCAGGAAAATATTTAATATTTGTCTTGTCTTGGAATATTTGTTTCCTTGTTTTGTCTTGGAATAGAAAAAGAAATGTTGTAAATATCCATATCTTAGTGGCCGCTAGTCTTGGAATATGGTATTGGAGAATTTAAAAATTATTACTGTAGCTTAGCTCAGTTATCAAGTAAGTTCGTTACTAATTGTCTTCTACACAAATGTTTTTGACAAAGAAGAATTATAAGCTCAGTGGAAGCTAGGCTACACAACATTTTTCTTGATTGAATTTACAAAAAGATACATAAATATACGAGTACAATCATGTATTAATATATTTCACAAAATTCTATATCTCGCCAATGATATGTAGCATAATAAAAATTAAATTATATATAAATATATTATTCTCTAGGTTCACATTTAGTTAGAATTATATCATGGAGGACACAAAGCTATGTGGTTTTGTGGCATAGTATAAGGTCCACAAAAGGAAATATATGTTTATAAATATAATGATTAAAATTTATATTTAATAATATTTACATGTATATATAATATGTTTACCTTTTATTTTACATAAAAAAATCTTGCTAAAGACATTACATTTGACTATTTCTACGTGGGAAAACATATATAATTAAAAATATATATCAATGTGGAAATCATATAAACAATGAACATTGAAATAATTAGCCACGAATTATTTATTTCATATTAAAAAAATCATTAAAGGAATTCAAAATGATTACCTAAACTATACTAAATCAAACCATTATGATTTTTTTTTAAAAAATGAATATGTGACTCGTGTTTTGCAACTGGGGAGACATGCCATCACTATTGGAAAAAAAATTGTAGGAAGGAGAATGAAAAATCCACAAAAAATTAACTAGAGAGACATAGAAGGGCTAAAAAGGGAACCCATTTAACAGAGACAAATACAAGAGCTATGGTAGAACATAAAAATTGTTTTCTGAAAATAATAAAAATTGTAAAGGGGATTACATTTTCTTCTGGTTAGGGAAGAACAAAAAATGTGGTTTTAGAAAGAGAAATGTGGTTTGACAAGGGGATGAAATGGAACTGAAAAGGTGGTAGAGGGAAAGGCAGGGTTGGATTATCATGCAAAACATAAGAACTAGGTGAATATAGAGCGACTTAAAAATGTCCACCATCAACTAAGGTACACATATAATAAAATAGATGCTTTTGATAAATACCTTGTTTTAGTAGTATCTAAAATTATTATGTGCTTGATAATGTCTGTGAAACCTCCATCTCCTCTCTCAAACAAACTATCTGTGAGATTCTATACACAACCTCTTTTTCTTGCCTCCTTTGAGTTCGTCCTTTGTGTGCCTCCTGCTCTGAAATCGAGATTTATAAAATATGGTTAGGATTCCTGCTACTCAAACCTGTGATCTATCCGCAATCACTATTTTTTTCCTCCTTTGTGCACCCACAAATGAGATTATAATCACTGCCTCAACATTCCCTTGCAAAAAATGGCCAGGATTCGAGCACTCAGACCAGTAATCTAGTGCCTGCACATTGTATTCTGATTTCAAGAGTTACTTTTTTTGTGCATGCCAAAATAAAAAAGAAACCCTAATATATATTTCTCTGGGGTATTTAATATTTTTTTTCAATACATTCAATGAAATAAATTGTGAAAACTGAAAAATTGTGGGATAGGAAAATTTGAAAATTTAAATTTCCCCTTCGTAAAGTGAAAGTGCGGGATATTGAAATTTCAAATATTCACATTTAATGTGGGGGATTTCACATATCAAATTTTAATTTATCCCTCATTAATATTCACATTTAATTTGGGGGATAGGGGATAGGGGAAATCAAATTTATAAATTTTACTTTAGAAATGAGTGGGACAACGAAAATATTTCTTTTTGAACTCACGGGACAACGACAAATATTAATATAAGCATAATAAAAAATAAATTATAAGAAAATAGAAGTAAACATTTCTAAACAAAGTTTTAAAGTGTAATAGAGTAATATATGCACATTTATTATTAATTTTTATCGAATTTGAATTTGAGATTTTTAAATATAGTGCATGCTAATTTAAAAAATTATTCCAATAAAATGTGACACGTGGCAAGTTTGAACCAGTTAGTTAGGAAACAATATAATTGACACATTTATTAAGAAATTTTTAATTAAAGAAACACCTATTAAATAATTTTAACCTATAAAAATCCACCATATTAATTTGTAAATGGAACCCACTAAAATGTTGACACGTGGCATGAAATTTCTAATATATCTTGTGATTATCAATATTTTGGTGTTAGTTACATTTTACACTAGAAAAAATAAAACATAATTTTCCACTTCACAATAATTTGAGATCGAACTTATAGATAGGAAAGAACTTAGCAACCACTAAGCTCCATTACAATGATTTGTTTTTCCAACACCGATTTAAAATAATAAATCCTTAGCTTTTAGAGGCCACTAAGCTATTATTTTCAATAGGTGTTAATGAACAACTATGCATGTCTTATGTTGTCCATTTATTTATCGAGGAGAAGCCTAGTGGTTATTAGCCTCTATAACTCCTAGGTTTCCTTTCTAGCAATGTAAAAAACTATCTCTACAGCTTTGGATCGCTAGTATTTTTCATTAATTATAATCATATCATATTGGCTATACAATCCCTTGCACAACCAAGTGTTGCACTACATACCCTTGAAAGGGATCACAACTTATATATTTCTCATAAGTTATATTGTGTCTAACACATAATTCATATTGGTTCATATCTAGTAAAATTCTTAGTGACTGCTAAGCTCCATTACTTGCATAAGATCAAAAAATAGTTCATATTAAATAAAATGCTTAGCGACTGCTAAGCTCAAATACTTATAGAAAGGAATGATTTGGTGGCCACTAGGCTAAATAATATTCTTATTTTGAACATAATGCTCAAATAACAAATCATAGTAATAGATATTAGTGGTTCTAGGAATTTTCCATAATATATTTTGATGAGAAATATGTGAGTAATGGACATTTTTTATTCTCAAAATCTATGGAGGTATTTTCCTAGTCGAGAAGAAAGTTGTTTATTAAAAATGTTTGTAGGGTGCTCATACAACATCATAGTGTAGAATACATGTCATCTTAAATGTTGTTGGGGAAAGTTTCATTGTGTATAATAACATTATGTCCTAAAGTATGAATTTAAAGTACATTATGTTTTTGTCATCGTAAAAAACATTTTTTTCTAGATTAGTGACTGCTAGGCTCACACCTTTGCATATTTTCTTCATTATACACATTGGTGGGCATCAAAGAAAAATTTAGTGACTGCTAAGCTCCACTACTTATTGAAAGGAATGGATTAGTGCCTGTAGGCTCAACTAATTCTTAATTTTGAAAATAGAGATCACATAACTAATCATAGTAGTATATCTTAGTGGATGATAGGTGTTTTCCTTTACTTATTTCTGTGATAAATATTTATGTAAGGGACATTTCGTACTCTCAAAGGCTATGGATGGTTTTCCCTAGTTGGTAAAAAATATGATTATTAACAAAAAAATTTAGGGTACTCATACAACATCATGATGTGGAGACATGTCATATTAAATGTTTGTTGAGGAAAGAAGGATTTGGTATAATAAATTGTATCATATCATCTGAAATTAAAGTTCAATTAGGATTTTGTGTTTGTTAACACTCTTTTCTTAGCTTAGGGACCACTAGGGTAAGACCTATGCATCTGTTCTTCATAATACACATCAGTTTGAATTAAAGAAAATGCTTAGCGACCACTAAGCTAGATTACTTATTGAAAGAAATGGCTTAGCGGTCTGTTAGGCTAAACAATTTTTTATTTTCAAAATAACTATCAAATAAATATCAAATGTATGTAATCCATATTAATCTCACTGCATGTTTCTTAATTTTAACTTTGAAGAAATAATCTTATCTTGGGTGTGCTCAGCACTGAATTCTGAAAAAGTTACAGATGAAGCATGTGCATCTATTCCCAAACCTCCACATGAAAAGGGAATTTTTTGGGTCTTTAATTTGTTTTTAGTGTTGGACATGCATTTGATATCATCTTCTATATCCATAGGCGTGGGGGGTGTGCAGTGGCATGGAATTGATAATAGTAACACCACCAAACTCAACATGCCAATGTTGTTCAATATTTTCCCACAAACAACAAGAATATGTGGGGGAGTGAGGGCATGAGGTAATGGGTTCTGAAACATACCTTATTTTGGGTGCAAACTCCTATGTGCACTACTTCCGATGGAAAATATGTGGTTTCTCTTTTCATGACTCACCCTTTCACCTGATTCTATGCATCATGTGATATGAGCATGGTGTGAGACCCACATAGACAAATTTGAGAATGGGAAATGGGAATGGGATGCCTCCAATTTCCATAGTCTTCCCTTCCCAGTTGACAATGCATCCAGGGAACCATTCAAATTTCCAATTTCCATCTAGTTAGTTTTTTAGGGTTGGAATTTGGTTGTCAACACCCAGCTACTATCGTTGTAACATACCCTCACACTCAACAACCCCAATATTGGTTTTTTTATTCTTTTTTTTAAAATAAAGACATTCTCTATTTTTGTTATTCTATGTTTTTGTAAGTACCCACCAAACTCGTTGACATAGGTGTCAAACATCTCATCTTTCAAGTTCCACTCTAGTCTTTAGTGTCCCCTCTTCCATGTCCCTTCTTCATCTCAACACTCATGTAACTGGATGGAATATTTTAGAATTTGGCATGAAGGACTAATCCTACAAGAAAAAACCTATAAAGTGTCTAACATTGGAACCAACTGGTCATTCAATTCCATGTTTTAGTGTCAAGAAGGGAATTCAAGGATGCTTCCAATTCCATGGAATGCCCTTCCAAGTCAACTCAGAAGCTTGGGACCATTCCAATTTCACTTCACCTTTTTACAAACATTACCCTCTCACTTTTACTCGGTCTCGTCTAATTTTATCCTTTCCAAACACATTAAATAAAATGCACCTTAAATTAGACTCTCCATTTAAGAATCTTCAACCATTTACTATAAAAACTTGTTATTACTCCTACTAATCACATTACATAAAAACTATTTTTAAACACACCTTGCTATATTGTTCCCAATCACCTAAATCCATCTTGGGAATGGGGGGTACACTTATGGATGGGGGTGTGTTGTGTCATGGCACCACCAAACTTAGCATGTAATGTTTTTTTTCACCACAACTATCACTTTGACAGTAGGACCAGAAGGAAAATGTGTCAAACAATTATCTATATTTGGTCCCAATTCCATAAAACCATCTCATCCCCTATATTTTTGAATGTATTTTCTCACAATAATAACAAGAACATGTGGGGGAGTGAGGGTTTGGGGCATTGTGTTATGAAATAAAGTTAATTTTTGTGTAGACCCCTTCTTGTGTTACTTCTGATGGAAAATCCATGCTTTCTTTGGTGGTGACTAGCACTTTCACCATCTTTCTGCATTGTGTGATGTTGGTCTAATATGTGATCCCACATAGATAGAAATGAGAATGAGAAATGGGAACCATATGCTTCTAAATTCTTGTAGAGTACCCTTCTCAGTCAACAACACATCTCAAGGTCCATTCCAATTTCCAATTTCCATCCAGTTAGTTTTTTTAGGGTTGAATTTGGTTGTCAACCCCCACCTACCATCACTATAAAATACCCTCACTCTCACCTACCCCAATATTGATTTTTTTAATTCTTTTTTTAAATTGAAGACATTATGTGTTTTTGAAATTACCCACTAGACTAGTTGACAGAGACGTCAAACATCTCATCTTTCAAGTTCCACTCCAGTATTCACCACCCCTTCTTCGGTGACTGATCATAAATTATATTTGTGGGAAAGGTAATAACTAGCCTAGCAGTCACTAATCTTTGTCCCTTCATTGCATCAACACTCCCCTAACTAGATGGAATATTTTGAAATTTTTCCTGAAATACCATAACCAGAGAGATTCAAATAAGTCATACTCCCGTAGTATGTCAAGTTGCTGGGGAATCCTCCTTCCACCATCATTCCAAGGATATTGAAGCTCAACACTTTTCCACTGTCATTGTGCCAATAATGAATACTGAAAAAGTTACAGATGAAGCTTGTGCTGCTATTCCTAAACTACCACCTGAAAAGGGAACCATTTGGTTCTTTCAATTCCATTTTAGTTTCAGACAGGCATTTGAGGTCATATTTTGTAACCTCAAGCATGGGGGGTGCACTGTGGCATGGAATTGAGCATAGTATCACCACCAAACTTAGCACGCCAACATTTTTTAAGGCCACGAACAACACTTTATAAGGAGAAAAAGAAGAAGGCTAGGTGCAAGGGTGTTTCATGATGGTGGGGCCAGTGTTTGTCATTAGCTACCCATCCAGGTTATAATCCCCCACACCCCAGGGAACTGGTTACCCTTGAATTTACACAGTTGGTTGGGAGGAATCACCCTACATTAACATGCCTCAAAGTGTGTGAGGTCGTTGGGTCATTAACTCATGTAGTATCTAAAAAAACAAGGTTGGTTTGAGCACCTAGATATATTTTTTCTCAATTCCCTAAATTTGTATCCTCCCCTACAATTTTCAACAAATTTTCTCACAAACATCAAGAAGATTTGGGGAGTGATTAGATGGGGCATTGGGTTCTTGAAATTTACCTTATTTTTTGTGCAAACTCCTTCATGCGATGCTTCCAATGGAAAGTTCATGTTTTCTTTAGCTGTGACTCGACCTTTCACTGATTCCTACACCATGCATGTGGGTATTGTTTGTGTCCCACATAGGACAAATATGAGAATGGGAAATGGGAACTAGATGCTTCCAAATTTTGTAGTCTACCCTTTCAAGTCAACAAGGCATCCTGGGGATCATTCAAATTTCCAATTTCCATCCAGTTTGTTTTTTAGGGTTGAAATTTGGTTGTCAACCCCCTCATACCATTGTTGTAACAACCCCTCACACTCACTAACCCCAATCTTGGTTTTTATTATTCTCTCTTTTTAAAATTGAAGACATTCTCTATTTTTTTTATTCTATGTTTTTGTAAGTACCCACTAAACTTGTTGAAAAAGGCATTAAATATCTCATCTTTCAAGTTCCAAACCAGTCTTTCCCATCCCCTCTTTGGTTATTGATCATAAATTATGATGGTAGACAAGGTAATAACTATCCTAACGGTTGTCGCTAATCTATGTCCCTTTCTTCACCTCAACACTCCCCTAACTAGATGGAATCTTTTAAAATTTTGCATGAAAGACTTTACAAGAGAGATCCTAATAAGTTTCTAACATTGGAACCAATTGAGTCTTTCAATTCCTTTTTAGCATGTGACATAGGAATTTGATGTCATATTCTGTAAAATTAGGCATGAGGGGTGTGGTATGACATGGAATTGAACATAGTAGCACCACTATACTCAACATGTCACCAGTGTTGTTCATGGACATGGCTATCACTTTGAAATAAGTATCAGAAGGAGGTTGGGTCAAACACCTAGCTATATTTGATCCCAATTCCCTAAATATGTCTCCTCCCCTACAATTTTCAACATATTTTTTCAAAAACAACAATATTTAAATCATCAAGAAGATGTGGGGGTTTGAAGGATATGGATCATTTGGTTCTGAAATATAACTTTTTATTTGGGCTATACCCCTTCATATGCTACTTCCAATGGAAAATCCATGCTTTCTTTGGTCACGACTCACCCTTTCACTAGATTCTTGCATTGTGCAATGTTGGAGTAGTGTGTGACCCACATAGACAAATATGAGAATGGGAAAATGGGAACTAAATGGTTTCAACTTCCATAGACTTCCCTTCCAATTCAACTTGAAATCTTAGGGACCATTCCAATTTTCACTTCACCTATTTCGAACATTAGCCTATCACTTTTACTAGGTCTCATCTAATTTTCTCCTTACCAAAAATAATAAAGTCAAATGCACCTTCACTTAGACTCTCCAATTAAGAATCTAACCATTTAATATAAAAACTTGTTATTGATCATACTACTCACATTACATTACAACTATTTTTAAACACACCTTGTTATATTTTTTCATAATTACCTAAATATATATTGGGCATGGGGGTGCGATGTGGCATTTCACCATAAAACTCTGCATGCCAATGTTGTTTATGACCATGGCTATCACTTTAGCCTTGTGACAGGTGGACCAGAAGAAGGCTTGATCAAACATATACCTATATTTTTTCCTAATTTTGTCTCAGGTGTGGGGGGTGCATTATGGCATGGTTATCACTTTAGCCAATGTTGTTCATGGCCATGGATATTTTTGATTTCCAACTTCAACACCTTGTTTTCTCACCCACTACTAAATTAAATTGGAGGAGATAAAAAATGTCTAAGTATGTCTACTATTCTGAAAAATGAGAGGAGAGGAAAATATTAACCTTTTGATTTGGTTGACTTGTCAGATAAAAAATATTTAAACACCACATATTTTCTCACTTTAGGTATTTAGAACGTTACCCTAAACCATACTAAAATATTAAAAATTCACTCGCTGACCATGTAAACTATTGTTACACCTTTGTAAGTAGTTATGAATATTTAATCTCTCATTTCAGAGATATGTTTTCATTTATAGGGTTAAATCTAGCTTCGTGTGCAAATCCTATGAACCAAGAGGAAATATTGGCTTTCGACACATCTAGAATATTATCTTAGCTTAAATTTTGTTAAGAGATGTTGTCATCCTCCTCTCAGATCTGTTTTAGGTCAAAGTTTTGAATTAGGTGCATAAGTAGATTATTGTATTGACACCCTCCTTTCATATACCTCACAATGTATTTTATCTTCTATGTTTTAGGTTGAATTTTTGGTTTAAGCACATAAGTAGATTGTTTTATTTATTTTTT
This sequence comes from Taxus chinensis, assembly GCA_019776745.2. Taxonomy (NCBI): domain Eukaryota; kingdom Viridiplantae; phylum Streptophyta; class Pinopsida; order Cupressales; family Taxaceae; genus Taxus; species Taxus chinensis. The sequence goes on along the minus strand of CM034149.1, from coordinate 570,853,366 downwards.
CTTATCAATATTTTTTATAACTATTTCAAGTTATCTCAATGTATCTAATACTTGGGAATATTATATTAATTTTTGGGGGTTAAGATGGTATTAAAGAAACCTTCTTGATATGTTGTAGTGAGATTTTGACATGAAGATTGTTATTTTCCATAGTTATTGATATCATTAGTTGATGGTGGTGTAGGTAATGGATTCCAATCAAAGGGAACATATTTGTTTGGGCATTTATGTATGTAAATAAAGATGATGACACATCAGTTGTGTTATTGTGAGCTACATCTATCATCATAGAAATAAAAGCATGATTAGATAGAATTTGAGTTTGTAGGCATGAGAAGCCATTCATTCTCTAAACCAATGTGTTGAATGGAGAGAAAAGAGACATGGAGCAATGCATAATCCTGTGGTTTGACACTACAAAATATTTCCATATTAAATATGTTGTCTGAAACATGCATCATTGATTTGGCTTGTGTAAGTACAATCCATTGATTTAGATTTAATATTATTTAAAAATGATATTCCAATCAAAGTCTTTAAGAAAAACAAGGGCTTGGTATTTATATATCCATTGAATCAACCCAGGAATATCTACTCAACTTATACAAGGCTAAGAGAATGGGATACAAGAGGGTGACTTGTGAAAATAAATTATAGAAAAGCATTATCCCACAATGAGGGTATGATGAAAATGTATCTCATTCACAATGACCAACACCGGGTAAAAGGTGACGGAATTTCTTGAATAAAAAAGAATACAATTGTGGCACAATGAGTCTTTTGATTGATGTAAACTATACAATATTGGTTCAACATATCTTTGAAGACATATGACTATGTTTCTCATAAACATTTTTCTTGCATTATGTTAAGGATTATTTCTTTTTCTTTTTCATGGAAGTGACTCATCGTTTATATGGAGGATGGAAAACATTGCAAGAATTTATCATACTATCTTTCATAGTAATTGAATTTGTGATATACATAGCTCCTAATGATGTTGTGCTCTTTTAATGATAAATTAGAGATATAATTTATAATAATAGACAATAGTAAACTTAATGTCGTGTACAATATAGGAAAATAAGAATTGAGTTATTACAATGATATGATTGAGATAAATAAACATAGAATTATTTATACCAAAATAAATTACCCCCAAAAATAGAAAGACAAACTGATACGAGTTTCCTTATTTTGCTGCAATAATTTCACTATTATAATATCAAACAAAAAAGGTCATATTTTGGGATGATCATAAAAAATAAGGTATATTTTGGGGTGAGCATGTAAATTTATTATAAGTTCCACCAGAAATCAAAATAACACCATTAGCATTTGAAGCCAATGTCAATATCAAGGATGTGCATAATCAAAATTGAATGTACGAGTCCTTAAAATTTGAAAGTCCGAGGATCACAAATTTAAAAGTGTGAGTCTCACACATGGAAAGTGTGAGTATCCCACTTTGAAACTGTGAGGATTGCACTTTGAAAGTGCAAGGCTCTCAATTTGACAATACGAGGCTCATAATTTGAAAGTGTGAGGCTCGTACTTTGAACTTGCTATTGCAGGTATTTATTATTAGTGTTTTTAGTTGTAATTTAATTAAATGAACTCATGCCTTATAATAGTTAGTGACCCCTAACCTTACATTAAGGATTTTTCACTTTTAAAGTGCAAGGAAAGTGCTAGAATCACATTTTCAAATTACGAGGCTTGTGTTGGTGTAGGATATTTATTTTCCTTGTATTTTTTTATTTACTTGGAGTTTTCCTACACTCATGGGATATGCTTGCTTAGTTGTAGCAATTGTGTTGAGTTAACTTACCAGTTTGGTTGAGTTAGCCTAGTAGTTGTGTGGAGTAAACTCTACTTCTAGTATCAGTTAGTGAGAGTTATTCCCCATTGATCTAGGAGGAGGTTACACATTCACCTCTTATATGTACATGAATTGCATCAGTCTCTCTCATGGAATATGGAGCATATGAAGCATTGAGTTGATTTGGAACCATTATTCTCTTGTGAGTTCTTGATCATATTGCATCTTATTGTTAGTTATTTCAATTTATACAATTTCTCGTGCATTCATTTTTCATTAGAGATCCAGAAAATCTAATATGGTATCAGAGCGATTCTGGTGATATGTTTTCCATTACTGGGTTATTTGTAGTTTTTGAATACTTAGTTTGTGAAACTAAGAGTTCATGTGTAAATAGATTTGAATCTATCTTGGTTCCTTTTCAATTGATATTGTTATTTGTAAGAAAAAAAACATTACTTTATTGTTGGTAAAGGAAAAATCTTTGTATTTTTTCTGTTGATGTGACCATTTCTACACAGGAGAAAGCTTCATGCAATGTGTTTGGGTCATTGCTTGCTACAAGGAATCTTCTAAAGGTTTTTTTTTTTGGTGTGATTTTGATTTGTTTTCACTTAGAAATCAACTAGGGCATCCTCAAATCTAGGTTGCTATTTTGACCTTCAAAGCCACGTTTTTTCTATGTGAAGGGCATTTTTTTAATTCAAAGCCACGATTTTATAGTATGGAGGGAATTTTTTATTGTGTGAAAGGCGTTTTTGTATGTCTGAGGGTTTTAAAAACATTTTTTTATTGATTTTCAGTCATTCTAGGCCTGAAATGACACCTAAACCTCTGCAACACCCTTGAATCTACTTTTATTGAGCTATATTTACCTACATGAGACTATTTGTGGTCTATGGCAGCCGTAAATCAGAATACAACAACAAAGAGATACTTTTTTGCTTGCATTGGGCATTTTTTTGCAGGTTTGAGGCATTTATTGGCTTGCATTGAACAATTTTTAGCTTCCACAACCTGCATTTACCTTCCTTGGTGGTCTCCATGCCTTTCAATGGATTTTAAACCTTTATTTTATAGTTTGTGGAGGCAAAAACAATAAACAATTACAAAAAACTAATAACAAAGATAACGTTTTTTTAGGTTTTCTAAAACCTAAATTTGTTCCTCTCTCCATGTGGAGGAGTAAATTGCATTAATTTTCTCATTTTTTACTTTTTCCTTATATTATCTTTTTATGATTTTAAAATATAAGTCAATCTGATTTAATGTATTAAGGGAGAATTAAGTGTTTTTAAAACTTGTATCTTCACCCGACGAAGAAAAAAGGTGAGGACCCCCCCGGGTTGGCAGGATGCCAATTCCCCCTCATAAATTAATCCAATGTGTTCTTCATTATTTTTAAATTCCAATGAGTATACGCATGACCTCATTTACTCTCATTTCCAACATTTTAAAAATTAGTTTGCAAAATTTTAATTAAATAAGCCATTATTTACGGGAAATTGTTTTTGCTATAAATTTTGATCAGTAGCTCGGATTTGAGCACTGTTTTGGTCAAAAATACATGTTTTATCATGCTCTATATGATGGCTTCATTTATTTTTGTAAACAAACTACTTTATATAGTGCCACATTTTGGGGGGGTTCCTACAAAACTCACTAGGGACTTTTACTTTTTACACTAAGTTATAAAGTGACATTTAGAATAATTTCGGTGGTTTATTTGTATTATGGAGTTTCACTTTCACCATTATCTTATTATGCTCGACTCTAGTAATTTTTTCTCTGGGAAGGCATGCATTATCAATCATTGCATTATGCACAATTTGTTGCCCTACCTCCATGGTATTGTTCCTGAGCCTGATGAACCTCTACAAAAGTATGAGTGGTTTAACCAAAATGATGATGTCCATGGCATTCTCATTATTATTATTTCTAGGGATACATTGACTTTTTTTGAGTGCACGGAGTTCCCTTTCACTTCCTGGACCATTATCTGGTAGCTGTATGATGAACTTGTTTCACCATCTGAGAGTGACGCTTCCCTGGACCACTCTAGTGCCTCCATAGATTCTCCCCCTTCTCACATCCCTTTTATTATTGAGTCCCATGTTGCTACTCATGAGTCCCATGTTGAACATTCACCATAGGATCATTTTAATGAGCACACTCTCCCTACTGTTACCTCCACAAAGCTCATTATCATTCATGTTCATGCTTCTATTCAATCTTTAAAGCAGTGTTCTACTGGATAAAATTCCTCTGAGATAGATGTAACCATTTCCTCTGGTGCTCCATTGATCTTTATTTCTTAGTTGCTGACACTCCACATACATAGGTTACTACCTTTGAGTGCAACATTACCTCATATTAGAATTCCAGTAGTTCTTCTCAGCAGTCTTCTCCACCTACTTCATGTTGCGATGTTAATATATTCTTGTCAAATATTGCTCTCATTGAACAACCCCATTGGGATGAGTATCTACCTGACCTGAGTTATCTATTTGTAGATTCCACTTGTGTTGCATTGTAGGAATATGATTTGATTGATCCATCACACATTCTAGAGGACCTATTCATCTCTCTCGTTGGGAGTTCCCACCTTGGGAAATTTTTCACTTCCATTATTTCAGATATGTCTAACGATCCACTTCTTCTTGTGGATCCCTTTGTAGGGTTATTGGGCCCACACCATATTCTCTCTCTAACATGTATACTACATTGGTATTACCATTGTCTTTTATGCACATGTTTTCCAGACCTATGCCAAATTTCAGTTGCAGACTAGATGCAAAGATCAGAGTATTATAGGTCTTATTCCTTTGTGGAGTGGGTCGACTTTTAGTACTCCTTTTTTGTCCTTCCTAAGGGTAGGAATTTTTTTTAGTGAAGGTAGATTCTCTTCAATATTTACGCAAAGGACCACATCATCGATGCTCTTCTTAGGGGACCTTCTTGTCCTCATTTTTTCTCTCTCTACTCTCAGGGATGATCATTGTACATGGGTACCTCATCAAGTCGAGTTACTAGAACCTACTTATTTTTCTCTAGTTTTCTTGAGTGATTTTAGTGTCTCTCTTTTGGGGGGATTTTTTCCCACTGGGTTTTCTCCTTTTCTCCACTTTATGAGAGATTTACATTGTACATGTGTAACTGATCAAGCCTTGTTTCTAGGACCCACTTTCCTTTTCACTACTCAGCTAAGCTGTGTTTATGGGGGGTGTTTTTTTAGGATATTTATTTTAGTTGTATTTTTTAATTTACTTGTAGCTTTCCTACACTCATGGGATATGCTTGCTTAGTTGTAGCAATTATGTTGAGTTAACTTACCAGTTCGGTTGAGTTAGGCTACTAGTTATGTGGAGTCAACTCTACTTCTAGTATTAATTAGTGAGAGTTATTCCCCACTGATTTAGGAGGAGGTTACACATTTCATTTTTCATCAAAGATACATAAACTCTAATAGCTTGCACTTTAAACTTACTTTTGCAGGAAGTTATTATTAGTTTTTTATTTTTATTAATCCAACAGGATCATGCCTTATAATATTTAGCGGTTGCTAACCTTACATAATCCCAACATGAAAATATAAAAATAGTGAAATTGGAATGTAATAATAGTGAGATTGGAATCTAATAATAGAAAATTTGGGATCTAATAATAGCAATATTGAAATTCAATAATAGCAAAATTGGAATCCATGAATATTGAAATTGGAACTCCAATAAGTCCAATAATGACAATATTATAATCCAATATTGTTACTAATGGAATCCAATAATAGTAATAGTGGAATCTAGTATAGACAAAAATGGAATCCAATATAGGCAAAAACGGTGATAGATTTCTTCCAAAACTTGTAATACTAGAGTCCAAATTCAATGGAATATGTCCATATTTATTTAAATAAGTGTTAACACAATAAGTTGAATGGTTTTTTCCATGTAGCCATCCACCTAATCAAAATAATTATGTAAATGGTGTGCAAGTCCAGTCCATCATGGTGTAAAATTATTTCAATCAACAATAATATTTGATGCAAATGGAAAGTACTAGAAAAAAAGTAGCATTAGAGGCTACCCCATGCCTAACTTCATGTTTTTTGGGTCTGATTATTTTTTGTGTAGTTAACCTAGCCATGAAAAACTTGAGTAGGTTGTAATTCCATGTGGTAGATCACACAAGATAAAATAATAAACAAATCAAAATGTCTACCTAATCCCCTTCATTACAAAGTCTCCATTTCAAAGATAGATAATATGAAGACTTAAGTAGAAATATGGTGTCATCTAGTAATATGAGGAACATAGAAAACCCGCAAAGCACTACGGGTCCACGACACAAAAAAAATACACCAACCAAAGAACTTTCGTAGATGGAGAAAACAATAAAGGGGAATGCCACACCTTTGATGCACAAGTACGTGGGTATCCACTTCAACATTGTTGAGAAGATGAAGAAGAAAAATATAAATGTGACTATGTAGGACACCCTATCTATTCCATCCCATAGGGATCATCTATAACAGGCTTTGAAGCAATGTCCCCAATCTGAATCAATTGTTACGAAAGAAAATTCCACGGTCCATATATGCCAACTAAATGAGAAACAAGTAAGAAAAGTTAAAAATCCCCAACCCCTTTTCATGTATCTAATTGTAGGAAAACACCTAGTACATAATTACATGATTGACTCAGGTGTTAGCACCTCTTTAATGCCCAATAAAATTGCCAATATTTTTGGCATTGAATATAATCCATATTTCTAAAGGTATCTTGTAACTTGATGGATCAACTATCAAAATTTTAGGATTGATAAAATATCTTGAGTTAATCCTCCATGCTTGTATAAGTTTAACCATAACTCAAGATTATAGCAGTTATTGACTTGCCTCCTTTATTTTTCATTTTTCCATCAAGAGATATTATATCCAAAGTGGGTGGATATTTTTCTTCTGATGGGTATCATATGCTCCTAAGAACTAGATATGGTACAAGATTCTCCATTAGAATTGAACCAATATCTTATTATCATGTTAAATATTATGACCCTACTCCTTCCCAATATAATTACATGATACATGAAGATCGAGAACACAAATTAGTGTCAATTCAACAACTTAATCATCCTAGCTCAATACCCAACCTCCTATTCGATGAATGGGCTAAGGGACATTATGATTTTGATCCTTATGATACAATATATGATACTAGTTTAGGAACCTACTACATTCACGAAGAAAAGTTTACAACCCCTATGTCGTACAAATAATAAGAAGAAGATAATGATTCTTCTAGTTTATGGAAGATGATTTATGATGCTTCTAGAAGCAGAAATGGAGATGAGGCAGGTGTAGTTCTGGTTTTTCTAGTGGACAAGAAATTATTGTTTGCTCATAGGATGTAGTTTTCTTGTTCAAAAAATGTGGTAGAGTACGAGGCATTGATCCATGGATCACTTATAGAAGAAAAAGATAGATTAAGGCCTTGTAGGTGTTTGGTGTAGTGCCCACATATTTATGTATTTTCATTTTGAGCTATTTTGACTTATTATATCTAGATCATCTATATTGACAAGATATTACCACTATGGTTTATTGTTTTGATGTGACATTGTTCACGACATGGTTATTTACTATCACTAGGATGCTAACTATTGTTGATAGGGTTTTTGATGAGGCACATGATGCCACATTTCATTTATCAGTTATTATGTTGATATGATATCATGATTCGATTGAGAAGAATCTTGTACTTTTATGGAACTCATACTTGATGCATGTTCATAAAAATTTATAATAAATTGATGATAAAAATGATATACTACTTAGCTAACATGATTTTGTAAGGATGATTGATTATAACACAAATATATATTATCGTATTGGAAAAATATGAGGTTTTCCTTGATTTTATAGGTGACATGTATTTGGTCATGAGAGAATGTGGGATTCAAGGAATATATTTCAACTAGCCAAAAATTCCCTAAGGGTCAAACCTTTCTTTTCTTATTGATTATGAAACCTTGTTCATTGTGTTTGTGCCATGTCATTTGATGGATTCCTTTTGCTATTTGATTGTTAGTCTATCATACTATAATTGTGATATATTCTATTCTTGTGTAGATCTATATTTTTGAATTCAAATTATCTTTGGTTTAATGTTACCTAGTGTTTTATATATTAAATTTTTGTGGACTTTGGTATATCTTGTGGCTTGGGATGTTGTGTATGGGTTTAAGAGGGATTAGGGAACCAATCATAGATTAGGTGGGCCTAATTACCCATCCTAAATGTCACATATTTCCTAAACTTGGATTTGGGAAAGTTGTGTCATTTGGGAAGGGTAAATGGAAAGCTGACCTCATTTATTTTTAAAAGAGGATCTATCCCCCATCCCTATGGATGGGGTGGGATATTTTCAATGCAAATGAGGCCCATTGGCTCAAATTTCCTCTTCCCACACACTTTAAATTTATGAAATTTTTATCTTTGAGAATGTTTTGGAATTTGGAAATATTCATGATTATCTGAGTCTAATTTTAATTTCCTTTTTTTATTTTTTTGGATGCAAATTTTGGAGTGTGTTGATTGGTTATGGTTTGGGTGGAAGGTGAAACTTGTCACCCTCCCATTGGTTTTTTTAGGTGGCTAACTCCTCTTCATAATCCTTCATGTCCATGGTTAGGGAGTTATTTTCCTGGGAAAATTTTGGGGAGAGGATGGTTTTTGGATAAATCTTGGAAAGCATTTGGATTCTTGGTGAGAAATTTGATTGTAATTGATATTGAATTTTACAAGATAGGATATTACACACATTTTTACTTCTTATCTAGTTATGTGTTTGAAATTGTGCATATGAATTAGATTTCAAAATGGAATAACATTAATCTTTTAAGTTTGATTTTTGATACTCCATCCAACCTTGAGGGGCCTGGATTTTGGAAAATAATGGGAAGAGGGAGGAATTCCTCCTTGTCACTTTATATGCTTGTTTGAAAAGCTATAAAATCATTCATGGGGGAGAGATATGGAGAGATAAGGGGAGTAATTTGGAGTGATAAGGGGTGTTTTTTTTAATGGAGAGATAAGGAAAAACTTGTTGTTTTAAATGGAGCTATTTGGCTACTTAGAAAGAGGGATTTTCTATCCCCTCTTCCCTTATATGAAGCATGATGCTTCTTGGCTGTTTTACCTTGGTCAAATTTGTTTGTTGTTTTTTGAAAGTAAGTATGAAATGTGTTAAATTCTATTTTCTCGTAAGTGCTACTTGGAATGTTTCGATTCTTTCCCATGGGCTTAGGGGTAGGCTAGCATGAATCCTTAGACCCCCTTGGTGGCATGTGATGATGAAAAATGGTTAGGTGGTCAGCTAGGCTCACTCTTGTGACTTTTTGGAGGTTTTGTTCTCATGATGTTTGGAGCTGTATGGAGCTATTTAGAGGTGCAAGTTACAATTTTTTTCTTGTTACAAAAGAGTTCATATTATAGGGAAACATTTTCCATGTTGTATCCACTTCAAGTGGAGGGCATGTAGTTTGCATTATTAAGTATTATTCCTTCTTGTTATTATAAGTTTAATATGTTAATCTTCTTCCAGAGGTATGATATGTTTTAGTATTGAAATTTTGTTGGAAATATTAATTAAAAGAACTACTCACTGTTTGAAAATATAGATACATTTTATTATTAAACTTGGAAACTTTCTCATTGTTTCAAGGATTATAAATGTTGTTTTAGATATATGTTTTTTCCTTCTTAAAGTATATCCTTGTAAGTGAAAGATATCAACTTATTAAGTGAAGGAAAATTGTAAAGTTATGAGAAAAATTTGAACAACAATCTACTCTTCTTTCTCCCTTGTGAAATCTGAAAATTATGTATTTTATCTCTTCCTTAATGGAATCTTGAATTAGTGGATTTTTTTGGTTAAAAGATCCATAGTATCCATTGTTTGCATTTCTCAATTGAGAAAGAAAATAATGGTAATATATGTTTATATATTGTTGTTTTTTATTGAACAGGTTATTTTACTATTTATAGAAATTGTAGCTTGTTTTTATCTTCTAACTTGATAGAAAAAAATTGTTTAAGTTATTCATTTATTCACTGAGTTAGAAAATTGAATCTTTCTTGTTCCTAAATATCATAAAAAAGAAGATAACTGATGTGAATACAACTTTAATATCAATAAGATTATATATTTTAATTTATTTCTATCTATACAAATATGTATATGTATGTTTAATAAACATGCGCACACACACACACATGTATGTATGTATGTATGTATGTATGTATGTATGTATGTATGTATGTATATGTATATATATATGTATGTATGTATGTATGTATGTATACACACACACACACACACACACACACACACACACACACACACACACACACACACACACACACACACACACACACACACACACACACACACACACACACACACACATATACACACACACACATATATATGAGTGTAGGGGAAAGGTGGGACGACTTTCCCGCCCGTTCCCCACACCCACTTTACAAATATTGGAGTTGTGGCCCCCCACTTTCAACCATCCCCCTTGTCCACATTGTCCCCCATTTCAAATTGCTACGACCATGGGCCTCTTCTCCCATGCATAACACAGGCCTTCATCCATATAAATTCAAGCCACCATTTTGGGTTCTCCACTATGCATCGAATGTCACTTCATTTGTGTGTGTCTATATATACACACACACACACACACATATACATTCATATATATACATTAATTTATATACATGAATATATATAACAGATGGAATTTATTTATGTGTTCCAAAGAAGAGCACTTAACCAAATCAAAATATAATATTCAATAAAACCTATAGATCCATTTGGATCAGATTTAGATGAAAAGGGAAACATGGATTTGAAACCCTGGATGCATAATACAATTGTGTGCAAACTAGGAGGTGATCCAAATACAAATTAAAAAATAAATGAAGTGGAAACCCCTCTTCTAAATATCTTTCTTTGGCTCACCCATCCTCCTCCTCCCTATAAAATAAAAACAAAAATTTGAGTACCCAAATGAATGAGATGAGGAAAAGAAATAAAAGATATTGGTTTTTAAAATTTTATCCTCATAAGTTTGGTTTTAGGGTTTTAGATTAGCCTACAATGGAGAATAAATTTGATCTAGGGTCCCAATTTAATTCATAATTGACCTAGCATATTAAAGTTGCACTTTCAAATGTGTGGTTAGTTAAGCATTTTATTTTTGTAAAATGACTTTAGCTATGGTTGCACATTATTTTTTAGGGTAATAATTAATTAAACCATTTTATAATTTGGATACATCAATTAACTAATTTTTACTTTTAAAAATTGTGTATTAAATTATGAAGGCATGGGTCCATTTAGGATGTTATAGGAGACCCTTGCCCGTAATAATACTCTTGGTCTTCTGTAAACTTTGAAATCATTTGTGAAACAATTATTAACTAGACCAAAATTAATTTAATCTTACATTAACTCTTCCAGTGCGATAAGCTTTATCGCTAGTCAATTACTTAACCTTGCCATTGTTATGATTTAATTATCATCGAAATTTTAAAAATTATAATCATAATTTTATTCTAGTTCGCAAAAGTGACAATACACTGATTCTTCACCCATAAGTGGAACAATGTGTTAAGTATCAATTCTCACCTTGATGTTTCGTGAATGTGGTTTGGTGCCACTTTGCCATTTCTTATGATTGGTAATCTAACCTACCCTTGAAATTAATATAACTTTAATTTTTTTTACCATTATTATCACTTTTAATATCTGGATATGGATTCTTCTAGTTACCTTTTTATTGATTTTGGAACTTTTTCTAAGTGGGGCGTGTCATCTGGTATCAGAGGTCGGTTTCAAGATTGGATGCTATAAGGTTATTATTATATTTTAGTAACTTAAGTTAGTTAAAACCACTTTGTATAAATCATTTCCAAATAATTCTAATGTATCATTTTTCATTCATGTAGGAAGAGGGAGCATGATACCATACGAAGTACAACTGTGACTCAAGGTCATGAGAAATCACCTGTAGATATTCCTAGTGATAATTTTGGTCCACATATCCTAGATGCACTACATCAAATGATGGGAGTCATCTAGGATTGAACTCCCACACAACTAAAGAAAGTTCCATAGGCTAGTCAACATGACAATGAGACACACCCAGATGAGGGTTCACATTTTACCACTCATATACATATTTCTTCATAGTGAGAGAGGTTTTGCATCCATTCCATTTAAATTTTAGAACAATGAGAGAAGTATCGTAGCCCCATAGTTCAGATTTAGAGAGTGGTTGAGGCACGCTCTCAATGGTAGGAAAAAAAGTTGTGATATCCATGACTTTATTTGACTTCATCCACCCACATATGGAGGAATGAGAGATGGTTTTAGGTATGATTCATGACTCCTAAGTTTAGACAACTGTTTTGGATTACATCTTTATGAGAGAAATGTAAAATCTTACCTTTTCATACACCTTCTCTAAGACACATCAGACATCTGATAGAGGAATGAGGAGTAGAAGATCCATTTGACCTAAGAGACTATCACCTATGAGTTATTTGAGGAGAGTTTCCAGGATCTATATATGTCAGAGTATTTCATTCAGAAGAGGATCGATGAGTTTGGTGATCTTCAATAGGGGTCTTATACATTAGCTCAGTATGAGTGTAGATTTTTGGATCTTTTACAGTATGTGGAATATCTCCAGGATGAGAAGTTACATGTGAACAGGTTCATTAGCATCTTGATTGTAGACTTGGTAGGATAAGTCAAGATTCTATCTCCTCTAACCTTAGAGAAGGTAGTGGAGAAGGCCTATCTAGCAAAAGAGAACAAGACCATGGCTCAAGAGACTCAAAATTAGAATAAGGGTAAGATGCATGAGATATTTTTCTCTTTTTAAAATCGCAGTTCACATGGATCCTCCCCACCCCTGAGAGGAGGGTCCAGACTAGTACAATTAGCTTCACGACCCCCTCTACATCCATAACAACCCTCTCAACATTAGGTTCCTCAGCAGCAAAGGACTAGGCTAGGATAGGATCTCCAGAGAGGTAGGGTCTATAGTGGCCACATTCTAGGTAGAGGCAAGAGGCTAGGTAATTAGTAGCCTAATCTGGCTTGTTCCTAGTAGTTCGATAGGGTGAGACACAAATGAACAATACACCAGAGCATAGGAGGGACTCATTTGCACATGGATGTACTAGGTTATTTCATTTGTGGGGCTCATGATTATTATGCACATGTATGTCCACATAGACCATATTTTTCCAAAAGGAAAAATGCACCTATTTCTAAAAAGACAGTGGGTGACGTAGGGCGTGCTCATCATGTCTATGATGCGGTAGAGAACCATTAGGCTGAGAATTAGGTCACAGTCATTGGGGACACATGTATGATTAGAGGCACACTTGTTACTATTTTTTTTTATTCCAGAGATTTTGACTCTTTTAAATCACCTTCTTTAGTGGATAGGTATGGTTTTGTGGCTTGTAAGTAGGAATCTAGATGACAAGTAGAGTTGGCCATTGGGGCCAAGCTCACTATAAACATGTATGTAGAGAGTTGTATCCTTGACCTTGGAGTTTTTTCCGCCACCCTAGACCTCTATGTTTTTCCATTGGGATCCTACGAGGATTTTCTTGGTACAAATTAGTTTGAATCTCATTCAGTCAAATTCAACTACATAAATTAAGGTTACAGAGTGTGTGGATGATTTTGGTTGTTTTGTATATATTTATGGGGTTTATAGACCCATGACCTTGTGTATGATCTTTGTTATGCAAATCAAGTGGAGGATGCAAAAGGGGTGTCAGATATATTTGTTATCATGATCAGTGATAGATATGAGGAGGTTCCAGTGAGTTCACCTTTAGATGAGCACCCTATCTTGTGAGAGTTTGCAAATATTTTTCATAGAGAGATCTGCGGTATTCTACCAAGTCGTGAGCTAGAATTTTCTATTGATATTGTTATGGGTTATGTACCTGTATCCCGTTCTCCATACAATATGACTATCCCTGAGCTCCATGTGATCAATATTTATTTAGAGATTCTATTAGAGAAGGGCCTTGTTTGACCTAGTATGTCTCCTTAGGGTGCACAAATGATTTTTTTGAAGAAGGGAAGATCCCTTCATTTCTGTGTTGACTTCAAAAAATTGAAAAAGGTAATAGTGAAGAACCATTATCCTCCACACCATATTGATAAAAAAAAATTATCAGATGAGGGGATCGATAGTGTTCTCTAAGATATATCTTAAGTCTAGTTACCATTAGATGTAGATCGCAGATGTGGATATTCATAAGAAAAAAATTTCAGACTCAATATGGGCATTATGAGTTCATAGGGGTTCCTTTTGGTCTGAAAAATACACCTACAATGTTTATGAGCCTCATGAATGGGGTTTTCAAGAATTTTGTTGGACATGTTTTTCATTGTATTTCTAGATGAAATTTTGATATATTCACGCTCGGTAGAGGAGCACTAGGAGCACTTGAGACATGTATTACATGTTTTAAGAGAGAAGATTTTTTTTGGGAATTTAGAGAAGTGTTCCTTCTTTCATACCGAGATACAGTATTTAGGGCACATCATCATAGGTGAAGGTATTTTAGTAGATCCCTCAAATTTTTGTGTTATCATTGATTGGCTAGTCCCCACCATAGTGACCGAGGTTATGAGTTCTATGGGGTCAACTGGTTATTACCTCTATTTTAAAAATATTTTTCTTGGATTGATAATCCTATCACTTCCCTTTAGTGAAAAGGGAAGAAGTTTTTTTGGTCATAGAAGTGTGATCAGGAATTTAAGATGCTTAAAGAGTGATTGGTGATTGCACCTATCCTTGTAGTTCTTGATCCTTTGGCTGAATGTGTGGTTTACTCAGATGCATCAATAGAGGTACTTCGAGAGATTCTCATGCAAGAACATAATGTCATTGATTTTGAGTCTTGTAAGATCAAGGAATACGAACTTAAATATCCCACTCATGATCTCAAGCTTGTTGCAGTAGTGCATGCATTGGTTTGTTAGAGACACTTTCTCTTGGGTAGACCATTTATTTTGAGGACAGACCATTTGAGCCTTCAACATATATTTACGTAACCCAACCTCAATGCCCGAAAGTGGAATTGGATGGATATCCTATGTGAGTACGACATGGACATCTAATACATCAAGGGGATGGAGAATGTATTTACCGATGCCTTCAGTAGATGGCTAAATTATATTTTTTCCTTGAATTTGTGATTAGATCTCATAGGAAGGATACTTCAGTAAATTTTAGGAGAAATATTATACGAGGTTTCCAGGAAGATGGTAGAGTCTCAGAGGCTCTTAGAGGGAAAGTATATAGGTTGCACCTTAGATTCACATGGTCTACTTCGGTTTTAGAGACACATATATGTGCCTAGATCTAGTGATTTACGTAGTTTTTTTCTTTTTGAGGCTCAACGAGCCCCATATGTGACTCATCTAGGGGTTAATAAGATCCAGGAAAATTTGAGACAACTATAATTTTGGCATGGGTTGCACCATGTAGCCCACTGTCTTGAGTTCCAGAGGGTGAATTCTGAGAATTATCACTCCACAGACATTCTTTACTTCCATGATATTCTAGAGTGGAAGTGGGATGTGGTATCCATGAATTTTATTGTTTGTATTCCCACTTCATCATTTAAACATGACACCATCATGGTAACAGTGGATAAGTTGACCAAGGTTTCTCATTTCTCTTCGAAGAAAGTCTCATATTTTGTAATTTCCATTGCATAGGTTTTCATGGATGATGTAGTGAGGTTGCATGGTATTCCTAGGACAATTGTTTGTGATCATGGATCTATTTACACTTCTAATTTTTGGAATTCATTTTAGAAAACTTTGGGAACTATTAATTTCATTTCAACTTACCACCCTCAGAAATATGGTCAGATAGATAGGGTGAACCAAGTGCTTGAAGAAATGATTCAGATGTATGTGATGGATTAAAAAATTAAGTGGGATCATTACATGTATCTAGTTGATTTTGTGTTTGATAATAATTTTCATAGTTCCATCAACATGACACCTTATCAGGCCTTATTTGGGAGACCTTACATGACACCATTGAGCTAGGACATATTGGATGATATGATTGTTCTTGGTCCCACTTATCTTTAGGATATGGAACAACAAGTTGTTCTCATCAGGAAAAATTTGGAGCATGCTCGTGCATGCCAAAATGTTGGAATAATAATTGATTGGGGGTGAATCATTCCTTCAAAAATCCTTAAACAATTTCAAATTAACTTTCATACACCATTAACATTCAACCATGCATTAATGAGGTCTTAAAAATAAGCAACAACCATCAACTATAACATAATCAATAAGGAGTACACAAAAACACAAGATATAGGTGGAAAAACCTCAAGGGGAAGAAAAACCAATAAAATAATTTTCTGATATTACTCACAAAAAATTACTTAAGTGAATATTACACATTACAAGAGATTTGTTTAGTGAGGCACCAACCCCACAAGGATTAACAACCCCTAAGCCCTTGTTGATATTACTCATAACAAGATACTTGCATGAATATGACTCATCACACAATATTTTTATAAGAATACCAATGAAGATATGCTTCCAACAAACACAGTTGATAGTAATCAAATATTCAGCTCCAAACTCCTTCAAAACCTATTCAAACACACCTTCTAACTCACTCAATATTAGACTTTCATGATCTAATTTTATCACAAACCATTTCATAGAAGTTCTCTAACAATCCTCATACTTTTTCACACATTCTAAACTCTTATTTTATGCCTTATAATCACTTACACTCTCTCAATCAGCTCACACTTTTCCCTCTCTTTTCACTAATTCAAAAATGAACCAAAATAAGCACTTTATATACTTCCAAATAAAAAACATAAGATAGGTTGGTACAGAAAAAATATCTCAACCATTAAAACTCAAAAATATAACAAAAAATTCATACAAATTCATAAAATGAGCCCATGTAGGTCGGCCATGCACCAAGACAACCAAACAAGCCCAAAAAGGCTTAAAAGACCATCACCTGGCTCATAAAAGACCTCAAAAATCATAACCATGATTAGAAAAGCCTCCAAAGGCCTCACACATGTCAAATATATCATAAAAAGATAATCCATTCTCACACATTACCTTGAACCAATATATTTCTTCATAACTCCATCAAGTAGGACCATTAACTACTCAAAATAGTTACTTTCAGGAACCAGTATTTAGAAAACATGATCAAGATCACACCAAAACATCTCAAATATACCATGTAACCACACATTGGAAAGAAAATAAATTTTATGTCACATGAATTCTTTCTATACCTCATGACACATCTAACAATGTAAACCACACCACATTTACTCTTCAACAAATTGAACTACCAAGAAAGCAGTTTTGGAAACTCGAATAATTTGAATCCTTGTTTTCACTTTCACGATCTATAAATTCAATCAATAGGAAAAAAAGTCATCCTTATTAACTATCCAATATATATAAATAATAATCAAATCTAAAACACGAGTCTTCTACATCCATCTTATAGCCAAAGCAATTATGACAGTCCCAAAATAATCAAACTTGGTGTTCACAAACTAAGTTGGTTCACCTATCAAAATATCTCATCAAGAGACAAACCATACATAATTGGAAAGGTATTTGAATATAATTTCCATAACATCTTACATTTATTTCCAAATCAAAGAATAAGGCCTTCAACTAGGTTAATCTATGTAACTTCTCAAAAGTTCCTTTAAAATCCCAAAAACTAGTCTTCAAAGATAATGCCCACTTTAAACTTTAGGACCTTAACCATGACCTGAAACTATCATATAAATATAGTAAAACTCTCATTATTACATTAATGTTGATTTAGTAAATACCTTCAATGGAAAACTTTGCTACGAACTGGAAATATTTAGAAACTTTCTATTTTGAGTAGGGTCCACATACTATCACAAGCTCTATAATACCTTTCTGGAAATATAGAGGATTAATTTACAACCTCAAAACACAAAATTAGAAAGTAAAATAAATTATGGGCACCTACCAAAAATTATTCCTCCATCACTTTCAACCTAGGGTTTTAAGACCATAAAAATTTGTTTACCTTCTTAACATTTGTTTATAAAAAACCTAACGATGAAACCACTCCATTATTTTTATAAAATGTTCTTAGATAAATTAAAAAAATTATTTAAAACCTATGGTTTGCATGAAAAAATCACAATTCACAATGAGCATCTGAAGTTTCCTATCAAGCTGGAAAATGCATTCTCAAGTACCCTATTTCACCTAAAATTTCACAACTTGCAAATTTTCCTTCATAATGACTTGAAATTTTTCTCACACCTCTAGGATACCCATGTGAATCATATACAATAAATATATTTCATGAAATAAAAATAAACTAAAATAACACTAAAATCAAGAATAAAACCACTTCTAAGTGCCTTTACATGATGAAAAAAACTAGACATACCTCCATGAGTGATCTCAAGATCTCACACATACCTGCTAGTGACTATAATACATAATTAGGCATCCAAGCACTAGGATTAGGCCTATTTTAGACCTAGACCAAGTAGACCAACCACATAATTTTTCTTCCAATCTCTCTAAAAGGACATAACACACATGAGACAACATGTCTCACACCTCTGCATGCCGTTATGATATCACATGGCTCTCAAACTAAATCTCATGCTTCATTTGGCCTCCAAACACCTAGACTAGGTTTAGACAAGCACTTGCACCTGAGTCCATGAGCTGTACCTATATTCTTAAGCTCATGTGACTACCTCAACAATCTCCCCTCAAGCTCACCATGACTCTACCATGATCCTCAAGCCATCATGTAACTCAAACCTTCAAGCTCTATCACATAGGTTAGCTAAGTCACATAATTAGGCCTACTAGGCCAAGATATTATTACTATGTCAAATCATACCATCATGTATAAACCTGAATGTCCATTTCATCACCACGATAAACATCTTATAACACTTATACATCATTCTATTTTTCATTAATGATCCTTTACATCAATGATAACAATTAAACTCACACATGCCAACAATCTCCCCCTTTTTCATTGATGGAAAACCTTCTAGTTCTTCTACCCATTTTTAAATTAATGACAAAGCATACTTGATTACATGGTATTCATCCTTCTCATCCTTCTTTGGAGCTCTTCTTGAGTGACAACATCAACTTGATTCATCATAGAAGCATACCAATATGTCTTACTATCACAAACCTCTATTTTGACTTCTTCATGACTTAAAACCACTGTAGAAGACTTTGGAAAGATGTATACAAGAGATCTAAACATACCAATAAGTATATTGAGCATGAATTATCATTTCTAGCATCTATTCAAATCATTCTTTAGCTGGGAACATCATCAAAATGCATATCTCTTCCATGTACTTAGTTACTAACAACTTTAGGACTGAGTGTCCTAAAATAGTCCTTTAGTGTAAATTAGACCAAATTTTCAAAGCTCTAGAATCCCATACACATAATGAATCTATCCCTTATATCTCCCCCTATGTTTATACCATCATATTCTATCTGAAAATTTAAATATATGAGCTCTTACCTTGCTTCCATGCCATGTAGATGTCTCAAAATCATTTCCTCTATCTTGAATCAACACTTTAGTGTTCTTTACCTTCTTTGCATGTTATTTCACCCTTATTAGACATATGTATTTATCCACAATCCATTGCACCTATAATAAACATTCAATCTACCATACAAGCTTCCTAGACACCTTCCATACTTATATCAAGGTTGATACGAGACCCCCCTACCTCAATGGCTCTTCACAGGCTTGTAGATCACTATTACAGAGCTAAAACTTGCTACAATGCCTTGATAAGGTACATCATTTATGCATAGTGCTATAAATAAATCAAATTATCCTTGCAAACATTCTTTACTCCTGAAAACTCTTGCTAAAAGACCATATTTATGTTTTAAATACCTGAGTAGTTTCCATATACCTTGTTTTTACACAAACCTTGTCAATATAATTACATCTACAAATGTATTTCTATTTAACAAGTCTCCTTGAAACCTTTTTAGCCTATTAGATGATCATGGAAAACTCCTTATCCCTCAAAAAACCTTCATAGACCTGTAGCACCACATTTTTGTGCATAATGACCACCTAAAATACTTTTCCATGATATACTTATCCATTCATAGAACATGGGATCAACTCTACACATACTCACAATTTAGATCATTCCTACTACTAGTCCATATCTATGGACTATCTTGATCACTTATTCATTAACATGAGACTGTGTCACATTTTTCAACAACTAAAAAACACCTTTATAGTCCTCAATAACCACACTCAGACCTATAGTCATCTCTTTCATCATGAAGAGCATACTTTTTCTCCTTCACAGATATAGATATGCATTGAATTTTCAATCTTTCCATAAATGTATTACTAAACCTCTTGATACACTTTTGCTCATACTTCAAAGACCTTAATCATCATGCACAGGATTAACACATATAATTTCAACTCAAGGAACTCATTTTAAAACTTCTTGTTCACAGTTCACACCTAAACCATATCTTTTGATGCAAGTACATTCTTAAACCATTTCAAGCTAAAACCAAGAATCAAAGGATAAAATTGTAGGCACAAATATCACAAGAAAATACCTAGAAGACATTATATCACCTTATTTAGATGGTATGATCAATTCATCATATTGATGAACGCATTTTTCTTCACAAATTTATCTCCCTGCTTATTGTTGGTACTTGATGAGTCATTTATCTTCCTTTCTAAAAACACCTCATTTATGTATTCTATTGAGCCATTTGTAGCCCTGAACTTGTATTTCCCTGTGACACTGCTAGACATTTTCATTTTAACTTAAACTCATGGAATACATATTAGTTAATATAATTATTACTAAAGTTTACTTTATTTTGTGGATTATGAATATGAATTTATTATTTTGATTGTGATATGATGTTAAATAGTGCTTTGTATAAATGCCATCCTTGTTTGCAAATAAGTTGTTATATACAATAGCTAACATGTAGCAAAGGATCCATACGCAAAAACTGACATGCAGTCAAAGGAACTCATTCAAAGAAAAGAGGTCGTCCATAGAAAATGGCATGTAACTAAAGGGGCTCATCTACATCAAAGCATCCATAGCCAAAGGAGGTCACACACATACATAAAGTCATGATTATGAGGATCTTACACAACATGGACACTACACCTAAGCTCACATGTGTTGATGGAAGAAGCGGTTATGAGAAAAATAAGAAGACTCGACACCATCACCTAATTATGAATTGTAACTAAAACAAATAACTAATTGCTTTAACTCATAATTTAATAACTGGCTGATCGACTAATCGGTTAGTTAAGTTATGTGATTATATGAGAGCATCTACTGAATTGTTCTGTTACATGCATGTAAGTTTCTATATTGTTTGGTTAATATATTTTACTTAATAAAAATGGAACTCCTAGTAGGACTCTATCTCTTCATGCCTCTGCTATAATTAAAATATAAAAAGGAAAGATTAATGATGTAGAGATATAGAGATACATAAATAGATCAATCCTTAGGTAGATAATTTTTTGTATTTTCCACTTGTAATATTCATGCTGATGAAATAAGAATCTGAGTTTTTTTTATTTTTTGTAGACACATGCCTTAGGAGGGATTAGCACCCAAGGCAGGGCCCACTTTTAGTTTGCTAACCCTCTCCTTTTATTTGTTTCTTTAATTCATTACATGATTAAATTAACAACTTATTCCTGTATCTATTTTCTATTTCTACATGCTTTTTTATTAGCCATAGTATTTACTTTCAGTCATAATATACTTCATTCCCAACATTTTTATTTCCTAATTATAATGACAATAATTTACCTTTATACCTCCCAAACATTTGTAACTATGTATACAACAATGGAAATGCTGAAAGTTTCTGTCCCTTGGTCTTATAGTTAAATGAATTAAGATTGATGAACATCATATTAATTACTGAAAGTTAATTTACACCACTATTTTCTGTGCCATTTCTGGGGATACCGCCAAGTTATAAGGTTTTTGAAGAGGGTTTTCATTTCTTAGAAGCAATTTAGGTTTTAGGAAATTCAGCTCCAAACCAACTTCCCAACTGATTTCCCATTGATCGAGTTAATTAGTTGATGCATCCACCATCCAAGGGATTCCTAGGGTATATTTTTTACCTAATCCATAAGTTGTACATATCTCTTCATACACATATGAGGATGCTGAAGAATACATTCTTTCATTTGCACAACGTTTACTGTTTGAAATTCATCCTCCAAGTGAAAGTTATAAAGCTACTCCTGAGCACCCAGAGATGGCATAAAAAGTAGATTAGAATGTTCAAAATGGGGCAACCAATTTTGAGTTTCCCATTACCAACAATGATACAGATGTTGTTATGGAGAATATTTCTCCCTCAGCCTTTCCCAATTTTCATGGATCCATGACTGAAGACCCAGACACCTTTATGTTTGAGTTTGATGATTTGTGCAAGAGCTATGATTATACTACTGATGTGCATAAATTGAAGTTATTTCCTGTTACACTTAAGGATACAGCCTTGAGATGGTTCATCGGTTTAGGAAGAAATGTTGTAACCACTTTGGCACAAATGAAGGAGAATTTCCTCACTAAGTACCAAGACTATTGTATACTGAGCAACAAGGGAGGTGATGAAATCTACCAAATGGTACAAAAAGAGGATGAACCATTGGAATATTATTTAGAAATATTCTTGTTCTACGTTCAAAATACAAGGCACATAAGACTACCACCTGTATCTCTAAATTACTATTTTTAATGGGACTCAATGAAGAGGAAATGGATGCTCTGGATCTGATAGGAGAAATAGACATTTCAAAAGCTAATTTTGAAGAAATTTGTGAAGCCTACAAAAATTACTCAAGAGCTACTATGAAGAGGGTGAGAAGTGTAAGATCAAGAGGTGGATCAACTAGCAAAAAAATTGGGGACATATCCAAGTCCAATATTGTCAACATCTTTAAAAACATGAAGCATGAGATTGTTAATGACATGGCCAATCAATTAGATGTTCTATATGCCAAAAATAAAAAGGAAGATGCAGAAGCAACACTCATATAGTACTGCCATGCATGAAAAAGGAAGAAATATTACTGTAGATGCAGATAATTGGCCAACATTACTCAATAAATGGAGGCTTCACTTGAGTTTAAGATGTTGGAGATAGAGGATTAGAAAGTTTTCTATGTTGCTCAAAGAAAAACATAGTCATCAAGGAAAGGAGGTATGCCACAAGACCCTATGAATTCATTTCAAAATTGGTCTAATAATCCATATATGCAGCCCCCACCTTAGGATAACCCTCAAGGTTGGGCCCCATATCCTAACCAATATCAACAACAATGACAACCTCAATTCCAAGGCCAACCATAACAACAATGGAAACAACCTCCTCAATCATGGAAACAACCTTGGAGAGGAAGGAATCTATGGAATAATCCACCTCCTAATTACCAAAAATATTATTAGCAACCTCCTTATCTACAATAGCAAGCTCCACTGAAAAACCCTCAAACATGCTCTCAACCAAAATCTATCCAACTACCAGCTCAACCAATGCCTAAACCTAACAATAAAGCTACTTATCTATCCTATTCCATCAAACCAATTAAATACCCTACCTATTTTTTTGATGTAAACAATATCCATCTTCACTCAAGAAGATAATTTACTCCACCAGCTAGACCCACCATCAATGAACTTGTAGAAGAACCGTAGTTGCTGCATACCAATCCGCAGCAACGCCAGAAGATGTTGCATGCTAATCTACAACAACCTGAGTAAAATTACAGCAAAGGTAAAACACAGGGTAATGAGCCACCATTTCCTATAAGGTTACAAGGAAAAAATAATGACCTCAAATCAGAATATGATTCTAATTTTGTCAACAAGCTAAAAGTCTTTTTTTGTCAAAATTCCATTGATTTAAGCTATTAAGGATATTTCCATCTATAATAAATTGGTTAAAGACCTATGCATAAAGAAAATAGGTAGGAAGAGGAAATATCCAACTACTGTATAGGTCATTGGATTACTAGATGATATTATGCTTGGGAACTCAATTCTACCCAAATACATAGATCCAGGTAGTGATCAAGAACACTATGATTGAATTAGGGGCATAAATAAATGTAATGAAAAAAAATCATGGAGGATTTGAATTTAAAGAGAATAAGACCAACATCCATAGTCTTCCAGCTTGCAAACATATCAATAGTTAATCCTGAAGGAGTCCTGGAGGACATAGTAGTAGTGGTAGACTCTTGGGAGTACCCTACTGATTTTATTATTCTTCAGACAAAAGAAATCTTAGGAGGATATCCTATCATCCTAGGAAGACCATGGTTAGAAATTTATAATGCATTCATAGGATGTGGATATGGTAATATGATTATCTCTAATGGAAGTGGTACCAAAAAGTTCATGCTTTACTTCCTTCACAACCGTTCAATGAAGAATACCAAAACATTTGGGTTAAAGAGCCAAAAGAATATCAAAGCTTAGTTCAGTAGCTCATGATGCTGGATAAGTCATGCAAAATTGAAGGGAAAGAAAAGGATGTTGTTCTTCCTAACGTCCTACAAAATAATTATGGGTGGAATGAAGAAGTAGATGGTGAATTATGGTGTATAAGTTATCCTGAGAAACAAATCCTAATGCAAAAAATCATTATGAACGTTCCAGGTAAGAATTACATCCTCCACAAACTTCTTCCACATGATTGTATATTTAATTATGTAAGTAGCACTATATGCTCCATGAATGATCTCTCTAAGAAAGTGGAAATTACTCTGAGAAATCCACTTAATGTGAACAAAATGCTGAGAATGCAGCAAAATCAAATGTTAATTACTCTTCTACAGAAACACAAGAAAAATTTTGCATGGGAATATGCAGACATGCATGAAATCCACCCTAAGCTCTATACACATAAGATATACATCAAAGGCAGATGTAAGCCAATAAGACAACCACAAAGAATAATGAACCCAACAGTGAGGGATATAATGAAAGAAGAATAAAGAAAAATTATTGGATGTTGGATTCATATATCGAATTTCAAAAAGTCAGTGGGTGTCGCCCCTTGTCACTGTATGTAAGAATAATGGTAAATTGAGGATTTATGTGGACTATAAAGAGATAAATTCAGCAACAAAAAAGGATCATTTTCCTCTTCCTTTCATTGATCGGGTACTTGACACTTTTGCTGACAAGATTTTTTTTTCTCGATGGCTATAGTGGCTACAATCAAATTCATATTGCACTAGAGGACCAAGAAAAGAACACATTCACATTCCCATGGGGACATTTTTCATACTCTATTCTTCCCTTTGGTTTGTGTAATGCACCTACTACATTTCAGAGAGTAGTTTTGAGCATCTTCTCAGATCTAACCAATGACTACATGGAGGTAAATATGAATGATTTTACAATACCTGGAAGTAATTTTGATGAAGTAATGAAGAATCTAGAAAAAGTTCTTAAGATATGTAAGGAGCATAACCTATCCTTAAGCAAGGAAAAATGCTACATGATGATGTCTGAAGGAATAGTGTTGGGGCATTATCTATCATCTACTGGAATTCAGGTAGATCCGGAAAAAAGATTTGTGATTACAAATCTTCTAATACTAAAGAAGCAGAAGGATGTTAGGAGATTTTTAGGCCATGTTGGGTATTATAGATGATTTCTAAAGGATTTCAGTAAGATTTCAGCACCATTATTTTTCCTGATAAGAAAGGATGCCTTTGAGTGGACTAAGAAATGTGAGATTGCATTCTAGACTTTTAACAAAATGTTGACTTCTGCACCTATGTTAAGAGGACCAGATTGGATTTTGGCATTTCACATTCATATTGATGCCACAGATCATGCCATTGAAGCTTTTTTAGGAAAAAAGGATAACACTCTAAACTACACGATCTACTATGTCAGTAAGAACCTGAAACATGCTGAATTTAACTATACAGTCATAGAGAAATATTTTTTATCAGTTGTGTATGCCATTAAAAGTTTAGGCACTACATCACATTCTACCCAGTGTTTATTCACATTGACCATGCTATAATTAAATACTTGATCAATAAACTAATTATAAGAAACATAATAATCATATGGTTGCTAATTTTGTAAGAGTTTGATGTCACCATTATCGATAATCCTGGTAAGGATAATGTTGTAGCTGAATTTCTTTCAATAATGGAGAATAATAATTAAGAACAAGTAGTGGATGAATCTTTCCTAGATGAGCACCTATTTTTCATTTCCACTATAACACCCTATTATGCTGATATAGCTAATTATTTGGTCTTAGATAAGACACCTCCACACTACTTATACTTTGAAAATAAATACATAGTTGAGAAAAGTGTGAATTTTTCTTATATAACTAGATTTTTATTTCACATAGGGAATGATAATGTTAGGATAAGAAGTATAGATGATGAGGAAATATATGATATCCTCAAATCCTGCCATAGTGACCCATGTAGAGGAAAATTTTCTATAAAATGAAAAAAACAAATGGTGTTGAAAACAAGATACTATTGGAAAACACTGCATAAGGATGCAACATTATATACCAGGAGGTGTGATAGATTCCAAAGAAAGGGTAAGCCTACCAAGTTAGATGAGATGCCATTACAACCTCAGTTAGTATTGGAGCCATTTGAAAAATGGGGTTTGGACTTCATTGGTTCCATAGATCCTAAATCTTAGCAGAAAGAATACATTTTAGTGTGCACAAATTACCTCACTAAATGGGAAAAAGTGAAATAATTTTCAAATCAGAAGAGTGAGAAAGTGTCCAAATTCTTATATGACCACATTTTCACAAGGTATGGAGTGCTAAGATAAATTGTTATAGATCAAGGTACACACTTTACTGCTGAAGTTATTTATGATCTAGCTAAGGAATATGAAATCAGACATAATAAGTATACACCTTATCACCCTCAATATAATGGCCAAGTTGAGGTAACAAACATGGAAATTAACGCCATCTTGAAAAAGACCATTGCACTCCATAGGAGGGATTGGTCGGTCTGACTTCTAGAGGTAATTTGGGCATTCAATACAACATGGAAGACAACAACTAGATTCACACCATTTAAACTTTTGTATGGTAATAATGTTGTTCTCACTATTGAATTTGAGAATAAGACATTAAGGAATGCACTTCAATTAGACATAGATTTGTCTGAAGCTTAGCGACAAAGGAATCTCCAACTCAATGAGTTGGATGAAATGAGGAGACAAGTTTTGCATAGTAAAAAGGTGGTATAAAATAAAAGGATCAAATGGAATAACATGTTCATCAAAACATGAAAATTTCAAGAAGGTGATTGGTATCTCTTGTTTGAATCCAAGTATAAGGACCACATGGGAAAACTTAGAACAAGGTGGCTAGGCCCATATGAGATTGAGAAAATATTTCCCAATGGGGCTATGAAAATCACCACCATAGATCCTATGAGATTCAAACTACTGGTGAATGGTCATAGGTTGAGGTTGTATCAAAATATAACTGACAGGAACAACTTCATGCAACAGTTCAGAGGAGGTCAAATAACGATGGAGATGAGAACATCAGAGTTAAGGTCAGAAGTTGAACCTACTAGTTTATCTTTTGAGTTTGCTAAAGAATGAAATGTTCAGTGGCCTTGGTATATTCAAATTACTAAATACTTTAAGGGTGAGTAAATTGATGTGATCAGCCCTCTTAGTGATCATCACCACTCAACTAACATGTTTTATTTTATTAGAATATTTATTTTGTAGGATTTAGTATATTTGTTACAAGAAGTGCATAATCTCTGATAGAAGGATCTAGTGCAAATACTAAACGTCCACTTGTAGCAACATGCATCAAAGCTCTTATTTTTTTTCCTGTTTATGGAACTTATGATTGCATGAAGAAAATAAGGAATAAATTACACGTGTGAATAGTTATGAAGATGCATGGATCCCAAACAAGTTAGTATTCCCACTTTGGGAATTAATTGATTTCATTAAGGAACTTTTAACATGACGTTTCATACGCTTACAACACTATAAACAACATCTGCAACATCGTGTCACATCAACAACATTATGATTCATGATATGTCTACCTACAAAAAAGACACAAATTATAATAATTCACATGTCATCATAATCCGATGCATTTCTCACGATAAGTGCACTCATTTCACTTCAATAAAGTATCAATATAATGATTATGTTTAATTAATGTTTATGCCATGTCATTAATTAAGTTATTATATGCCATCACCTTTCACCCTATGAGTTGTCACTACACGTCACCCAACTTCGTCACATAACCTCACCTCACACGTTTACAACCCTTGAATCAATTTAATGCATTACTTTTTACGTTGTGTGTGAGTTGGTCATAGAATTCAAAAACATAAGTACTTAAAAACTTTACACTTACTCAAATTCTTGCATCATTACTACAAATTGTGAGATTTTTCCTCTCATAGCTAAATGAGTTTGCATAATTAAAAATGAGAGGGGATCTAATTCTCTATGAACCTACAAACCATTCTAAACTCTGTAACCAGCCTCGGATATTCCATTATTTTCAAAATAGTGGATGGATGGAATATATCAGTAATTTCCAGGGTTTTTAACGAATCCATGGTAACGGAATTTGCTTCCACATTCAAGTATGAAGAGGCTACTATCAAAGGTTTAGTAGTGAAAGTGGATGAAGATATTTTAGCTGAAGTAATAGGGCCTCCTATAGAAGGTGAGATTTTCCTTGAGAAATAAAACCCGGATGCAGCTCGACGATAATTTGGTGATGTAGATGATAACTTCATGAATGATTGAAAAGGTACATTTTGCACTTTTTTGAAACCATTTAGGGCTGATGTTGTCAATTACATTATCAAATATTTTACTTGTGAGGGTAAATACTCCAGATTTAATATTGTTTATTTCAAGTTACTCAATCATTTTAAAAAGGTAGACATTTTAATGTTCCCAATTTCTTAAATGAAATATTTAAAATAATGAGTAGAGAGTCACAAAGGGGGAGGTCAACTTTGTCTCACCATTATATTATCACTTTGATTGTAAAACACACACTGGAAAGAGAACACCTTGTAGTGAAATAGGGAAGATTTTTCTAGGTAAAAACACAATGATGAGTTATTAGGAAAAAAGGAAGAAAATAATGAAAATCACATGAATGGTTCCTCCACACCTATGTCTGAGCCCATGGCCTCCACTTCTCAACCTATAGAAACTCATAGTTTCTGAGAAACCACCATATCCAGAATAAGATTCTCAGCCCATTTCTCCTAAAGAGGATTCTTGTTGCAAAAACCCTACTTGAAATATCCACACCTGAATCATCTTCATCTAAGGGAAAAATAAAGTCTTCCAGTACATCCCTTAAAATTTCTAGGCATTCACATAGGTTGCAGTAACAAAATATCCCAAAACCTCAAAGCCTAGGAAAACTATCACTATCTCACTTGACAGTGATGTAGATAGATGTTGAGAAGGGATGTGGAACCTATGCACGAATGGACATTTAACTAGTGTGGTGCTGAAGTTGCATGTGATGAACAAGGCTTGGAGGACACCATGAAGGAGATGAGAAGAGAATAAGTAGGAAGAATATGGTGAGAAACCTATTCAAGAAGGCACTTGCTGAATAGATTGAAGTTCATGCAGAGGCATTTCATGCCAGGGAAAACCCATGAAAATCATGAAGGAGCAAGCATTGATAACACAAATTGAAGATACAACTACATGGCCATGCAGAGAAGATAGAGGCAACACATGACCATGCAGTGATCCTGAACCACAGACTGTTGAAATGGAAATTAGGAATTAGTTACCCCATAATGTTGAAGAAATTATAGAAAATATTGTTCATGAACTTGACATAGAACCCCAACCTAAGTAGATTGAGAAAGTACATGGGAACTCCCCTACAATTACTAAGGATATAAATGATATCATATTAGATCCAGCTTCCCCATTGTTAATCCATAGGGATCTAGAAAAACACACCATTCCATCAAATCCATTAGCACCAAGAAGGAAAAGAAGAAAAATGAGGAAAAGGAGGTTCTGTCATAATTTTGACAGAACCGCCACTCTGCATAGAGCAGCGGATACAAAACCACCACCCAAACTGGGTGGCAGTCTTGTAACTGTCACCTAAATAGGGTGGCGGTCCTTTGACTGTCAATCTGTATTGGGCTGCGATCCTGTTACTTTTTGTTAAAAAATAAAAATGGAACTTGAACGGTTCAAATTTGAACCAATTATCTTTTTCTCTTCCTTTCCTACATCCCTGCACATCCTCTAGTACACATGAGGACATGGGAAGGCTATACATGCATGAAGGAGAAAGGGATTTGGGTATTCAAAGATCCAAAGAGATCAAGAACAAAGTTTAATTATATGAGAGAAAGTGAGCAGAGAGTTTTTAGTGCTAGAGTGGAATTGTAGGAGCAAGGTGTAAGAAAATAGAGCAAGCAAGTAATTGGAGAGAAGGTTTACATTGTTTCTTATTTTCATACTTATTATAATCTATAAAATTTGATTATTAGCTAATAAAAGTGGGAAGAAAGAGAAGTTTCCCTTCCTGATTGGTTTTCCCTTAAATTGGGGGTTTTGAGGATAAAATTCTTGTGTTGTGTGTTTGAGTTTTGTTGGCACTCTCTTTAATTTAATTCTAAGCACTAGATAATCAGTCACTAAAGCTCTAATCTTAGAGCAAATCTATCATTTTCCAAAGAGAAAGTAGAATGAAAAATTATTGTGATTTTGTGAATTTCTAAAGTAGAAGTTTACAGATAATTTTGGTATCAGAGCTGATTTTATATATAGGATTGTGGTATTTGATTATTTCTTATTATTTGTATGACATTGAAAAGGTCCAAAGGAGAAGAAGTTTTACCTTGCGAACCATATATTTCTACGAAGAAGTGGAAACAGATAATTCAATCTCAAATGGAGGAAGAGAAATAGGTCCATAGAGTCAAGATATTAGAGACCATGATGGATAGTATTGGGCCCCTAAAATATTGACTAAGTATAAAAAGGTGCATGAGCACGCAAATGCCTAAGTTGAGGGGTGGGCGCACAAGGAGAAGGTGTGCAAGGCAGGGTGCTAGGAGGGTTTTAGAAGGACCTGTGATATGTGCCACCGACTAGAACAAGGTCTCAGGACTTAGCTGTATTTGGCATATCGGGAAGGACACGAGAAAAGCATGACCCGCCTGCGCATGATGAATGGATAAGGTGCCAACCTGGCAACTAGGTTGGCCTAGGAAGGAATATACCCTGCGTTGGAAGCTTCTAGAAGACCATCATGGAAAGGAGTGGAAAGCTCAGGCCTGGTGGAGCATGCTCCCATGGAGGACCACATTGGGACACTTGGCACTAGATCTGAACCCACAAAAAGGTGGGTTGGCAGTTCAAGATGCCTATAAATACAAGTGCCCACAAAAGAAAAGGGGGGTATCAAGAGAGAACGGAGCCCTATAGAAATGCTGCGAGGAGTTGTATTGGGTTGGGTAGATAAAATATAGGAGAAGGATGCATTAAGGGGCTTGGGATTGTAAATTTTATTTTTGAGAGCTAAGGGATGTAAATCCAATTATGATGTATGACTTCATTCTACCATATTGTGATGTTTTGTAATGAATATAATGGATGTAATGAGGTTACCAACTTATTTGAATATGATCATTAATGATTCTGGTCCATACATATATCTTCATAGTTCTGTTTCATGTATGTTTATGGAATGAGTATGGATCCTTATGCATTTTCCTTTCTATTTTGGTTCAGTCCTATAATTTGTTAAGTATCTTTCTATCTAGAATGACTGCATTGGTCTAGAAGCCATTCTGAGCTCTATGATGATTGCATGTCTCATTTCCAGCTCACTCTATTTAAGTTCCTATCATAGATGATGTTTCCCACTAAACTCACATAAAGGAGATACTCGACACGCCCGTGCATGCCTCAGGTGAGTGCCCAGCACCCGTTGGGTGATAGGCTCAACCCACATGGGATTCCCTTGTTCTTTGGTGGGTGTAAAAATGACTACATCTTGGTTCCATTACTGGGACCTCTTTTCAAAGTTGTAGTGGGAAGTGGTATACATCATGATCTGTGGAATGAGTGATGACAGAATGCCTAACTATGGAAAGTGTTGAATCATGGTTTAAGATCATGGAGGAAGAATTTTCTCAGAGATTCAGCACTAGGCCTGAGTTTGATGCACATAGATGGGTAGAAGAGAACCTCTACGATGAGTTGTATGAATTTTTTTTCTGTTGCTTCCCAGTAGAGATGTATGAATGGATTTCAACATATGCATCCAGATCAAGCTGGTATTATAGATCACGTGCATGGACCCAAGAAGAGTACCAGAGGCTGCAAGATATAGATCTGATGTGGACTCATGATTTGGATCATTGGTGGAAAGGAGTACTAGCTAGCTACACCCTAGAGTACACTATTTCTACATATTCTTGTCTAGAAGTTGTTGAGTTCAAGTTTTTGAGGGAGCCCAGAGGATCATTTCTATGTGTTATTCCTCTAGAAATGAAGATCTTGATTGTTACCTTGATTTTAGAGGCATTTCCAATGGCCGGCTAAATTGTTCTGAGTGTTGGGTGAGGAAGCTAGGGTGGAGGAAGATGGAAGATATTGCGATTGAGAAAGAAAGGGAGGAGATACGACTCAAGTATAGTGAAGAATGTGAAAGGGAGATTACTAGACAATGCGAGGTTGCAAGTGTGATGGATTTATGGAGGCAGACGTTGTGGGAAGGAGTTGAGGTCCACGTAGAAGGAATTGGAACCTGAGTAGTCTGTGCTACCCCATCTTGGAAAGCACAGAAGAGAGACCCCTTTAGTTTCTGATGAGATTTCATCATGTGGAGAGAGAAGATTCATTGGTCGGCGCATATGAACCCACCTAGTAGACCCAAACCTTGGCGCTTGGTTTTCCAGATCAAGGGAGAAGTATCATTAACCCAGTTGGTATTAGTGGAAGTGACAGATCTGCACCCAGGAGATACAATTTTTCATTTCCTACTTCTATGGTTACGCATATACTATTCTAGTATTCAAAGGAATTTTTGGACAAGGAGAAAATACACAATGCTTGGGTAACAAGTCAGGGAGTGGTGTGGGACACACATCTAACAGTGGCACAATCTCACAGACAATTGGCGCATAGTTCAGTGGGACATTGGGGACCCTAGGCATGACCGCTTTAGGCCCATTACTAGATGCAGGAGGATCTAGAGGTGGAACTGGTGGGACTGGGGGCACAGGACCTGGTGGATCTAGTGGATCTAGGGAGGAGGAAACACCGGATGCAAGTCAAGGAACTGGATCAGGAGGACAAGGGCCCCAGCCACCTCCCCAAGTCTTCTTTGAGATGTCTTTACATTTTCCAGATTACAGAAGTATTGAAGATTCTGGTGGAACATGTTCACAAGTGTGAGCTACTATGGCACACAAAGGGGATCACAACCCCAGAGTGGAAGGCCAATTAAGTTTGCAATGACATTGCAAGGGCACGTGCATATAGCTGGTATAGGAAGTATGACCCCCATCAGATGGTGGTAGATTACACCATGTTGAAAAATTCCTTCCTAGTAGAATTCCACATCCCTGAGTTTGAACAAAAGAGCATCAACACCCTTAAGGAGATCCAAGAGGGAATGGTAGAGAGTGTGTGGGAGTATGATGCATGGTTCAAGACCCTCTTGTCAAAGTTATCCTATGACATTCACCCTTCACAGCATGCTCAATGGTTTGTTGGAGGGTTGATAACACCGTTTAGAAGGGCATTATCTCATAAGACTTTCACAGACCCATGTGAGGCATTGGAAGTTGTTTCTATGTGTTTGAAGCTATTGGGAGCATTTGACACTGGTGTTAGCCCATTTCTGGAAGCTCAAATCACTTATATGGCTAAGCATCATGGAGAAGTTTTCTATGAACTCAATCCCATGAGACTCACAGTGGTATATGGTGTACAGATTGTGAAGTAAAGGGGCATGTCAAGGATAGCTTCCCTAGGAAGTCGGTACATGTTCTATAGCAGTGGATTGTGAAATTTTTCATGGGGACCATGATGTAAGTAGGTGCCCTCTACTACAACACACAATCCATAAAAATGTATCTTGTTATTACAAGATCTGTACATCCACATCGCATGACACCAAAGACTGTAGGCTGATTGACCATAGATTCATGATGCATTATTGATCTTGGTGTGTGCCAAACTAGCCTTGCAAGTGGTTCTAAGGGTGATGATCATCCGTTATGAGGAGCAGCGCAGATGGCAGGTGCATGTGGAAGGGGATTTCATAGAGGGATTCCATGGTCGTGGTAACTGTAGAGGAAGAAGTGAGTTCCCATGTGGAACCTATTTTAATTTTGGATCTACATATCACTAGAAGTGCGAGTGTCCAGACTTATTGCACGGTGCTCATGGTGCGGGAAGAAGCACAAGTATGAGGAGTTCCCTGAGTTGTTTGAGCACATGAGTCAGCGGCACCGGAAAGACAAGGGCACTATAATGGTAAGCATTAAGAAGGTTGACACACAATGGATGCCACGGGTGACACGTGATGTAGGCTTGGAACCTATTATGGTAACAACAAGATCATATGTTATGTGCGCAAAGGAAATGCCAAGGCACAAGAACCTGGTTTCAAGGGAAGAAGTGGTACATGGTAAGTACCCAGACCTTGCACATCAAAAGGAGGTATATCAAGAAACCATGGACATCATTCAGAGTTTACAAGGAGAGATCCAGTGTCTAAAGGAGCAAGTACATGAGGGAGGAGCAAAGAAGGAAGGTTGAGGCACCAAAGGATGACTTGGGTGAGGTCAAGGAAGTATGTAAAATACTAAGGCAAGAGAATATTATTCCCATTGCTAGGAGCATGGTTGAGAGAGAAGGTACCATGCATTGGAGAGGAGTGTGAGGGGCAGGTATTGCATGTAAACCTTCCCCCTCACATCCTTGACTATGATAAGGAGATCATGTTAAATGCAATCATGGATGGATGGCTCCTTAGTAACATCCTCATTGACACAGGCGCGGAGGTCAATGTTCTCACCTTGGATACGCATGGCATTAGATGGGAATACCTGCATTACAACCATCTTCAAATGTGTTATATATGGCAAAAAATACATGAAGGAAATTCCCATCAGTGTCTTACAGGATGCAGCTATCAACATTCAGGGGGATAAGTTCACTAGGGATTTTGAAATCTTGGTCGCTCGGTGAGGCATATAATTTTCCAACATTACTTAGGCAGCCCATGGTGCTATAAGAAAAATGTGGATCTTCAGTTCAAAAATGGATACATAAGATTTGAAAATGAGGGAGGAACAGGTCATCATACCCCCTGGCTGATGGAAAATCAACACCCTATACTGAAACCCTGGAGAGAAGAGGTCCTGGATAGAATATATGTATGCACTCAATCAGGGATCCAGAAGATAATTCATCCCACATAGGGAGTTATCTGGTTTGAGGATGTTCAGTCCTTAAGTGACACCACTAGTATAACATGCGATAATTGGGTGCATAGGACCTATGAGTTAATCAGATGACATTTGAGAGGATCATGGTGACAAAGGTGATAAAGGCATGTATAGTCTGGCAGCCTAGGAGGAAAGAAGCTACCTAAGTATTCAGAAGGAGCCTTCCTTGAGATATTTTTGCAGGAGATGGAATCTCAGTGGAAGAAGGATAATGAATGAAGAGGGATGTTAAGTTATGTCCTACTCGGCACAGCGGTACAATGGTGGTGGGCCACACATCAGAAGAACATCTTGGAATGGCATGAAGGTGAGAATTTACCTTCTCTATAAGGTTTTACAGGAACAACATGCCCACGGCTATAAAACACTACCATGGAAAAGAGACTGCTTCCTTCCATATCCAAGCATGTGATACAACCTAGATGGGAAGCGTAGAAACATTACCATCCTCATTATGGTTTCACAAGTTATACTCCACCCTATAAGGTTGTGCATGTGCATGGTATATCCACTCAGAGATGCGTCACCAAACTAGTAATTGGTAATTATTGGCGGCTGATCTCTTTCAAACATTTGAGTATCGAAGTACAAAACCCTTGGTGGATAAGGCATTGTAGTTTGTCAAGAACCTTACCATTAGGCATAGTGTTATGGAAAAAGATAGAATACAAGAGTTGTTAGGTGGACTTGGACTAGAGGTGCGCTTTGAGAAAGAAGAAATAGAAGAAATACAGTTTGAGCACGCATGTATAAAGAAAGAAAAGGGGAAGATGGTATATGTTATTAATTGAGAAGAAGTGGAAAATTTAGATGTTGACAATTCTATAGGGATGAGAGAGGTGTTAGATAGTGCTGATGAATGGGCGTGCGCCTATCATGAACCATTAAAGACAAAGAATATTGACATCGGATCAGAAGAAGAGCCTAAAGAGGCTATCATCAAAGACTACTATTCAGAGAAGGAAGTCTCCAAAATCATTGATATTTTATGTGAGTTTGAGGATTTATTCCCATGTGGGTATCATGAACTCAAAGGCGTTCACCATTCCTTGGGGGAAATGAGAATTAATTTGAAGGAGGGTGCACACCCAGTTTGAAAAAGACCATGCCAAATGATTCCTAATCTATGCATGAAGGTCAAGGAAAAAATAGATAAGATGATAGCATCAGGCATCATTGAACATGTTGAAGAGTCAAAGTGGATAAGTCCAATGATGATTAGCATCAAGAAGGATAGAAGGATAATGATCTATGTTGATTACAGAGACCTGAATGTAGTGTGTATCATTGATCTTTTCCTAACCCCATTTACTAAAGAATTCTTAGAGGGAGTGGCAGGATGTGAGGTCTACTCTTTCACAGATGGATTCTCGGGCTATCACTAGGTAAGGATCACAAAGGAGGACCATAGGAAGACAAATTTTTCAACTGAGTGGGGAATTTTTTCCTATACAGTCATGCCTTTTGGGTTGAAAAATGCACCTGTTATGTTCTCACACATTGTGGTGCAATCTTTCCAGGATTTCATCCATAAATTTCTTCAAGTTTACCTGGATGATTAGAAATTATATGGTTTGATAAGGAATCATTGTGACAACTTGAGGTTAATGTTTGAAAGGTTTCGGTAGTTGAGGATATTCCTCAACATTAATAAATGTGTCTTTACTATCCCTTTTGGAACATTATTGGGGCACATCATATGTAAGGAGGGTGTACTAGTAGATCCCACAAAATTTGTAGTAATTGTGGGATTGAGGGAGCCTACTAGTCAAAGTGCAGTGCACAGATTTATTAGGAATATGAGGTACTATAGAAAGTTCATCAAGGGACATTCCAATATTGTCGTGCCTTTAGAAGAGTTTCTTAGACATAAAATTGCCTTCAATTGGGGAGAGGCACAACAGAAGGCATTTGACACTTTAAAGGATAGGCTTGTCAGTGCGCCCATACTACGATTCCCCTCTTGGGATAAGCCCTTCCATGTTCATGTTGATACCACAGGAACCACCATTAGAGTAGTACTTGCACAACCTGGTGAAGGGATTGTTGATCATCCTTTGTGGTTTGCAAGTAGGAAGTTGACACCAGCATAGTAGAATTATACTACGATTGAGCACGAGGCATTGTCAATAATCTACAGACTTCACAAGTTTAGCCAATATTTTTCGGCAACTCCATTTACATTGTACACTGACCATATGGCATTGAAATACTTGGTGAACAATCATGTTCTACAAGGGCACATATGTCGGTGGGTACTATTGTTCCAATAATTCAAGTTCACGGTAGTTGTCAAACCAAGAAAAAGTAATTTTGGACCTGATCATTTGTCTAGAATCAGTTTAGGGGAGGATGCGTAAAGCATTGAGAATACCATGCTAGATGCACAACTATTTAGGTTGTGACACATGCCCTCAGACTTAGAAGATATTACAGTATTTCTCAAGACAGGTGTAGTACCGAAAGGGATGAAGGCATTGGATAAAAAGTGGTTAGTTGTACACTCCACACCCTACATGTTGATTAGTGGGGATTTATACAAATTAGGACGCGATGAGGTTTTCCACTGGTGTGTGCTAGAACATGAGCACCTAGCCATATTAGAAGAGGCACATGAAGGTAGTGTAGGTGGACACTATGTAGGTGATGCCACTGCACACAAGATATTAATGGCTAGATTATGGCAGGAGACCCTATATCAAGACTGTAAGAAATATTGCAAGGTGTATGACCATCGTCAGTGCATGGACAAACCTAGGTGAAGAGAGGAAATTCCTTTTCACCCTATTTACAGCACTGAGCCATTCAAAAAGTGGGCTATAGACTTCGTAGGCCCTATTGCACCATCCGTGTGTAGGATTGGATCGTGGTATATAATCACTTGCATAAATTATTTTATAAGATGGGCAGAAGCAAAACCTATTAAGGATTCTACATCAGCTACTACAACAAGGTTCTTATGGGAAACCATAATTACAAGGTATGGATGCCATTTGAGTTTGACTAGTAACAAGGGTACACATTTCTTGAATGAGACCATAAGGATTTTTTTAGTGGAATTCATGGTGGCTCATCAAAAGACTACCCCTTACCATCCACAAGAAAATGGAACTGCTAAGGTGTTTAACAAAATACTTAGTCACATGTTGATTAAGATCTGTGATGTTGGTAGATAGGATTGGGATGAAAAAGTATCAGCCATTCTTTGGGCATATAGGGAAACCTACAAGAGGTTGAATAAGGCCACACCATTTCAATTGGTGTTTGGTGTAGAGGCTTTCCTACTAGTTGAATTCATTTTACCTTCTCTGTGTATAGCGCACGTAGGAGGATTGACATACGAACAAGTGTTGGAAGAAATAATTGACAAGTTAATGCAATTAGAAGAGAGACAATCATTATTCAGGTGGAGCTAGAAGACTAAAAAAGCAAAACAAAAGGCATGACATAATCGTCACATTAAGAATAAGAAGTTTAAGGTTGGGTAGATGGTCTTACTATATGATTCAAAGTTTTTACGCCATCTGGGAAGTTGAAGGTGCATTGGCTGGGTCCCTAAATCATCTCATACATTCTTGACTCAGGCACATGCCAGTTACAAGAAATGGATGGGAAAAGATTACCAGGACACTTAAATGGGAGTAGGCTAAAGCCCTACTATAAATAAGTCTTCTTGGTGTTTGTAAATAAGGCAGTGTTGCCAGATAGTTTAGTATTTCCTTTAGATCATTTTCTTTTCTTGTGTTTCTCTTTTTCATTTTTGTTTTTTGTTGTGCTTTGGGCACTGATAACCTCATTAATTTTTGAAGTTTGTGAATGCGCAGAGGACTACGCATCGTTTTAGTGTGGGCTGAATTAAGGTGGAAGAAATTGCAAAGTGTGAAGCACCAGGAAGGATTACGTTGGAAAGCCTGGTTAGATGGCCCTAAGAAAGGAAGTGCATGGAAGGAAACGTGAAAAAGGATGGTTGGTGTTAGGTTAAGGCTACATTTTGAATCCACATACAAGAGAGGAAGAATTGTAAAAGCAACACGAGGTAGGTGAGAGAAAAAATCATGACGGAAGTACCTTCAGCATTAGTGACGTGCATGTAAGAGGAAGACCCCTCACCCACAAAGAGATTCTAAAAATACACTTGTGATAGCATGACTTCTGCTCACAAGGTTCATCTTGAGAAGTGGTATACACACTTGAGGAATGCATTTGGGGTAGAGTGGAGGATCCCAAAACAACTACTAGTGCTCACAGAGGGAGAAGCTAAATTCATAGTATACCAACACTTCTGCATTGGCAGATTTAAGTTGGTTGATGAAAACATGAGCCCATGGTGTAAAATTCCATTCTCATTCACCACTCAGTACTTCCAAGTGTGAGTAAAAAAATTCAAGGAATCTAAGAAGCTGAAGTTTGACCTTGGAAATATAGATCAGGACCACAAGGAAATGCGCTGGATTTTGGTCTACCCCAACAATCATGCGTACGTGGAAAAGTACGTATTACATAAAGTTCAGATGATGAGACCTCTTACTCTTCCTATTGCAAGGATGTATGCGGTGTGTGTATACCTTTGCATAAGGCCCAAGTTTGAGAAGGGCGCTTATCTTGAAAATGAGATATCTATACTTGAAGACCCAACAAGTAGAAAGAAGACCACGCCCAAGAAAAAGGAGATAGAAGAGATAAAGAAAAAGGCACCAAGTGTCCAAGGTACATAAATGGTGGGTTCCCTAGGAACAAGTTCTATAACAAGTACTTAAATTCATAGGAAGAGGTCCTCAGTCAAAGAGGAAGCATCAAAATAAGAAGAGTTTGTCGCAGAAGTAAAATCACCAGAGAAGGAAGAAGAAAGAGCCAAATCCCCTAACTGGAATCCCCAATTAGGGAGAAATAGAAGGTGATAAAAAAGGTTGATTCAGAGGACACATAGCTTGGATACCTACAGGGGTGAGAGGGACGATGATGAAGAAGATGAACCTGAAGGAGACCAAGAACCACGTGTTTTTAGCATGCACAATTCGGGAGAAGAAGGCAAAGAGGAGAAGAATGACTATCACTTTGTGTGAAGGAAGGTAAACCGGGAGGAGGAGGGCACCCAGGACATGGGAGGAAGTAAATAGGTTATCATGAAGGATCAAAGGACTCCAATCCTCATGTAGGAGCAAATAAACGAGGTGATAGAAAGAGAAGCGATGAAAATAATTGAAGACTTGGTAGAACAAGAGTTGGAGCGCAGCGCTGAAATAGTGATGAATGAAGATAAGGAGGAAAGCATGGGAAAATATCACGGTAGTGTGGGATGCCCTAGTCTAATGGTAACTATTACTAAGGGAACACACACACGAGGAAAGCACATGGAGACCTAGAGGCCAAGAATGAGCTATATTTATGATCCAAACAAGGTTTTGTGCACATGATCCCAAAGCACAGTACCAATAGATCAAATCTTTGAAATGAAGTCATTTTATGAAGAAGGCACATACCCTCAAAAGAGGAAAATTATTTCTTGGGAAATTGATTCCCACATTGACGAGCCATAATTCAAGGTAAGCCAAGGGGAAATAATGAAGATGACTAAGTCAAAAGTAGACAACCCCTTGGTGAGTGCCTAACAACTTTTAGATGAACAAGTCTGTAATGTGTTGAATAAGGTCTTGGTTGAACTAGAAGCTAGGTTATTTGGGAGGAATGACAGGGAAATATTTTCTAGAGGCAGAGCTAGAGAAGAGGGAAAAAGAGCTAGAAAAAATGACCAAGGACTTGAAACAAGAGGAACTAATCAGCGCACAACTAAAGCTTGAACTAAGGGAAGGAAAGACAAGGGTGCAAAGGGTTTATAAGAAGGTAGAATCCATCACAAATGCCATTGTTTTGAAGCATTTGGACCTAGCACTACCTGCACAAAAGTATGGATCTTCCCTTGAGTTCCTTGAAGACTTAACATGCATCCTTACCATGGAGAGGAAACCTCTAGCCTTAGAGTCCACAGAAGAAGTAGTAGCACACCTGGAAAAGGAGGAAAAATTGAAGGTTATAGCAATCATTGCCGAGTACAACAAGGTTCTTACTGATGTGAAAATTTCTACCCATACTTCTCAGGCCATGTATGATAATTGTGTAGACAAAGATAGAGTGGTGAGTATCCTGGTCACCACTCATGAGGTAGAGCTCAAGTAATTCCAAGAGAATAACAAAGGAAATAGAGCGGAGTGAGAGAGGATCCTAGCCAAGGTTGATAAGAAGTCGGAGGCTATCAAAACCTTATGAGGTTCAATTACAAATCAACTGAAGGAGTTATACCCACAGATTATAAGAAGGATGGATGCACTTGAGGACATGGGAAAGGAATTAGAAGGAATGGTTGAAACAATAAACACTCAAGGAGATGTACTGGGTTTTGAGGAGGTAAGCCCTCTAGTCAGTGACCTCTGCTAGAGAGTGCAAAATGAATTTGATGCCTAGAAAAAGTTAGAGGCTGACTTGCAAAGATATTTTCCTATCTTGTTGCAGTAATGCCAACACTTCCCCATTCTTTCTTCTTTCCCAAATTATTCATTCCCTTATTCTTTTCCCAAGATGTTAAGTCTATTGTAATTCTTTCTTTTCTTTGAAGAAGTGTTCCTGAGGGCGGAGAATAGGTAAAGTGTGGGGTGATGTTGGGCCCCTAAAAT
The DNA here is from genome assembly GCA_019776745.2 of Taxus chinensis. Lineage (NCBI taxonomy): Eukaryota > Viridiplantae > Streptophyta > Pinopsida > Cupressales > Taxaceae > Taxus > Taxus chinensis. The sequence continues at coordinate 570,811,120 of CM034149.1, read as the reverse complement.
ATTGAATAATTATAAAAAGGTGGATGAGCATGTAAGGTCTAAGTTGAGGGGTGGGCGCGTAAGGAGAAGGTGCATAAGGTAGGGTGCTAGAAGGGTTTTAGAAGGACCTGTGATATGCACTGACAGAACAAGGTCTTGAGACTTGGCCATATTTGGCATATCAGGCAGGACACGATAACAGCATGACCTACCTGTGCATGATGAATGGATAAGTTGCCAACCTGGCAATAGGTTAGCCTAGGAAGAAATATACCCTACGTTGGAAGCTTCTAGAAGACCTTCATGGCAATGAGTGGAAAGCTCAGGCTTGGTGGAGCATGTTCCCATGGAGGACCACATTAGGACACTTGGCACTAGATCTAAAGCCATAGAAAGGTGGGTTGGCAGTTCAAGATGCCTATAAATACAAGCACCCACAGAAGAAAAGGGGGCGTATCAAGAGAGAGTAGAACCCTACAAAAACATTGTGAGGAGTTGTATTGGGTTGGGTAGATAAAATATAAGAGAAGGATGAATCAAGGGGCTTGGGATTGTAAATTTTCTTTTCAAGAGCTAAGGGATGTAAATCCAGCTATGATGTATGACTTCGGTCTACCATACTGTGATTTTCTTGTAATGAATATAATTGATGTAATGAGGTTACCAACTTATTTAAATATGATCATTAATGATTCTGGTCCATACATATATCTTCATAGTTCTGTTTCATGTATTTTTATGGAATGAGTATGGATCCTTATGTATTTTCCTTTCTATTTTGGTTCAGTCTTATAATATGTTAAGTATCTTTCTATCTGGAATGACTGCATTGGTCTAGAAGCCATTCTGAGCTCTATTATGATTACATGTATTGTTTCCACACACTCTCTTTAAGTTCCTATCATAGATGATGTTTCCCACTAAACTCACATAAAGGAGAGAATCGGTGCCCGCACGTGGCTCGGGTGAGCACCCAACTCTCACTGGGTGATAGGTCAGCGTGCATGGGATTCCCTTGTTCTTTGGTGGGTGTAAAAATTACTACAGATAGATAAAATAGAAAACAAAAATAAATCTCAGATTTGCAAAAGACAACTTCAGTTAAGCAAGATTCCATGGACTTACTGGTTCGAGCACTAAATGAAAAATTTGGTATCAGAGGGAGCCACAAAGAGGAATATTTTGAAGGGCGTGAAGAAGAGACTACAACTATAAATGAGAAGGTAAAATCTTCTCATACTCCTTTTAAATTTGAAATAAAATTTTAAAGAAAGAACTTTGAAGGTAAAAGAGAAGCAAAATTACTTAATAAGTGGCTAAAATAGTTGGAATTTTAGTTTAGTGTGCATAATGTTACTGAGGCAAAAATGATCACCTTTGCACATATCAAAATGGAAGGTCATGCTCTAGTTTGGTGGGAAACCCATCCAACCATTTGTGAAAGGAAGAAACATCCCATTGTCAGTACTTGGAAAGGTTTTAAAGAGTTTTCTTAGAGCTAATTTCTATCCTATCAGACATAAGAATGACCACATGATTAAGTGAAAATAATTTAGGCAAGGCAGTGGTCAAAGCGTACACAACTATACTACAAAGTTTTTGAGACAAACCATGTTGCATAATATGGAATTGGAGGATGAGGAAAATCTGACCAAATATTTGGGAGGACTTCACACTCATCTTCGGAGGAAGTTAATATCCACAAAGCCCAAGGATCTCAATGAATATTATGTGCAAGCATACTATATTATTGATGAGATGAAACAAGGAGAACAGAGCCAAAGGAAGACCAGTCAACAAATCAACAACAAAAGGAGAAGGGATCAACAAATTACAAAGAAAAATGGAAAGGTAAACAAGCCGCCACTTCTTTGCATACTTGTAAAGATCCTAAAAAAATCTGTAATAATTGTGATATAAATGGACATACTGACGCCACATGTTGGAAGTTACATCTAGAATTATACTTAAAACACTGAACCAAGGATTCCAAGAAATCCATGGCCACTATGAAATAAAAAGAAGAGGTGGAGATTAAGGATGATTCAGATGTAGATGAGAGGCTGGGATGTATAATCACTAACATATATGAGGGAGAAGAAGAAGAATAAGAGATGAGTAAGTTATTTCAAATCATAATCCAAATCAAGAAGGCTAAGGTAAAACACTTTAGAAGATTCTGGTTCTTAGTCAAATTTGATTTTTGATACAGTTGTAAAAGAGCTTGTAGTAAAAAATTATGAGAATCCACATCTATACCCATTGCGATGGGTAAAGAAGGGTGTAGAAATCCAAGTAATAAGAAAACTGTAAGTTCATATTTGGGATAAATTCCTAATACATAGCTATATTAGAGGCTGATATAATTCCACTTGATACATTTGATGTTATTTTCAAAAGTCCTTACTTGTATACATGGGATGTTGTATTCATAAGGAGGGAGAACTGGTACAGATGGGTCAAGGAAAAAGTCAGTTTCAACATCCAGACACACCAGAGCAAATAAAAGTAGGCTAATGTAAGTGCTAACCAAGAACAAAGACTTATTTAGGGAAATCATTAGTTTTGTTTACTTTCACTAGAAGAAAACAAAATGGAGAAGATAACATAGATGTTTCTAACCAAAGGATGGAGAATTTGGATATCACTTGTCAGTTTTTTATAGAATAATCCACCATGTGAACTGCTCATTCAAGGAGAATTACAAACTTCCATTATTCGGTCACCATATCTACTTACTGATTCATTAGACCTAACAGTAGGGCAATATGAAGAGAAGAAGATAAAAGGAATAATGGTAACTATAGCAGCAATGCAAATGGAGAGGATCTGAAAAACCATCTCCAGGGATAAAGTCTACCACAATTCATGCGGATGCCCTCAGTAGCAAGTTGTAAGAGCTCGCACCTACTAGGGTCATCTATGTGTGATAAAAAAAACATACATAAGCTCCTTCCAAAGAGGATTGTACTTGAGGCAACTCAGAGGAGGATGTAGAACTAGAGAAGAAAACTAGAGATCCACAAGATTCTTGGTAGGTTGGATAAGAAGGGAAAATTCCAAAGAAAACCTGGTGGTAGTCAAAGGAGCGAGAGAGGGAGTTGATTCTTCTACCACTCCCCCACTAAGATTTTTTTGGGACCAAAAGCCTCCTAAGCAGGGGAGGTATGATCCACAGGGATCTAGAAAAACACACCATTCCATCAGATCCATCACAACCAAGAAGGAAAAGTGAAGAAAAATGAGGAAAAGGAGGTTTTGTCAGCATTTTAATAGAACCACTATGGCGTAGAGTCATAGTTATAGAACTACCACCCAACCTAGGTGGTGATTCTGTAACTACCGGTCTACACAAGGTGACAGTCCTGTGACTTTTGGAAAAAAAAAATGGAGCCCGAACGGTTCGAATTTGTACCAATTTTTTGTATCTTCCTTTCCTACATCCCTTCACATCCTTTAGTGCATGGGGGAAATGGGAAGGCTATAAATGCATGAAGGAGTAAGGGATTTAGACATTCAAAGATCCAAAGATATTAAGAAAAAAATTTAATTATATGAGAGCACATGAGAAGAGATTATTCAGTGATGGAGTGAAATTGTAGGAGCAAGGTGTAATAAAATAGAGCAAACAAGTAATTGGAGATAAGGTTTACATTGTTGTTTCTTTTCATACTTATTGTAATCTTTAAAATTTGATTATTGGCCAATACAAGTGGAAAGAAAGAGCAATTTCCCTTCCTGGCTGGTTTTCCCTCAAATTGGGGGTTTGCAGGATAAAATTCTTGTTTTATGTGTTTGAGTTTTGTTAGAACTCTCTTTAATTCAATTCTAAGCACTAGATAATCAGTCACTAAAACTCCAATCTTCAATAAAATCTATCATTTTCCAAAGATAAAGTAGAATGGAAAATTGTTGTTATTTTTTGAATTTCCAAAGTAGAAGTTTACAAATCAATTATTGCCACAAGCTAGCCTGCAGCCATGGGTTATCATCAAATAAGTTTTCAAAGAACCTCCAAAACCACCTTGTAGAAACATGGCCACTAAGACAACCTTTTGTTATATTTCTGGGTCCAACAGTTTGAAAACTATGTTAATCAATTGCAAGGAAAATGGGAAATGGAAAAGGAATAACTAATCTTCTAGCACCAACATGACATTGAGGAAAAGGATAATGAGCTTAAGGCCAAAGAAAAGGAAATCAAAAGACTCAAGAAGAAGAAGGAAGATACAATTCAAGTGGCCAATGAGATAGTTAAATGCAGGCCACCTTCTAACATTTATGTCATTTTATTGAAAGAACAAATGCTACAGTTAAAGTTACATGTATAAATTCAAATCTTCGGTTTGATATAAGTGGAGCCAAAATTTTATTTAGAATACATCTAAAAATTCATCATGAAATTTAGTTGTTATTATGTGAATTGTATATGTATAATTATGCCTTGGAATATGACTGGGGACTAGATCCAAGTACTTTATATTGGAGATGTCCCAATTAGGGAACAATTTTCTTATTTTAACAATGAATTATATAGAGAAAAGTAGATGGAGGAATACAGGAACTTGTCAAAAGTGTATTTATTGATGATTATAGGTGAATCTTCAAATAAAAGAGTAATTATTTAATATTATGGAAAATACATGGAACACATGGAAATTAGACAATGAGTATACCAGATGAGAAAAAAATCTCATGAAGAAGCCAATGACCACATTAAATTCAATACATGAGAGGTAACATATGCCTGGAGGATTTGCTTGCAAGATATGTCCCCTGAGATGCAACAAAAATAAATGCACTCATATCATAATATCATTCTAGTTTTTAGAAGGGTAAATGCATACACTTAAGTTTCTAAAGGATGTGGAATTACTTAGTTTCCCATTGGTTATTATCCCCCAATATTCCACTATCCTATACCACATTGGTCTAGTGAAAAGAAATTGGATGAAAACATACAAGAAAGAGTCATGGACATATACAAAAGGAATGGAGGTTACTTCTTCACAGATCCTAAAGGAACATCTACACCAGTTGATTTCATATTCTTATGCAACATCATTTAGGAAGACCCTAAGCCAGCAGAGGAACCTAAAGAATATTGATTGAGGAAATTCAATAAGTTAAGTTCGGTGGTGTGATGAGTCGTTTATTTTCCTTTCTAGAAAACCCTCATCTTTTGTATTCTGTTGAGCCATTTATTTCCATGAACTTGTATTTCCTTGTGATACTGATAGACATTTTCATTATAACTTGAACTCATGGCATATATATTAGTTAATATAATTATTACTAAATTTTACTTTTATTTTATGGATTATGAGTATGTATTTATTCTTTTAATTGCAATATGATGTTAAATAATGCTTTGCATAAATGCTAGCCTTATTTGTAAAGAATTTATTATATGCAACAACTGAAATGCAACCAAAGGAACTCATTCATAGCAAATAGGTCATCTGAAGCAACTGACATGTAGCCAAAGGGACTCATCTATATCAAAGTGTCTACAAGAGAAGGAGGTCAAACACATACATAAATCTGTGATATTGAGGATATTGCATAATGTGTACATTAAACCTAAGCTCGCACATGTTGATGGAATAATTGGTTATGAGAAAAAGAAGAGGATTCAACGCCATCACCTGATTATGTGTTGTAAATCAAACAAATAACTAATTGATTTAACTCATAATTTAATAACTGGTTGATCGACTGATTGGTTAGTTAAGTTACGTGATTGTATGAGAACATCTACTGAATAGTTATGTTACATGCATGTAAATTTCTGGATTGTTTGGTTAATATATTTTACTTAATTGAACTGGAACTCCTAGTAGAAATTCATCTCTTCATGCCTCTAATGTAATGAAAGATATAAAAAGGAAAGATTAATGTTGTATAGATATAGAGATATACAGATAGATCGATCCTTAGGTATAATATTTTTTGTATTTTCCACTTGTAATCTTCATGTTGATGAAATAAGAATCCGAGTTCTGTTAATTTTTTGTAGACATAGGCCTTATGAGGGACTAGTACCCAAGGTAGGGCCCACTTTCAGTTTGCTAACCCTATTATTTTGTTTGTTTCTTTAATTTGTTGCATGATTATATTAGCAACAACTTATTCCTTTATCTATTTTTTGTTTCTATATGCTTTATTATTATCCATAGTATTTACTTTCAGTCATAATCTAGTTCATTTCCAACATTTTTATTTCCTAAGTCCAAACATTTGTAACTATGCATACAACACTGGTAATATTGAATTTTTACATCCCTAGGTCTAATAATTAAATGATTATAGATTGATGAACAACATATTAACTATTATAAGTTAATTTACACCACCAGTACTAAATCCAACCTCTAAAACATGTTTAAGAGATTCAAAAATATGAAGATAAACCCTTGAATTCATGATCTTGCTACTACAATTCCATTCTTCATCTTACAGATCCCTTCAAGCCTCATTTTGACTTGATCCACAATTGTAGTCTTCATTCATTGACTTGTCATCACAGAGACCTTTTCTCTTAATGCACTTTCAAATTCGTAAGACCTAATATATTTAAATAGTCCTATTTTATGATTAGGACAAATTTTTATTAACACTATCTTAGACCACAACACCTTTACATACTTAAGAAACACTTTCTCATTGTCTTTAATCTCATTTTTAGAATTCCCTTTCAAAGTATAAGAATTTGAATTTACCTTAAACCCTAGAGACCAAGGAGACTTATCACTAATGAAAAAACCATTGACACAAAATTGATTCATGATTTAAGACCTACAACATACTTCTCTTGATGATATCATACATCAACACATAACACCATCTTAATGACCTGATGTACCAACTAAGGACTCGTGTTATAGATTTCAAGACATGTGGTAGAAATATGGCCATTCTTTATACTCATATTTTATTATATAGAAAAACATACTTTGACAAGCCAATATGAGACAACATACTCATACCAAGACACTTAATCTACATGGACTACACAAATTCAGACAATAGATGTACCTTAAAGGAGCAAGACAAGACTTAATAGACTTAAACTATGGCAACACAAACTTAAAGACACAACTTTACAGAATCAAGGATCTTTTGACTATAACCACACAATTTTCATTACTTGAACAACCAAATAAGACTACAATACATACCTTGACATCATGACAAGACTTCTACAACAAAATACTCTAACCAATAAGACCCCCCTTCTCTTAATGCTTCATATGGATGAACATGTCTCTAAGAATCCTAGTAGAGACATATCTCTTCATGATAAATCTAGAAGAATGACTTGAAGAGATCCCAAGAAATTTTAGACACTTGAAAGTCACATTTTTATTCTTGCTTTTAATATACACTCTGAGAAATTCCTTGAATTTTTTGTTCACTCTTGTCTCCCAAGCCCTGATTTTACTTCTAGCATGCATATTAGGACTTTAAAACTCCTCCTTTACCTTATAGGTACATAACATTACCTAAAAAGATGACCAAATTCATTACAACTGAAACACAGAACTAAAATATTACTTTTGTAACCTTAATTACCCCAATTTTGACTTGAAGGTTCATAAAAATAGTACCTAGTAGTATGGCCTTTCTCATGAAAATTTTAGCACATCATATTTTTTTTTCTCATCTATGTTATCCCTGTAAGGATGATCATCCTTGAAAAACCTAGTACACTCCTTTTCCCTATTTCCAAACTCATTATAATTGAAACAATAACCATTGAATGATATTTCATACCTTGAAGCATTTGGCTGCCTAAGTGACTTTATATTCACATTATCTTTGACACTTTTCTACTTTTTTCTCTTCCTTGTTTCTTGGTCCTTCAACATCCTTTCTTGTAATAATGTATCATATCATTACCCTTTTTCCTTTGAGTTCATCACTAAACCCCAAACCTGTATTGTCACCAGTACATTTCTAATTTCTCAAGATGTCATCAATAGTATTGGAAATTTTCTCAAACTTATAAAATTATTTTTCCTTGTTAACTGCATCAGATAACACTCTCTTAAGAAGAATTACTTCTTCTTCCTTGGATTTAAAATTTAGAGTCATGGAACTCATTTATATCTCTATCATTCTCACTATCTAATCAATCTTCTTAGTTAAATCCCAATGTTTCTCTTCAAGCTCATGAATTTTTCCTTCATACTCTTTAAATGATGTTGTTAGCTTCTTAACATCCTTCTCAGCATGTTTTAGCCAAACTTGGACACAAAATAGTTTAGTTTCAAGGTCATCACCTTATTCTTCATTTTCAGATTGCAAGTTATCACCAAATAGTGTGGAACTATCACTCATAGACCTCATATATCACCAAATTTGGGTCACACCCCCTTGGTCCCCTTTAATTAATTAATGTAACATATTCACATAACCATGACCCCTTACCCCACATTCACATTAATTTAATTACTTACAACTGAATTAATGATCATCCTCACACTATTAATTAATTTTATTTATTTATTTAAATTAATTTACGCCTCACCTAGCCACATCACCTAGACACCTCATCATGGACTTATTCTTATTCTATTAAGTAACTAAGACTGAGTCTCCATTTATCTTAACCAATTGGGACTTAGTATAACCTTAAAATTAAAGTCCTATTCCTTTTCCAATGATACTCCTGCTTATATAAATGTTATCCCTCACTTGAGACCTGGGATGACAATCAGAGCACGCCAAAAATAGCGAGGATTTGACTATTTTTAGCAAACCTAGGATTTCCTACCTTAACCAATTCTGGTTAACCCTTAACTGACACTAGTCACCCTAACCGTCGTCAGTTACCTTATATACAGTTTGGTAAACTTTTACTTGGGTTGGTCATTCTACATTTTAAGAGATCTATTCCTCCTAAAAATGAACCAGAGACTTCTCAACATCCAAATGATGGAATACACTCAACCACATTCCCAAGAAAGCACATGATACTCATCCAAATGCATTAGAGAATTCACAGGAACACTCCAGGAGGTATTTCCACATAATTGACAACAAATTTCTTCATGCATCAACCACTACCATCCTTCACCAACTAGGCCTAAAAATACAAGTAAGTGTATTAGATTTGCATCATTTTATACTTACTTAAAGTGTAGGTTCATTGTCTTTGTTATTAGATCTTATCCTTTCCTGCATTCCTCCATTCCCACCATCCTACCAATCTACCCAAACTAGCACCCACCACCTTTTGCCCCTATTTAGCTGGCCCTTGGGCATTCTTGAGCCTTCCTGGAATTATTATGAACAAAACCATCCTCCCTCCATTCTATGAACAATAAAAGAATTCCAAATCTACCTTTTATTTAATTATCACCAAATTTCCCTTACCAAATATGGTTATCTTAGACGTCATTGGTTTCCCCTCTGCACCAACATCAGTCATCATACCGACATTGGTTACTATGTCTCCTATCAACTTGCACTAATGTGCCCCTAACATCCCCAAAACCTCAAAAACCTCACCCAAACCTGATACCCCACCTACAACCTCACAAAAGACCTTCCCAAATCTTTGTACAGACACAGAGAGAGATTGGACACTTGCTTTTGACATTCTATAATTACCCTCAGTAACCGATATCAGTCATCCTTAACCGTCATCAGTCATACCCTGACCAATGTTGGTCTTTGTGCCTATTAAAACTACCTTGGACCAGCAAGCTTCCCAATCACCCAAAATCAACCCAAAATTCACCAAATCTAACCCCAGCCCCATCCGTGACCTTCAGAACACCTTCCCAACCTGTAACCTGACCCGAGACCTTCACCAGTTTAGTTATCAAGTATTTAATTGGATTAACACTGATAGTAATATGAGGTACCTAAATCAAAACATTAGCATTAGATTATTTTATTTGTATGTTCAGTTATTGTATATTGAGTTATATATTAGTGGATTGACAATCATTGATTAAGTATCACACTTCCTGGATGTAGCTCACACTAGGAAATCCACTAACCTTTGTTATTAATGGTATCTTTTGGTCTTGCTTTGTATTATAAGGAGTTCCTCCTAGCCAAAAGGAAGCTCACAAAATCAATTTGGATTATAAATCAGAAATGTGCACACTCAACCTTTAACCAACATAACAACAAGTATTCCTCCTTAGCCTTTTATCTTTATCTGTTTCATTATCTAAAACAATCTGGTGAAACATTTTGGCACTCTCCGGTGGGACCCATCAGGGGTTCTTTTGCATTTTTTCATTCCTAGGTAAAAAAAATGTGTGTTTATTTCCCTTTGAAAGTATTCACATTAATTTTCTTCTCTAGAATATTCTCCTTCTTTCTATTGTCTAAAAGAAATTGTACATTTTGGTGCTCTAAAAAGAACACGTCTTCCTTTCTACTGTATTGCATTTAGTGAAAGAGAATTCCTCTTCCTGTTCTCTATTTTCTATATCAAACATAATTGTGGATTTGGGCTTAAAACATTTGCATTTCATTCTGGTGTGTCGCATTGTAGCTCACATTAATTTGAGGGAAACCTATATGCTGGAAGTCATGCCCAGCTGATGGTTGACTAATTCAATCGTAGTTCACTTTGCACATTCTCTATACCAAACCACATAAACAATTTACACATCTTCTTAAACATCATCCTACACGGAAGAAGCTGTCAACAATCACACAATCAAAGGATTGACAGTGGGCACCAAGTTGGTTTCTCTGTCCAATCATTATCTCAGAGAAAGGACCACCCCCACCAAAAATTTACCTGAAACCATCCTTAGATCTTGAGCTTTTCATAGGGAACCTTATATCAAACAAAAAAATCTTGTTCTATTCACAAGTCAGTCCTAAATAGCATAAGCTAAAACATAAAATTCACCAATAGGATTTTGTGTTTCTTAGTTTTTGCTTGATTTGTATTTTGAGTTGTGAGGTCGTTTTCTCCATTATTTTCTTCCTTTCACACTCCATAATCATAGTTGGTGTATTCTGAATTTTTCTGAGTGTGTTAGGGTCCATCATTGCCATACTCAGGTTTCTAGGTTGGTATTTTATCTGATCTAAGTCACTAAATCCCATTTTTCTCCATATTTTCAAATTTCATAGTGATCAGGTTGGTCCAGCGACCGTCATCGGTTTACTCATCTGACCTTCATCAGTTGACCTAATGTTGACAGTTATTGATTTCCTAATTTTTTGGTCATTTTACCAAAAATAGCACTCACCACATTTTCTATTCTTTCTAGGGTTCCCCAGATACTTCACCATACCTCTGGATCTTTGAAATTACTATCAAATCCATATTTGCTTCATTTTCATCAGTTATTGCCTCATTTGCAAAACTTTTGATTATTCCACAGTAACCAGTATCAGTCACCCTAACCATCATCGGTTACCCTCTATCACTGTCATTAGTTACCAAACCACCATCGGTTCTTGTGTTTTAATTTTTCAATTAAAACAACATCAATTTTTCACCTTCCGAAACTTTTTTTCTTCATTTCTTCTATTTTTCTGTGTCATTTATAGAGAGAAGATTACCAAGTCTATGTTAACTCACATGGTTTTGAATCGTAGCCAAGCCAACACCCTTGTATTCCATGCTAGCCTTTAGCCACTCCTGCGTAGCCCATTTATCCTTCCATCCTATCACCTATGATCCCACTCAGCCCATTATCATCAGTACCAGTGATGAGGAGTTCAAAAGACTCCTTGACCAAAACCCTGCTGCCTTACAATATTATCTCGCCCATTCATCCACTCAAGATTCATCAGGACAACTGGTATATGACATGCATGTTTCCATTCCTCCTACCCTCATACCCACTTCTGCATGTCAGCTAGTACTAGATCGACCTTACCTTCTTCCACCTTACCACCCATGGTATCCCAAATTGACCCCACATCATCAATATCTGCTATACCTATGACATCTGTCACACTTTTGACATCAGTCGCTCCTATGGTGTCAACCATTCCTTCATCAGCCCTCTTGAGTGTAGGCCCATCTGCACCCACCACCTCTTATATACCCATTGTATCTCAGCCACCCATGATGTCTACAAACCACACTCCCTTTCAAAACATTGTCCTCTCGATAAACAATATCTCCCTCCAATTACCACGAGAGTTGTTACATCCACTCCACCTACCTATACTTATCACCAATAACCTCATGTTTCATTTGTCTCCTATTCAGGATATTTTCCACCTGCATCTATATTCCCCCTCAAAATTCTCGTACTTGGCACCACCATATACTAGGATGTCCCCCTCATCATACATTCATCATCTACCCCATTATACTACAAGGGGTGCCCATTCATCACAACCTACCAATGACCTTATAAAAATGATGATGGACAAGATGTATACATTGGAAGCATCGGTTTTCTGGCTCACGTACCTCTTTGACATACGATGAAATATGTAATGAGCCCATTCATCTATCTATTCCCATTCATCCATACCCTACGCATTGGGAAATTCCCAAATTCAACTGAGTTCAACATAGCAAAGAAGAACCACAACAACATTTGTGGTGTTTTAAACATGGGTGTTATCTGATCACTCATGATGATGCTTTACTCTTACGAACATTCCCAATATCCTTGAAAGGACCTACGTTGGATTGGTATAGTGGTCTACCTCGATGTTCCATTTATTCATTCAACCAAGTGGCTCAAGCCTTTCTGGACCATTTTTCAATCAATATCGTCAAGAAGGTCACCATGATCAACTTGTACTCAACATGACAATACGAAGATGAATCTATCACAGATTTATTTCACTCATTGGCAAATCCTCATTAACCAACTCATATTCCAACTACCTCAAACCAAGATCTTATAGAGTTTTTTACTAGGGATTGTGCCAGGAACATCTCACCAACTCTCCAAGTTTAAACCTTCTGCACGTTCAACGAGGTGTTTACCATGGCTAGAAAACTTGAAATTCATGTGTCATTGAAGAGAAGAAGATACAATTGCATAACAAAAAAACTTCCTTTAAATCAAATGATACATCTTCTCCCTCCAAACCCCAAAAAAATTATTCCAAAGAAAAAATATATGCCCATGTGGTAGTTTTGAAAGCTGGCCCATCTCACCCATCCAATCAATCAAAACCTTCTTCCAACCTTTCTCCCATTCAAGCTTTTCAGTTCAAGCGGGAACAACACAAATACATATCCAATCGGAGAGACTTTTTCTTTAGTCTTAGAAAAACTTCTCAAATCCAAAGCATTCACTCTTCCACCCATCAAACCACATATTAGTTTTGACCCCTCTCGTCTTATGCCCACATGGTATAAGGAACATGATTATTACAACTATCATCACATTAAAGGTCATAGTAATGGTAATTATATAACATTCAAAAAAAAATTCCAAGAAATGTTAGATAATGGAGATCTCGTCTTGGATAACCCTAACACACCGGGTAATCATAACTTGCATATCTTAAAAAATACACTCCCAAATCATACCCGATCATCTAACCAAACAAACGAACCTTCAAAAAATGACAATAACATACGTGAGGTCCATGTTGTGTTTCAACATCATACCAGCCCTTCCTTAGTTTCCTCCTACTCCCTATATCAAGGAGATCCTTGTATAAGCTCCTTTACCCACAGGAGGATCATGTTTCATTTGCTCCTTTACTCATAGAGGAGTCATCCTTTGTCTCCCCCTTCATCCAATGGAGGAGTCCACCATATCTACTAATGTAGTTTCCCCTCATACCTCTCAACTTGATGAAAAACCCATAATATTAACTCTCCTACCCACACGAAAGCCATGATCACCTTTCTCTCCAACAAAAGAGGAACCTATCTCATCCTACTCATCATCTCCCCTACCCATAGGAGATCCATTAGAGGCACCAATTCCTATTGGTGACAACTCTCCATCAACCTTCAAAGATCTTGTTGATTTACTCTCAACTCTTTTACCCACAGAATTTGAAGCCAACTATTTCCCTATCTCACAGACATTCTTTACAATGATTACTACCAAATCAACATCATCTCCTCCTACAACCATGTCATTTGCACATGGCTGAATCACTTTGGATTATGTTGATAATTCCATGCTTTAGGGATGCCTTTGGATACCATTTTGAACTCAGATTCAAATGTTGTCTGCTGATACCTCCATGATCTATCCAAAGGTATTTCAGACAACCAAACCAACCATGCCCATATGCCAATTAGAGCATTCTCTTCTTCATCACCCTTTCCTACACCTACACTATTACCAACAACTACAATTTTTCCTGTACTTAAATCCTTACTTGAACCTATACCTTCCTTTGTGCCCAGACCCATTACCACATTAGGAGTCATGCCAACATCAAGCCTAGTCCATCCCCCTACGAATTGGATTTAGCCTTGTACAAATAAGCCAGTGTAAAGACTAGTACCTAGGAAGACCCAACCTATTAGACCACATACACTGGCTTTGCCCACTACCCCTCTTTAACCTTCACTGCTTCCATCTATCCTAGGACCTCATCCATCCACCTTGGCCAAACAACCTCCTACCCAAGGTAAACTAAAAATATGGCAACCCACCTCCTCATCATGAGCCTTTGTTACACCTAACTTTCCTGCATACCATACACCATCGCCGTCACCTACATCCTTTCTACCACCTATACCCAAACCACTTCCAGTAGGCTCATCATTACCCATGATATTTCCAACGCTTTAACTAATACCTTCCACCCTACCTATTTCAACAACATTTATGGTGCTTCCCTTATCACCTTGGCTAACTCATCCTCTTCTACCATCTCCCTTTCCTTCTACATCACGCACTCCTTCTTCACCTTTACCCAGGAAGTTGCAACCAAAATCCAAGAACCCACTACCCTCTAAAGAGGTAGTCAGACCTACAAAACCTTCAACCACTAGTTCATCTACTACACCTTTACCCAAGAAGGTGCAATCCAAAGCTAAAATAATACTACCTACCAAATTAGTGGTCAAACCTATTCCACCTCCCATACCACCTCTCCCACAAAAATCACTCACACCTCCATCTTGACCCACACTTACTTGGCATTGTGATCCATTGGTAGAGTATTATGCCAACATCTTAGAAAATATTTTAGAGACCTCTGTCATCACATTGTCATCACTTAGACCTTAAGACCCACTAAAACCTAAACTAGTAGGGTTTGAAAATACAAATATTTACATCTACCATCGTGTGCCAGGGAATGATGTGGAAAAATGTAAGGATCTCTAAAGACCATTCTTCTCCAACTATGTCCTTTTGAAGAAAACTTTGACGACGACAATATTTTAGATGAGGAGCTTGTTCCACCTTCACTTATCACCACACATTCTCTCCCCTTACCTATTTAGTGACCCTCATCTCCACCTCCACAACCATTTTATCCTCCTCCAATATTCGAGATCAATATGGTCTGCATAAGAGAGCTATCCAAACCTCCACCCAAATGTCAATGCACTACCTTCTTTGCACAAAACCAGTTTACGCCCTCACCATAATTTTTCTCATCCTTCTGCTACACCTATCATAACATAGATATGCCCTTAGCCCATATTAATATGGTTAACAATACCACTAGTGCCCAGAAAGAAAAAGGAAAGGAGAAAATAACCATCCCATCTGCCAATCCTTTACACAATATACCATCTGCACCCACACCAAAGATCCCCATCAGTAGAACCACATACCCTATTTTTGATGGGGTTACCCATTATACAATGATAAAACAATTACACCAATCTCCACTCAAAATGTCTTTGTACGACCTCATCCAAACCTTTGAGTCTCATCAATAGGCCCTCACGGAGGTTCTGCAATCAATTGAGGTTTTACCTAATGATCCTACACTTGTTTCCTCCATGATCACTCCTCACCATGTGTCCTCTCTCACCACTTCATCCCCTTCCTCTGCACACCTGCTACCTCTCATCAAGTAACATCTCTCAATTTATCTTACGAACAAGATTGTACCTCTCTAATTAGATGATCCTAATCCTGTCCTTTTCATTTCTATCTAGATTGATAATATATGCATTCGATGCATTATGATCGATGATGGTGCTAGCATCAACATTATCTCTTCCCATGCATATAACCAAATGCTCATCCCCGCCAATTCCATGCATAATAACCCTGCTATGTTGTGTTCATTCAATGATGCCATAACTTTGACCCTTGGCACCATCATTCTCCACATTTTTGTGGGGCCCCATACCATTCCAGAATTATTCTACATCTTAGAGGGGGAATTCTAGTATAACCTGTTGCTTGGCCGACCTTGGATCCATGTCATCAGTTGTGTTTCTTCAACATTACATTGCTGTGTAAAATTTGAACATGAAGGACATAACTTATACCATTCTAGCTGACCCTTCACCATTAAAAACCTGTAACATGTTGTATCGACCTAATGATGTCCTTATACTAGTTAAGGCATCTACCACCATAGCCAACTCTCTATCACCCACAACCCCATCCACCAATGTTGATGCTACCTCTCCTACACCTAATTCCTTTATTCCCCACTGTCCAGCTATAACCTCTGTAGCTAAATCCATCCACTAACCCATATACTTCTCAACTAACCAATGACTTCTTCCCTGTCATCTAGTGATTCGTCCATTCCCAGCTACTAATATACCAACTACCAATCCCTTAGAAGGTTTTTTTTCAATGCCTCACTCTGGGAGAGTACCGCTTGTATAACATCGACACATTCCTTGCTCCTCAAGAGTATGGAAAACTTCACCAACATCCCCGATATGATCACCACATAGGAAAGGTATTTCCTTATGATCCTCCCCACCTTCGCACCAACTTAACATTTGGGGGAATTGATACCTATACTTACTCACCTGAGTCACCTTCCCAAATGTGACCATTTTCATCTGACCTTCAATCTCTCACCAATCGCAACTTCACCCACACCTTTCTCCATCATTGTGTATGGAAAGGTTTTAGATTTGGTTTCTATGAACAAGGTTGTCATACTATCATCCCATGCACCACCCGTAAACATAAAGACCATAGTGGTATTGGCTTTTCTGAACCATCTCCCAAGAAGGCCCAAGTCAAACTCATTAAGGATGATAAACCTTCTTCACCACGCTCACCAACTTCACCACCTTCACCTATAGAGTCTATGGATCCATAATTCATTCCTCCTAAAAAAAATTTTGTGAACACCATTTCCTTGGGACCTCTAACTTATCAAAAAGATAGTGAGGCTTCCTCTTCTCTTCCCTTCCCTATATCCTGACATGATTGATGAATATACGCTTTCTATTAACATCATTCAATATATGGACAATGAGTCTATTATCACCTACCTTGGTGTAGAATATTCATATATTCAACCATTTATCACCTTCTAAGACACAAACCATGTTAAATGAATTGACCATCGAAATCAATATTAACACTCAAGACGACCTGCACATTCTAAAGATAGGCCAATCTTTAGATGATGTTGCAAGAAAATTTTACTTCTTTTCTTCGTGATCATAGAAACACTTTTGCTTGGTCCTACATTTATATGCCCAGTATTGAACCAAACAATATGGTCCACAATATCATCACTATTCCTGAAGCCAAACCCATGAAATAGAATTTATGGAAAATGCATCCTCACACTGCCCTTCTTGTCAAAGAATAAATCCAATGCCTTCTTTTGGTTTCCTTCATTCTACCCATTGATTACCCTCAATGGATCTCTAACATTGTTCCTGTAATAAAAGTGATAGAGGGACTCTGCATTTGCACGGATTTTTATGACCCTTAACTTATCTTTCCCAAAATATGACTTTCCTCTACCTAGTATTGACCAACTAGTTGATCTCACTGCCGACCATGAGATGTTATCACCAATGGATAGTTTCTCAGGTTATAACCAAATATTTATTTCCCCGAAAGATCAACACAAAACTACCTTCATCACTCCTTGGGGGACCTTCTCCTATTGTTTCATGTCATTTGGCCTTATAAATTTTGGTGCCACGTATCAACGGGATATGATTTATATCTTTCATGACATTAGGCATTGTTCTCACCCTTAAAATTCCCCTCATTTTTCAAGTCAAGTTTCAAATTTTTTTGAGTTGGTACCTGTTATCCCAATTTTTCCCCCAGAAAAATTGATCAAACATTACCCCACACAAAATAAAATTGGAAGGGGTGGTTTAGTAATGCAAGTCCACATTCCAAATCCAACAATGAAGGGGTAGGGTTGGCAAAGGAAGCCAATGACGCCAAAGGAGATCAGAGCGTGCATGAGAAGATTGAAGAAAGGGCTCAAAGTTTTTGAACTTCACATGCGAGTTGACTCAGGGAAAATTAGTGGACCCATGGAAGGTGCCACATACCTCATCGGTGAAAATTAAAAAGGCGTGGCCCAAAGAGATACCCCAAACTTGCCCCATCCCTCCACGTGTCCAAGGTCTGGAAAAGGGACAAATCTATCCGTTTAATCGAATAATTATAGGAGAGTCATTGGAACAACTTTAGAAGTAAGACCCAAGGGGAAAACCCCAAATGAGCAACAACCCTCCACGTGGTCAGATCCTCAAAAATTTAAATCATCCATTGAAAATTATAAGGCCAATGGATGGTGCCACATGTCTCATCAGTGCACCTTCAAGGGTCAAAGCAAAATCTAGTTCACCAAACAAGTGCTAACTCTCCACATGTTTAGGGTCCCACACAAGTCAAAAGGGGTAGAACCAGCCATTGAATTAGCTAAGGAAAGGAGAACCAAAAAAAATATCCACATGTCCCTTCAGTGGTCTTTCAAGGGGTGAATCCAAAAGTAGGTCCCAAACGTGCACCAACTCTCCATGTGTCCAATCAGTGCACCTGTAAAGTTTAGGTCCAAACAAAGTCTCCAAATGAGTGGGAAGCCTCCACGTGTCCCGTGTCAGACATAAAGCCTTCGCCAAAAAGAGGGACTTAGTCAAAACACAAAAAATACAAAACATGACCACAAAGGGACACATGGCCATGTTTCAAGTGGTGGTGGAAAGGTCGGCCCTTTTTGTGTTTTGATGCTTTGAAAATTCAAAAGTGGAGAGGCGTGTTATCAGAACACTTTAGGAGTTTTACCTTTGTTTCTAAAAGGGCGTAAAGTTATAAAGTGACCCACAGCCCCACTCATGCCAAGGGATAAAGTAAAATGTTGAGCCCGCATCAAAAGTCAAAGTGCGAAGGTGGTTTGTCAGAGAAATTTCATAACTTTGGTTTTATTCCCAAAAAAGAGAGTTAAAATTTATAAAATGATCCACGACTCCAATGGGGTCTTGAGCCCACGTTGAAAAGTCAAAGTGGGGAGGCGGTTCAGCAAAGAACTTTGAGTTTTTGAGATTTTTTTGAAAAGAGTTAAAATTGTAAAAGTGAGCCGTGACTCTATCCCCACTCAAGTAAAGCCATGTGTCAGGCCTATATCAGAAGCGGATGGGAAGACCAAAATGTAAAAAAATGTAGAATCTCTACAAAATCATAAAATGCAAAAGGCACCCCAGGCCCGCTTCAAAAAATTTCTACCACGTGGATGGCTCAAATTCAAATTTGTAAAATTAGGTTAACAGCTATGATATGACGCATCTAGTTTTTCTGCCAGGCATGGAAATGGCCAAGGAATTAGAGAAGTTCAGACGTCGATTTCTTGATTTAGTTTCAATATTTTTTATAACCGAATGTAACCATTTTTGGAAGCTATTTACCAAGTTCTCTACGCCATTGTTTGGGTTAGATCTTGGTACTTTGTAGATGTAATAGATTCAAAAGTAATCAATACAGAAGTTTTTCCTTTTCTTCCTCTGTTATTCCTCCTTTCCTTATTCGAATTTGTGAATCATCCATATTTGCATGATAAGAAACTTTGTGTTATTATTTATATGATTTCTGGAACTTTGCATCTGTGGAATTATATCTGTTATGAAATTAAATGATTTTATTTTGCATCTCCCTAGATCAATACATATAAGGTTATACTTTGCTATTTATATTTCCTAAAAGTACTGTTATGTGCTTCCTCTCCCATCTCCTTATTTCTTCCATTCTTTTGTATTGATGATCTTTGGGCATAAAACATTTCAAAGTATCAAGAATCCACACTTTGAAAGTTGTACATTTGTACATGAGTTTTTCTTCTTACTTTCAATAAGGGAACCTCTCCCATTAAAGAGGAGGGACTTGATGTCCCCTAACTGTGGTTTGTTAAAGTATCATTTTAAAACCCAAAATTTTTTTGTGACTCCACTAGGGATTTCATTTCAAACGTATCCCTTTCTAAAATAACAACTTCAAGATCATTTTTGGTCTGGAAAATCTAAGGTATACTCATGGTAAAAAGGCTCTCAAAATAAAGGATTCCCATTTTCAACTTCTAGAGAAATAAAACTTCTCTCTTCTTCCAGAAAGAAGGAATAGAGGAACTCATTCTACAAGCACACCTCCTTTTAAAGATAGAAATTCCAAGAATATCATTCCTCAAGAATAACTCAGTCATAATCTTTGTTCTTTGATACTTATTGGTGTTTTAGTTCCCCTTCAGTCAATTTTTCTAAAGATGGTAGCCTCTTTGCCTTGGGGACAACAGGTTGGGCCTCTTACTCTTCCTCAACCATTACATGAGTTACCTATGGGTAACAGGAAAAGTTTTCCCAAATTCCATGGTGATGGGAAGGTTCATCCAGATGAAAACATTGTAGCTTTCATTGTTGCATTTGGGATTCTTGGGGTTGAACATGAAGATGCCTCTATCAAGATTTTGTGGAGACATTACAGGAAAATGCTGCTGATTGGTTTTATCATCTTCTTGTTGGGTAAATCACTAATTGGAATACCATGACAACTCAATTTGAGAAATATTTCAAACCTATTGAAGATGTGCATTCTCTATTAGCTCAAATATCTCATATCAAGAAGGAACCATTCAAGCCCGTGAGAGAATTTGTGCCCAAATTTATCAAGCTCATTCATAAAATTCCATAGAACACTCATCCTATATATTAAATCCAAAAGTGCTTATTCATCAATGCTCAGTTACCTGAAGTAAGCTATACACTAAGGAGAGCTAACCTTGAAACTTTGGATGTTGTTCAATGTTTGGCTATCAGTGTTGAGGATGATTTAATCATGTTTGGTAAACTAAAAAGTGAATCCTCCAAATCTAAATCATCTTCTTCTTCCTCTTCCCCTGGAGCCAATTCTGATCAGTTAGTACAAAAGTTTGTAAATGATCTCATTGCTATCAAGAAACAATTGGCTCAGCATACTCCTTACCAAGACATCCCAAGGAATAATTTTCAGCCCAGGAACCATTTACCTTCTTCTCAGAATAGATTGGCTATTAAAGGCCCACCCATCAAGGTTCCAGTCAATGTAACTTGTAAAGTTCAAAAACTTGATGATGTGGAGTTTAATGAACTCTATTAATAACTAAAAGAAGTTATGTTGGTGAAGAAATGGAGGAGATTGGTGGATCTCAAGTTCATTTCCTTACCACTGAAGGTATGGATGACGAAGATGAATATGATGAAAGAGTGGCAAAGATGAATAGTGAGTCATATGTTGTTATGACTCGGGAGAAAATAAACAAAAAAGAAAAAGTGGTGCATCTTGCTAAGAAATCCAAGGATTTTCCTATAACTATTCCAGTGGTTGCAAGAAGAGGAGCTCCTATTCCCATTGCCTCCACACAAAAGGTGAGTAATGTTAATCCTCCTTCTTCTACTTCTATTTCCAAAAATTCTTTTCCTTCAAATCTTAAAATTGATAAATCAAAACTCTCTCAAGTTCCTAGCAATGATTCTCCATCCACCTTTGGATTTTTTGATATCATTGATCGCCTCAAAAATACCAAAATCCAAATTTCAAAGGTAGAGTTTTACCAAACCCATCTAAAAGCTTTTGCTAAAATGGTAAACTTTTTAAATTCCAAATCTAAAGCTTCATCCAATACTTCTAAAGGTCTTTTCCCCACTCCCTCTTTCTCACCTCAACAAAGCCTTGTGGTTGAAATCACTTCCTCTAATAAGAAAATTGAACCATTCTATGTGACTCTCCTCATAGCTGGCCATAAACTCAGTAACTATGTCATAGACTCATAAACATTAGACAATGTAATGCCTACAAAAGTAGCTCATGCTTTGGGCCTGACTTTAGTTCCTGCTATTCCATGAAGAGTAGAAAATTTCCTTTGTTTGGAAGAATTAAAGATGCATAAGTAGCTTTTGTTGCTTTTCCTGAGAAAAGGGTCTTAGCCACTATTTTGGTAGCTGATATTCCTCCCTCATATGGGATGTTGTTGTGTAGAAATTTCTATAAGGAGGTAGGGGGTTAAATTCAAATGGATTGGTTGCATGCTTTGATCCCAGTCAATGAAAAAATGAAGAAGCTACTACCTGAGAAACAAACTGAATACATTGTGTAAAATACTAATGATCCAAAATCATAGATACTCTATGAAGATATAGGGCATGGTAAATATATGATCATGTCACAGGATGAGGAAAAACTTCCTAAGGATTGATTTATGATCCCAATGGCATTTGGACTCTGGATTTTGATGGAAGCTGCTCTTCAGCTGGTTTTGGGGCTGGTGTGGTGATAACCTCTCTAGAAGGGAAGATTCATCCTTTTTCATTCAAGCTTTGTTTTAAAAATATAGACAATACAGCTGAATATGAGACACTCATATTTGGATTAAACATGGAAAAAGAAATGAGAGTGAAGAATATTTTTGCTTATGGAGATGCAGATTCGATTGTGAAACAAGTCAGAGATCTTTTTCAAGTGAAGAACAAGAGATTAAAGCATTATAGAAATCTTGTATGGGATTCCTTTGAGTTTCTTGATGCTTTCTCCATTGAAGTTGTGCCAAGAGAAAGGAACACTAGAGCTGATTCTCCAGCTATCTCAAGATCTCTATTGATTCCTCACCCAGATTTCTCTTAGGAGAAATTTACCATTGAAATGATTCATAGGCCCATTTTACCAGATAATGCAAACAACTGGTAGGTTTTCAATGATGATCAACATTTTCTCTCTTTCTTGGAGCTTAAGGGTAATTTTGATCAATTATATTTTGAGGGAAGTGAGAATTTCCCTAGAGAGTTTGTTTCCTCTAATGAAGGAGATATCAAGGAAGATATGGATCAAGATGGCTGCATCAAATTGAAAGGTAAAAAGATCCCTAAAGGGATAATGAGTTTGGAAGATTTTTTTGATAAGCATGATAGGTACATTAAGTCTAAAGCTTCCCAAGGAGCTCGAAATTCTGCTAAATGTGAAAAGGTTAATATTGGAAGTCATGAGGAACCCAAGATGGTGAACATTGGAAAATTCTACACTCAAGATGAGAGAAGAAAGAAGTAAAATATGTTGATGTTCTTGCCTATTTATATGATGATCTCAAGGATTTTCAACCAAAGGAGATGCAACACTTTATCCCTCTGAAACCTAGGATCAAAACATTCAAGTAGAAACAAAGGAAATACAATCCCAAGGTTTCTCGCACTATTTTTCAAGAGATCTAGAAGTTACTAAAGGAAAATATTATTTTCCCTATACATCATTCAACATGGATTTCCAACATTGTGCCTGTTAGAAAAAAGAATGGTGAGATCTGCATCTGTGTAAATTTTAGGAATTTAAATCAGGCCTCTCTGAAAGACAACTATCCTCTCCCCATGATGGATCAATTTTTCCAAGATGTCACATGATCTGAGATGTTGTCTATGCTTGATGGATTCTCTGGATACAATCAAGTAGAATTCAGTACCCCAGATCAGCACAACATTGCTTTTACAACTCCTTGGGGCATCTTTGCCTACAAGAGAATGCCTTTTGGTATCATCAATGTTGGTGGCACCTTTTAGATGGAAATGGACTTGGAATTTGGTAGTATAAAGGGAAAGTGTATTGTTGTGTACCTTGATGATTTTATTGTTTTCTCTAAAACAAGGGATAATCACTTTCAACATCTTGAAGCAGTCCTCCATAAATATAGAGAACATGGAGTTTCTCTCAATCCTAAGAAGTATTTTTTCTATGTTACTGAAGGCAAGTTGCTAGGGCATATTGTCTCCAAAGAAGGAATCAAGATATATCTAGAAATATTTCAAGCAATCTAGTAGAATCCTCTCCCCATAGGTAAAAAGGGTGTTCGCTCTTTCTTTGGTAAGATAAAATTCCTGAGGAGATTCATTCCTAATTTTGCAGAACTAACTATGAGCATTTCTCACATGATGAAAGGTAATAAAAACTTTTGTTGGAATTCCGAAGGTAAAGAAGCATTTGAAGGTATCAAGAAAACCATTGCTAAGACTCCCATCTTAGCATGTCCTAATTTCAGCAAGGATTTTATCATCTATTTCTATAATATAGAGAGTACCTTGGCTGTTGTACTAACTCAAAGAAATTCTGAGGATCATGAACTTCCAATTGCCTTCATGGGCTATGTTCCGAAAGCTCATGAATTTAAATATAATATGATGGAGAAACATGATTTTGTAGTGGTCAAAGCTGTCAAGCAATATCATTTTTATATTCTTAATTCTTACTTTGTTGTGCTTGTACCTGATACAACCATCAAGTCTATTCTTACACAACAGGAGTTTGGAACTAAGAGAGGTAACTGGGTAGAAAAATTCCAAGAATATGACCTTGATATCAAGCCAACTAAGCTAGTCTGGGGTAAAGGTTTATGTGAGCTTATTGCTGAAGGAGCCAATGTAGAATTGTCCAAAGAAGTAGTTGATGCCCCTGTTGTGCTCTTCCTTAGTTAGACAAATGAATGGTATGCTAGTATTGCACATTTTCTTACTTATGGAGAGTGTCCATCCCACTTGAGTGCCAAGGAAAAGAGAGGTATTAAGTTAAGGTCTACACAGTATGTATTATGGGAGAATGCTTTGTTCAAGCGAGGCATAGATGGAAGATTCTTGGAGTGTGTAGACAAAGAGCAACAATAGAAGTTGTTCTCAGCTTTTCATGGTCGTGCTTATGGAGGGAATTTCTCTTTTGCTATCACTACCCACAAAACTTTCAGTGTAGGGTACTATTGGCCTAAGTGTGAAGCCTGTCAAACTTTTTTTGGGAGACCTAATTTGGCTACTTTACCACTAAAACCAGTAGTGATTGACGATCCTTTTCAACAGTGGAGATTGGATTTCATCGGAACTCTTAATCCACCTTCTAGTACTGGGCATACTCACATGCTAACTTGTATAGATTACTTCACAAAGTGAGTAGAGGCTATTCTAGTCAAAATTACTACTTCTGAGGTGGTGTGTAAATTCATCAAAGAGAACATATTGATAAGGTTTGGGGAACCAAACAAGATTGTGACTAATAATGCTTCAAATTTTTCTTCTTCTAAGATGATGGATTTCTACTATGGCTATGGAATTTCCCTTTCTCATTATTTAGATTATTATCATCAAGGGAATGGACAAGAAGAATCAAAAAATAAGAACATGGTAACCATCGTTCAAAATCTTTTCAATGACTCTCAGAGG
Source organism: Taxus chinensis (assembly GCA_019776745.2). Classification (NCBI taxonomy): domain Eukaryota; kingdom Viridiplantae; phylum Streptophyta; class Pinopsida; order Cupressales; family Taxaceae; genus Taxus; species Taxus chinensis. Next base: position 570,785,598 of record CM034149.1, on the reverse strand, counting down.
AATTGGCAAAAGAAAATTTATGATGCTCTCTAGGTAGATAGAATTACACCCAAAAGTGCAATTAGGATGTCTCCATTTCAAGTGGTCTATAGTGTTGAAGCTCAGCTGTCAATAATAGTGGAATTACCAGCCTTGTACTTAATGAAGGCCATTAAAGATTCAAAATTTATCAATTCCTTAGACAAGAGGACCATGTATCTCTAGAAGCTAGATGAAGATAGGTTGCAAATTTTGTATAGAATCTCATCTCATCAACTGAAGGTGAAAGATTTTCTTGACAAGATTTTCAAGTGGGATACATTATTATACTATGGGACAAAATAAATGAACCTCGAAGAAGCCATGGTAAGTTTGATTATCTTTGGCTTGGTCCTTTCAAAATCAGGCACTTTTCTGGAGAAAATTCTTTCTATTTGGATTATATGGATGGATCTCCTCTCCCACTTCCTTATAGTGGGTAGTATTTAAATTTTTTTAATTCCTAGGTGACTAGGAAGTCCTTCTGTATATTATGTACAGTGTTTTGTTTTTGGTCTTTCATTTTTGGTTTGTTTCTTTTCCCATTGCATGCGTGTTTTTTTCTTTATTGGTTTTTCCTTTGACTCTATTTACCCAATGGATAAGGCACTGGTCTACTTTCCCTGAGTTTTTCTATGGTTCTTGATCTTGCCTCATTCCTTTGTCTTAGCCAATTCGTCCCCAGAAAGAGCCAGTTGTTGTCCCCCTCAAAATTCCCCTCATTTTTCAAGTCAAGTTTCAAAAATTTTGAGTTGGTGCATGTTATCCCAATTTTCCCCCCAACAAAATTGATCAAACACAACCCTGCAAAGAAGAAAATTGGAAGGGGTGGTTTAGTCATGCAATCCCACATTCCAAATCCAATAATGAAGGGGCAGGGTCAGCGAAGGAAGCCAATAGTGTCAAAGGAGATCTGAGCATGCAGGAGAAGATTGAAGAAAGGGTTCGAAGTTTTTAGACTTCATATACGAGTTGACTTAGGGAAAATTAGTAGACCCATGGAAGGCACCATGTGCCTCATTAGTGAAAATTCAAAAGGCGTGGCCCAAAGAGAGAACCCAAACTTGTGCCATCCCTCCATGTGTCCAAGGTCTAGAAAAGGGACAGAGCCATCCATTTAATCAACTAAGTATAAGATGGTCAGCAGAAGCCTCCATGTGCCTCATCAGCGAAACTTTAGAAGTGAGACCCAAGGAACAGACACCAAATGAGCGTCAGTCCTCTATGTGGTCAGAGCCTCAAAAAGTTAAATCGGTCGTTGAAAATTCTAAGGCCAGCAAATGGTGCCACATGTCTCATTGGTATACCTTCAAGGGTTGAAGCCAAAGGATGTTCCCCAAACAATCGCCATCTCTCCACATGTCTAGGGTCCCACAGAAGTCAAAAGGGGCAAAACTGGTCATTGAATCGGCTAAGGAAAGGAGAACCAGTGGAAAGCCCCACGTGTCCCTTCGACATTCTTTCAGGGGATGAATCCAAAAGTAGGTCCCAAATGTGTGCCATCTCTCCATGTGTCCAATCAGCACACCTCTGAATTTTAGGTCCAAATAGAGTCTACAAATGAGCAGGAAGCCTCCACGTGTCCCGGGTCAGACATAAAGCCTTCACCAAACAAAGGGACTTATTCAAAACAAAAAAATACAAAACAGGCCCGCAAAGGGACACGTGGCCATGTTTCAAGCGGTGGCAGAAAGGTGGGCCCTTTTTTGTTTTGATGCTTTGAAAATTCAAAATCAGAGAGGCGGGTTGTCGGAACACTTTAGGAACTTCACCTTTTTTTCCAAAAGGGCGTAAAGTTATAAAGTGACCCACAGCCCCGCTCATGCCAAGGGATAAATTAAAATGTTGATCCCGCATCAAAATTCAAAGCACGAAGGTGGGTTGTTGGAGCAATTTAGGAATTTTGGTTTTATTCCCAAAAAATAGAGTTAAAATTTATAAAATGATCCATGACTCCGTTGGGGTCTTGAGCCCACATTGAAAAGTCAAAGCGGGAAGGTGTGTCAGTGGAGCACTTTGAGTTTTTGAGCTTTTATTGAAAAGAGTTAAAATTGTAAAAGTGAGCTGCAACGTTGTCCCCACTCAAGTAAAGCCATGTGTTAGGCCTATATTAGAAGTGGATGGGCGGACAAAAATGTAAAAAAATGTAGAATCTCTACAAAATCATAAAATGCAAAAGGCACCCCCAGGCCCGCTTTAGCAAATCTCTTCCATGTGTATGGCTCAAATTTTCTAAAAGTGGGTTAATGGCTGTGATATGATGTATCTAGTTTTGTCACTAGGCATGGAAATGACTGAGGCATTAGAGAAGTTCAAACATCGGTTTCTTGAATCAATTTCATCATTTTTTGTAACTGAATGTAACCTTTTTTGGAAGGTATTTAGTGGGTTCTCTACGCCATTGTTTGGGTTGGATCTTGGTACTCTATAGATGTAATAGATTTGATAGTAATCAATACATAAGTTTTTCCTTTTCTTCCTCTAATATTCCTCCTTTCCTTGTTTGAATTTTTGAATCATCCATCTTTGCATGATAAGAAACTTTGTGTTCTTGTTTATATGATTTTTGAAACATTGCGTCTATGGAATTATATCTGTTATGAAATTAAATGATTCTATTTTGCATCTTCCTGGATCAATATGTATAAGGTTATACTCTAATATATATATTTCCTTAAATTATTGTTATGTTATTCCTCTCTCATCTCCTTAGTTCTTCCATTCTTTCGTATTGATGATCTTTGGGCATAAAAAGTTTCAAAGTATCAGGAATCCACATTTTGAAATTTTTACATTTGTATATAAGTTTTTTTGTTTGCTTTCAATAAGGGAACCTCTCCCATTAAAGAGGAGGGACTTGCTATTGCCTGAAAATGGTTTGTTAAAGTATCATTTTAAAACCCAACATGTATCACATGTTGGAAGATTACATTGATGATCTTCTTTCCAAATCCAAACATTGGGGCAAACACCTTATAGTCCTCAAGGTCATCTTCGACCATCTCATCAAATATTGTGTTCACCTTCAACCTAAGAAGTATGTCTTTATTGTTCTTTTTGGAAAGCTCCTTGGTTTTATCATTTATATGCATGGCATTAAAGTTAACCTCACTAAAATGAAATGTATTCTAAAAATTCCTCCACCTACTAACCTTTGTCAACTTTGTAGTTTGCAAGGAAAGTTTTAATCTATTCATTGCTTTATTTCACAATTTTCAACTGCTGGCACTCATTTCATCATCTCCTCAAAAAGGATGTCTCCTTTAAATGGGATGATGAATTCCACAAAGGCTTCGATGCCTTAAAAAAATACCTACTCCAACCACTTGTGCTCATTCCACCTAAGTATGGCCAACCATTTTACCTTTACATCTTTGCAATTGACCATTTGTAACATCTTGCTCATGACTGTTATTATGATAACTTTTATTTTTGACATTGCAAATGTTGCAACAAGAATTGTCATGTGAAGGTGTATTATTTGATTTTGAAAATCATGCTTGCAATGAGTAAGTATTAATGCCTAGAATTTGTGCATACGGTAACTTTGCTTACTTGGAAATGATGTCATTATATTTTGTGAATTACAAGGTTGAGAACATACATAAGTTCTTTTATACTCGATGAATTTATATATGTTGACAGCACACCTTGAATCAATTCCATTGATCTAAGGTATGCTTCATCCTTCTTTATTGTCATCATGTCAATTGACTTTCCAAATAAAATAAAGTTTGGAACCGAGCTGGGGTTTGTTGTAAATTTTTAAGCATCTGGTTATAGGTATACTTACTTGGCATCATGTTGCTAATGGCAAGATTTGATTCCCTTAATACATAAAAATTTTAATGTTAGAAAACGTAAAATAAAAAAAAGGGTTTTCATACAAGGATATTAAGGCATATATCCTACACCATATGGGTTTTAAGCCTAAGGTGGTAAGACCTACTTGGAACCTATTATTGAATTGCTATGGGTTATGTTTTAACCTATGACATGATATTTATCCTATATGGATTTTTTTTTAAATTAAAAATTTGTAAACTAACCTAAGGTGAATCCTAAGGAAACCTAACTATAAATATTGTAACCTAAACTATTACCAATCTTAGAGGGACATGGGTTACATAGCAAGTGGGAGGAAAAAGGGGGAAGTTTTTAGACTTGATGGTAGACTTAATTACAGTCCTTGCAATTTTTAATCCCCAAATTTGGCGGGTGCATGCACAGTTAGAGGAACCTAATTAGCCATATGACTAAATTCGAATCACATGCAATATTTTAAAATTATAACTCATAAATTTTGAGATGGCGATGGCATGAAGAAAGAGGGGGAAAATGCATTCAATGCATTTATTAGCATTGGTTTTGGCAACCAGCCCGCCTAGGAAAGAGGAAAGTGGATTTTCATGGGTTATTGTATTCATTTGGTTTTCTGATTTTTGCTCTACAACGGTTGTTCTTTCGAACTTACAAATTTGTTTTTCAGCCATTTTTGTTGTTGCTTTGATCACCTTCAGCTGTTTTTGAGCCTGTGGAAAAGAGGACGCCATTGGGAGACTTTACTGATAGTCATTGTTTGAAAAGAAGAATTTCTGAGGACTCGATTGTGATTTTCTACAATCCAACAAGAAGTTTTATCAGGCATGTTAAGATCTTTCTGTTAAATAGCTATGATTTTCATTAACCATTTCAATAAATGAATTCTATTTTTGGAAATTCGTGGTTTTATGTAAATGTTTCAGTATGTTAATTTGGGGACTGTGATTTAAGTGTGAAATTGTCATTTAGAAATGATGATTACATGGAAAGTTGTTGTTTCAGTTAAAACTGTAAATGGGTATAAAAATCCTCCGCTATTGTTATGGTTTTAAGGGAAATGTACGTTTGGATTTGTGGTATTTTGTGGGTTGAACTTGAAAAATGTAACAACGATAAGTATACTATTCGCTGAGTTTATATGCTTAAAAGATTGTGGATTTCGTGAATATTTGGACAGAACTTTTGTGGATTTATCCTTACTTGCCGTAATACATGTAATTATGATGTGGGTTATCTTGAGATGCGAGGTTCATCGTATCATTTTCACTACTATTGTTCTACAATGTTATAAATTTTCTCCTACTTTACTTTTGGTACCCATGACTGAATGTTTGGAAATAACTTTTGGCTGAATCTAGAAAGTATATCAAATTGTTTAACTGAGGGATTGGTGTAGAACGTGCAGATTTTACTATTTCCTTGAACTCATGGGTGAGTATAGGTTCTGCTAATTTAAACTTCTTGTTGTTTTCGTTAGAACTGAACAAGGGTAAATCCCTTACCTTCGTGATTGAAAATGATTTCTTCTTTTATCATTTCAATGAAAGCGGGGTCATGTTGCTGGGTTGTAAACATTTACTTGTTTTTATATTTGGGGTAACGCATTGTTTTCAGTGAAGGAAATTAATAGTGATGGGTGTAATTGGAAATTCTGTTATGGTTTGATACTTTCGATTCAGTTATAAAACAAAGTAATTAAATAATGTTCATTTTACTATAGCTGATAAGATATTAAAACTGTTCCAGTTTTTGGTATGAAAAGAATTACATTATCATTACAGTAACATATCATGGTTATATGTTGGTATTGTGTTGGAAAGAATTAACAAGAATTTCTATCTCATTTTAATTAATGACTTCTATATTTTTCTCTCTTGACTGTTAATATTAGTTGATGTCCTTCCTTGCATAAGGTTGATCAGTTCGATCGTGTTAATTAGAAGATAGTATAGAATTGTTAACTGAAGGAAATACTTCCTTTCTTTGTTTCTTTTTTTTTTAATTTTTAGTAAAGAAATACTGAAATAAATTGTAACTGCCTTCGGGTGTACATAATTGCATTTCACTTTCTATTTTCTCTCTCTGAATTGGATGAATAATTTGTTGTTGGCTGAATTCAGAAAAGTGATATGAACTCAGTTGATGTTTAATGTGTAGTGAAAAGGAAAGAGTTTTGTTTAAAAATCTTAGTCATTTTACTATAAGGATTCCATTTACAAGAAAGAACGGGACTGAATTGATTGTGTTCAAACAGTGAATTATTACTTCTTTCAATTCCTAGTATCAAAGAACAGTTAGAATTAATATTCTTGGATTATTTGTTTAAATTTGAAATGAACTAAATTCATTTTTGAAAGATATGGTTAGGTAATGGATACATAATATTGCTTGTTTGTGGTAAGTAATTGAGGAGTTATTAAACAATGGTACTATTTGATTAAGATGCTAATTACTATGACATGGTTGTTAGATTTGTTCATCCTTTTGGTACTTAATTCTTATGTGATTTCCATCTTAATTACAAGGTGTTTCATAAAAGCAGAGTTCTTTTACTGAAATGGTAAATCAAAAGAACTTATTTTTAATAATAAGTGCTTAGCATGGTCAGTTCAATGAACTAACCCGTGCTAGTAATTCTTGCAGATGGAGTACCTAAGTGTTAGAAGAAGACATGACCTTTTAGGATGTTTCTTCTGTTTGACTAAAAGTTGGATCTTTTATGAGACTTTATTATTCTTCTCGAATGTAATGAAAAGAGGAAAAACTTGTAGTCCTATTTGAGTTATCGATACTGATAGACAAGAATCAAGTCTAGTTATTTAGACTTGTAAATTGTGTATATTTTACTTGTGGACTAAGATAAAGGAATGGAGTGATGTTTTTACTGTTGTACTATTATTGAATTGTGAAAATAAAATATTGAACTTATTCCTATAGTTGAATTTATACTTATATATATGATGGCTATTAGCTTTAAAGAGGATATAATGAGAAAGAGGGAATTAACACTCTACTCTTCTCTTAAATACAACTTTTAATTTGGAATGTGCAAATGGTTCATACTTAGATCATTATGGACTCTTAATTGCCATCTGTACAAGATTAAAATACCTATGAATTTTTATGTACGTAATATTTGGAATTGGTTTCTAAAATAATGAATATTAAGGAAAGAACAATTAAATTTTGTATTTAGATTCTGTTAATGTCCTTGGGGATGTCTTGCCCAAAAGATAATTGGATGGAGGAAATCATATCTCCTTCTATTAAATCTTAAATTAACGTAAGGCAAGCACAAATAAATGAATACATGAGCATAGGAAATGGAACTCATTCAAACGAGGAATAATATAAAGGAAACTTAAACTTAGAATCAGCTACGAATGAACTTAATCAAGTTTAGTAAATTAATCTTACTAATCAAACTGATTTGGGTTGTAAGTCTGAATCTTTAATTAATGATCCAAGAAAAGAGATACAACTATTTGGTAAGGACAAGTGATTGTATATTAGCTTCCTGACAAATTAAGTCATTCATGACTGTACACCTTTAATGAATAAAAAGATTAAAGGACTAGCAAGATTGTTGAACTTATTCATTAAATTACAAAAATAAGAAAGTGATCAAGCTCTTAGTGGAATATGTATCCCTAGATGGGAGGATTTCAAAGGATGTTGGAACCCACCAACTACAATAAGGTGTCCTCATGAAGGCTAGGCCTTCATGATGACACAATGTTATAGCTAACATGTTGCGACACCCTTCCAAATCAAATCATCTAGGTCTACATAAACATGAACTTGGCCTCAGCTCTACTTTAGACCAAGTTAGGAACATGTCCTTATGTAGGAAGTGACTCACAAGGACTAAAGGTAACTAGACATACGTAATCGATATGGGTTGAAAATGTATGTCTGTATACCCTTAGTCATCACGAGTGACTCTTTACACCTTTTCATATTACTAACTTGGATTAAGGCTCAACCTTGGACAAGAGGACTAACAGGAGTCAGGAAAAGACCATTCTAGATAACAGGTGAAGTTAAGGTGAAGGACATATTCCATTGATGAGTATGCCATCTAGGAATATGATCATGCTAAGCATGTGAAAATATTTGGCCAAAGTAACGCAAGCTATTGGTTGCATTGTCCTAAATCGCCTAGTTTAAGAGGCAGGATTTCAGATGAATGTCAGTAATAGATATTCAAATAGGCCTCTTAAATGGAGCACTTCAATAACCGAAAAGGTAAAGGGAACCAAGTATACTCAGTATACAATGCATGGATTAACATGAAGGATTGTTAAGTAGCTGAGTCATGAAATTAGAGATTAATGAAACTTTGAGCCATGAAATGGGAGATCGATAGTTCTTCGAGTCATTACAGCTGCATATGGTTATCTTTTTATATGATTGAATGGCATGGAATGTGTGTTCTATATTATGAATATGCGAACAAAGAACATTGATCTAAAAATCATTGTGTGTTCTAAATTATGTCATTTAGAATAAAGAACAATTACTAAAAACTTGAAACGTGTGTTCTGAATTACATAATTTAGAGCAGAGAACGTTGTGTAAAAAAAGAAAAAAAAATTCCCTTGTTCTAGGTCTTAAAATGAGAATGTTACATCTTGGTATCAGAGCAAAGGTTGTAGCTCTTGGACCTAATGAGTCCACAATTTAATAAGGTTTACATTTTCTTGTTGAACAGAAAATGGTGAGAACAAGAGGGAATGTTGCAAACAACCCACTACTGGGTGGGGAAGCAGCTACTGCCCAAAAAATAGATGAGATCCTTGTTTCCTTGCTAGATACAAAGAGATTGTCTGACTGTTTTGGAACAAAAAGTAATGGGAAATGAGGAGGAAGAAGATGTTGATATTAATGATCAGCCACCTCCCGTGGACAACACCAATGGAGGAAATCCAGGTGCTAATAATAGTAACGTGAACGTTCCTAATCAGCCTGAAAATAAAAGGGCAAGATTAGAGGCTGAACTCACAAATGATATAAAAAGAATAAGTCCTCCAAAGTTTGATGGAATTACACTTGGGTACGGGGCTGAAAATTGGCTTAGTGAAATGGAGAAGTAATTTGCATTAATAAACTTCTCCAAAGAAAACAAAAGCAATATGGGGAGCATATCAGCTTTCTCATGAAGCATCATCATGGTGGGACAACTGTAAGGTTGAGTTGAACATTGTCAAAATAGACATAACTTGGGATCAATTTAAAAGTTACTTTAGGCAATGATGGTTGCCTCAACTTTTTTATGATTAGAAAATGACTGAATTTCAAAACTTGTTTCAAGGAAATCTGACTGTGACATAATACTAGGAAGGGTTTACTAAATTCCTTAAGCATGTACCACTAGTACCAAGCTAACGAGAAGTTTAGGATGTGAAATTTTATAATGGGACTGAATCCCATCATTTGTGGTGAGGTAGATGTCCATGATCTGACCACTATGGAAGGAGTTGTCAAAAAGGTAATAAGAGAAAGAACAGAAATTAAGAGCAATCTCTGCTCATAGGTAGGAGATTAGGAAGAAGATTCCCAAGTCTTCTTCATCTTTTGCACCTAAAAATGGACCTTGGAAGAGGTTCAACAGAAAAAACAAAATTTTTGTGGATAAAAAATAAGAAAACAAGGATGAACAAACCTATTGCTAGTATGTGGAACAACTTTACCAAAAATAGTGGTAATGGACAAAAGTCCTATGGAAGCCAGAATGATAACTTCAAGGCTAGAAATAAATTTGAGCCTAGGAAGGGGCCCATCGAAGGCTATTTTAACTATGGAAAGGACCATTACACAAGTCATTTTCCTTTAAAGAAGGATGATCATGATTAGTAGCATAGGATACATGTTGCGGTGGCTAACAAGCCAAAAAATAAGTCACACCCATAGAATTTTTGGGTAAGTTATTCGGTATACCTATGGTCATACTTTTTGATACTGGAGCTACTGAATATTTTATATGTACTAAGTTAGCATTGAAATTAAAAAGAAAAACTGAACGAATGGATAAGACATGGATGGTACATTACGGAAATAATGATGTCCATACAGTTGATATGTGTCTTTTTGGGGCAGTCCTTGAATTTTCTAGTTTCTCCACAGAAGTTGACCTTTATGTTACCCCTTTGAGGTCATATGATTTAATTATAAGTATTAATTAGGTGGCGGAACATAAGGTGAAGGTCGACTATTATGAAAAATATATTTGTTATTTTGATGACCTAAAGAAAATAGCAGTCATTCAGGGTGTAAGATGTGGGATTGCAGTTAGGAAACTAACAGCTATGCAACTAAAAAGGGCTAAAAATAGAGGCTGCACTTTGTATGCCATAAAAATGATAGAAATTTCTAAAGAAGATAATGATTTTATGGAAAAATATTTGGTGTTGAGATATTTTAGTGATGTATTTCTGGAAGAATTACCGGGTCTTCACCCAAACAGGAGTTTGACTTCACAATTGAGATCAAACCAAGAACCGAGCCCATATCCAAGGCACCCTATAGAATGACCACCATCGAGTTGGTGGAACTTAAGGCTCAATTAAAGGAAGTTTTGACCAAAGGGTTGATAAGACCGAGTGTCTCACCATGAGGAGCACAAGTAATTTTTGTAAAGAAGAAGGATGGCACACTTAGATTGTGCACTGATTACAGAGTGTTGAATAAGGCAACCATTAAGAACCAATATCCACTTTCTAGGATTGATGATCTATTCCATCAAATGCATGGAGCATCATTTTATTCAAAAATAGATTTTTGATATGGATATCATCAGTTGAGAATAAAATAGGAAGACATTCATAAAACAACTTTTAGAACAAGGTACGAACATTATGAATACACAGTGTTGCCTTTTGGATTGACGAATGCACCTGCTGCCTTCATGAATTTGATGAATAATATTTTTCAAGAATACTTAGAAAAATTTGTGCTTGTATTCTTGGACGACATTCTCATATACTCTAAAAATGTTGAAGATCATCAGAAGTATTTAAAGATTGTACTTGAAATCTTGAGAAAGAGAAAGTTATATGGTAATTTATCTAAATGTTCCTTTTATGATGTAAAAGTACATTATTTGGGACATGTTATAAGCAATAATGAGATAGTTGTAGATCCTTAAAAGATCGTAGATATAACTGAGTGGCCTACGCCCAAGAATTTGCATGAAGTTAGAAGCTTCATGGTTTTAGCGGGGTACTATAGAAAGTTCGTTAAGGAGTTTTCTAAGATTGTTGCAACAATCACTTCATTACAGAAGAAAGATAAGAAATTTATTTGGAATGACAAGTATGAATCCGCCTTTAAGATTCTAAAGGATCAGTTAACTACAACACCTATTCTGACTTTACCTGATCCAAATGGAGATTTTACGGTCAAAACAGATGCATCTGGGGAGGGTCTCAGAGGTATTCTGTTACAAAATGATCACGTCATAACTTGTGAAACTAGAAAAATCAAGTTACATGAATAGAATTATGCTCCACATGACTTAGAGCTCACTGTCATCGTTCATGCACTTCAAATGTGGAGGCATTACCTCCTTGGTAATCCTTTTGAGCTAAAATTTGATCATCTTGGGTTGAAGTATATTTTTACTTAGCCAAACCTGAATGCAAGATAGCGAAGATGGTTAGAATTCCTATCTCAGTATGATTTTGATATAAGCTATATTAAAGGCAAGGAAAAAAGGGTAGCAGATGCTCTGAGTCGTAGAAAGTACATTTCCACTCTTATAACATTAAGAACTTAGTTTAAAGATGAGGTGAAAAGTGTCATGGAATCTGACCCTTATTTTCAGCAAGACAACACTTGTTGCAAATCCAAAATATGTAAAGTATAAAGGTTTTCATTTTGACAATGAAGCAATTTTGTGGTTTGAAAATAGGGTACATAAACCCTTGGAAAATGATTTAAGAAATAAATTATTATCTGAATTTCATAATTCACCTTTTTCTGGACACCCTAGCATTACAAAAATGCTTGCTGATATAAAGCATCAATTTTTTGGAAGGGGATGAAAAAAGATGTGATGGAATTTGTGACACACTGCTTGGAATGTTAGCGTGTTAAAGTAGAACATATGCATCCCACCAGATTATTGTACCCTCACAGCATTCCGTAGTACAAATGGAAAGTGATAACTATGGATTTTGTTCAAGGATTACCTATGTCTAGTAATAAACATGATGTTATCCTGGTTGTTGTTGACAAACTAACCAAAGTAACACACTTTATTACTGGTAATGTAAAAGATGATTCACCAGTGTTAGCAAGAAGGTTTGTACATTATATTTTCAGGTTACATGGAATACCTGAATTGATCATATAAGACAGAGATCTGAGAATGACATCAAGATTTTGGCAAACGCTTAATGCAGCCTTGGGAACTAAACTAAATTTTAGTTATGCATGTCATCCGGAAATAGATGGATAGACTGAAAGAGTCAATAAGGTTTTAGAGGATATGTTAAGAATGTATTGCATGGATCAGCAATATAAATATGAGGAGTACCTCCCGCTGGTTGAATTTTCTTATAATAATACATACCATGCCTCTTTAAAGATGGCACCTTTCAAAGAATTGTATGGAAGGAAATGTAGAACCCCTGTTAGCTGGGACAACGTAGAGGATAGAGAGATAATTGGGCTAGAAATCCTTATAGAAATGGAAAAGTAAATTAGAATGATTCGTGAACGTTTAAAGGAGGCTTCCAATAGGAAAAAGAGTTATGTAGACTTCAAAAGGGTTGATACGAAATATGAACTTGGTGAGAAGGTCTTTCTTCGGGTTAAGCCGAAAAATATTTCTATAACTTTTGGCAAGGTTGCCACGTTATCACCTCGTTATGTGGGACCTTTTACAATTGTTGAAATAATCAACCTGTAGCTTATCAAGAATGCATGATGTTTTCCATATTTCTTTGCTTAAGAAATACGTATCAGATTTATCACATGTGTTGAATTGGGATTCCTTGTAGGTCCATGACCCCGAAATAATCATGGTTAAGCCCATTCAAGTGCTAGGAACTCCCCAGTTTAACTTAAGAAATTGTGAAGCGAATCAATGTAAGGTCCAGTGGGAACAGTTTAGCGAAGAAAGTGCAACATGGGAGAATCTTGAAGAAATGAGATCTACTTTTCCATACTTATTTGATCTAAATTAAGTTCAAAAAAATGATAAATCTGTCAAACTTGGGTAGCCACTGAATTATTTGATGGTTGTTGTTAGTGCAAATCAGCAGCACCCCTGGATGTTTATCAGATTTTTAGTTTAACATTGAACATCCAGTGTGATTGCACAACATTGAATCTTTTCCCCAAGTGTGAGACTTGTAAGAAATGGGAAAAGAATCTCCAAGTTAGAGGTTGGTTCCTCAACTCCTCTAATTATATGTATACTTGTAAATTGCATAGGTTTAAACTATAAATGCTATTCTAATTTCCAAGGGGGAAGAGATGAAAGATGCAAAAGAAATAAACTAAGACTAACAATGTGATACACCAAAGGAGTTGTGAACATTTACTTCTACAAATTGACATAGATCACAAAATTGCAACAAATAGCATGCACAAACTGATACAATGTAATGAAAGACCATAAATGAATCAAACAACACAAGAAGAGGACTGAAACTCATTCACAGAGCCTGCATTATCATTTCCAATGTCAAAATACATGCATTACAATAGCAGAGAGGAAAAAACCATGTTGTCATTCTAAAAAATGTTTGGTATTCCACAAATCCACTTGCCAGGGTGAAGAAGGGAGTCTACAAAACATAAAAAATGTCCAACCCTTACAAAATGAGCCAAATCTAGCTTTTAACAATGAAAATTCAAGCCCAGGAAGGAGAAAACCTAGGAAAGCATGAAGGGATGTCTCAAACACCAACCAGATTATAGTAAAACAGCATGGGTTCCCTCAAAAATCCATTTCCTGATGTTTTTGACCGTGTTGGGAGAGAATGCGAGCCATACTTCATTAAAAATGGTGGTTGAAATGCTAGTTCTATTCTCCTCCCTGTGCCAGAGGCATTTTCCATTTTTATCTCTCCAAACCTTACCAAAACACAAAATTAATCCCTCCATCATGTAGAGAATTTTACCAGCTTTCCAATGACACCAAGAATGCAAAAATATGAGCTCTGGATCAAACGTTATGCCCTTCTCAAGATTTAGGGCAAAACTAGGGCAAAACTAAAACTTGGCGGGCCCAAAATTTAAAATTTTCCCTCTTTTTGACCTTTGGGAAAAATTCCCCAAAAGGCTTTGCCTCCTACTAGTCTGATGCCACGTGGCACATTTTGATTGGTCATGGGCCATCCCCTGACCTTTTTATGCCTTTTGGTCTTCAGAAAATTTTCCTAAAATTCTCCGTCGGTCTAAATCTCTGATGATACGTGGCGTGTTCTTATTGGCCCTTGGGGATATGCTTCCAAATTTTCCTTTGACTCTGACCATTTCCCCAGATGGGACACATGGTGCTTTTTCATTGGCTCTGGCTTGAACAATCTCTTTCTCCTCTGCGGACCTGCCTTAAAATTTTCATCGGCCACAAGGACATGTGGCAGCTTTTGATTGGTGTGGGCCATCACGGATGAGCTTTCATTCCATACTTTTCCCTATTTTGGAAAAAGGGAAAATTTCCCTCCATGCCTCCACCACCTGATGCTCTGAGGACATGTGGCAGGTTTTGTTTGGTTGGCAGGCCTCCAGGCCAAAAAAAATTCCTTTGTGCCAATCCTCAAAATTTTTCCAACTTCCTCCCACCATTCCAAACTCTGACAGGCCTCTGGACACATGGCCACTTCCTATTGGATGGTGGGCCTTTGGGTCGAAAAATTTCTTTGAGCACCCCACCAATTTTTACGAAAATTTTCTACGTTACTTCCGCCCCCACCATTCCAATGCCACTTGTCACTTTTTGATTGGCCGCGGACCTCCCATGGGAAATTTTCCCTCCAAAACTCCGCTGAGCCATAACTTGATAAATATAAAAAGTTAGAAGGAAAAATTTACCATTCTGGAAAGCTGAGAAGATGCTCTATCCAATGAAACCATTTTCACAAGGTTTTGAGTGCCTAAAAGATAAAAATTCTGACTAAGACACAAGGAAGGAGGGAATGAAGGGAGTTAGCCCAAAAAATGAGCAAGGTGCTTATTTTGAATAACAGTTATTTTAAATATTGTTTGAAGACTTAAATTTTAGTTCTATGATCAACATATGAATGGAAGGACGATAACTGAATTTTTTCCTAAAAACTCTATGATTTGACTAATTTGATCATTGGGATGATGATTCTTTTAAGAAGGAAGGTATGTAACATCTTGGTCATGACTGTTATTATGATAACTTTTATTTCTGACATTGCAAATGTTACAACGAGAATTGCCATGTGAAGTTGTATTCTTTGATTTTGAAAATCATGCTTGCAGTGAGTAAGTATTACTACCCAGAATTCATGCATACACTAACTCTACTTACTTGGAAATTATGTCATTATAAGAGGTTAGATGATGTGATTTCCATCTTAATTACGGGGCATTTCATATAAGTAGATTTCTTTTACTGAAATGGTTAATCAAAAGAACTTCTTTTTAATAGTAAGTACTTAACATGCTCAGTTTGATGAACTGACCCGTGCTGGAAATTCTTGCAGATGAAGTACCTAAGTGTTAGAAGAAGACATGACATTTTAGGATGTTTCTTCTGTTTGACTAAAAGCTGAATCTTTTATGATAATTTATTATTCTTCTCGAATGTAATGAAAAGAGGAAAAACTTGTAGTCCTGTTTGAGTTATCGATACTGATAGACAAGAATGAAGTCTGGTTGTTTAGACTTGTAAATTGTGTATATTTTACTTGCGGAGTAAGAAAAAGGAATGGAGTGATATTTTACTATTGTACTATTATTGAATTGTGAAAATAAAATAGTGAACTTATTTAAGTTGGAATGTGAAAATGGTTCATACTTGGATCATTATGGACTCTTAATTGCCATCTGTAAAAGATTAAAATACCTATGAATTTTTGTGTAAGTAATATTTTGAATTGGGTTCTAAAATAATGAATATTAAGGAAAGAACAATTAAATTCTGTATTCAAATTTCATTAATGTCCTTGGGGATGTCTTGCCCGAAGGATAATTGGATGGAGGAAATAATATCTCCTTCTATTAAATCTTAAATTAATGTAAGGAAAGCACAAATAAATGAATACATGAGCATAGGAAATGGAACTCATTCAAATGAGGAATAATGTAAAGGAAACTTAAACTTAGAATCAGCTACGAATGAACTTAATCAAGTTTAGTAAATTAATCTTACTAATCAAACTGATTTGGGTTGTAAGTCTGAATCTTTAATTAATGATCCAAGAAAAGAGATACAACTCTTCGGTAAGGACAAGTGATTGTATATTAGCTTCATGAAAAATTAATTCATTCATGATTGTACACCTTTAATGAATAAAAAGATTAAAGGACTAGCAATATTGCTGAACTTATTCATTAAATTACAAAAATAAGAAAGTGATCAAGCTCTTAGTGGAATATGTATCCCTAGATGGGAGGATTTCAGAGGATGTTGGAACCCACCAACTACAATAAGGTGTCCTCACGAAGGTTAGACCTTCATGATGACATAATGTTGTAGCTAACATGTTACGACACCCTTCCGAATCAAATCATCTAGGTCTACATAAACCTGAACTTGGCCTCAGCTCTACTTTAGACCAAGTTAGGAACATGTCCTTGTGTAGGAAGTGACTTGAAAGGACTAAAGGTAACTAGACATACGTAATCGATATGGGTCGAAAATGTATGTCTGTATACCCTTAGTCATCACGAGTGACTCTCTACACCTTTTCATATTACTAACTTGGATTGAGGCTCAGCCTTGGACAAGAGGTCTAACAGGAGTCAGGAAAAGACCATTCTAGATAACATGTGAAGTGAGGTGAAGGAAATATTCCATTGATGAGTATGCCATCTAGGAATATGATCATGCTAAGGATGTGAAAATATTTGGCCAAAGTAATGCAAGTTGTTGGTTGCATTTTCCTAAATCACCTAGTTTAAGAAGCGGGATTTTAGACGAATATCGATAACAGATATTCAGATAGGCCTCTTAAATGGAGCACTTCAATAACCGAAAAGGTAAAGGGAACCAAGTATACTCAATATACAATGCATGGATTAACATGAAGGATTAGTACGTAGCCGATTCATGAAATGAGAGATCGATGAAACTCTGAGCCATGAAATGGAATATTGGTAGTTCTTCGAGTCATTACAGCTGCATATGGTTATCTATCATATGATTGAATAGCATGGAATGTGTGTTCCATATTATGAATATGCGAACAGATAACATTGATCTAAAAAGCATTGTATGTTCTAAATTATGTCATTTAGAACAAATAACAATTACTAAAAACTTGAAACATGTGTTCTAAATTACATAATTTAGAGCAGAGAACGTTGTGTAAAAAAAATTCCCTTGTTCTATTATCTTAAAATGGGAATGTTACATCTTGGTATCAAAGTGAAGGTTGTAGCTCTTGGACCTAATGAGTCCACAATTTAATAAGGTTTACATTTTCTTATTGAACAGAAAATGGTGAGAATAAGAGGGAATGTTGCGAACAACCTACTACCAGGTGGGGAAGCAAATATTACCCAAAAACTACATGAGATCCTCACTACCCTGCTAGATACAAGATATTTTCTGACTGTTTTGGAACAATAAGTAATGGGTAATGAAGAGGAGGAAGAAGATGTTGATATTAATGATCAACCACCTCCTTTGGACAACACCAATGGAGGAAATTCGGGTGCTGATAATAGTAACGTGAACGTTCCTAATCAGCCTGAAAATAAAAGGGCAATATTAGTGGCTGAACTCAAAAATCATATAAAAAGATTAAGTCCTTGAAAGTTTGATGGAACTACACTTGGGGATGGGGCTGAAAATTGGCTTAGTGAAATGGAGAAGTACTTTGCGATAAGAAAATTCTCCAAAGAAACAAAAGCAATATGGGGAGCATATCAGCTTTCTCATGAAGCATCATCATGGTGGGACAATTGTAAGGTTGAGTTGAACATTGTCGAAATAGACATAACTTGGGATCAATTCAAAAGTTACTTTAGGCAATGATGGCCACCTCAACCTTTTTATGATCAGAAAATGACTGAATTTCAGAACTTGTTTCAAGGAAAGATGACTGTGATAGAATACTAGGAAGGGTTTACTAAACTCCTTAAGTATGTACCACAGTACCAAGCTGACAAGAATTTTAGGATACAAAAATTTATAATGGGACTGAATCCCATCATTGGTGGTGAGGTGGATGTCCATGGTCTGACCACTATGGAAGGAGTTGTCGAAAAGGTAATAAGACAAGAACAGAAATTAAGAGCAATCTCTGCTCATAGGGAGGAGATTAGGAAGAAGATTCCCAACTCTTCTTCATCTCTTGCACCTAAAAAGGGACCTTGGAAGAGGTTCGGCATGAAAAACAAAATTTCTACAAATAACAATAAGAAAACGGAGATGAACAAACATGTTCCTAATATGCAGAACAACTTTACGAAAAAATTTGTAATAGGCAAAAGTCCTATGGAAGCCAGAATGATAACTTCAAGGCTGGAAATAAATTTGAGCCTAGGTTGGGGCCCGTCAAAGGATTTTAAATTGTGGAAAGTACTATTACGTGAGTCACTATCCTTTAAATAAGGACAATCGTGATCAGCAGCATAGGATACATGTTGTGGTGGCTAACAAACAAGCTAAAAAGCAAGTCACACCCATAGAAGTTTTGGGTAAGTTATTCGGTATACCTGTGGTCATACTTTTTGATACTGGAGCTACTAAATGTTTTATATGTACTAAGTTAGCATTGAAATTAAAAAGAAAAGATGAACGAATGGATAAGACATGGATGGTACATTACGGAAATAATACTGTTTATATAGTTGATATGTGTCTTTTTGGGACAGTCCTTGATTTTCCTAGTTTCTTCACAGAATTTGACCTTTATGTTACCCCTTTGAGGTCATATGATTTAATTATAAGTGTTAATTAGGTGGCAGAACATAAGGTGAAGGTTGACTATTATGAAAAATAGATTTATTTTTTTGATGACCTGAAAAAAATAGCAGTCATTCAGGGTGTAAAATGTGGGATTACAGTTAGGAAACTAATAGCTATGCAACTAAAAAGGGCTAAAAATAGAGGTTGCACTTTGTATGCTGTAAAAATGATAGAAAATTCTAAAGAAGATAATGATTTTATGGAAAAATATCTGGTATTGAGATATTTCAGTGATGTATTTCCAGAAGAATTATTGGTTCTTCCACCCAAATAGGAGTTTGACTTTGCAATTGAGATCAAACCAAGAACCGAGACCATATCTAAGGCACCCTATAGAATTACCACCATTGAATTGGTGGAACTTAAGGCTCAGTTAAAGGAAGTTTTGACCAAAGGGTTGATAAGACCGAGTGTCTCACCATGAGGAGCACAAGTAATTTTTTTAAAGAAGAAGGATGACACACTTAGATTGTGCATTGATTATAGAATGTTGAATAAGGCAACCATTAAAAACTGATATCTACTTCTTAGGATTGATGTTCTATTCGATCAGATGCGTGGAGCATCATTTTATTCAAAAATAGATCTTTGATATGGATATCGTCAGTTGAGAATAAAAGAGGAAGACATTCATAAAACAACTTTTAGAACAAGGTACAGACATTATGAATTCATAATGTTGCCTTTTGGGTTGACGAATGCACCTGC
Organism: Taxus chinensis; assembly: GCA_019776745.2. Classification (NCBI taxonomy): domain Eukaryota; kingdom Viridiplantae; phylum Streptophyta; class Pinopsida; order Cupressales; family Taxaceae; genus Taxus; species Taxus chinensis. Next base: position 570,765,929 of record CM034149.1, on the reverse strand, counting down.
CGCCTTCATGAATTTGATGAATAATATTTTTCAAGAATACTTGGACAAATTTGTGCTTGTATTCTTGGATGACATTCTCATATACTCTAAAAATGTCGAAGAGCATTAGAAGTATTTAAAGATAGTACTGGAAATCTTGAGAAAGAGAAATTTTTATGGTAAGTTATATAAATGTTCCTTTTATGATGTAGAAATGCATTATTTAGGACATGGTATAAGCAAGAATGGGATATTAGTAGATCCTTCAAAGATCGTAGCTATAAATGAGTGGCCTGCGCCAAAGAATGTGCATGAAGTTAGAAGTTTCATGTGCCTAGTGGGGTACTCTAGAAAGTTCGTTAAGGGCTTTTCTAAGATTGTTGCACCAATCACTTCATTACAGAAGAAAGATAAGAAATTTATTTGGAATGACAAGTATGAATCTACTTTTACGATTCTAAAGGATCGGTTAACTACAGTACCTATTCTGACTGTGCCTGATCTAAATGGAGATTTTAAGGTCATAACAGCTGCATCTGGGGAGGGTCTTGGAGGTATTCTATTACAAAATGATCATGTCATAACTTATGAGACTAGAAAACTCAAGTTACATGAATAGAATTATGCTCCACATGACCTAGACCTCACTGCCATTGTTCATGCACTTCAAATATGGAGGCATTACCTCCTTGGTAATCCTTTTGAGCTAAAAACTGACCATCTTGGGTTGAAGTATATTTTTACTCAGCCAAACCTAAATGCAAGATAGTGAAGATGGTTAGAATTCCTATCTCAGTATGATTTTGATATAAGCTATATTAAAGGCAAGGAAAATAGGGTAACAGATGCTCTGAGTCATAGAAAGTAAATTTCCACTCTTATAACATTAAGAACTCAGTTTAAAGATGAGGTGAAAAGTGTCATGGAATCTGACCCTTATTTTTAGCAAGTTAAGATAGCACTTGCTGCAAATCCAAAAGATGTAAAGTATAAAGGTTTTCATTTTTCCAATGAACGAATTTTGCGGTTTGAAAATAGGGTACATATACCCTTGGAAAATGATTTGAGAAAGAAATTATTAGCTGAATTTCATAATTCACCTTTTTCTGGACACCCTGGCATTACAAAAATGCTTATTGATATAAAGCAACAATATTTCTGGAAGGGGATGAAATTATATGTGATGGGATTTGCGACACACTACTTGGAATGTCAACATGTTAAAGCACAACATATGCATCCCGCCAGATTACTATACCCTCACAGCATTCTGTAGTACAAATGGAAAGTGATAGCTATGGATTTCATTCAAGGATTTCCTATGTCTAGGAATAAACATGATGTTATCCTAGTTGTTGTTGACAAACTAACCAAAGTGGCACACTTTATTGCTGGTAATCTAAAAGATGATTCACCAGTGTTAGCAAGAAGGTTTGTACATGAGATTTTAAAGTTAAATGGAATACCAAAATTGATCATATAAGACAGAGATCCGAGAATGACATAAAGATTTTGGCAAACACTTAATGCAGCCTTGGGAACTAAACTAAATTTCAGTTTTGCATATCATCTAGAAACAAATGGACAGACTGAAAGAGTTAATCAAGTTTTAGAGGATATGTTAAGAATGTATTGCATAAATCAGTAGTATAAATAGGAGTACCTCTTGCTGGTTGAATTTTCTTATAATAATACATACCATGCCTCTTTAAAGATGGCACCTTTCAAAAAATTGTATGGAAGGAAATGTAGAACCCCTTTTAGTTGGGACAGCGTAGAGGATAGAGAGATAATTGGGCTAGAAATCCTTATAGAAATGGAAAAGCAAATTAGAATGATTCGTGAACGTTTAAAGGAGGCTGCCAATAGGAAAAAGAGTTATGTAGACTTAAAAAAGGTTGATAGGAAATACGAACTTAGTGAGAAGGTCTTTCTTTGGGTTAAGCTGAAAAAAAATTCTATAACTTTTGGCAAGGCTACCAAGTTATCACCTCGTTATGTGGGACATTTTGAAATTGCTGAAATAATCAACCTTGTAGCTTATTCTTTAGCTTTACCTCCTTCTTTATCACGAATGCATGATGTTTTCCATATTTCTTTTCTTAAGAAATACGTATCAGATTTATCACATCTGTTGAATTGGAATTCCTTATAGGTCCATGACCCTGGAATAATCATGGTTAAGCCCATTCGAGTGCTGGGAACTCACCAGTTGCACTTAAGAAATCGTGAAGTGAATCAATGTAAGGTCTAGTGGGACCATTTTAGTGAAGAAAGTACAACTTGGGAGAATCTTGAAGAAATGAGATCTACTTTTCCATACTTGTTTGATCTAAATTAAGTTCAAAAAATTGATAAATCTATCAAACTTGGGCAGCCACTGAATTATTTGATGGTTGTTGTTTGTGCAAATCAGAAGCACCCCTGGATGTTTATCAAATTTCTAGTTTGAAATTGAACATCCAGTGTTATTTCACAACATTGAATCTTTTCCCCAAGTGTGGGACTTGTAAAAAATGGGAAAAGAATCTCCAGGTTAGAGGTTGATTCCTCAACTCCTCTAATTAGATGTATGCTTGTAAATTACAGAGGTTTAAACTATAAATCATATTCTAATTTCCAAGGGGACAGAGATGAAAGATGCAAAAGAAATAAACTAAGACTAACAAGGTGATACGCCAAAGGAGTGGTGAACATTTACTTCTACAAATTGACACAAATCATAGAATTGCAACAAATATCATGCACAAACTGATACAATGTAATGAAAGACCATAAATGAATCAAACAACACAAGAAGAGGAGTGAAACTCATTCACAGAGCCTGCATTGTGATTTCCAATGTAAAAATGCATGCATTACAATACCAGAGAGGTAGAAAGCATGTTTCCATTCTGAAACAAGTCTGGTATTCCACAAATCCACTTGCTAGGGTGAAGAAGGGAGTCTGTAAAACACAAAAATGTCCAACTCTTAAAAAATGAGCCAAATCTGGCTTTTAACAATGAAAATTTGAGCCCAGGAAGGAGAAAACATAGGAAAGCATGAAGGGATGTCTCAACCACTGACTAGATTGTATTAAAACAGCATGGGTTCCCTTAAAAATCCATTTCCTGATGTTTTTGACCATGTTGGGAGAGAATGCGAGCCATACTTCATTAAAAATGGTGGTTGGGGTCATTTTTTTGTGTCTTTTTACATGCCAGAGGCGTTTTCCATTTTTATCTCTTCAAACCCCACCAAAAAACAAAATTTATCCCTCCATCATGTAGATAATTTCAGCACCTTTCCAATGACACATAGAACGTGAAAATCTGAGCTCTAGATCAAAAGTTATGCCCTCCTAAAGATTTAGGGAAAAGCTAGTGCAAAATTGGTTTTGGCAGGCCTGAAATTTAAAATTTTCCCTCTTTTTTGACCTTTGGGAAAAAATCCCCAAAACGCTTCTGCACCTCCTGCCATTCTGATGCCACGTGGCACATTTTGATTGGTCTCGGGCCTTCTCCTTACCTTTTTACGCCTTTTTGGACTTTGAAAATTTTCCAAAAATTCCCACCGGCCCGACGCTCTGAGGACACGTGGCATGTTGTGATTCATTGGTCAGGGATCATCACTTCCAAATTTTCCATTGACTCTGAACCATTTCCCTAGAATGGGACACATGGAACCTTGTTCATTAGCATAGCCCTGAACAAGCTCTTTCTCCTCTACTGTGAACTTGCCGTTAATGAAATTTCGGCCACGTGCACACATGGCATATTTTGATTGTTGCGGGTGGGCTTTCATGCCATACTTTTCCCTATTGGTGCAAAAGGGAAAATTTCCATCTATGCCTGCAGGACCCAATGCTCCAAGGACACGTGGTAGGTTTTGATTGGTTGGCGGGCCTCAAGGCTAAAAACATTCCTGGTGAACCAATCCTGGAAATTTTTACAACTACCTGCCACCATCCTAACCTCTCGACTGGCCTCTGAGGACACGTGGCCAGGTTTTGATTGGTCAGTGGGCCTTAGGGCCAAAAAATTTATTTGCGCCAACCTTTAGGAAATTTTCCCAACTTCTCCCCGCCAGTTCGACCTCCATGCGTGGCATCTTCCCATTGGCCTTGGACCTTCCTTGGGAAATTTTCCCTCCAAAACTCCGTTGAGCCATAACTTGAAAAATACAAGGAGTTAGGAGGAAAAATTTACCTTTCTGGAAAGCTGAGAAAAAATTCTATCCAATGAAACCATTTCCAGAAAGTTTTGAGTGCCTAAAAGATAAAAAATTCTAATTGAGACATAAGGAAGAAAGGTATGAAGGGAGTTAGCCAAAAAATAAGCAAGTGGATTATTTTGGATAACAATTTGGTGACTCAGAGGGGTCATCTACTTGCTAGATGAATGATCAGTAGCCTTTGAAGCATCCATTAGGCATGGAGTCATGAGTTGTAGCCTACAAACTGATCTGAACTTTGAAAACTTCCCTCTGAGCCACTAGAAGCTCATTGAACTTGAGTTGTTTCCACCAAGATGCCACTGAAATGAACTGTGCTAGAGCAAAACCACCAGCACCAAAAACTATGTACAAAACTAAAAATCATACATGCTTCAAATGGAACATGCAGAGTGTGCACAAGCACTTCTTCTGCTGAAAGCAAACCTACCTACTCTACTCTAACTGGAAGCAAAGGCAAGCTAAACAAACCCTACAATTGGTTGTGAGAAATAGCTTCCCTTTCTCAAAAGTGGCAGCCATGCAATTGATTTGGAGCTGATCATGGTTGTTAGGATGAGTGGAAAATCAACAAGAAGCTGATCTTCTACCTAAATCAGCAAGGTGTCAACTTGTAGCTCATCCTCATGCTTAGAAGTAAGCATGACTGGTTGTGGCTTCTCCTTTGGATCTAATGAAGCCAAATACCTTATTAGGAAAGGTATGGTCTATTTGAGTATACCCATTGTTCTGATTTTCAAATCCAAGAATGGATTCTCTCTTGTAGACCCTCTTGAATGGATGGTGTGGAAGAAATGGTGATAACTTATTCCACCCTTTCTCTTCCTCCAATGAAGTACATGGAAGATATTGCAATCTTCCAATCTTGGTTCCTAAAGAGCTGCTATAAGATATAGGCTGCTGCAAATGAATGCTCTCCTTCATGACAGTAGGCTCAAGTGTTTGGAATGATGGATGATGAAAGAGAAGAATGGTGTGAAACTCAACCAGTTCTTCTTCATCAAAATATTCCTCCAAATCATGACAGATAAACTACCTCATTGTTGTCCTGCTACAAATGCTCAACTTCCTACCATGGTGTCCTCTTGATCTGTAACTTGATCACCATGGTTTCTTTCATCCTCCAACATTGAGTTTGAGAGATCAAACTCCTCTTCAGCACTAGAACTCGAGAGAGATGAAGTAGAAAGAAGAACTGAAGGTTCTCCTGTAGCCTGCTTTGTGCTCAAAGCCCTTGGATCTGTCACTTTTCTCCTCCACAGCTAGAATGTGCTCCTCTTCTTTTGGATTTGGAGCAGCTTCTCCTTCCTCTGTTGCCTGAAGACAATCCTACTCTTGATAGAACTCTTCCTCTAGCATGAAGTTTGTCAAGTCAAACTCTTCAGTCTGCTACTCTAGAGGACAAGTTGGGACTGAAAGATCTTCTTCAGAGCTTTCTTCCTCCATGGCTGATTGTGCAACTTGAATTGGATCAGCATTCCCTTCAGGCATAGAGTGCCAACATGGACACTACTTTCTCATCACAAACTGATTGCTGATCTACTTCTTCGTTTTTCTCTTCTTCTGTTGCTACAAAATCAGTCCTTGTTTGCCACTTGTTCTCCAACTCCAATCTCTTCTGAAGGCTTAACCATCAAGGGGATATTTTTCATCCCAAATTTAAGAGCACAACTCTTACCAAGACTTTTAATTTCTTCTTATCCTTGTCTGGCTTTTCTTTTTGTTGTTGTTTTCCTTGACTAGCATTTTCTGATTTTTATCCTCCCAACATGGATTTGGGAATGCAAGAGGAGGGGTGGATTGTAACTCAATTGATTTTGTAATTTTTTTTGGTGGTGGAGGAGGTAGAAACCTCTTGTTTCTTTGGAGGAGAGGGTATTTCTTTTAGCTCTTGTGGAGGGGATGAATGTTTGGAAGGAAAGAGGAAAGAAAAATGAGATGGGGTGGAAGACTAGGGAATGGAGAAATGGACATTCAACTCTTTGGGCAGAATTGACTGGATTTAGAATTTGACATTCCAAATTGAGAAGGTGTTGCTTGATGAATGGAAAGAGAAAAACCAAATGATGGTGTTGAACTTACCCATTGACAAGGTTGTACAACACCAAGTTTATAGGCCTCTATCTCTGTTGTCCATTGTGCAAGTTGGGGCAACATCTCCATCATGAAGTCCAGCTTCTCCTGAGGGCTGAAGTGTCTTGGAAAAGGGCCTCCCCATGGACAAGGAGTCCTGTAACCAATTCTGAAAGCCTTCATTTCAGATTTGTTTCTCTTGATTGCACCATCTTTGTCCTCCATCTTTTGGATTTTCTCCACAAAATCAGCATCTTCCATTTGATTGTCTTCATTGCATTTGCATACCCCAAGCTCTTGGATGTGCTCCATAACCAAACTGATTTTGGTATTGCTCATATGGGTAAGCATGCTGACCTTGAATTTGACTCAAAATGCTAATTTAGAAGGAGTTGTAAAGCATGTTGGAGGTGGAATGTACTGTTGCTTGTTGTAAATGTGAAATCCATGGTGGAAATGAAGTCATGATTACACAACTTCATGAAATGGAAAAGAATGAATGAGATGAAAAGAGGAATGGAAATGAATGAAAAGGAAGGTTTGTAACTTCATAGAGATGGGTTGTTGACCATATGGAGTCACCAGATGTGTTTGCAAGTGCCTCCAAAGGCTGAAATATTCACAGGAACACATCACCTGCAAAAATTAAGTGCAAGGCCTCTTGGCTCCCACTAGGTGTGCTAAAACTGTTAGTGACGGTGGTGTTGGATTTGTTGTTTTTGCATGAGACACTAAGATAAGATGAATTATCTAACCCCAGTCTCCCACCAGGCATGCCAAAACTGTTAGTGTAGATTCAGCAGCACCCCCAAATGACTTATCAGATATTCTAGTTCTGACATTGAAAAATCATTTGGTGTGAATGCACAACATTGAGATCTTTTCCCAAAGTGTGGGACCTTGTGCAAAATGGGGAAAGAATCTCCAGGTTAGAAGGCTAGTTCCTCAACTCCTCTGATTAGATGTATTCTTGTAAATTACAGAGGTTTAAACTAAAATCCTAATCTAACTTCCAAGGGGACAGAGATGAAAGATGCAAAAGAAATAAAATAAGACTAATAAGGTGATACACCAAAGGAGTGGTGAACATTTACTTCTGGAACAAATTGACAATGGGAGATGGACAAAATCATAGGCCCAAAAATATCATGCACAAACTGATAAAATGTCCATGAAAGAGCTCCAGAAATGAATCAAACAACACAAGAAGAGGACTGAAACTCATTCACAGAGCATGCATTGTCATTTCCAATGTTTGCAAAATACATGCATTACAATAGCAGAGAGGTAAAAAACATGTTTTCATTCTGAAATAGGCCTGGTATTCCATAAATCCACTTTCAAACCAGGGTGAAGAAGGGAGTCTGCAAAACATAAAAGATGTCCAACCCTTACAAAATGAGCCAAATTTGGCTTTTAACAATGAAAATTCGAGCCCAGGAAGGAGAAAATGTGGGAAAGCCTGAAGGGATGTCTCAACCACCAACCAAATTCTAATGGGCCTAAAATAGCATGGTCTTCCCTCAAAAATCCATTTCCTGATGTTTTTTATCGTGTTACAGAGAATGCGAGCCATACTTCATTAAAAATGGTGGTTGAAATGTCATTTCTGTTCTCCTCCCTACATGCCAGAGGTGTTTTCCATTTTTCATCTCTCCAATCCCTTACCAAAACACAAAATTTATCCCTCCATCATGTAGATAATTTTACCACCTTTCTAATGACACCATAGAACGTGAAAATCTGAGCTCTAGATCAAAAGTTATGCCTTCCTGAAGATTTAGGGAAAAACTAGGGCAAAATTGAAACTTGGCGGGCCCGAAATTTAAAATTTTCCCTCTTTTTGACCTTTGGGAAAAATTCCCCAAAAGTATCTGCCCCCTACCGCTCTGATGCCACGTGGCACATTTTGATTGGTCTCAGGCCATCTCTTGATCTTTTTACGCCTTTTTGGACTTTGGAAATTTTTCAAAAAATTCCCACCTAGCCCGATGCTCTGAGGACACGTGGCATGTTGTGATTGGCCCTTGGTGGATATGCTTCCAAATTTTCCTTTGACTCTGACCATTTGCCTAGATGGGACACATGGCACCTTGTCATTAGCTTGGCCCTGAACAAGCTCTTTCTCCTCTGCGGACCTGCCTTAAAATTTTCATTGGCCACGTGGACACGTGGCAGCTTTTGATTGGTGTGGGCCATCGTGGGTGGGCTTTCATTCCATACTTTTCCCTATTTTGGAAAAAGGGAAACTTTCCCTCCGCGCCTCCGCCTCTAACGCTGGTCAAGGACACGTGGTAGGTTTTGATTGGTTAGTGGGCCTTCAGGCCAAAAAATTCCTTTGCGCCAACCTGGAAATTTTTACAACTGCCTCCCACCATTCCGAACTCCAACAGGCCTCTGAACACATGGCCCTTCCTATTGGCTGGCAAGCCTTTGGGACAAAAAATTTATTTGATCACCCCACAAATTTTTATGAAAATTTTCTAAGTTACTTATGCCCCCGCCATTTCGATGCCACATGTCACTTTTTGATTGGCCGCGGACCTCCCATGGGAAATTTTCCCTCCAAAACTCTGCCGAGCCATAACTTGAAAAATACAAGGAGTTAGAAGGAAAATTTTACCTTTCTGGAAAGCTGAGAAGTTTCTCTATCCAATGAAACCATTTTAAAAAGGTTTTGAGTGTCCTAAAAGATAAAAAATTCTAACTGAGACACAAGGAAGGAAAGAATGAAGGGAGTTAGCCAAAAAATGAGCAAGGGGCTTATTTTGGATAACAATTTGGTGACTCAGAGGGGTCATCTGCCTGCTAGATGAATGATCAGTAGCCTTTGAAGCATCCATTAGGCATGGAGTCATGAGTTGTAGCCTGCAAACTGATCTAAACTTTGAAAAATTCCTTCTGAGCCACTTGAAGCCCACTGAACTTAGAGTTGTTCTCCACCAAAATGCCACTGAAATGGACTGTGCAAGAGTAAAACCACCAGCACCAAAAACTATGTACAAAACTAAAAATCATACATGCTCCAAATGGAACATGCAGAGTGTGCACAAGCACTTCTTCTGCTGAAAGAAAACCTACCTACTCTACTCTAACTGGAAGCAAAGGTGAGCTAAACAAACCCTACAATTGGTTGTGCAAAATAGCTTCCTTTCTTCAAAATGGGCAGCCATGCAGCTAATTTGGCACTGAACATGGCTGGTTGGATGAGTGGAAAATCAACAAGAAGCTGGTCTTCTACCCAAATCAGCAAGGTGTCAGCTGAAAATAAATCCAACACCTCTTTTAGTTTCTCTGTATTTGGATTGAAGAGGTATGGCAACTCATCCTTGGAAATTTGCATATCATCCTCATGCTTAGAGGCAAGCATGACTAGTTGTGGCTTCTCCTTTGGCTCCAATGAAGCCAAATACCTGATTGGGCAAGGTATGATCCATTTGATATGCCCATAACTCTGATTTTCCATTCCAAAAATGGAATCTTCTTGCAGACCTTCTTGAGTGGATGGTGTGGAAGCAATGGTAGAACTTTTCTGCCCTTTCTCTTCCTCCAATGAAGAACATGGAAGATTTAAATCTTCCAATCTTGATCCTAAAGAGCTTATATAAGATGACAGGCTGCTCCAAATGAATGCTCTCCTCCATGACAAGCAGGTTCTTATGTTTGGAAGATGGATGATGAAGGAGAAGATGGTGTGATTTCAACCGGTTCTTCTTCATCAAAATATTCCTCCAAATCATGACAGATAAACTACCTCATTGTTGTCCTGCTGCAAATGCTCAACTTCTCTCCATGGTGTTCTCTTGATCTGTAACTTGATCACCATGGTTTCTTTCATCCTCCAACATTGAGTTTGAGAGATCAAATTGCTTCTTCAGCACTAGAACTCAGGAGAGATGAAGTAGAAAGAAGAACTGAAGGTTCTCCTGTAGCCTGCTTTGTGCTAAAAGCCCTTGGATCTGCACTTTTCTCCTCCATAGCTAGAATGTGCTCCTCTTCTTTTGGATTTGGAGTAGATTCTCCTTCCTCTACTACTCTGAAGAAAATGCTTACTCTTGATACAACTCTTCCTCTAGCATGAAGTTTGTCAAGTCAAACTCTTCAGTCTGTTTCTCCAGAGGACAAGTTGGGACTGCAAGATCTTCTTCAGAGCTTTCTTCCTCCATGGCTGATTGTGCAACTTGAATTGGATCAGCATTCCCTTTGGGCAAATAGAGTGCCAACATGGACACTAACTTTATGAGCAAACTGATTAGCTGATCTGCTTCTTCTTGCTTGCTCTTCTTATACTACTACAAAATCAGTCCTAACCATCCACTTGTTCTCCAACTCTAACCTCTTCTGAAGGCTTAACCATCAAGGGGATCTTTTTCATCCCAAATTTAAGAGCACAACTCTTACCATACTTTTGATTTCTTCATCCTTGTCTGGCTTTTCTTTTTGCTGTTGTTTTCCTTGACTAGCATTCTGATTTTTATCCTCCCAACATGGATTTGGGAATGCAAGAGGAGAAGTGGATTGTAACTCAATTGATTTTGCAATTTTGTGTGGTGGTGGAGGAGGTGAAACCTCTTGTTTCTTTAGAGTATTTCTTTCTATTGCTCTTGTGGAGGGGATGAATGTTTGGAAGGAAAGAGGAAAGAAAAATTGAGATGGGGTGGAAGACTAGGGAATGGAGAAATGGAATTCAACTCTTTGGGACAGCATTGAATGGGAAGCTTGAGAATTTGACATTCCAAATTGAGAAGGTGTTGCTTGAGGAATGGAAAGAGAAAAACCAGATGATGGTGTTGAACTTACCCATTGACAAGGTTGTTCAACACCAAGTTTATAGGCCTCTATCTCTGTTGTCCATTGTGCAAGTTGGGGCAACATCTCCATTATGAAGTCTAGCTTCTCCTGAGGGGTGAAGTGCCTTGGAAAAGGGCCTCCCCATGGACAAGGAGTCCTGCAACCAATTCTGAAAGCCTTCATTTGAGTTTTTTCTCTTGATTGCACCATATTTTCCTCCATCTTTTGGATTTTCTCCACAAAATCAACATCTTCCATTTGATTGTCTTCATTTTTTGCATACCCCAAGCTCTTGGATGTGCTCCATAACCAAACTGATTTTGGTATTGCTCATATGGGTAAGCATGCTGACCTTGAATTTGACTCAAAATGTTGATTTAGAAGGATTTGTAAAGCATGTTGGATGTGGAATGTACTGCTGCTATTGTAAATTTGAAATCCATGGTGGAAATGAAGTCATGATTACACAACTTCATGAAATGGAAAAGAATGAAAGAGATGGTAAAAAGGAATGAATGGAAAATGAATGGAAAAAGGGTCTGCAACTTTAGAGATGGGTTGTTGACCATATGGAGTTCACCAGATGTGTTTGAAATTGCCTCCAAAGGCTGAAATATTCATAGGAACACATCAACTTACAAAAATTAAGTGAAATACCTCTTGGCTCCCACTAGGTGTGCTAAAACTGTTAGTGGCGCAATTTGTTGTTTTTGCATGAGACACTAAGATAAGATGAAATATCTAACCCCAGTCTCCCACCGGGCATGCCAAAACTGTTAGTGCAGATTCACAACACCCCCAAATGAGTTATATATCTTCTTTTCTAAGGAAAACTCATTTGGTGTGAATGCACAACATTGAATCTTTTCCCAAAGTGTGGGACGTTTGTAAAAAATGGGAAAAGCTCTCCAGAGAAGGTTGGTTCCTCTTCCTAAACTACTCTGATCACATTTATGCTATGTCCAGTGCAGAGGTTTAAACTAATCTAATCCTAATCTAACTTCCAAGGGGACAAAGATGAAAGATGAAAAAGAAATAAAATAAGACTAACTAAGGTGATACACCAAAGGAGTGGTGAACATTTACTTCTACAAATTGACACAGATCACAGAAATTGCAACAAATGGGATCATGCACAAACTGCATACAATGCCCAATGAAAGATTTCATAAATGAATCAAAGAACACAAGAAGAGGACTCCAAACTCATTCACAGAGCCTGCATTGTCATTTCCAATGTCAAAATGCATGCATTACAATAGCAGAGAGGTAAAAAGAAAGTTTCAAGCAAAAAATGAAACAGAGGACTGATATTCCATAAATCACTTGCTCCAGGGTGAAGAAGGGAGTCTGGTAAAACACAAAAATGTCCAACTCTTACAGGGGATGAGCCAAATCTGGCTTTTAAACCTAGGGATGAAAATTTGAGCCCAGAGAAGGAGAAAACCTTCACAAAATGGAAAGCAGGAAGGGATGCAGGAAAACTCAACCACTAACTAGACTCATCTATTAAAATATCATTGGTTCCCTTAAAAATCCATTTCTTGATTACATTTTTACCATGTTGGGAGAGAATGCGAGCCATACTTCATTAAAAATGGTGGTTGAAATGTCAGTTCTGTTCTCCTCCCTACATGCCAGAGGTTTTTTCAATTTTATCTCTCCAAACCTTACCAAAACACAAAATTTATCCCTCCATCATGTAGATAATTTTACCAGCTTTCTAATGACACCAAGAACATGAAAATCTGAGCTCTGGATCAAAAGTTATGCCCTCCTGAAGATTTAGGGCAAAACTAGGGAAAAATTGAAACTTAGTGGGCCTGAAATTTAAAATTTTCCCTCTTTTTGACCTTTGGGAAAAATTCCCCAAAATTCTCCACCTCCTACCAGTCTGATGCCATGTGGTACCTTTTAATTGTTCTTGGGCCATCCCCTGACCTTTTTACACCTTTTGGTCTTTGGAAAATTTTCCAAAAATTCTTTTCCGGTCTAAAACTCTGATGATACGTGGCATATTCTTATTGGCCCTCGGGGATATGCTTCCAAATTTTCCTTTGACTCTGACCATTTCCCCAAATGGGACATGTGGCACTTTGTCATTAGCTCATGCCTAAACAAGCTCTTTCTCCTCTGTGGACCTGCCTTAAAATTTTTGCCGGCCACGTGGACACGTGGCAGCTTTTGATTAGCGTGGGCCATCGCGGGCGGCCTTTCATTCCATACTTTTCCCTATTTTGGAAAAAGGGAAAATTTCCCTCTGTGCCTCTGCCACTTGACACTCCAAGGACACATGGAAAGTTTTGATTGGTTGGTGGGCCTCCAGGCCAAAAAATTCCTTTGTGCCAATCCTCAAAATTTTTCCAACTGCCTCCCACCATTCCGAAGTTCGACGGGCCTTTGGACACATGACCACTTCCTATTGGCTGGCATGCCTTTGGGCTGAAAAAATTTCTTTGAGCGCCCTACCAATTTTTATGAAAATTTTCTAAGTTACTTCCACCCTCGCCATTCCGATGCCACTTGTCGCTTTTTGATTGGCCGCGGACCTCCCATGGGAAATTTTCCCTCCAAAACTCTGCCGAGCCATAACTTGAAAAATATAAGGAGTTAGAAGGAAAACTTTACCATTATGGAAATCTAAGAAGATTATCTATCTAATGAAACCATTTCCAAAAGGTTTCGAGTGCCTAAAAGATAAAAATTCTAACTGAGACACAAGGAAGGATGGAATGAAGGGAGTTAGCCCAAAAATGAGCAAGGGCTTATTTTGGATAACAGTTATTTTAAATACTGTTTGAAGACTTAAATTTTAGTTTTGTGATCAACATATGAACGGAAGGATGAAACTAAATTTTGTCCTAAAAACTCTATGATTTGACTAATTTGATCATCAGGATGATGATTCTTTGAAGAAGGGAGGTATGTAACATCTTGGTCATGATTGTTATTATGATAAATTTTATTTCTGACATTGCAAATGTTGCAACGAGAATTTCTGTGTGAAGGTGTATTATTTGATTTTGAAAATCATGCTTGCAGGGAGTAAGTATTAATGCCCAGAATTCGTGCATATGGTAACTCTGCTTACTTGGAAATGATGTCATTATATTTTGTGAATTACAAGGTTGAGAACCTACATAATTGCTTTTATACTCGATGAATTTATATATGTTGACAGCACACCTTGAATCAATTCCATTGATCCAAGGTATGCTTCAGCCTTCTTTATTTCCATCTTGTCAACTGAATTTCCAAATAAAATAAAGTTTGGAACCGAGCTGGGGTTTGTTGTAAATTTTTAAGCATCTAGTTATAGGTATACTTACTTGGCATCATGTTGCCAACAGCAAGATTTGATTCCCTTAATACATATAAATTGTAACGTTAGAAAACGTAAAAAAAAAAAAAAAGGGTTTACATACAAGGATATTAAGGCATATATCCTGCACCATACAGTTTTTAAGCCTAAGGTGGTAAGACCTACTTGGAACTTATTATTGAATTGCTATGGGTTATGTTTTAACCTATGACATGATATTTATCCTATATGGATTTTTTTTTAAATTACAAATTTGTAAATTAACCTAAGGTGAATCCTAAGGAAACCTAACTATAAATATTGTAACCTAAACTATTACCAATCCTAGAGGGTTACATGGCAAGTGGGAGGAAAAAGGGGGAAGGTTTTAGACTTGATAGCGGACTTAATTACAGTCCTTGCAATTTTTAATCACCAAGTTTGGCGGGAGCATGGGTAGTTAGAGGAACCTAACTAGCCATATGACTAAATTTGAATCACATGTAAAATTTTAAAATTAGAACTCGCCAATTTTGAGTTGGCAGTGGCATGAAGAAAGAGGGGTAAAATGCATTCAATGCATTTATTAGCATTAGTTTTGGCCACCAGCCCGTCTAGGAAAGAGGAAAGTGGATTTTTGTGGGTTATTGTATTCATTTGGTTTTCTGATTTTTTCTCTACAATGGTTGTTCTTTTGAACTTGAAAATTTATTTTTCGGCCATTGTTGTTGTTGCTTTGATCACCTTCAACTATTTTTGAGCCTGTGGAAAAGAGGAGGCCTTTGGGAGACTTTGTTGATAGCCATTGTTTGAAAAGAAGAATTTATGAGGACTCGATTGTGATTTTCTACAAGCCAACAAGAAGTTTTATCAGGCATGTTAAGCTCTTTCTATTAAATAGCTATGATTTTCATGAACCGTTTCAATAAATGAATTCTGTTTTTGGAAATTCATGGTTTTATGTAAATGTTTTTGTATGTTAATTTGGGGACTGTGATTTAAGTGCGAAATTGTCATTTAGAAATGATGCATACACGGAAAATTGTTGTTTCAGTTAAAACTATAAATGGGTATAAAAATCCTCCACTGTTGTTAGGGTTTCAAAGTAAATGTGCGTTCGGCTTTGTGGTCTTTTGCGGGTTGAACTTGAAAAATGTAACAGCGATAAGTATATTGTTCACTGAGTTTATATGCTTAAAAGGTTCTAGATTTCATGAATATTTGGACAAAACTTTTGTGGATCCATCCTTCCTTGCTGTAATACATTTAATTATGATGTGGGTTCTCTTGAGATACGAGGTTCATTGTATCATTTTCACTACTATTGTTATGAAATATTATAAAGTTTCTCCTACTTTTCTTTCAATACCCGTGACTGAATGTTTGGAAATAAATTCTAGCTAAATATGGAAAGTATATCAAATTGTTTAACTGAGGGATTGGTGTAGAACATGCAGATTTTACTGTTTCCTTGAACTCATGGGTGAGTATAGGTTCTGTGAATTTAAAATTCTTGTTGTTTTCATTAGAACTGAACAAGGGTAAATCCCTTACCTTTGTGATTGAAAACAATTTCTTCTTTTATGATTCCAATGAAAGCGGGGTCATGTTGTTGGGTTGTAAACATTTACTTGTTTTTATATTTGGGGTAACGCATTATTTTCAGTGAAGGAAATTAACAGTGATGGGTGTAATTGGAAAATTTTTTATGGTTTGATACTTTCGATTTAGTTGTAAAACGAAGTAATTAAATAATGTTCATTTTACAGTAGCTGATAATTAATAATATTGCTTGTTTGCGATAATTAATTGAGAGTTATTAAACAATGGTATTCTTTGATTAAGATGCTAATTACTGTCACATGGTTGTTAGATTTGTTCATCCTTTTGGTACTTAATTCTTATGTGATGTCCATCTTAATTATGGGGCATTTCATAAAATCAAAGTTCTTTTACTGAAACAGTTAATCAAAAGCACTTCTTTTTAATAGTAAGTTCTTAACATGCTCAGTTCGATGAACTAACCCGTGTTGTATTTTCTTGCAGATGGAGTACCTAAGTGTTAGAAGAAGACATGATATTTCAGGATGCTTCTTCTGTTTGACTAAAATTTGGATCTTTTATGAGACTTTATTATTCTTCTCGAATGTAATGAAAAGAGGAAAAACTTGTAGTCCTATTTGAGTTATCGATACTAATAGACAAGAATCAAGTCTGGTTATTTAGACTTGTAAATTGTGTATATTTTACTTGCGGACTAAGATAAAGGAATGGAGTGATGTTTTACTGTTGTACTATTATTGAATTGTGAAAATAAAATATTGAACTTATTCCTATAGTTGAATTTATACTTATATATATGATGGCTATTAGCTTTAAAGAGGATATAATGAGAAAGAGGGAATTAACACTCTACTCTTCTCTTAAATACAACTTTTAATTTGGAATGTGCAAATGGTTCGTACTTAGATCATTATGGACTCTTAATTGCCATCTGTAAAAGATTAAAATACCTATGAATTTTTTCGTAAGTAATATTTGGAATTGGGTTCTAAACTAATGAATATTAAGGAAAGAACAATTAAATTCTGTATTCAGATTTCGTTAATGTCCTTGGGGATGTCTTGCTAGAAGGATAATTGGATGGAGGAAATCATATCTCCTTTTATTAAATCTTAAATTAACGTAAGGCAAGCACAAATAAATGAATACATGAGCATAGGAAATGGAACTCGTTCAAACGAGGAATAATGTAAAGGAAACTTAAACTTAGAATCAGCTACGAATGAACTTAATCAAGTTTAGTAAATTAATCTTACTAATCAAACTAATTTGGGCTATAAGTTTGAAGCTTTAATTAATGATCCAAGAAAATAGATACAACTGTTTAGTAAGGAGAAGTGATTGTATATTAGCTTCATGAAAAATTAATTCATTCATGACTGTACACCTTTAATGAATAAAAAGATTAAAGGACTAGCAAGATTTCTGAACTTATTTATTAAATTACAAAAATAAGAAAGTGATCAAGCTCTTAGTGGAATATGTATCCCTAGATGGGAGGATTCCGAAGGATGTTGAAACCCACCAACTGCAATAAGGTGTCCTCATGAAGGTTGGGCCTTCATGACGACACAATGTTATAGCTGACATGTTGCGACACCCTTCGGAATCGAATCATCTAGGTCTACATAAACCTAAACTTGGTGTCAGCTCTACTTTAGACCAAGTTAGGAACATTTCCTTGTGTAGGAAGTGACTCCCGAGTACTAAAGGTAACTAGACATACGTAATTGATATGGGTCAAAAATGTATGTATGTATACCCTTAGTTGTCACGAGTGACTCTCTATGCCTTTTCATATTACTAACTTGGATTAAGGCTCAGCATTGGACAAGAGGACTGACAGGAGTCAGGAAAAGACCATTCTAGATAACAGGTGAAGTGAGGTGAAGGAAGTATTCCATTGACAAGTATGCCATCTAGGAATATGATCATGCTAAGCATGTGAAAATATTTGGCCAAATTAACACAAGCTACTGGTTACGTTGTCCTAAATCACCTAGTTTAAGAAGCAGGATTGCAGATGAATATCAGTAACAGATTTTTAGATAGGCCTCTTAAATGGAGCACTTCAATAACCAAAAAGGTAAAAGGAACCAATTATACTTAGTATATAATGCATGGATTAACATGAAGGATCGGTAAGTAGCTGAGTCATGAAATGAGAGATCGATGAAACTCTAAGCTATGAAATGGGAGATCAGTAGTTCTTCGAGTCATTACAGCTGCATATGGTTATCGGTTATATGATTGAATGACATGGAATGTGTGTTCCATATTATGAATATGTGAATAGATAACATTGATCTAAAAATCATTTTTTTTTCTAAATTATGTCATTTAGAACAGAGAACAATTACTAAAAACTTGAAACATGTGTTCTAAATTACATAATTTAGAGCAGAGAACGTTATGTAAAAAAAATTCCCTTGTTCTAGTGTCTTAAAATGGGAATGTTACACCATTCCCTAGGTGTTATGCTCTCTTTTCATGATGATAAATATAGGGAACAAGTGGTTTATTATATAAGTTTTACACTTTTAGACTACGAAACTAGATACAATCATGCCAAAAATCTCTACTTAGCCTTATGTTTTGTCACCAATAAACTTTGCCATTACCTACTTAACTACAAAACCTTCATTATCACTAATATTGACCCCTTACATTACATGTACACTAAGCCCTACCAACATCAACATGATGCACGTTGGCTCAAGCATCTTATAGATCTAGAACTCGAATTCATCAATCAAAAATTTGTCAAAGGACAAACCATCGCTGACCAACTTATAGACAGGCCTCTCTCTAGAAATCAATCCTCTAACTTCAATTTCTTGGATGAGTCCATCGCTACCCTCTCTTTGGAAAAAACCATTTACCAGATGAATATATTTATCGATGGTTCCAAATGTTAGCGTGGGGGTGGTTCTAGAGTTATCCTCATTCCTCTTGATGGTGAACCTATGCCAGTATCTTTCAAACTAGATTTTTATTGTACTTACAATATCCTTGAATATGAAGAAATTGTATTAGGTCTTTAAACTATCATTACCTTAGAAGTTAAATCAATTAATATTTTTGGTGATTCCCAACTAGTTGTAAACCAATTTAATGGTATATACCAGTGTCATAACAAGATACTTCAAAAGTATAAGCATCATGTTGACAGAATTGTGACTACCTTTGACCATTATGAACTTCAAACCACCCCACACTCCATTAATAAATTTGTGGACACCATGGTCTGCCTTGCTTCTCAAATTCCCGCTTCATCCTCCAACTCAAAAATATTTGTCACCGTACAAAGGTTGCAATCACCTTAGTATCTATTTCAAGATGTCAAACTTGTCAAACCCATTGAAACTAACCCACATGACCTTTGGTATAGGTAGTTGGCCGAATACCTTTCCCTTTCCATCCTGCCTCTAGATCTTACTCGCAATGGAAAATGGGACTTTCTCAAAATTTTATCTTGTTATGTCATCATGGGTGGTCTTATTTATAAACACAACTTTGATGGTGTCCTCTTATGATTCCTTATAATTTTTGAAATTCCCTATACCATAAAGGAATTTCATGATGGGATTTTTGGGGGTCACTTCCATGGTTTAGCTATCGTTAAATGCATTCTCCTTGTTGGTACCAAAATTTGTTCTCCTTTTCAGTCTGAGCAGCATTAGAGATATGGCATGAAGCTTGAAGACAAATAAATCGTGATGTATGTCATTTTGTAGTCAAGGATTTGATCTAACTGGCACTCAGATTTGTGGAGAGATAGATAGCACTCAAATAGGACTTGATCTTGTCCTACCTGTTTTAGGTTGTGCCTTTCAACCAAGGTAAGAGAACCTATATTGCAGCCTTTGTTTTTTGAAGGAGGTGAAGATATGCGTGCAATGTGTAGGTTGTATGGAGATGGTCTTAATAAAACATGATCAATTTTCCATTATTCAAACTCAATAGAGTTGTCACTACTAAATGATGGAAATGCTTTCAAGACAAGGCTGAGGCTATTAGAGACGTGGTATGATCCTCATTTTCTTTGTGCATTTTTGTAAATGGATTGTATTCTTTTGTTGACACACAATGCAATACAAGGGTAGTATGGGGTAGGATTAGTTTGTTTGAATTAATTTTTTGGTGGGAGATTTTAGACAAGATTAACCAGAATCTGCCAAATTCTTTGAGGACCTTTGCAAGAAATTTGTAAGACCTAAACAACAGAATGCTTCAAAATGGGTAAGTTACTTCTTCCACCAGAATATGTGCACCAAATGGAGGCCTAGATATACACTCTTCCACATAATATTTGATAACCTACCACAAAATCTTGAAGTAGATGAACCAACAAAGCATCTAGAAATCTCTATTTTATCATGACCTGAGGTGCACCCAAAGGTTTACAACAATCTCTAAATTCAAGGAAGGTAAAGTGATTTTAAATCTGTTTATCTATTTATTAGATGAAAGCTCTTCTAAATGTGAGATTACATATGCCACTAAACTATCAACAAGAAATGAGACCATGTATGATCAAAAGAGTTTTCAAACACAAGACTATAACAGGAGCAAGAAACACAAATTGAAAACATTCTGAAACATAAGTGCATGCAAACTTTGCTAAGAGACAACACAAAATAATCTTGAAATGATCAAATATATTAGCATGGGAATGTTATAAGAACAATCCCAGATCTTGTTGATGGCTTTACAACTGAAACCAACTCAACATAATACAAATATGATGTAAAAAGGAATTAGAAATGGTTCTCAGGAAGTTTCTCAGAGAATGGGCTTCTTCCCATATTTTCCCGTGAAATTATAAATTTCTCTGACCTTTTGCATGTCTCAAAAACATGCATTATATAAATTTCAATTACATTTGATCCTTCTTTCCCAAGAAAATAATATGCCCAGCATCAAGTTTGTTACAAAATTCCAACATGATTCGCAGATAGAGACATTTAGCAAATTTGTAACAAAATTTGCCAGGTGTTTCAAAAATGTTGAATCATTACAAATCCTTCATCATTATCCATTGTGGAGGCATGTTTTTCATTCTCCAAGCATGCAGACTCCTTTCATTTCATTATTGCATCCTTATCATTTCAAAATTTGATTATGTAACTTCCTGATTTGATATTTCACATTTTGCATGGGCCGGGGCAAAAATTATTTCAAAAACACCTCAAATCTGCAAATTGATCCCCAAAACCACTTACATTGGTCCTTGCAAACAAAAACGACATGAATTTTCCAAAAATTTGATCAAAGTTGATGCAAAATTTTTAATTCCACACTTCCTGGAGTAAAAATGGTGGCCAAAATGAAAAATCTATAGTTACCATTAATTTTATCTTTTTCCTTCAATCTAGGCCCTCCATGTGTCAAAATACGATTGGGAATGGATTTGGGATCACTTTTTGAATTTTTAACATTTTTGGAAAAATGTAAAATTTTGACTTTTTTCTCCGCCTTTGAAATTTGGTGCTGACACATGGCATATGATGGGTCCCATTGAAGTCGTGGCTCAATTCTACACATTTTCACCTTTTTTGGAAATTTGGAAATTTTTCACTTTTTTCCCCATGGGCCCACACCTCCACCTCTATCCTTGACATGTTTCCACCTCTCTATCGCTAAGAATCCATGGGCTTATTTCATGTTTTAATCTCTTTTTTTGCCGAGGGAAAATTCTCCATTTTTCTTCCACGGGTCCGCGCCTATGATTTCTTCCCTACCACGTGTCTCCTTTTGATTTTTCGTGAAGCCACGCCTCAAATTTTCATTCTAAGTCTTTTTGTAAAAAGGGAAAAAATTCCCTTTTTCCTCCATCGGCCCGCCGACCCACTCTGCCCACCACGTGTCTCCCTGTGGTTTGTTTGGTGGACCTGTACTTCAAACTTCCATTTTAACTCCTTTTGCAAAGAGGAAACAATTTCACTATTGCCCCCCCCCATCCCGCCGACCCACACTCTCCTCTGCACCTACCACGTGTCCACCCCTGATTGGCTTGGTGGATGTATGGGCCTTTCCTTACATTTTTTCCCCTCTTTTCCAAAAGTTAAAAAACTTCCAAATCCCCCGCTAGCCTTCCATCCCGCCTTTACATGAGAATGTGACACGTGTCCTCCTGCGGAGTTGCGGGGGAAATTTTGAATTTTTGCAAAAACACCAAAAAACGTTAAGTTTTTAAAGAAACCCATTGATCCTTATCCAACCAGAAGCGGCCACATATTAGGGGAGGCTTGAGCTTAAATTTGACGGGAAAAGGACACCCGTATAATTATCAAAAAACACAGAATTTACCAGAGATGCCTGAATTTGATTTTTTCTTCGTGGGTGAAGGATTTTTTGGTCAAAAAAAAACAAAGGGAAATTGATTTTATGTAATTTACGACCATGGGGATAGATTTTTTAGGGAAAATAAGCACAAAACGAGCAATCACGAGCTCTAAAGGCCGGGAAAAGTAGAAAAAATGACAAAGGCCCATGGATTTGGAAATTTAGGGCAAAAAATAAGGCACACATGTATTGTTCCTTTTAAATGGGGGAAAATAATAAGTTTGTGAGATTTTCAAAGCATCCAATCTAGAGAAAAAAATTTGTAGACCACCAAATTCAAAGAAAAACATTTTTAGAGCACATAGAATAAAGGGGGAAAATGGGAAAATAACAGAGGATCAAAATGGGCACTAACACTCCTCTTGGGCTATTATTGGCCAACCCTAAATCATGATTATTGTAACTATGTAAAGTGTTGTGTGAAGTGTTAACAACATGCTAATCTTCATCACACCCCTATTCATGCCTTACAGGTCACACGAGATCTTTGGCCTTTCTATCAATGGGGTTTATATCTTGTCAGAGAGATCAACCCTCATTCTTCCCAACGTCATCAATGGATTATTACCAATATTGAATACTACACTAAATGGGTAGAAGCCATGCCTCTCATTTCTACGAAAGCTAAGAAAATATGTGAATTCATCAACCATCACATCATTTTTTTCTTTGGTGTTCCTCACTACCTCGTCACTAATAACAGAAAATAGTTCAAAAATAAAACCTTATGAAAACTCTGTGATGCCTTTGACATTTAACTAATCTTTTCTTCACCTTACTACCCTCAAATCAATGGCCAAGGTGAATCAACCAATAAAACCTTTAAAAAATATATTATGAAATTAGTTGATGATACTGGAAAGGATTTGCATACGCACATTCCTTTTCCTTTATGGGTTTATCACACTAGTATTCAAACCTCAAATACTGTCACGCCTTTCTCTTTGGTCTATGGTACAGAGTTTATCCTACCTCTCGAAGTCAAAATTCCATATCGAATGTCATCTTAATTCTCTTGATCACCTCCAAATCTACCAAAAATGTATCAAATGTACTTACGATAAACATGTCCATGAACAGGACATTTTTTCTCCTAATTGGCTTAGACCCTATATCGTTACTCATACCTATGGATCAGGTGCTTATCATTTGTCTTCACTTGAAGGTAAACCCAAACTTAGTCCCCTTAATTCCTTGTATCTTTGACCATTATATTGTTGAATCAATTCCTATATCAACTTCTATCTATTTAAACACTCGTCCCTTGGGCACCATTCACCTTCCATTTCCATATTTTAAGGATCAATGACTAGAAAAGAATCATGTGATTACCCGTCACTTTTCAGCCTTATCTTCAATATGAGTACCATGGCTCTACTCATGGCATGATTCTCATGGATACTTTTCATCCTTTTCAGGATGGAATCCCATGTTTGTTCATCACTTAAAAAATTTATTTCATAGTTAACCCTTGTGTACTATGGTTTTGTCTTTGTAACAGGAGCCTATCCTTCTCTATAGTCTTTTCCATGACCTAAAATTTCAAAAAACAATTCAAAAGTAAAATGGGATTTAACTCCTTGAGTCAAACTTCTAGAAAAAATATGACTCTCTAGAAAAGAACATCTATTCTTTCTATCTCACTTCTATAAATAGACTACTCCCTCGAAGGACAACTATACAAAGCTATCCATATTATACATAGTGTATCCCACTAAGAAGACTATTCTTGTAATAATAAAATAAAAAATATTCTTAAGCTTCCTGCATCGATCAGCTTCATGAATACCTCAAGGAGATATTATACTCATCCCACATAGACGTCTCGCATCGACCAGTTTATAAAGACAAAAAGAAAAAGAAAAAGCTAACTTTTTTGTCATGGACTTGCCTATTTTGATCTCAAATCTCTTTCCAAAAAGGCATGCTATCACACACCAGGTATGCTAAACCAACCTTCTTTCACCTCTCCACCTTGCCTTTCTAACCTTCCACCTACTCAAGGGACATGCCACAAAAATGACATTTCATGATCATGTGACCTTCTTCACCCATAGAACAATCAATCATGTAACACCTTGTAGGGTCTTTCATTCATAAGCCATTTTTTGGTATGATAAACTTATCAAGGTTCTTATCCATTAGGTGCCACTTTTGTCTCCTCCTAACCATTCACCTATTTTCTTACTTCTTGATCCTCTTTTATAGGACCAGACATTTGACACCTATATGTTAGGAATTAATTTTTCCACCAAAATCACCCATATCTATTTACCTTAGACAATGACCATGCTTAAACAACTTAAAATCAACCATGGCTAAATGACATAAACTCAACCATGCCTAAATAACCTAAACTCAACCATGCCTAACTGACCTAGACTCAATCATGCCTAAAAATCAGCCAACCCATCCTTCTACCTGAACATATTCTTCCCTAGCTTATGGGAGAACTACATAGGCCTGAGGCCCCTTTTTGTCAGAGCTATGTAGGAAACACTCTAAGGGCATGGAGCCCTTGGAAGTTAGCTCAGACACTCTATCCCATAAACAATTTTCCCCCTTTATATTCACATTCTACCTTAGTTAGTTTCTATTTTACACAAAATCAGAAAAATAAACCATTCATAATAACATGCATACCTACCATTTCATCACAATATACATATACCTCATCATTTATTTTCCATACTACCAATAAATTGGAAATTAAATTAAACCTAAACACATGACCAAATCATGCCTAACTCACCTAGACTCCACCATGCCTATACATGACTCCATCATGTCTATACTTGACTCCATCATGCCTATACCTAACTCCATCATGCCTACATGACCTCAACTACCTAACTCACCTTGACTCAATCATGCCTACATGACCTCAACTCAATCATTCCTAATTCACCTAATTTCCTTCAATACATAATAACAATGAAAATTAAAACAAGTACATCTTCCATCTAATAAATATCGTCAACTGTATAAATGGAAGAGTCTGTATATCAATACATATATACACATATACAAATAAATATAAGTATCTCAAAAAATCTCATATACAATCTCACATATTCGGAACACAGGTCAATATATATGTCAAAAATCAAAACAATGATCATATCAAGTGACTAATTACCACCCCACTTGATATCTTCCTGACCAGTCTCACCTGTCTCCTTCTCCCCTGCTGTCACCCATCTTGCCAGCTTCTCTACACCCTTCATGGGTCTCGATTTGGTCACCTCCTATTTCTCACTCGGTCATAGCCTCCGCAAACTCATAGCCTCTCTTGGCTAGGTCCATGGGCTTGATGGCCTCCTGTACTCCCTAAATTGTGATTCCGGGATCTACTCCGCTCACTAGCTACTTGCTGAGCTCTCTACTCGGCATATGAAGTGACATCTATACCGACAGTCGTAAGGTGATCCTGATAGTAGTGTGCCTCACCCAGGGCATCTCTGAACCTCACCATTGACATATTATGTGGTGGTTCCATGGGTCTCACTACAACCTAAGAACTCTTCCTTGGTAATAATGGCCACAGCCCCTATTCTGACACCTACCCTCCTACTTGTGCCACGAGATTTTTTCCTGGGGTAGGTGCCTATAATATGAGACCCTTACCTTAGCCTTGTGAGGGTACCTATACCTATACTACAACCTGGACCTATAATTCCAATACTTGTGCATGTGTAGTGGCCAACTGGCCCTATAAACCTATCAAATGTGCATGTAAGGTGGCCACCTGAATTCCATCATCATCTATGCCCTATGCAGGTGCATGTACATGTGCCAACTAGGCTTGTAGGGCCATCACCTGAGCTTATAAATTAGATACCTATGCCTTTGACCCTATTAGCTTCCCCTGCAATACTATAATATGTGCCTGTAGGGTGGCCACCTGCCTCTATAATGCATCTCTCTACACTATGATCATAGCTAGATTTGGTTTTCCTCACCTTGGTAGTGCTGCTCGTAGCTATGCTACCCACCACTTCCTATACCCATCGGTGACTCCCACATCATCAATGTGACGATCTCATTTCTGCTCCTCTTTTCCTATAGGCACACTCAAGTGTGGTGGAGACAGGGGTCTCTCCACGTCATCTCTACAGTACAATGGAAAGGGTGGAGGCACGTCTCATGGCAGCTCAATTTTTCATCTAACCTTGTTTACAAGTATCATCTCGTTCTCACCAGCACGCCACCCCTGTATCCACCTCAAAAACTATAATCCCTCCAACTCCTCTACTATGCCTTTATACGAAGGATATCCAATGTATGGCCTCTACATGATATCAACCCCTGATAGACCCTCCAACAACCGCATATAGTATATCACATCATATGTCACCCTCACCACCCTTGGTTTCCCGCCAACTACTACCCAACGTTTGTATCCAACTCTGAGAAAACCACCCTTGAACCAATCATGTGGAAGTATACCTACTGGGCATACACACACAATGTGCTCATATGCCCAACAGTGTAGTAAAAAATTATAGCACATCCTGAATCACCACAATCTCCCATAAGCCCATATCTCCTTATATAACTGAACTAGGAAAGTTGGTGCCCAAGAAAAGAAGACCCGCTCCTTTATCATATCTAGAAGCACTCCCATTAGTGCTCATGGGAACCTGACAAAGAAAAATAACCTACCACCTCCATCATCAGTACAAAAAGCCTCATCTCATGTGGATAAGCTGTGTACATATCTCCATAGCTCATACTCGCACTGTGATACCTCATCTCACCCATTACCTTCCCAAAAACTACCACTATCGGCTCCACTGATGCCTCAAAATAAATATAATATACTATCTCCCCAATAATAGGAAGCCACATGATCATATACACGTCATTGAGGGTTACAGTCATCTCACCCATCAGTAAGTGGAAGGTATTGGTCACGGAATCCCATCTATCAATGAGAGCGACCATCATACTATGATCTTAAACTATCTTCCTATAGCAAAGGACCCAAATAAGTCTAACCTCAGTCACATTCTCCCACTCCTCTATGGTCATGCTGGACCACATTCATACCAATAGAGGTGGTAATCTATCTAGCATCCTAAGTTGATCTTTATTCTACATCCACCAAACACAACCATGTTAAGACTTGACTACCTCAAATCACATATTACCCAACAAACCATACCCAACCACATCAATCGTGCCTACCCCCTTTACCTAATTCACCTACAAGCCTACTAACCCTTATCATTATTACCCATTCTCTCATTTCACTTCACTTACTTACCTATCCCATATCACCAAAATCATATTTTTACCCTCTTTTACCTACATTCATCTTTACCTACCCCTTCTTCACCTATTTTCCTTTCCTACCTAGCCTTTCTTACCCTTATTTACACTTCACCTTAACCATCTCTAGTCACCTTGACAATCACCAGTTTTTCTTGACTGTCTTTAGTTCCATTTAATCGATGTCGGTCACCTAAGACCTGACCGATGTAGGCAAAATCTGACTAATGGCAACCAAACCTAGACAGACGTCGATCTCTATCGTGAAACCCAAAATCAAAAACCCATCCCTCCATTATTAAAAATTCACAAAAAAAACCTAAATACCTACACCCACCCATCCACCCAAACCTACCCTAGCTTTATTCCCCATCCTATTTAACCTATGTATGATGTTTCCACCCTTCATTTCCTTCAATTTTACCCTCAAATTAAAAATTACACTCCCACCCAAATTTTTTAACCAAAATAATTTCAACAAAACTATTTTCAAACAAATGACAGATTCAGATTACCTCCTACCTCATCTTGGTGCTACCTCTATAGTGACACCTATGGTCTTTCTGTTAGTGGACCTCCTGCACCCTCTCTCTCCTCTGCCAAGTCAAAATCCACCACAAATCACTGAGCCAATCAAATCCTCACCTCTAAATGAATCGAATCAAACAAATCAATCTCATGGACCAGATAATCACACCCTAATCACCCATTACGTGGCTCACCAACTCATCTCAATGCCTCGTACTATCATTTTCTAGTCCTCACTTTCTCCTCTATCATTTTCTAAAAGCGAAAAAGTCAAAATGAATCCGTACAACATGGATTTTTCTTTTTTAGCCCCAAAGCGACATGACCAACATCAGTCATGTCGGGCCCTAGCCAACTGACGTCAGTTACACCA
Organism: Taxus chinensis; assembly: GCA_019776745.2. NCBI lineage: Eukaryota > Viridiplantae > Streptophyta > Pinopsida > Cupressales > Taxaceae > Taxus > Taxus chinensis. The sequence continues at coordinate 570,737,484 of CM034149.1, read as the reverse complement.
TAACCAACGTTGGTCACCTGTCATTACCTTTTGAGTCACCTCATACCCATTTTTCCTAAAAACACTATTAATCCCATAACTTTTTAACCTTACCATTACCTCTTACACCCTACCCACAAGCCTACACTACATGTACATTTCCTTAACTATGCTTAAAGACTTGTTCATTACCTATACCTCAACCTTACCTATGAACTACCCAACATAACCCAACCTAAACCACCTTTTGGTGATGTTTGACTTCATGTACTCATTATACCTTGTGATGTTTTTTCCCATGTTGTTTAGCCTAATGACCTTGCCTTGCCTATTGTCATGTTGTTTATCCCGACCAAACATTTAATGTACTGGATCATACCTAAACGTTCCTGAACCTAACCTAGGTTATGTTTCTGGAACATGTCATGTACCTTGGATACATGGATCAATTTAACCTCATTTGGATAACATATTAACCTTAGACAATGTATATTTTGAAATCTCTTCCACCTGGTACAGTATCACAATCTATACATGTAAGTGCATTCGATTTCCATTACCCATTACCCAATATGACCATCATCCATTACCCCCATTAACCATACCCTTACCTATAATCCACCTAATCTCCTTTTCATCACTTACCCATTCATCAAACCACTCCCCGACTGTGTTTAATACCTCATCAATTCCTAGTTTGAGGGGGGATCACCTTCAGCCCTACTTGATGCAACCCCACTCTCACCTATATTTGTGGAAACCACTTCCTATTTTTGTCAACATCACTTACCAATACAAGATACGTGACAAAAATGGGAAAATGTAAACACCAAATTTGGGTCACACTCCCCTTGGTCCCCTTTAATTAATTAACATAATGTATTCACCTAACCATGACCCCTTACCCTGCATTCATATTAATTTAATTACTTATAATTGAATTAATGCTCATCCTCACACTATTAATTAATTTAATTGTTATAATTAAATTTATTTACACCTCATCTAACCACATAAACTAGACACCTCATCATGTACTTATTCTTAGTCTATTAATTAACTAAGACTAAGTCTCCACTTATCTTAACCAACTGGTACTTAGTCTAACCCTAAAATTAAATTCATATTCCTTCTCTAACAATACTCTCACTTATCTAAATGCTAACCCTCACTTGAGACCTGGAATGACAATCAGATCATGCCAAAAATAGTAAGGATTTGCCTATTTTTTGAAAACCTGGGATTTCTTACCTTAACCGATGTCGGTTTAACCATTAACCAACATCGATCACCCTAACCGTCATTGGTTACCTTATACACAGTTTGGTAACATTTTACATGGGTTGGTCATTATGAGTTTTGAGATATCTATTGCATCCAAGCACGAACCAGATACTTATCATCATCCAAATGATGGAATACACTCAACCACGGGCCCAAGAAAGCACTTGATACTTGTCCAAAGAAATTAGAGAATTCACGGGAACACTTTGGGAGGTATTTTTGCAGCACTAACCACAAAGTTCTTCATGAATCAACCACTACCATCCTTCACCAACTAGACCTACAAATACAAGTAAGTGTATTAGATTTGCATCATTTTTTACTTACTTAAAATGTAGGTTCATTGTCTTTGCTATTAGATCTTCTTTCCTGCATTCCTCCATTTCAATCATCCTACCAATCTACCCAACCTATCACCCACCACCTTTTTCCTCTTTATAGCTAACCCTTAGGCATTCCTGGTCCTTCCTGGAATTATTACAAACTGAACCATCCTCCCTCCATTCTCTACACAATAAAAAAATTTCCAAATCTACCTTTTATTTAATTATCACCAAATTTCCCTTACCAAATTTGGTTATCTTAGACGTCATTGGTTTCCCCTCTACACCGACATTGGTCACCATATAGATGTCAGTTACTATGTCTCTTATCAACTTACACTAAACTTCCCCTAACATCCCCAAAACCTCAAAAACATCACCCAAACCTGATACCCCACCTACAACCTCACAACATGCCTTCCCAACTCTTTGTGTACACACAGAGAAAGTATGAACAACTAATTTTGACATTCCGCCATTACCCACAGTAACTGATATCAGTTATCCTTAACTGTCATCAATCATACCCTGACTGACGTCGGTCTCTGTGCCTGGTAAAATTACCTTAGACTGGAAAGCTTCCCAATCACCCAAAATCAACCCAAACTTCACCAAATCTTACCCAAGCCCCATCTATGACCTTTAGAACACCTACCTAACCTGAAACTTGACCTGGGACCTTCACTAGTTTAGTTATAAAGTATTTAATTGGATTAACATTGATATTAATATGAGATACCTAAATAAGAACAATAGCATTAGATTTGTTTATTTGCATGTTTAATTATTTTATATTGAGTTATATATCAGTGGATTAACAACCATTGAGGAAGTATCAAACTTCTTGGATCTAGCTCACGCTAGGGAGTCCACTAACCTTTAATATTAATTGTATCTTGTGGTATTGATTTGTATTATAGGTAGTTCCTCCTAGCCAAAAGGAAGCTCACACAATCAGTTTGGACCAGAAATAAAAAACGCACACATTCAACCTTCAACCAATGTAACAATAGGTATTCCTCCTTGGCCTTTTACCTTTATCTATTTCATTATCTACAATAATTTGGTGAAACAGTCCTGGAACTAATTTATATCTCTATCATTCTCACTATCTAATCAATATTCTTAGTTACATCCCAATGTTTCTCTTAAATCTCATGAATTTTTCCTTCATACTCTTTAAACGGTGTTTTAATCATCTTAAAATCTTCTCAGTATGCTTTAGCTTAGCTTGGAAACACAATATTTCAGTTTCAAGGTCATTACCTTCTTCTTCAATCTCAGATTGTAAGTTATCACCAAATAGTGTAGAATTGTCACTCATGACATCTTTGGTCATAAATAAAACTTCATCAGCAACCTCTTCATATTTTGATTCTAATTCAAAATCCAAAACTCCATCATCAATGCTTTTATTCTCATATGAATAACACTCTTTTTTTGAATATAGAATCTTCTTGTTCTTTTTCTTGCTATCAAACCTCTTGAACTTCTTCTTTCCTTTATCAAATCTTTTATCCTTCTTTTCATGATATCTATCACTTTATTCATCCTCTTCTTCATTCTCATCCTTTGTCTTATGAGGGCATTTATTTGGAAAATGGCCTACCTTACAATAATTGAAACATTTGAAAGGGAGCTTCCCTTTGTACTTACCTGATCCAATCTTAAATCTTGTAGAAATAATGGAAAATAACTCATCATCACCCATCGCATGAGCAACATCATCATCTTTATTCTTCATCTCATATTTGAAGGAAATCTCCTTCTTCACTAGTTTAGGATCAAAAACCCTCATCTTATAAGCAGTCAAGGTTCCATGCAATTCATATATTGTCAAGAGAGTTAAATACTTGTCTTCTTCAATGGTAGACACTTTGGGATCAAATATAGGAGTAAGATACCTCAAAACCTTTTAAACTAGAACCTCTTCCTTCACTTCTTCACCTAGACCTTTCAAGTTTTTGATAACATTGTCAACCCTAAGCAAGTATGCACTAATAAACTCATCATCACTCATTTTCAACCCTTTAAACTAATTTCTAAAGGTATGAAACTTTTTTATCCTTACCTTATATACTTCATATAGGATCTAAATTTTTTTCCCACATTTATTTTTCATATTTACAATTAATCACATTCACAAGTTCAGGTTCAACTGGACCACACATGATTACATTCATATCCTAGGAATTGTCACTACTTGTCTTTTTGTCTGCGGAAATTGTTGGGGGAGTTACAGGAGCCATATAACTATCCACCACTAATTACCAAATATAAAATAACAATGACATGATGTTAATCCTCATCCTTAGACTCCAAAAACATAGTTCACTCTATCAAACAATGGTGCCTTGCTAGAAGAAGATCCACTTTGTTGACTCACCATTTTTGTGCTTCAAGGATCTCCTTTCAAGTGATTAAAATTATCCAAAAGGACCTGTTATGATACTAATTATTGGAAGCACAATATGCTAAGGGGGTGAATCAATACTTCAAAAATCCTTAAAAAATTTCAAATTAACTTTCATACACCACTAACATTCAACCATGCATTAATGAGATCTTAATAATAAACAACAAACATCCATTATAACATAATAAATAAGGAGTACACAAGAACACAAGATATAAGTTGGAAACCATTAAGGGGAAGAAAACCCACTAAAAATTTTCATTGATATTACTCACAACAAAAATCAATTGAATATTACACATCAAGAGATTTATTTAATGAGGCACTAAACCCACAAGGAGCACCAACCCCTTAAACCTTGCTGATATTAATCACAACAAGATACTTGCATAAATATGAATCATTACACAATATTTTGATAATAATACCATTAAATATATGCTAATAAGACACACAACTGATAATGGTCAAATATTTTTCTCTAAACTCCTTCAAACCCTCTTCAAACACACGTCCTTCTAACTCACTCAATCTTGGAATTTCATGATCTGATTTGATAAAAACACTTACACACAAGATCTCTAACACTCATCAGAATTTTTCACACACTCTGAGCTCTAGTTTTATTCCTTAGAATCACTTACACTCTCTTAATCAGCTCACATGTTTCCCTCTCTTTTCACTAATTCAAAAATGAACCAAAACAAACACTTTATATGATTCTTAACTCAAGAACATAACATATGTTGGTATAGACAAAAGATATTGACCATTAAAAATTTGATAAATAACAAAAAAATAATACAAATTCATAAAATGGACCCATGTAGGTCAGTCATACACCAAGACAACCAAACAAGCCTAAAAAGGCTTAAAACCCCATCACATGGCTCATTAAAGACCTCCAAACTCATCACCATGATTATTTAAGACTCTAAAGGCCTCACACATGTAAAATATATCATTAAAAAATCATAAATGCTTTCACGTTATCTTGCACCAATATATTTCTTCATAATTCTATCAAGTAATACCATTTCCCACTTACAAAAGTTACTTCCAAGAACCAGTATTCACAACACATGCTCAATATCACACACAAACATATAAAATATTCCATGTAACCACTCATTATAAATCCAATGACCTATAGATCACATGCATTCTTTCTATACCTCTTGAAACATCCAATAATGTAAACCACACCACTTTTACTCTTCAATAAATTGAATTGCCACGAAAGTTGTTTTAGAAACTCAACTAGTTTGCATGCTTGCTATCACATTCAAGACCTATAAATTCATTAAATAGGAAAAAAATTCATCCCTTATCACCCAACAATAGATATAAAGCATCATAAAATCAAAAACATGAGTCTTCTATATCCATCTTCTAGCGAAAACACAATTTCCTAAAACAATCAAACTTGGTCTTCACAGACTAAGTTGGTTCACATATTAAACACCTCATAAAGAGGAAAAATAGATATCATTAGAAATTTATATGAACCTAATTTCTATAACATCTTAAATTTCCTTCAAACTCCAAGTAGAATGCCTTAGACCAGGTCAATCTCTGCAACTACTCAAAACTTCCTTTATAAGCCCAAAAACTAGTCTTTAAAGATAGGACACACTTTTGCCTCTAGGATCTCAACCATGACCTGAAAATATCATAGACATATATTAAAAATCTCATTCTTCCATAAATGGTGTTTTATTCAATGCCTTTTGTTGGTCCCCAAAATATCAGTTAAGTACAAGAAGGTGCATGGGTGTGTGGGACCTAGTTGAAGAAGGGCGCGTGGGTTGAAGGTGCGTATGGGATTAGACTATTAGACTAAGGGTATGAAATATGACTACATCTTGGTTCAGTTTATGGGACCTATTTTCATTTTTTTTTGTGAGAAATGGCATGCATATTTTTCTCTATGATGCGTGATGATAGAGCGTATGACCTTAGAAAGTGTTGAAACATGGTTCAAGAGCACGGAGGATGAGTTTTCTCAAAGATTCAATAATGGACCTAGGTTTGATGTGGGTAGATGGGTAGAAGAGAACCTATATCATGAGCTATATGAGACATTCTTCTATTGTTTCCTGGTATAACTATATGGGTGGCTTTTAGCATATGCATCCAAATTGAGTTGGTACTACAGATCATGTGTGTGGACCCAATATGACTATCAAAGGTAGCAGGATACAGATCTGACTTGGACACATGTTTTTAATCACTGGTAGAAGAGGGTGTTGACTAGTTATACTTTAGAATATGACATTTCTATGTATTCTTTCCAAGAAGTTATGGAGTTTGAATTTCTGAGGAAACCCAGAGGATTATTTTTGCATGTCATTCCTTTGGCTATGAAGATATTGGTCATTACTTTGAGTTTAGAAGCATTTCCCAAGGCCAAATAATCTTATATGAGAATTAGGAGAGGAAGCTATTGTAGAGGAAGAGGATGGACATTGCAGCTGAGAAGGAAAGGGAAGAAAGACAACTCAAGTATAGCAAAGCTCGTGAAATCTGAGACGACTAGACAATGTGAGGTTGCAAGTGTGATGGATCTATGGAGGCATATGCTACAAGAATGAGTTGAGCTTCATGCAGAGGATGTGGAACCTAAGAATTATGTGTTACCCCATCTTGGAAATTGTGGGAGAGAATTCTCTTCAGCTTCGAATGAGATTTTGTCACATGGAGAGAGAAGATTTGTTGGCACGCATCTGAACCCACCAAGTAACCAACCCCTAGCACTTGGTTTTCTAGATCAAGGGAGAAGTATTGTTTACCCAATTGGTATCAATGGGAGTAACCCATCTACGCCAAGGAGATATAATTTCTCATTTGGAACATCTATGTCTACACAATCCATTCCTATATTTGGAGGAATCTTTGGAAAATGTGTAAGTATGCAAGCTTTAGGTATCACGTTTGGGAGTGGTGCGGGACACACAACTGGTAGTGGGACAATATCACAGAACATCGGTGCACAGTTCAGTGGGATTTTGGGAATACTAGGCACGACCACCTCAGGTCCTTTGTCGACTGTAGGAGGTGGATCTAGTGGGTCAGGAGGACAGGACCTAGAGGATCTAGTGGATCTAGTGGGGGAGGAAACACTGGATGGAACCAAGGCTCTGGATTGGGAGGAAAAGGGCCTCAACCACCTCCCCAAGTGTTTTTCGAGATTTCTTTGCACTTACTAGACTATAGGGGTATTGAAGATGCTATAGATCATGGGCACAAGTGTGAGTTACTTTGGAGCATGAAGGGGATCACTACCCTGAAGCGGAAGGCAAGCCAGTTTACAACAATGTTGCAAGGGTGCACACATAGTTGGTATAGGAAGTATGACCCCCATCAGAAGGTGGTAGACTATACCGCATTGAACAATGCCTTCCTAGAAAATTACCATATCCCTGAGTTTGAGCATAATAGCATCAACGCTCTTAAGGACATCCAATAGGGAATGGTAGAGAGTGTGCAGGAGTATGATGCATGTTTCAAGACTCTCTTGTCAAATTTATCCTATGACATTCATCCTTCTCAACATTCTCAATGGTTTTTCAAAGGATTGATAACACCATTTAGAAGGGCTCTATCGCATAAGACTTTTATAGATCCGCGTGAGGCATTGTAAGCTTCCCTATGTGCTGAAGTTGTTAGGAGTGTTGATATTGGTGTTAGTCCTTTTCTAGAGGCTCAAATTACTGCAATGACCAAGCAGTTGGAGAATCTATCTACAAACTCAGCGCATGAGGTTTGTAGTGGGATTTGGTGTACAGAATACAAAGTGGAAGGCCATGTAAAGGATAGTTTCCCCTCGGTACACATTATGGCAATAGACTATGAAATTTTCCATGGGTATCATGATGCATGTAAGTGCCCTCTACTACAGTGCACAATCTGTAAGAATGTTTCTTGCTATTACAATATTTGTATCAATACGTCCCATGATACTAATGATTACAGATTTATTGATTAGATCTATGATACTATTAATCTGGGTGTGTGCCATACTAGCCTTACAATTAGTTCAAAGGATGATGACCATCGTTATGAAGGGCACATAGATGGAGGAGCATGTGGAAGAGGTTTTCACGGAGGATTTCATGGTCACAGTAACCATGGTGGAAGACGAAGTGAATTACCATGATGAACGTTCTATAATTGTGGATCTACAGAGCATTACAAATGTGAGTGTCTTGATTTGTTACAATGCTCATGGTGCAGAAAGAAACACAAGTACAAAGAGTTTCTAGAGATTTATGAGAATATGAACTAGCAACACTGCAAAGACAAAGGCATTGGGATGGTGAGCATTAAGAAGGCCAATTCATAGTGGATGTCAAGAGTGGCGCGTGACTCACGGATAAAACCTGTACTAGTGACAATGCGAGTAGAGGTTGCGCATGCTAGGGAGATGCTAAGACAAATGACACTAGTTTCAAGAGAGGAAGTGGTACATGGAAAGTATCCATACCCCACTCATCAGAAGGAGGTGTACCAAGAGACTATGGATGTGATTCAGAGTTTACAAGGGGAGATCCAATGTCTAAAGGAGTAGTCAAAGTAGTTGGAGCAAAGGAAGAATACTGAGGTTCCAAAGGATGACCAGGATGAGGTTAAGGAAGTATGTAAAATGTTAAGTAAAGATAATATTATTCCCTTGCTAGGAGAATGGTTGAGGGAGAAGGTACCACATATCTGAGTGGAGCACAAAAAGGTAGGTTTTATATGTAAACCTTCCTCCTCACATCCTTGACTATGATAAGGAAATTACTTTGAATGTGGTTGTTGATGGATGGCTTCTGAGTAATATCCTCATTGACATAGAAGTAGAGGTAAATGTTATTACATTATATGTCTGGCATCAAATGGGAAGGCCTGCATTGCATCCATCTTCTAATGTGTTGCATATGGCAAACAAGACTAAGGAAATTCCCATTGGAGTCCTGAAGGATGCAGTTATCACCATTCAAGGGCCCAATTCATTGGAGACTTCAAATTCTTAGCACTCACTGAGGAAGACAACTTTCTAGCATTGCTTGGGCACCCATCGTGTTATAAGAACAATTCCAACCTGCAGTTTAACAAGGGGTATATCATATTTGAGAACAAGGAGGAAAGGATGATCATTCCTTTAACAAATGGAAATTCAGCACCCTATAGTAAGCCTTTAAGAGAATAAGTCCTTAATAGAATCTATGTCCACTCCATCAGATATCCTGAGATAATTCATCCCACGGAGGGATTCATCTAATTTGAAGATGCTCATTCCATGAGTGATACCACTAGTGTGGCATGCGAAAATTGGGCACATGGGACTTATGAGCTGATTGGGCGATAATTGAGGGGATCTATCACAAGGGTGACAAAGGTATGCTCATTTAAGCACCTCGGAGGAGATAAGTTGCCAAGTTACTCTGGAGGAGCACAACCTGAAATATTCTTACGGTAAATGGAAGCCCAGTGGAAGAATGAGGACGAGAGAAGAGGAATGCTTAGTTACAACCTACTCATAACTATAGTGCGTTGGTCAGGTACACATTGAGAGAACCTCCTAGAGTGGTGTGAGGTAATAATCACATTTTTATTAAGTTTCTCAAGGAACAACGTGCCCACGGTCATACAAGACTACCATGGTAAAGAGATCGCCTCATTTCATGTACAAGCGTGTGATAAGGCCTAGATGGGGAGCAAATAAGCATTACCACCTTTGTTATGGGTACATAAGTTATATTCCACCTTACAAGTCTATGCATACACTTGGTATATTCATTAGGATATGTGTTGTCAAACATGTCAATTGAAAGAGTTGGCGGTTGATCTCATTCAAGCTTTCAAGTATAGGAGTACAAAGCCATTATTGGATAAGGCATTGCAAGTAATCAAGTGCCTTACGATGGGAGATAGTTCTATGGTATAAGATAGGCTAATAGAATAATTGGGTGAGCCTTATTTGGAGATGTGTCTCAATGAAGAGGAATCAAAGGAAGTACATCTTAAGCGCATGTGCATAGAAAAAGGAAAAGGAAATATGGTCTATGTAATAGATGGAGAAGAAATGGAAACCTTGGATTTCAACTAGTTGAAAGGTATGTGTGAAGTCATAGATAACGTTGATGAGTGAGTAAGCACCTACCATGAGCCCTTAAAAACAAATAAGGTTAACATTGGGATGAAGGCAGAACCTAAGGAAGCTATTATTGGGGACTATTAGTTAGAAAAAGAGGTTTCAAATATCATTGATCTGTTGCGCAAGTTCTAGGATTTTTTCCCTTGGGGGTACCATGAACTCAAAGGTGTCCACCATTCCTTAGGGGAGATGAAGATCAAGTTGAAGGAGGTGCGCATCCAATTTGGAAGAGGCCTTATCGAATGAATCCAAATTTACGCATACGGGTCAAGGAAGAAATAGAAAAAATGATAGCATCTGGTATTGTTAAGGTAGTGGAAGAATCAGAATGGATAATCCCAATAGTTATCAATATCAAGAAGGATGGTAGGATAAGAATCTATATCAACTACAAGGATCTGAATGCAGTATGTGTCATCGATCGTTTTCCAATCACCTTTACTGAAGAAATTTTGGAGGGAGTAGATGAGTGCAAAGTCTACTCTTTCATGGATGGGTTTTTTGGGTATCACCAAGTCAGGATTGCAAAGGAAGACTAGAGAAAGACAAATTTTTCCACTGAATGGGGAATTTTTTCCTACATGATTATTCCTTTTGGGTTGAAGAATGCACCTGTTGTGTTCTCATGCATCGTGGTACAGGAATTTTAGGACTTCGTCCATAAATTTCTTCAAGTTTACTTAGATGATTGGACTGTGTATGGATTGGTGAAAGACCATTGTGAAAATTTAAGTTTGATGTTTGAAAGATGTTGGCAAGTGAGGATATCCCTCAACATTAAGAAATATGTCTTATCTACTCCATTTGGAATCCTTTTAGGACATATTATATGCAAAGAAGGCTTACTAGTAGATCCCGCCAAAGGTGTAGTTATTGTGAGATTAGGTGAGCCTACTACTCAAAGTGTGGTGCGCAGATTCCTTGGGCATACAGGGTATTACAGAAAATTCATCAAGGGGTATGCCAAGATCACCACACCCTTGGAAGAATTGTTAAAACACAAGAGTGACTTTCTTTGGGGGGAGGCGCAGTAGAAGGCATTTGACACTTTGAAGGATAGGCTTGTCACAACACCCATACTACCTTTTGATTCTTGGGATAAGCATTTCTATGTGCATTTTGATGCCTCAGGGACCACTATGGGAGTATTAATAGAAAAACCTAGTGAGGGAGTTTTTGATCATCCCTTATGCTTTGTAAGTAGAAATTTGACACTAGCATAGCATAATTACACAACTAATGAGAGCGAAGCAATGTCTATGATCTACGCGTTGTAAAATTTTAGGCAGTATCTATTGGAAACACCATTTATATTCTAAATGGACCACATGGAATTGAAGTACTTAGTCAAAAATCTCGTTCTGCAAGGGCACATATGCCATTGGGTCCTATTATTTCAAGAATTTGAGTTGATAATGGTCATAAAACCAGGAAAGAGTAATTCAGGACCTGACCACTTATCAAGGATTAACTCAGGGGAGGACATGCAAAGCATTGAGGATACCATGTCAGATGTGTAACTTTTTAGGTTACGACATGTACCCTCAAACTTGGAAGATATCACAAGATTCTTGAAAATAGGTGTGGTGCCGGAAGGGATTAAGGCTCTGGAGAGAAAATAGTTAGAAATATGCGCCACACCCTATATGTTGATTAGTGGAGACCTATATAATTTAGGTCATGATGAGGTTCTACATCGATGCATATTGGAGCATGGGCACATGGTAATTATGGATGAAGCGCATGATGGGATTGCATAAGGAGACTATGTAGGAAATGTTACCATGCAAAAGATTTTATTAGTAGGGCTTTGGTGGGAAACCATCTACTAAGATTGCATTGAGTTTTGCAAGGCCTGTGACCATTTGCAACACCTTGGAAAACTTGGAAAGAGGGATGAAATGACCTTGTGACCAATAGCCAATGCTGAACCATTTAAAAAATGGGAAATAAACTTTGTAGGGTTGATTGTCCTAGCCATGTGAAGGACTAGTTCATGGTATATCATTACTTGCACTGATTACTTTACACAGTGGGCAGAGGAAGCACCTACGAAGGATTTCATGACAGTGATAACTACTATATTTTTATGGGAAAACATAATCGTCAGGTATGGTTGTCCTTTAAGTTTAACAAGTGATAGAAGTACACACTTTCTCAATGAAACGGTTAGGATTCTGTTAGCAGAATTTATGGTGGCCCATCACAAGACTACCCCTTATCACCCTCAAGTAAATGGAACTTTTGAGGCATTTAACAAGATACAAAGTCACACATTGACTAATATCTGTGACATTGGAAGACAAGATTATATGAAAACCTACAAGAGGTTAAACAAGTCCACACCATTTCAATTGGTGTTTGGCACAGAGGTATTTTCTCCAGTTGAATTCATGTTACCATCATTGTGTATAGCGCATGTAGGAGGGTTAGCTGATGAGCAAGAGCTAGAAGAAAGGATTGATAAGTTAATGTGGTTAGAAAAAAGGCGATCACTTGTTAGATGGAGTCAGAAGACAAAAAAGGAAAGATAAAAGGCATGGCATCATCATCATATTAAGAACAAGAAGTTTGAAGTTGGGAAAATGGTTTTTTTTGTATGATTCCAAGTATCTACGCATCCTAGGAAGTTGAAATTCCATTTTTTGGGACCTTACATCATCTCGTACATCCTTAATTTAGGTGCTTTCTAGTTACAAGTGCTAGATGGGATGAGATTACCAGTTCATTTCAATGGGAGTAGGTTGAAGCACTACTATAAAAAATTCTTCTTGGTGTTTGTAATAAGGCAGTATTGCCAGTTAGCTTAGAATTTCCCTTTAATCTTTTCTTTTCTTATGTTTCCCTTTCATATTGCTTTTTCCTTTCTTTTGTTTCATTTTGCACCATTTGTGCTAGTAACCACATTATTTTTCCAAGGTTTTTAATGTGTAGATGACCGTGCATCTATTTTAGTGTGGAGTGGAGTGATGCGAGGTATAGGCCTAGAATACAAATTGAGTGGCCTAAGAGAAAAAAGTGCGTAAGGTTGAGAAAGCATGTAGAAGAGAGGTGGAGGAGAATGGTTGGTGTTAGGATAAGGTTGTGCAGAGACCACATAAAAAGAGGGAAGAGCGTAGGGACAACATGAGGTAGGCGAGAGAAAAAATCAGGAAAGAGGATAGAAGAAGTGCCTTCAGTGTTGTTGGTGCATGCGTAAAATTCTTCAATCCATTTGTATTTGGGCACACTAGAAGGTTTTTGATTTCTTCTTATATATTTAGGTGCATGTGTAAAAGCATTAGAGGTCGTATTTTAAGGAAAAAATTGCATTTAGTGTTAATTACAATGGTAGGTGGTTAAACATTTAATGTTGGAAAGAAGTAAAAGCTATAAATATAAAGTTGGGCACATCATTATTTTACCTTGTGAATACAAAGTGAAAGAAGCTATTGCAAACTAGGGCATGTAGAGAAAAATTTGTGCGAAGGAAGAATAATTTGAGAATTTAAGCGTGTGACTAGAGTATATCTATGAACCAGAAGGAAGCATTACCTGTTCATGAGGAAAGGTTGTGTGAAGAGCATCGTCTTTTGGAAGGTTTCCCTAGTTATGGTTTGGTGGCTAGGACACAAAGGAAAAAGGATTTCTTTGCAAAATTGAGCTTTGGGATTGAGCAGAGTAGTAGAGCAGAGAAAGACGAAGGAGTTTTAAGTTCATCTTGACTAGAAAAATATGGCACCCAAGAAACCAACCGTTTCATCAAAGAAAACAAAGAGAAAGGGAAAGGGAAATAAAATATCTTCCGTCGCAAGCTCCAATGAAGAATGGTATGCGGAAATGCAGTATCTAAATGGGGTATTGCTAGGAAAAGAGTAGGATTCATACTTGTGAAAGATGGTCATGAGTGATTATAATCATCACACGAGCACAACTGAGAAGGAAATGGCATTCCAAGTTGGTCTGACCAACTAACAAGAGGATGCCAAAATGGATTCCTATTTATAGCGATGAGGTAAAGGTCAAATTAGAGAAGGCTAGATTATTGCAATTATATGAGTTTCCCTACTTTGGAAAACCCGAGCACCTTTATCATTGGTTTATTTCACGCATGCATGATAATCACTTTTACTTTCTGGGGCACAAGATGTGCATCACACCATAACCGATATCCAAATTCATAGGCCTTAATTATGAAGGAGATAACATAGATGATGATTTGAGCAACAAAGAGGCTATCAAGGAGACTGTAGCCACATATGACTATAAGAAGGGGCCATGATACTTTGACATCATTGAGATTCCAGACCTAGTTATGAGGATGGCTGCATGCTTGGTGACCAAGCTTAATGATCAGGAATTATGGACACAAGTGAACAAGGCATGGCTAAATGTATGTAGAAATATATCAAAGGGAACAATCTATAACTTATTTTCTTTCATATTGGATGAGATTATAAGTAGTGTGTAGGAGGGAGAGAAGATATTATTCGGTAACTTCCTCCTCACCATTGTCTTCTTGGAGATTGGAATGCCTGATGGGCCAGAAAATTTTGTTTGGGAGTATCAAGGAGAGGATCCCTCACCCGCAAAAATATTTGTGAGGTATACTTGTGAAACCATGACAGCCGCTCATAAGGCACACTTGGAAAAATGGTACAAGAGAATGCATGATGCATTCAGAGAAAAATGGAGGATCTCAGAGTAGTTACCAATGCTTATGGTTGGAGAATCATAATTTTCAATTTACTATCACTTCTACATTGGAATATTTACATTGACAGATGGGAATATGAGTCCATGGTGAAAGCTACCCTTCTCCTTCACCACGTAATACTTCCAATCCGAAGTTAATAGGTTCAAGGAGGTCAATAGACTAAGGTTTGACCTTAGTGAGGTATATCTAGACCACTGTGAGCTATTTTGGAAGCTCGTCTACCTAAATAAGTGTGCATACATGGAGAAATATGTCTCCCACAAAGTAAAAATGATGAGGTCTTTAACGTTGTTGATTACAGGAAGGACCGTATCAAGGGTGTATCTATGCATAAGGAAAAAATTTGAAAAGGGTGCTTACTTGGAGAATGATGTCTCCATTCCTGAAGACCCTACATGGAGGAAGAAGGCCATGCTAAGGAAGAGAGAAAGAGAAGAGGTGCAGGAGAAGAAGGCACCAAGTGTTCAAACCACACAAATTGTGAGCACACCGGAAGTAAGTGCTAAGCCTAGAACTTACGCACAAAGAAATAAATATCTTTTCAAGGAAAATACCATAGAAGAAGAGGCACCAAAGCATGAATAACACCTCACCCATGAGGAATCACCAAGGAAGACATCACCTGTCAAATAGAAGGAAAGAGAAGAATCTCTTGTACTAGAATACCTAGTAAGGAAGAAACAGAAGGTGACTGATGAGGAAGATTCAGAAGACATGGAAACTCTAGATGCCTACATCGGTAACAAGGATGATGATTATGAACCTAAAGGAGGTGAAGACCATCCATTCTATGACGTACATGATTCTGAGGAAGAAGGAGATGAGAAATATAATGAAGAGGATGAGGAGAACGATGACGAAGAGGAAACTAAGGCTCAAGGAAAGGGGATGAGAGGAGAAGTAAATACAAATGATCAAAGGACCCTAAGCCTCACAAAGGAACATATAAATGAGGCCATAGAGAGAGAAGTGGTGAAAATAATCAAGGGCTTGGTGGAAAAAGAGGTAGAACACAGCATGGATGAGGTTCTGAAGGAATTTGAGGAGGAAAGTGAAGGAAAAGAATATGGAAGCATGGGAGGAGATCCTAGTTTGGTTTTAAGCTTTCCGAGGGCCGCACATATAGGGAGGAAGAGCAAAAAATTAGCACAAGTTCAAGGAATGGCCTACATCAATGATTTGAACAAATTGTTGCACACGCACACTTTCATAGCACCATGTCAATGGAATAACTCTTGGCCATGGCTTCATTTGATGAGGAAGGTGCATAGCCTTGGACAAGGAAAATGTTATCATGGGAATTTGAGTCCCACATTGATGAGCCCAAATTTTAAATAAGCCGAGGAGAATTTTCAAAGGTACCAAAAACAAAAGGAGTAAACCTCTTGGTAAATGCTCAAAAATTATTAGATGAGCAAATATGCCACATGCTCAACAAATTTTCAGTTGAGGTTGAAGCCAGACCCTTTAGAATAAATGACAGGGTGAAGTTCCTAGAGGTAGAGCTGGAGAAAAAGGAGGAGATCCTTACGAAAAGCAAGGACCTGAAGTAAAAGGAGCTAATTAGTGCTCAGTTAAGGTGTGAGTTAAAATATGAGAAGGAAAGAATGCATGAGGCATACAATAAAATAGAGATGATCATGGATGTCATTGTCTTGAAGCATCCATACTTAACACTGACCGCGCAAAAATATGGATCAACCTTACAGTTCCTAAAGGACTTAACCCCCATAATCACTATGTAGAGGCAACCGCTTGCCTTAGAATTTGTAGAAGAGGTGTTGGCATGCCAAGAAAAATAAAATAAGATGAAGGTTGTGGAAATTATTTCTCAGTACAAAAGGATCCTCACCGATGTGAAAGTCATCACATAAGTTGTTGAGGATACCTATGATAATTGCGTGGATAGGGATAGAGTGGCAAGTATCTTGGTTAGCACCCATGAAGTGGATCTCGAGGAGTTCCAAGGAAAGAATAAGGGGAACAGGGCTGAGTGAGACAATATCCTAGCCAAAGTGGAAAAGAAATTAAAGGCCATTGAGGCCTTGTGGGGCTTAATAAAGAACCGGCTGAAAGAATTATATCCCCAAATCACTCAAAGAATGGATGCACTCAAGGATTTGGGTAAAATTTTAGAGGGGATCATGGAGACAATGAGTACTAAGGGAGAGGATCTGAGTTTTGAAGAAGTGAGCTGATGGGTGACCTCTGTCAACAAGCTCAAAACGAGGTTGACACTTGGGGAAAGTTAGAAGTAAAATTAGGGAAGGATTTCCCTCTCCTCCTCCAGAGATAAACAAGTTCCCCTTTCTTTAATTATTTCCCCAATTTCTTCATTCCTTTATTCTTCCATTTTAACCATTTGTAAGGATATGTCTTTATTCTTTGAAGATTTTTTCTAAGGATGGAGAACAGGCATAGTGTGGGGGTGATTTTGGGCCCCAGAATATCAGCTAAGTACAAGAAGGTGTGTGGGAGCACGGTACCTAGTTGAAGAATGGTGCATGGGTTGAAGGCACTTTAACCCATGCACCCTTCATCAACTAGGTCCCACGTTCCCATGTGCCTTCTTTTACTCAGCTAATATTCTGGGGGCCCAACACCTTCAATGGAAAACTTTGCTACAAACTTAAAAATCTTCAAAAACTTTCTATTTTTAATGGTGTCCACATATTGTCGCAAGATCTTTCATAACTTTTTTGAAATCTATATGAGTACCATACAACATCTAATAATAAAATTATCAATTCCAATTAATTTTGGGCACCTACCAATACTTTTTACTCCATCACTTTTAACCTAGGGTTTCAAGACCATAAAAATTTATTCACCTTCTTAACATTCGTTCATAAAAACATAATGATTAAACCACTACATTATTTTTGTAAAATTTTCTTACCTTAATGTAAAAACATTCTTGAAAACATTTTTGTCCCATGTAAAGCAAATAATTCAAAATGAGCATCTGAAGTTGCCTATCGAGCTAGAAAAATACATTCTCAAGCACTCAGTTTCACAAAAAACTTCACAACTTGAAACTTTTTTTTCATAATGAATTTAATTTTTTCTCAGACCTCTAGGAAACCCATGTGCATCATCTCAAATCAAAACAATTCCTCAAATATCTCTCCATCTTCACCACCGCCATGTATTTCATGACCAAACCTTAGGGTTTTGCATGGTTTAAGCCAAATCAAATTGAAATAACATTGAAACCACTTCTAACTACACATACATGATGAAAACAACTTGACATACCTACATGACTCATCTCAAGAGATAACACATACCTTCAATTGACTATCATGCCTAATTAGGCATCCAAATACTATGACTATGCCTAGTTTAGACATAAACCAAGTATACCAACCTCATAATTATTCTTCCAAGATCTCTAAAATGACCTAAGACACTTAAGAAAACATGTGTCACACTAATTCATGCATTCATGAGCTCACATGACTTTCAAAATAAATTTCATGCTTCATTTGGCCTCTAAGCACCTAGACTAGGTCTAGATGAGCACCTATAACTATGTCCATGACCTTTACCTACATTCTAAATCTCATGTGAGTGCCTCAAATCTCTCTCCTAAATATCTCAATGCCTCTACCATGATCCTCAAACCATCATGCAACTCAAACCTTCAATCTGTATCACCTAGGCTACCTAGGTCACTTGATTAGACCTACTAGGCCAAGTTATTCTTAATGTGTCCACTAAAGCCATCATCTATCAACCTGAATATCCATTTCATGATCATGTTAAGCATCATCTAAAAATTATACATCATATTATTTTTCATTAATGAGATTTTACATCAATGATAACACCTAAAGTCACACATGCCAACAAAGTGGTAATACAAAGAGGGTAGAGTAATACTTCCTTGTGGATTAAAAGGTGTTTCTCAAGGTGTGTTTGCACAATATTATATTTTTTATGTAAATTTATCTAAGTTATCCCCTCAATTTTCTAGGCCTTTTAAGATTTTTGATATTATTAGTCTAGTTGCCTATCACTTACCTCTACTGCAACACCTATCCCATACACACAACGTGTTTCACGTCTCACTATTGCAAAAGTATGTTCCTAACATAACTCATGTTTTCTATTGGTCACCCTTATAGATGGAGGAAAAAGGTCAGTATATTTTGGATCCCATATGTATTCTAGATCATATGAGGTAGGCACTTTGGGGGAAAGATCTAAACGAGGTTAGAGTCCTGTGGGATAGTAATGATGAGACTTGCAACTACTTGGGAGGATGTGACACCATTGCAGGCTTGATATCCTTACCACTTTCAGTGACTTCCCAGAGGAATTAAATTCTTGGGGAGGGGGGATGTATTTCCCACCTATTTTTTTATTCTCATTTTGAGCTATTTTGAATCATTCTATCTGGATCACCTATATTAACAAGATATTACTATTGTGCTTTATTGTTTTGATGTGACATTATTCATGACAGGATTATTTACTGACACTAGGATGCAAAATATTGTTTACAGGTTGTTGATGGGGCATACGATGCCACATTTCATTTATTAGTTATTTTGTTAATATGATATCATGATTTTATTGAGCATGATCTTATAATGTTATGGGATTTGTACTTGATGTATGGTCGTACACATTGTTATTTTGCTAATTATTTATGTTTATTGTATATTACTTGGGATGATTTTTATAGACGATTGATTATAATGAAAATATAAATTATCATATTTTTATTATCATATTAGAAAAATATGAGGTTTTCCTTAAGTGTGCAAGTGATAGGTATTTGTTCATGGGAGAACGTGGGATTTAGAGAGCATATTCCAACTAGCACAAAAGACTTTAAGGGCCAAACCTTTCTTCTCTTATCAATTATGATACCTTGTTTTTCATGTTTATTTCATGTCATATGATGTATCCCTTTGGCTATGTGATTATTAGTCTATCCTTCTAACATTGTGATATATGCTAATCTTGTATAGTTCTATATTTTTTTATTCAAATCCTCCTTGGGTTAATGTTACCTAGTGTTTTATGTTACCTTTTTGTGGATTGAGATGTTTTGCATTGGTTTAGGAGGGATTAAGGCACCTAATCATGCATTAGGTGGGCCTAATTACCCCTCCTAAATGCCACATCTTTCCCAAAATATGATTAGGGAAAGATATGTCATTTAGGAAGGGTAAATGGAAAGAAAATGATCTCGTTTTTAAAAAAGAGACCTTAGCCCCCATCCCTCTAGGTGGGTGGGATATTTTCAATGCAAATGAGGAACATTGGCTCAAATTTCCTCTTCCCAGACACTTCAAATTTATGAAAGTTTAATCTTTGAGAATTTTTTGGAATTTGGAAATCCTCATGATTGTTTGAGTCTAATTTTAATTTCCTTCTTTTATTTTTTGGATGAAAATTTTGAATATTTTTGATTAGTTGTGGCTTTGGTGGAGGGTGACACTTATCACCCTCCCATTGGTTTGTTTAAGTGGTTACCTTCTCTTCATAATCACTCATGTCTAAGGTTAGGTGGTTCTTTTATTGGGAAAACTTTGGGGAGAGGATTGTTTTGGAGAAATCTTGGAAAGCATTTGGATTCTTGGTGAGTAATTGGATTGGAATTGAGCTTGAATTTTGTAATGTAGGATCTTGCACACCTTTTTACTTATTATTTGGTTATGTGTTTGAAATTGTGCATATGAATTTGATTACAAAATGTAAGAACTTGAATGTTTTGAGTTTTATTTTTTTTACTTCATCCACCCTTGACGGGTGTGGATTTTGGAGACTGATCGGAAGAGGGAGGAATTCCTCCTTGTCACTTTTTATGTTTGTTTGAAAAGATAGAAAGAGTATTTTTATTTTAGTTACCCACCTACATTTAGCTTTTGTGTAGGGATTAGTTACCATTTGGTTTCTAAATCCATCCCTACCCTTAATGAACGAAACTTGGAGTTTGAAAATCCTTAATGGGGGATGGATATGGAGAGATAAGGGGAGTAATTTGGAGTGGTAATGGGTGTTGTTTTAAATAGACAAATAAGGAGAAACTTGACATTTTAAATGGAGTTATTTGGCTACTTAAAAATGGAATTTTATTTCCCCTCTTCCTTTGTATGAAGCATAGTGTTTCTTGGCTATTTTTCCTTGTTCAAATTTTTTATTGATGTTTGAAACTAAGTATGTAATGTGTTAAATTCTCTCTTCCTCTAAGTGTTATTTAGAATTTTTTGTCTTTTTCCCATGGGCTTGGGCAAGGTTATCATTCTTCCTTGGACCCCTAGGTGGCATGTGATTATGTCAAATGGTTTGGTGATCAACCAAGCTCAATCTTGTGACTTTTTGGACGTTTTTACTCAAGTTTTTTGGAGTTGGATGTATATGTTTAGAGGTGTAGGTTTCAGATTTACTATTGTTACAAAAGATTTTATATCCTAGAAAAAACTTGCCATGTTGTCTCAACTTCAAGTGGAGGACTTATAGCTTGCATTATTAAGTATTGTTCCTTCTTATTATTCTAAGTTTAATGTGTTAATTTTACTCCAAATTATGATCTATTTCAGTATTTAAATGTTGTTGGAAATATCCATTAAAGTACTTATTACTGTAAAATTACAGTACCCATGATTGCTTGTGATTTGCGTGTGAGAAAATTAATGTAACCTACATAACATGGGATTATCCTGCAGTGTGGGACCTTGTAAGTAGGATAATCCTCTGGAGAAATCTGAACTACTTCTCCTGACCGAGTGCTAACTTCTCCAAAGTGCAGATAATGGCAGCCTAATCTAATCCTACCCTAATGCTTTCCAATTAGACAGGGATAAGAATAATGCATAAAATTAAACCTACTCCAAGATGAAGGTGATGCACCAAGAAAGGGAGTGAGACACTCTAAGTGAGTGAACAATAAGGAGTAAAAAAAGTGAGAGAGGGTGAATAGAAGTGCCACAAGCTAAAACAACATTCAGCTCCCTAGATTCATTAAGCACAACAAATTAAAGGTCTTGTAAAGAGGATATAAATATGCACAATATACCTGCAAACATAATGGAACATAAAAGATGCAATATAAACCCAAATTAGGGCAATAAAATCCACAAAACACCAATTTTATTTCTCATAAATCATGTACAATCCATTACAATATAGGCACAAGGAAACATCCTTCACAATAAGCCCAAAATTTGAGGCCTTTAGCTCGCAATAGCTCTGGAACAATTTTGATAGAGTTCCTTTGCTTAAAACAGAATGAATCCCCTCAAAATGAGGTGGATTTTACAATATATAGGAAATTTGGGTCATCATCTGGTAGGGTGCATTACAGAGGTATGTGGAACCATATGATTTGGTACTTTACTTACACTAGATTAGTCATGGGCTCCATGCCTCATTAATTCTGGTTGTTGAGCTATCATTCATCCTACCTACTCTCGCTTGGCCTAGTACTTGTGACTCATCCAACCCCATTGGGTTGGATGGGTGTTCATCAACTCATGTGGGTTGTAGGCAACCTCCTTTGAGAAAAATACCTAGCCTACGAGCTGTTCTAATATCTGGGTTGGATGGTTGTCTAACCATGATCCGTACAATTTTTGAGAAGGCCTTCTAACCTCAATATCATCCAACCTGGGGGTTAGACGGTGTCTAATTTCTATGACCATACATGATTTTGGTCTCTGACCAACCTAGGATTCATCATCTTCACACCACAGGTTTTCTAACTTGGGAGGTTGGATGGTCGCCTATCTCTGAACCATACAACTGATGTGCTACCCGGCCAATTGTCAAACCATCACCATCACTGACACAATAGTGCCAGCCAACCAACCCAGGCATGACTAACCCTATGTTTTCCATCCATTGTCAACTGTACACAACATCAGCCGACACACCTCTTTTGTACAATGGTCGTCCATCCTAGTCATGACGCAAACTATCTGAAGCATATGCCATCTAACCTTGATGATCCCTGACCACTAACTCAAACATTTGCCATGACCAACCCCTTGGCCAAATCATCCATCCCAAAGTGTCCAACCTAGTTGTCAAACCTATGTCCATTATAGTAATTATTATTGCAAAGTTACCAAACCCCTGGGCCGTCCATCCATTTGCATGTGAGACCTAGTCAGTCTAACCTAGCATAACTTTTCAATTATCCTGCAGTAATGAGACCTTGCAAGTAGGATAATCCTCCGTAGAAATATGAACTATTCTCCTAACCTAGTGGCAAGTTGGGCTGAGACAAAGTGTAGATGTTGGCTAACTAAATTTTATGGCCCTCCACACGTCACAATCCTTTACTTCAAGGAGACTTGGATATAAGGATTCATCCAAGTAAATGTCTCTAGGGGTGCAAATTTGGTGATAACACTATCCATAAGGGATTTCTCCATCTCATGTGTAGGTGGAGTGATACTACCAATAAGGATTAGAGCACATTGAGCTCAGGCTCTAGTTGGAAGCGCCACCTAAATTTAGGAAACAATCTTATAAAACCCTGGTTTTCATGAAACATGAACATAGTTAAAGGTCATGTAAAGGGATAAGTATGCACAATATACCCGTAAAAACAATGGAAGGAAAAATATGCAATATTTTTTTGACCCAAATTATGGAAAGAAAAGCCACAAAACACCAATTTTATTGCTGAAAATTTTGTCACAATCCATTATTTTAATATAGGCACACAGGAAAAATCCTTTAACTAATAATCCCAAATTTGAGGCCTTTAGCTCACAATAGCTATAGATACCAATTTTGATAAAGTTCATTTACAAAACATAATGAAATCCCCTCAAAATGACATGTGATTTTACAATTTATAGAAATTTGGGTCACCCAACCATGGTAGGATGCATTAAAGAAGTATGGGAATCCATACAATTTGGTACCTTTCTTGCACTGGACAGTCAATGGGCACCATGCCTGCATTAAATATTTTTTTTAAGATGTCATTCATCCACCTACCCTCGCTTGTGCCTAGTACTCGTCCATCCTACGAATGGTCATTAGACATACCAATGTGCGGTTGGGTAAAAATTTATATAGGGGTAGTGTATACCAAATATATAGTGTGATGATTTAACAAAATTAAATCTATCCAATCTTGAGGAGTGTGATCGCCATGAGATATCAAAAACATGCTAGATATAT
Source organism: Taxus chinensis (assembly GCA_019776745.2). Classification (NCBI taxonomy): domain Eukaryota; kingdom Viridiplantae; phylum Streptophyta; class Pinopsida; order Cupressales; family Taxaceae; genus Taxus; species Taxus chinensis. The sequence goes on along the minus strand of CM034149.1, from coordinate 570,713,491 downwards.
ATATGTATTGGTTGCCGAGTGTAATCGAGGATAGGATATTCACACTGTGACTTAGTTGAGGTTCTATGACCATCTATCTACTAAATCTAAATAATGATGGAATTGGATGGCCTAAGCCTATCCGTATGAGTGTGCTTCACCTGGACCAACCTATGTTCATTCTAAGCTCAGCTGATCCAACATTTTCTATGACACATCATCACCGACCTACCCCTGGCTGTACCAACCTAAGAATCCAACCTAGGCTTTCAATCTAGTGAGCTTTTCATTCCTTCCTATGATGATACCTTGACCACCAACTTGAACATTCACTATGGTAAGACTAGCCAAGTCATGTAATCAATGCCAAAGCACAAGATGTCTTTCTCTTCTGATTAGGATTCAAGTTTATAGATTGTTCCGCATGTCCCTAATCATGTAACTAAGTCTAATTTTATGATTGCATGGTTATTGTCCTATAATTTCAATATAGGGGTGACTCAAATTGGGGATAACAATTTTGTTAGAATCCTCCAGGGGACATCTGCCATACTAGATGCAAGGACTAGTTTCCTCTAAGCCTCCATTGTGGAATGTATTCAAAATGATACAACATGAACCAATTTTTTGTCATTGAAAAATCATCCCCTAAATGACTCTAAAGTACTTCAAATATTGAATTGAAACCTCCTTGGAGCTTCCATTAAAACCTTTCCCTAGATTTTCATGCCACTTCATAATTTCATTGTGCATGAGCAACAAAGGACACAAAAACTATGTACAAAGATACAAAAATTCATACATGTTTAAAATTTGGAAACATTCAAAGTGTGCAATCTAGCTAACTTATTACAAAATTGAAAACATAAAAACTAAAACTAGAGAAATGTGCTACAAGGAACTTAGAGGAATTTAATACCTAAACTAATATGTGTAAGGGTGAGAATTTCCTTTCGATATCGTACTGCTTGAGATAGATTTCTGTTGCACATGAAATCATGGAATTTCTTCTCCATCCAAACTTAGATAGCTCAGAAAGCATTGTTGTTCTTTAAGCATTTTGTGACCATGTAAGGGAAACAGTCCAAATGACAATCAAACTTTGAGAATGCCTTATCTGGCTTTAGCCTCGATCTGTATCCCATTTCAGAACCATATGTTTCATTACTGAAAGGTCCTTACTCTGGATTTCTTATTTAAACTTTCCTCTTGATCAAGGCTCATTCTTTCTCCATGTCCTACATTGACATACTCCCTTATTTCTTCTAACTCCATGAGTTCTGCATACCTAACTTCAATGGGATCAAACTCAGATAGCTCTAGCTTCTTTATGAAGCTCCAATTCTGGAAACTCAAGTGATATGGGAAAAATTGGCTTCCTTCCCACTATATTAGCTTGTAAGGAAAGTTTCCTGTTGACACTTTTGGTGTGATTCTATCATCACATAAGGCTGATTTTTACTTGGTATGCCAAATCCTTTGATTTTCATTTAGAGTCCTCCTGATGATTCTCAGAAAATTCTTATTTGTGGACTCTATTTTCCCATTACCATGAGGGTAATAATTTGATTAGGTGATAAGGTATACTCCATTCCTAACATCCCATTCTATGATCTTGGTGCTAAGAAATGCCAAAGCATTATATGATATAATGGTGGTTGGGTACCCCAAATATTGTCATTATCCCTTCATAAAAATCTAGTATGCTAGACTCATTTGCTTCTTTAAGTGCCACTACCTCGATCCACTTAGGTGAAATAATATGTTTTAGTTGGGGATCCACTTGTGACCTTGTATAGAATTTGGGTTGATGAACCCAATGAAGTCAAAACCCCATTGTTGAATGAAAGGTTGGTCTATTGAAATGTGAATGAAATAGTAGTGTTGCTAGCTTTTCACTTACCTATGAAGAAGGCACATTTTTTACACTTCATGACGTAAGTCATAACAGTCAATACAAGAGTGTAAGAAAATAATAACCAGCTCTCATGATCTTGAGAGTCCATCACTCTATGGATAAAAATGAACTCCCAGCTTCTTTATTATGAAATTAATGTAGCAGTATTTCAACTTGGTTTGTCCCAATGCACCTGAATAGGACTCCATTCACGTCCTTCTTGAACAAAACACCATCAATCAAAACATGTGGAATGTCTTGTAGTATTAAATACCTTATCTTTTCTTTTCTCATCCCTAGAGGGCATAGACCTATTTTTAGGAAATGTATAATATCTCTGAGTCCAGCAAGGAGTATGCATGATATCATTTACCTATTCCTGATTATCCTCTGAATACCAATATACAACCTCTCCTTGTATCACCTGCCTCAACATGTCAATTAGAAGCCAACTGCTCACACAACACCTTTCCATGATACCAATTCAGTAAATTTAATCTCTATATCATAATCCATGACATGCTTGATCCAACCTGGGATCTTCTCATTCAAATATTTTTTCTAGAGGAAGTATTTGAACTCCCAGCATCAGACACTAGTAGCTGAATTCATATTATTTGAGACCAAATGCTTAAACGTTTTTAAAACTCCTAATAACTGCAAGGACATGTTTCTTAATGAAAGAGTAACTCACCTCATAGTCCTCCAAGATTTGGCTAAAGAATGTAATAGGCTACTCCAGATCTTCTTTATTTTGCTACACCAAAATTTGCGGAGATGGTTTCTGAACCACCAAAAGCATAGAGCATGAAGTCTTTGGAAAAGTCCAGATTGATGAGAGTCAACGCTTGAGATATAGAATCCTTGATAGCTTCAAATATTTTTTTCCCCTTCTTTGTTCACTTAAAATTCATGCTCTTCTTTATCATTATCATTATCATCTTGACAAGAGTGGTGAGATATGACATGAACCTTTCAACAAATTTAATCATCCCCATAAAACTTTGGAGATCCTTCTTGTTACTTGGCATCAACACTGCTTGAATGGATTCAACCCTTTCTGGGTCAATAGTCAACCCCTCTTTAGACATGATATGGCATAAAAACTTGCCTTCATGAGCCAAGGATATACATTTATTTGGGTTCAAAGACACTCCAAACCTCCTTCACCTTTTAAATACCTACCTAAGGTGAAAGATTTGGCTTTCTACATTCTTGGAAAACACAGTGATATCATCAAGATAGACAAGCATTATTTTGTTCAAAATCCCTTTGAACGCCATATCCATATCCCTATGAAATGTTTCTCTAATTTTTTACAACCCGAATGACCTTTTATTGTAGGCATAAGTGCCCCATTTTATGGTGAAAGTCATTTTAAATTGATCTTCCTCCTTCACCATGATTTGATTGTAGCCCGAATTTTTGTCCAAGAGGGAGAATCAATCTAAATTGGCCACTACCTACAATATTTGTTCCATGGAGGGTAGCAGATAGTGATCTTTAAGGGAGGCCTTTTGTCAATCTTGAAAATCCATGCAAAACTTGATTTCCCCATTCCTTTTCGTGACCAGTACCAGATTCTCTACCCAACTTGAGTGTTTGATTAGAAATATGATGCTTGCCTCTATCAATTTATTGAGTTCCTTCTTCATGAGAGGCTCAATATGAGGATTAACTAGTCTTTAAATTTTCCTAATAGTATTAAATCCTTTGGTTAAAATCATTCAAATCCTCATAGCTCCAAGAAAAAATGTCTGGGAATTCTTGGCAAAGCTACACAAAATCAAATTTTTCAAGTTCACTGCTCATCTTACCAATTTGGAGTCTCTTACCTGCTCCAACTAAAATGGACTCAGAATCCTCCCTTTTGACCTAGAATGTTTTCTTTTTCCTTTTGGAAATGATCATTTGGATTGAAAATTGACTCTAGATCCATTAAACCCTTAGGAAATTTGTTTTTCCACAGCTGCACTACTTGATCCCCGTATTACTGCTCTAACTTCTCCTAATTTCTAGTTGAGAACTCAGCCTCCTCCTGTAAAAAATTAATTATTTGTTGATCATTATCGAACACTTTCCAGCTTTTGTTATTGTTTGGAAAAATTGGCCTCATAATTACATAGATATGCAGTTTTCTATCTCTCTTGATATTTTCAACCATGTCAAATGTCACTCTAATTGCTGCAAGTTTTTCTGCAACTTCATTCTTATTTCTCAGTATGTCCTAAATATTGAATGCTTCGAAATCTTCCATTAGGTCCCATACCATGTTTTAATAGCTTTATAGGAGATAATTCTTAGAATAATTCTACCCTCTGACCTTGTTCACAACAATCTCACTATATCTAAATACCTACAAATTTTTAATACCCTTTTTCCTTTTCCAATGTGACCCATGAATCAGAGCCTCATACTCCACTGTATTGTTTGAAAAAGTTAACTGGAAGTATAAATCATAATAGTATTTGACCTCCTTTGAAAAATAAGCACTCCACCTCCTCCAGCACCTTGTCTATTCCTTAAATCGTCAAAAAGTAGTTGTCATACTTCATTATATCCTTATCTTTTAGATTAGTGAGGCTGGGGATGAGTGAATTTTCTTCATGTAGATGATAAATGCCTAACTTAGCTTCTTCCATTTCCCTGTATGGATCATATCCATGAATTTTGTGATCCCACTCGTCAAGTGGTCGATCAAGAATTGTCCCAACCTTGGTATTTGATTCATTTTTATCTAAAAAATCTTCCTATTCAAATACTACACAATTAGCATTTATTGGGATTGACATATGGGGTTAAATATGAAAGTGTGCAATTGGTTCTAACCTGATAGTAGCTTTATCTCTATACCTTTTTCTAAAAAACATATGGGACCAATCAGCTGATAAGTACCCACTAATCTTGGCCGTGAAATTCCTCAAAAGGCACAAGGCAAATAACGGTGGAAAATCAATCACTGATACATCCTATAGAACTGTGACATTTAGGAAAGCATGGAGCATAAGGCTTAGTTCCTTTATCACTTCAACTGTCCCTACTATTTTCTTGTCTAATTGCACTGCTCCCTTCAATACGGGCTCATATTTTAACCCCAATTTACTTATGATTTTCTTCAACATTACTGAGCTTCTCACCCATGATTCAATCATGCAATTGTGTACTAACTTATCTCTAACTATAAATGATACATAAAATGGTGGAGGTTTCAAATTTTTACCTAGATGACCTCCTTCTTGTTGCATTGTGTTGGTAATAACCCTCTCCTGATTTCTGGGTGTCTACTTTGAGGTGGATCAGTTGGCCATTATAACTTGTAACAAGTCATGTTATCCTGGGATTGCCAGTGACTCCCACATGGAAATGCTAACATAGGTCTTCTTAATTTTATCTATAATATATAAAGGGGATGGATTATCCTTTTTTTCCCCTTGGTTGGCATGATCTTTTCTGAAACCTTAATTGATGCCTGGGCCACTACAACTAGTACCCTACACTAATTATGTACATTTGGGACTACTACAGCAGAGGCCTTAGGTTGATTTTTTACACTAGGAGTTGCGTTTGGTCTACTAAATCCTTGTGGTATGTGAGTGGGATGAGAAAAAACTGGACTATATGATTTCCCCTCCTCTATGTTCCTCTTATTTAATCATGTGTTAGCAGCTACACCCTAGAAAGGAGATTGATTGTCCCATATAAATATTCTAATTGCTAATTGACCAATATGGTTTTAGTATGAGGTTCCTCCTATTGACTTATTTGTTTTTTATTTTCCTCTTGGCTTGCATCTTGAGGCACACCAATGGTCTACACTACTAGAGCCTGATTTTATGGATCTTGAAATTATGTTGTTTGATCATAATAATAGCCATACGGGTACACCATTCATATTCTTGTGCCATATTATTTTGGACTAGACTTAGAGCCCTTGATGTTGATGTTTCATTCATATTATAAGGATGAGAAGGTTTGGCAGCATGAGGTTGCCCTTGATTTTGATTGGCAGCTTGAGTGTGAACCCTATTTTTTTGATATGGGGGCCTAGCTTGATACTGAGTTTGAGGTTGAAAGGGTCTAAAATTATGGGCCTATTGCCTCTTGATGGCCACTAACTCATTCCCAAAAAAAATCTTCCCTTTTTACTATGTCTTGCAACACTTTCTTAAGTTCTTGGCTTTCAAATTGGTTGCTAGAAGAGGTAGAGGCCTCTTTATTTATTTGATTTATAGGGGTAGGAATAGAGGCTATTTTAGGTGCTTGACTAGTAGAGGAGTTTCCCAGTTCTAGATATAAGGGCATAGGTACTAGTTTACTGGATTGAATTAGACAATTCTTAGTTATAATAGTTGTGGCATAATCCTCTAGTAAGGTTATCCCTCCCATAGATTATATCATAATTTTAAGCTTTAAAATAATAGATAAATACACCTTTAGTAGTCTGGCCTTACGAGAATAAAGATTTGGTCCCACATCCGCTGAAATTGGAAATTAAATTCTGTCAATTATTCATTGGGATCCCTCTTGATTATATTCAGCTATGCTAAAAGAGACAGGTTGTCTTCCCTTTCTCCAAACTGGTTACAGAGGGATATGCATATTTGATCCTAGTTTGTAATGGACCCCACTACTAAGCTCTTGAACCACTGCAAGGCATTTCCCTTAAAAGAGGAATCCAACAATTTAACTGCAACACCAACTTCATTGATCTCATGAATGGTACAGATATTTGTAATATCCATAATATGGTTAGCAGGAGTCATGTTGTTTTCCCCCATGAAGTAGGGAATATTTTTTAATGTTGCAACTGCAATAGGGTTCTGGGCATTGAGGGTAAGTGGACTATTGTATGTGAAGTGGACATAAGGATTTGGTGGCCCTTTTGGTTATTGGTGACAATGCCATCTTACTTGGCTTGATAATCCTATTTGATTGAAGGAATGGTTGACCAGGTGGACGTGCAGATAATGTTCCTTTTGGAGGAGATGGAGACCTTTTTACTCTTCTTCCTCTCCTTCCTTTTCCTAGTGATAACTAGAAGTACTCAAAGACACCTTCTTTTCTTTCTCTGGACAAAATTTGGATCCTTCTCATGTACTTGGGCCACTAGTACTGCTAAAACCAGTGATACATGGCCCTAGGATTCACCAAATGTGCTGCTACAAATCCTCCAAAGGATGAACATTCACCAAGATGCACATCTAATCATGATAAACCTAAAAAAACTAACCTCCGTCCCACCAGGCATGCCAAAACTTTTAGTGTAAAATTATAGCACCCCTAATTGCTTGTGATCTATGTGTGAGACAATCAGTGTAACCTACATAACATGGGATTATCCTATAGTTTGGGACCTTGCAAGTAGGTGATCCTCTATAAAAATCTGGCCTCTTCTCCTAACCTAGTTTCAACTTCTCGAAAGTGTAGAGAATGAAAACCTAATCTAATCGTACCCTAATGCTTTCCAAAGAGAAAAGGATAGAAGAATACATAAAAGTAAATCTACTCTAAGTGAAGGTGATGTACCAAGAAAGGGAGTGAAACACTCTGAGTGAGTGAAAAATGAGTAAACAAAGTGAGAGAGGGCGAGTAGAAGTGCCATAAGCTAAAACAATATCTAGTTCCCTATATTCATAAAGCACAACAAAGTAAAGGTCTTGTAAAGGGATAAGTATGCACAATATCCTTGTAACCATAATGGAAGGAAAAAATATGCAATACAACCCAAATTAGGGAAAGAAAAACCTCAAAACACAAATTTAATTACTTAAAATCTTGCACAATCCATTACAATATAGGCACAAGGAAAATCCTTTACAAAAATCCTAAATTCCTCATGTCACAGAGATATTGTCGAAATAGCGCACAATATCTCTGGAACATTTTTGACAAAGTTCCTTTGCAAAATAGAATGAATCCCCTCAAAATGAGGTGGATTTTACAATATATACATTTGGGTCACCAATCGGAAAGATGCATTAAAGAGGTATGGGGAGCCATATGATTTGGTACTTTTCTTGCACAGGTAGTAATGGGTGTCATGCCTCATTAAATCTAGTTGTTGAGTTTTCATTCATCCACCTACCCTCACCTGGCCTGGTATTCATCCATCCTATAATTCACCCAATCATGTGGGGTTCGGAGGCATCTAACCATATGGGCCATACAAAATATGATTGGGATGTCCAACCTCCTTACCTTCCAACCTTAAGGGGTAAGATGACATCAAACTTCTAGGTCGTATATTCTTTCTGGTCTCTAACCAACCTTGGAGTCATCAACTTCACATCGTGGGCCATCCAAGCTGGGAGGTTGGATGACCTTCTATCTCTGAACTGTATATCTGATGGGGTTGGATGGTCATCCAACCCTTTGTTATATAATGTGCCATCTGACCAACCTAGGCATCTAACCCTATGTCATTTAACCTATCTGTATACAACATCATTGACATACCCCTGGTCATCCATCCTAGGCATCCAACCTAGTGAACTTTTCAACTTCCATGATGAGCCCGACCACCAACTCAAACATTTGTCGTCAGCCAAGCCAAATCATCGGCTATCTTTCTCTTTTAATGGGGTTGAATTTGATGGTCATCCGCATGTCCTAGAATATTTTACTTCAAACATTGAATGGGTTATCAGAATTTTTAGGGTTTCTAATTTGGGATAATAGTACTACTGACAGTTTGAATATTTAGCAAGATGATGTTGTTAAACTTAGAAAATTTCTCTTATTTCAAGGATTATAAGTGTTGTTTTAAATATGTATTTTTCCTTCTTGAAGTAGCTCTTTGGAAGTGAAATATATCAACTTATTAAGTGAAGGAAAAAATGTAAATTTATGAGAAATATCTAAACAAAAATATACTCTTCTTTATCCCTTGTGAAATCTGAAAAAAAATTAGTTTATCTCTTCCTTAATGGAATCTTGAATTAGTGGATTTGTTTGTTAAAATCTCCACAATATCTATTGTTTGCATTACTCAATTGAGAAAGGAAATAATTATAATATAATTTTATATCTTGCTTTTTGGAAGAAAAATCACTGAGATGGGGGTGAATCATTGCGTATTAAAATTTTCATTCAATTACACTTTATAATTTATCAATCATTCATCAAACATATAGATTAAACAATGATTAACCAAACACAACATGCACCATAAGAAAAAAAGAAAACATGAACACCAAATTTAAGTGGGAATCCATTATAGGAAAAAAAAACCCACTTAAACAAAGTTTTATCATAGCAATGAATCAAATTTATTTGAGCATCAACCCAATAAGGAGAACCAAACCCATAAGTTTAGTGAGACACCAACCCCACAAGGAGTACCAACCCCCTATATTTAGTAGATCACAAACCCTACAAGCAGCACCAAACCCTAGATGACTCAACACCAACTAAATCCACCTGATTTTTTTTCACCTTTAGTATTTATCACAACAATTGATGATGACACCAATTAATTTCTCCTTTCCTTTATCTTCTCCAAATCTTCCTTCTTTTCCAACTCCATAAGAACTTATTTGCCAAGCTAATTAGGCCATTTGAAATGTCTCTCCAGCAACAAAACACCCTCTAGAATAGCATGACATAATATTTTCCCTCTCTTGATGGATTAAAAAACCTTCTTTACCTCTTTAAACTTCCCTCTTACTTGCACATACTCATATTCTCATAACCACAGCAAATAGGCGTAATAACATGCATATAGACATGAATTAAGAATCAAATAGATCTAGGTTGACCATCATATGGAGATTACAATGAAAAAATATGAATACATCATAAGTAACATGATACAAAATACCACTCAGGTTGAAAATAGTATCTAGAAGACATATTCCTTCATTAGGACCTAATTAAGCCTAAATGTACTCAAACAACTCCTTCACCAAAACCGATTCTTCTTGGCCCACATGGCATTCACAGAGCATCAAGAACCCCTTATATATATGTTTTTTATTCCACTCCATGCCTTATAAAATATTATACAACTCTACACCATCATATCATGCTATGAAAACACCATTAGGATCAAAGGTTCTCATTAGGTCTATGACCTACAAAAATAATCTTCAAAGATGAAGTTCAAACACTGTAAAACACCTTAACCATGAAATTATCACACATGAATAGAAACTTTGTGACCTTAAGGTCAACTAAAATGCATCATACATCCTCACTTTGACTGTAGGTGTTTAAGATCACCTCTGCAACTAGGTCACCAAAAATTGCCATTATACCCTAAAAATCAACCTTATAACAATGACTTCCACATACCTCCTAAGGGGTAAACATTATTCTAAAACCACCCCAGACATGTAGTATGAATTTAAAAATTCCTCTACCATCCATTTATTCAACATGTTCAATGTAAAAACTTGAGAGAAAAACACAACTTTAGAAACTTACCATTTAATGTGGGGTCTACTCACTATCATGACAAAACACTACCACTTGGAGATACCTGAGAGAGTCTACAAGAGCCTCCAATCATCAACCAAGGTAAGACAATCCATTATGGGCCATAATGATAAATTTCTTCTCCATCGCTACTTAACTCAGGTTTAAGGAGGGTTTTAGACCACCTTACCTTCTTAGTGATTGTTCATAAAGCTCTGCCCCTCAAACCATAAACTAATGCTAATATCTTTGATCTAGGACCCTTATCCAACTACCATAAATATATTATCCTCCCATGCAGATTTCACATGTTCTAATAAGCATCAAACATACCTTCTAGAGCTGGGTTTCTCAATTATGTGAACTCAAAAGAGGAAAAAACACAATTTCCTACTAATTCCTTTAAACAAAGGATTGAAACTTTTCCCAAACCTCTAAGACAACTTGATACACCTTTGCGCACTTGGATCAAAAATAGATCAAATCACCTCATTTAGTCACTTAGGGCTTAAGATGGGTCTAGGTCAAGACTTATAAAACATAACTTATCTCCATACCTACATTCTAAGACACTTGTGATTGTCTCCACACTTTATCCTCATGCATTCCATGCTCTTACCATGATCAAAAAATTGATACAAATATTTAATTCACCATGACACACCATCCTACTAACTAGGCCTCCTAACTAGGCATCTTGAACATGCTTTCTCATTCCATGTTGACCATCTCATGGATTTTCCACTCTTGTCCACCTAAAATAGCCTTCAACAAGATTTATGCCATCACCACATCACTACAATACATATGCATCACTCCTACAATCCATCATACTTACTCAAGACACCTCATAAATGAAAAAAATGGAAAACAACTCAACTTGACATGAACACAACACATGACATCAATGACTAACACTACCAATAAACCTTTATGTTCCTTACACCTTTTTACATCAATGACACGTATTGAAATCAATGAAAACACTACTTGCCAACAATCTCCCCCTTTATCATTGATGGAAAAAACATAAATTTCTTTCTCTCAAGCCATCATCTCATTCTCCACCTTTTGAAATTAATGAAAAATAATCATACTTGTAATTTCTTAGATCTCTTATATTCTCATCACATTAGGGATCACCATTTGGTTGTAAATATCAACCAAACCTAACCAGGTCCATTTCACCTTATTCTTCTCTCTTTTGACTCTTTTGAGAAACACAACTCCCCCTTAGCAGATGCACACCTTCAATAAGCTGCTTATTGATATGATAACATACCTTAATGAATCCCCCTTAGTCCTTGACACATTCAGGACATGATATAAATTGAACAGAGCCACCCAAATCCCCTTGACTTCTAAACACCTCATTAATAGCTAGATACCAATGCAAATCTTCTTCAACTGATTGAATCCCCCTTGAACTATCTCATAGGACCTATTAAATCACCCTTAGACCATACCTTATTCTTAAACCAACTTCTTGATCATTCAAATCAACCTACTTATCTCCCCCTGATATCAATCTCACTTCTCTTGAGCATAGCACACACTACTCTGTCAACCAAACTTATCAACTAGGAAATGATTCAAAAAACAGACTAGATCAATTTTCCTTCATATTTTCATAGATCATCATGGTAAAAACCTCATTATGTACCTAAATACTTTCAATCAAGTTACACTTCACATATTTATGGTCATAATCTACATCTTCATGATATGTTAGATGAGACAAAACATCAAATGCATTTTTACATACCTATCTTCTTAAAGATGAGACATTGCAACTTATCCCTTGAACCTTCATAGAATAAGAATACTTACCTCTTCATATTTTATGATAAACTCTACACCTGATTTCTCATTATTCTACTAAGCGTATCTATATTTCAAACTTAGATCACCTTTCCTATGTTCTTTATGCATATAGAATACTCAATACTTCATGATGATACCACAACTCAGCAACAATGAACCAATCATGTAAACACCATATTTTTGTAACATCTTACATGCCCAAATTCTCTCTTCTCATGTTAACCTACCTTTTCAACCTTTTGATCATATCCCTAAGAGCACACTCTCCATGTTGATCCTTTTGATCATCTTCTCACTGACCTTGTCAAGGGCCACAAGTGTTCATTCACCTTCTTGAATCTTACAACTACATCATATCTTGATAACAACTATATTGATCAAATACACATAAACATGCCTTAAAACACATCTTTATAGACATATCATTTCCTTGAGCATGACCTCAAGAATCAAATGGATTTATTAAGCCTCCATATAATTTTCTTAATTGTATACTCATCCCTTCTCACAGTTCTACTAGGTCTACAACATGGTACCTCTATTTAAATTGTCTTTCTCTATATTCAAGCCTTCTTAACGCACCTCCATTTCTACACAACTCCAAAATAGATTAAATCATACTTGGAAACCTATTTCACATCTATCTCAATCATGATTCATGACTCCATCCCTATCTATCTACCTCAGTCCTTCTTATGCATCTTTATTTTTCCTTTACACACAACTGCTCAAGATACACCATGACTCTAACTCAACAAAAAACCTTCATTCTTTCTCATAGATGAAGAATTCATCTACGAATCCTAATAAACACACCCCACACATCTTAGGATACTTAGAACACCATGAATTTAGGATATTCACATATCTCCGTAACCTTCCCAACAGGTTTCATTTTAAGACCCCCATCTAAAAAATTATTATATAATGGGTGACGAATATTCAAAATCAAATTTTGAAATGATGGCGTATATCTAAAAAATCATTTCACAAAAAAGGTGATTTGATAGGCCATTTTTTCCAATGGTTTCATATAAATGCATGGATTCTTATAAAAACATAAAAACAGTTCTGATACCAACTCTTATAAAGACATAATTCAAACTCTGAAGCTTAAAATACTGAATTCAGAAAACAAATCTTCAACCATTTGTCCCAAATATTAAGAAAATATTAATCTGAGCATCTTCTCCAAATAAATCTACTAGAATCATAACAACAATTTCGAACACGTCGTCTGTCTCAAATATATCCTCAAATGTATAAAATTCATCAATATTTATGAATTTCAAATCACCATTTACAGATACTAGAGCATGAACAGAATCAAACATCTTCAACTTACAAGACTTAAAATATTTGCCGACTGAATACTGGACTTAGACTTCAACTTTAACCTTATATTCTTCTGAAGTTTTCTCCACCTAAATTCCCGATGTAGTGAATGAGATGGAAGGTCCAATTTATAGACAATCCAAGGCTTTTCACCGGGATGACCTAAAGACTGGGAACCGGATAACCGAAGACACAGGTTACCAGTTAGATTCCCAAAATCATGAGTACAACCCACTCACGAGAGCTTTATTAAAGGCATGGGTCCACCACGCACTGACACAAACAAAGATAAGAACGAATCTTATCCAAAGACAACCAACAACAGGCCTGTCGGATAGCCAAAAGAAAGCGCACTATAAAAAGTAAAGGATAAGAAAGAATCTTATCCGACAGTATGGCAACATGCCTGCCATAATAGCAATTAGTGCGAGGCGCACTAAGTTCACGGACTGTCGTATTGGACTGAGGGACCAGGAGGGTCACCATCATCTGACGAAGTGGTACTGTCTCTTTGCTGAGGGGCTCCAGGAAGATGCCGTTCATGCTGTTCAAGCCAGACTCGAGACATGTGAGCTGTTCCATCAGTATTAGGTTGCAGATGAGGTCTGGTAGGAAACAGATAGTGATCAAGTATCCGTAAATCTTGATCTGGAGCTGGCGGCCTCACGACCATGGTATGGTGTAACAAAACTCTCCTCCACAGGGCTGCATTGGGCCTTTCAACCATATTCCTGTGATTTATCTTAACATAATAATGTGCTTTTACAAACCATGGGATCTTACATTGGATTAGTATATTTCTCACAGTATCAGGATGCACATTAAGAAGTGGAGAGTCAGACAATTTAGTAGGAAGAAATTTAATCAAGAAGCATTTAAAATGGGATGTAATATACTTCCTGTCTCCCAGAGATGGAGGTCGATTCCATAAGTCATAGTGTAGTGGATGTTCTTCTGTCCACATCCTGGAAAACTCAAACCGCCACAAAGTGTCCTTTCTAGGTATCAGTTGTCTGAGCCTGAGACCTTCGACTGGTAAGAAATCTAGTTGTTCAACTGCATATAATGATCTCCATTGCCAATGGAGACAGCATTTTATCATTGGGTCTTGAACTGTGTGATACTGGCGACCTGGTATGTCTGGATCGTAGAATCTGCATTCAGTCTCTGACATGGCATATTCTTGAGTAGTAATGAGATCCCTTGAAACTAGAAGCGTTTGAGCTTCTTGTGACATCCTATTTTCGTTCAAGACCAAACTATCAATCTGGGCCTTTGCATGTCTATGATCCCAGATGGTTCCATGGGGTTCATGAAAGACTTGTGTAACCCCAACATTTTTTGGAGTATTCAGTTCTCTGCTTACAAAATCTACAAGAGCATTATTTTTCCCAGAGATATGTTCTACTGAAAACTCAAAATTATCAAACCAAAGACCCCATCTTTGGAGTCTGTTGAAAGCAGTCTTATTGGCTGGATCACCACCATTTAATCTTTTTCTGAAATCTTTAAGATCTGATCTAAGAATAAATGATTCATTTTGAACAAAAAATAAGAAAGCTTTGATTGCTTTCTTTGCAGCCAATATCTCCTTATGCGAAGAATGGTAATTCAATTCAGAGCCTTGGAAGGCACCTGAGGCAAACCTACATACCTTTTCTTTACCGTCTTCGGCTTTTTCTTTAAGAACGGCTCCCCAAAATTGTTCGCTGGCGTCGCATTCAATGATCTTTATGCCAGGTCCTGGAAGAGACATTGCTAGGAGCTCTTTAACTTGCTTTTTTATTCTTTGTACTGCTTGCGTCATTTCTTGAGTCCAACTAGGAGCATCTTTCTTAAGTCTTTTATTAAGCAGTACTCTATCAGCAGCTATGTTCTGGTAAAAACCAGCAACATAGTTTACACATCCTAAGAAACGCTGCAACTGCTGTTTCTCAAGGATTTGATCAGGAAAGTTCTGGATGTTGGCAACAACGTGTTGCTGCATTGAAATAGTACCAGAACTGATTCTAATACCGAGGAAGTCAATTTCCTCTTTGAAGACTTCAAACTTTGAGGAAGACAGCCCCATCCATATTCCAAAAGATTATGGATAAGATATTTGGTGAGTTATCAGAATTTTTAATTGTTTATATAGATGATATTCTCATCTTCTCTAAATCTCCCAAGGAACATGTAACTCATCTTGAAAAATTTTATGAGATTGTATACAAAAATGGCCAACACAACTTTATTTGTCCAGTTCAACATGACTCGCGTAAAGGAGTATCAATGCTTCATGCAAAAGCTTTACTACAGTTCCGGCAATATCAATGACGAGACCATGCGTCTTCGTTACATTGAATCCTTTCCACCATACTTTGCCACCCAGTATAAAAAAGCAATGCATGGTATGCGTACTTCTGAACTCAGCTTTGGTCATATTAATCAGATCATAGATCAATGTAATGCCAAACTGTGCAAAGACAAATGGGAGCGCAAACAGGCACTCAAGCATCAAAAAGCCCTGAGCAATGTCTTTTGTGAACAATATGCACTGGAACCGTTTGGGTGTCCAGATCTGGAAATTACATCTTCTCGACGTAAGTCTTCTTGTAAAGACTGTACTTTTCAAAAGAGGGAGGATGTGTGGCGAAAGAAAAAGAAAAAGAAATTCAAAAGCTCCAGATACAAGGAAAAGTTCAGAGACAGCAAGCCCAGAAAAAAGTTTAAATTCAGAAGATATAAGCATTTAGGCAAGTCAAAGAAATTCAAGCCTACTTGCTACATATGCAAAGAGGACCATTATGCAAATCAATGTCCTCAGCGAGATTCTGCAAAAGGTAAGGCCAAGGTAAATGCCTTATCTATAAAAGGTATAAATGATGAAGACTATGCCTTCATCTCTGATTCTGACAGTCTTTCGTCAAATATATCTTATGCATCCATAGAAGGTGAACCCTGCAATCTAGTTCAGCAGGCATCTGAAGACAATGATAGTACTGAAGATAGTGGGTATGATTCTGTTCCGTCATTTACCAACTTCAGTATTAATATGGTTTCTAATTTTGTTCACCCTATGATACCTCCAAGCGCAGATCTTCTAAGAAGACAAATGGAAAGTCTTCAATCAGTCTATGAAAGCTGTCCCCCTTGGGATACAGCTAGAAAAATGGCTCTGAGCAAAGAACTCAGAGATTTACAGGATCGCTACACCAGGCAAAATGAATTAGAACAAAGCAACCTGCAAAGGCAAGCAGAAGAACAGCCTGATGAGCTATTTGAAGCTTTTCCGATCAGACCACCGTTCCAACAGAGGATCCGACAGAGACAAGTTCCCACCAGGGGAAGATCAGGATCGTGGCGTGGACGTGGCAGAGGAATTAGTCCCCCAGTATATTCTTCATATGAACCAGGACAGTCCTCTACAGATCCAGCTTCCAAGGAAGTCTACAGAACCTGGAGAAAATCCAGGATAGAACTGCTAGAGAAGGTAATAGCAAATGCTTCAGATGAATACAGTAAGCTCCTAGCAGAAGAAGAGAAAGAAAAGAAAGATTCTGAAGAGAATCTTGAAGAAACATACCAAAGCATAGCAGGACAGAAAAATCAAAAGGATCATGCAGAGGTATGTACTTTGAGCTGCACCCAAAACCCTTTCATTGCAATTACAATCTGCATCCCACATATTAAGCCTTATGTATTAGATGCCATGATTGATACGGGTGCTGAGATTAGTTTAATCAGACAATATGCTATTCCCACTGATTGTTGGGTTAATACCCATACAAAGATTAAGTTTGATAAACGGGAAGTTGTCTGTAAATATATGGCAAGAGTTAAGGTAGATGTTGAAGGAAATTCTATTGATATAGAATTCTATCAACATAATATGGAAAACTATGACTGTCTGCTTGGGGTAGATTTTCTACAAAAATGCCATACATTCAGCATATCCCAAGAACATATACTTTTGTTTCAGCCTCCTGTCAAAATTCCCAGGAGATATTCATTCCAGTCCATAGTTCCTTTACCTAAAAAGGTAAAGACTGTTAACAATACTTGGATACATAAATCTATATCAAATTGCTCTGTCAGTATAGAAGAGATTATATCCAAAATAAAGCAGAATGTATGCAGTGATGATCCACATGCTTTTGTTAACAGAAAGAAACATTATTGCTCTCTAGATCTGCAGCTAGTTAAGGACAGCAATGGAAATGAAGTTGTGCCCAGATTCAAGGCACACCACAGAGGAATGCCTCCTGCAGAACGAAAGGAATGCCATGGTGAAATCCAGAAATTGCTGAAAGCTGGATTCATCCAAGAATCAAATTCTCCATGGTCTTGCACTGCCTTTTATGTCAATAAAAGGAGTGAACAGCTGAGAAACAAGAAAAGGTTAGTGGTTGATTACAAACCACTTAATAAGTTTATTGCTGTTGTACAGCATCCAATACCTGCCAAGGATGATATCCTCAGGAGAATCAAAGGATCGAAGGTATACAGCAAGTTCGATCTGAAAAATGGATTCTGGTAGATATTTCTGAAAAATGAAGACATGTATAAAACGGCATTCATCGTGCCAGGTGGACAGTATGAATGGAGAGTGCTTCCATTCGGTTTAAAGACAGCCCCATCCATATTCCAAAAGATTATGGATAAGATATTTGGTGAGTTATCAGAATTTTTAATTGTTTATATAGATGATATTCTCATCTTCTCTAAATCTCCCAAGGAACATGTAACTCATCTTGAAAAATTTTATGAGATTGTATACAAAAATGGAATCTGTCTGTCCTCCTCAAAGTTTGAAGTCTTCAAAGAGGAAATTGACTTCCTCGGTATTAGAATCAGTTCTGGTACTATTTCAATGCAGCAACACGTTGTTGCCAACATCCAGAACTTTCCTGATCAAATCCTTGAGAAACAGCAGTTGCAGCGTTTCTTAGGATGTGTAAACTATGTTGCTGGTTTTTACCAGAACATAGCTGTTGATAGAGTACTGCTTAATAAAAGACTTAAGAAAGATGCTCCTAGTTGGACTCAAGAAATGACGCAAGCAGTACAAAGAATAAAAAAGCAAGTTAAAGAGCTCCCAGCAATGTCTCTTCCAGGACCTGGCATAAAGATCATTGAATGCGACGCCAGCGAACAATTTTGGGGAGCCGTTCTTAAAGAAAAAGCCGAAGACGGTAAAGAAAAGGTATGTAGGTTTGCCTCAGGCGCCTTCCAAGGCTCTGAATTGAATTACCATTCTTCGCATAAGGAGATATTGGCTGCAAAGAAAGCAATCAAAGCTTTCTTATTTTTTGTTCAAAATGAATCATTTATTCTTAGATCAGATCTTAAAGATTTCAGAAAAAGATTAAATGGTGGTGATCCAGCCAATAAGACTGCTTTCAATAGACTCCAAAGATGGGGTCTTTGGTTTGATAATTTTGAGTTTTCAGTAGAACATATCTCTGGGAAAAATAATGCTCTTGCAGATTTTGTAAGCAGAGAACTGAATACTCCAAAAAATGTTGGGGTTACACAAGTCTTTCATGAACCCCATGGAACCATCTGGGATCACAGACATGCAAAGGCCCAGATTGATAGTTTGGTCTTGAACGACAATAGGATGTCACAAGAAGCTCAAACGCTTCTAGTTTCAAGGGATCTCATTACTACTCAAGAATATGCCATGTCAGAGACTGAATGCAGATTCTACGATCCAGACATACCAGGTCGCCAGTATCACACAGTTCAAGACCCAATGATAAAATGCTGTCTCCATTGGTAATGGAGATCATTATATGCAGTTGAACAACCAGATTTCTTACCAGTCGAAGGTCTCAGGCTCAGACAACTGATACCTAGAAAGGACACTTTGTGGCGGTTTGAGTTTTCCAGGATGTGGACAGAAGAACATCCACTACACTATGACTTATGGAATCGACCTCCATCTCTGGGAGACAGGAAGTATATTACATCCCATTTTAAATACTTCTTGATTAAATTTCTTCCTACTAAATTGTCTGACTCTCCACTTCTTAATGTGCATCCTGATACTGTGAGAAATATACTAATCCAATGTAAGATCCCATGGTTTGTAAAAGCACATTATTATGTTAAGATAAATCACAGGAATATGGTTGAAAGGCCCAATGCAACCCTGTGGAGGAGAGTTTTGTTACACCATACCATGGTCGTGAGGCCGCCAGCTCCAGATCAAGATTTACGGATACTTGATCACTATCTGTTTCCTACCAGACCTCATCTGCAACCTAATACTGATGGAACAGCTCACATGTCTCGAGTCTGGCTTGAACAGCATGAACGGCATCTTCCTGGAGCCCCTCAGCAAAGAGACAGTACCACTTCGTCAGATGATGGTGACCCTCCTGGTCCCTCAGTCCAATACGACAGTCTGTGAACTTAGTGCGCCTCGCACTAATTGCTATTATGGCAGGCATGTTGCCATACTGTCGGATAAGATTCTTTCTTATCCTTTACTTTTTATAGTGCGCTTTCTTTTGGCTATCCGACAGGCCTGTTGTCGGTTGTCTTTGGATAAGATTCGTTCTTATCTTTGTTTGTGTCAGTGCGTGGTGGACCCATGCCTTTAATAAAGCTCTCGTGAGTGGGTTGTACTCATGATTTTGGGAATCTAACTGGTAACCTATGTCTTCGGTTATCCGGTTCCCAGTCTTTAGGTCATCCCGGTGAAAAGCCTTGGATTGTCTATAAATTGGACCTTCCATCTCATTCACTACATCGGGAATTTAGGTGGAGAAAACTTCAGAAGAATAGAAGGTTAAAGTTGAAGTCTAAGTCCAGTATTTAGTCGGAAAATATTTTAAGTCTTGTAAGTTGAAGATGTTTGATTCTGTTCATGCTCTAGTATCTGTAAATGGTGATTTGAAATTCATAAATATTGATGAATTTTATACATTTGAGGATATATTTGAGACAGACGACGTGTTCGAAATTGCTGTTATGATTCTAGTAGATTTATTTGGAGAAGATGCTCAGATTAATATTTTCTTAATATTTGGGACAAATGGTTGAAGATTTGTTTTCTGAATTCAGTATTTTAAGCTTCAGAGTTTGAATTATGTCTTTATAAGAGTTGGTATCAGAACTGTTTTTATGTTTTTATAAGAATTGGTATCAGAGCATCTATCCATTAGTGGAATGGATGGTTGTCTCTTCATTGTTGGATGGAGCATTTTTGGGGGTGGTGTTCTCTTGTTGGACAAACAGGGTTGGATGGCCATTTTCATCCTTATTAAATGGTCATCTAATCTGTGTTGGATAAACGTCTCTTCTTTTTTTGACAATCATCCCTTCCTTATTGGATGGAACCCATTGGTCATCTACCCTTCTTTTATAAGCCGATTGTTCTTTCCTTTTGGATGGTTGTTTGTTTACCTATTTGGTATTAGACATTTGTCTTTTCATGTTGGGTGGGTCTTGTTGGGTATTTTCCCTATTCATGTTGTATGTTTGTCCTATTCATGTTGTTCTATTTATATGGTCATCATTTTCCTATTCAACGAATTACATTAGATGTTCCTCATATTCATGTTGGATGGTCCAACACATTCATAGGATTTTGTCTATTAGATAGAACATGAGATCCGGTCATCTACTACCAATTGGATGAGAAAACATATGCACGAGTCCCCAGGCACATTTTTCCTCAAAATTATCCACCTAAAATTTGTTGCCACATGTCTAGTATTGTGAACCCAAGCCCTATATATACCCCTACGAGGTTCATTTCTTCACTTTTTCCATAAACTTTTACAAATCTACAATGTTCTCTGAGATTTCCAATTTTCTACCAAACCAACGTACACCTAGATTTTTTCCCCTCCATCTCTTGCAACTTTACACCATATCTAAATATTTCAACAATGGCTAGCACCACAGTTAATCTTGCCTCCAAATTCCAATACAAAAATCTCATGTGCCCTAATATTATAGCACTGATAAAACTCAAAGACATAACTAAGGAATGGATGTAAAAAACAAAATTCACAGGGCTTGTAAACATGCCTCAATTAAAAAAATATACTACCATCCTTGATTACCTAATCAATTCTTATAACTAGGTAGATGAACATTTTTCTATTCCCCTTGTGGATCATACATTTTCAATCCGTTTGGAGCCCACAAGCATCCATCAATTAATTGGCTTACCTTTTCAAAACCATATGCATGTGACTACAAAGGTGGTCCTAACTAATGAAGAATTTTTTGGAGTCTCATTACAATGTGCAGGTTAATGGTAAGTTTAATTTTATTTTCAATTGTTGGTTTTCTTAATAATACTTGACTACCCAATAATCTAACTTTTCTTATATCTTGTTGCAATTGTAGTTAATTGTTCCAAAATAGGCCTTGTTATACAAGGTGTTACAAACAAATTATTTCATGCAGTGATATAACTATTTCAATCCAGGATTGTGTTGTAGGGAAGATCCACAAAAATTCCATTTTGCGCGGTTCAGTATATATTGCGAACACTGTCAAGGCAAAAATTCAATTGGTGAACATATTTGTACAATCGAATTAAAACAGATGTCAATAATGCCCTTTCCAATATAAATGCATCTGATAAATCCAAGATTGTGTTTTCTTGTCCCCAATTATCTACTTTCTTTCTATCATGAAGCTTTCCACCAATTACATAATGGATAAATTCTAAATGGAATAAATGACAAAATGATTGGTCACTCACTTGAAGAACAATAGGTAACAATAATTTTAACATTATAACAATTAATTATTTATGAATTCAATAATAATAGTAATTTTATCTTCTGCAGAGAATTATTATAGCTGGACTATCTCATAATGAGGATATTTCTCAGGGTAAATCCCCTTGAGGGGCCTCTGGTGATTCTGATAAGGATTCATCAGAATTAACCCTGCTTTTATTTCCTCATCAAAAAATACCTTGGGGGTCGATAACTCCACCACCTATCCCATCACAATTTTCTATAGGTTTAATATTATTGTTTATAAATTATAAAACTAAGCTACATAGAGTAACCATAAAAAATTTATATGTTCTGTAAGTGGTATAGTAATTTAATATTTATACATTTTTATTTTCAAAAAGTTTTGAGTTTAACAGTCTAGATCAAACTCAGTCTTAGTGTCAAGGTCAAATGGTCACATCTCCAAGCATGCAAGGTAATGTATAATGTTTATCAAATTTTGTTTACTTACAAAAACTTTATTTAGTATTTACATGGGTATAATGTTTATTTTTTTAATACTTTGCAGTTTATTTCTTGCAATTAATATACCTTCACAACAGATTTCCAAAATGCCTTCCATACCACCGATGTGCACTGTACAAACAAAAACCAAATTTTCAGGTAAGAATATAAGTATTAATGTTTCTAATTTCTAGGTTTTTCACTAGGTGGTGTCTTCAGTACAATAGGTACCCATATTTTGAACTAGATCAAGCTCTACGATGAGTTTCTGGGATTTGATAGTGGTGACGCAAAGATGGGTAACTAGTTTGACACCCATTGTATGATATAATATACTCCACATCCTCAACCAAAAATGTAACAAGATGTATGTGAAATAAAATACTATCCTCCTCTACCAATTCAAATTCCACTCACAGATGATTAGAAGATAGATTTTACCTTCAAAAATATGATATCAAACAGTATGGGGGCCAAAATTTAGGAAGTTGTTATGTCTAATGTGGAATTAGTGTGCACTTGGGAGAGAAGGGCCAAAATTTGATAAAATAAATAAATACCCAATACCATAATCATTCTCAAATGCATTCATTGTTCAATTCCATAGAGATCCAACCAGCAAGCCTTGATATTTTGCTAGACAAAGCTTAGTCATGCAAAAAAAATTATAATATTGATTATGATGATGGTATTTTAGATATAATGTTAAACATGTTGGAGAATCTTAATGATGAAGTCTAAGCATACTATAACAAATGGGATAGATCTAAAAATAATGTTTTAATTGCAAATTTAGAAAAAGATAAAGTTGTGATAGGTCATCTATTACATGTAAAATCGTGATATTATGAGCACTGAAATAAATTCTTTATGACTTATCTAGTAGACTAATACATTTCTATTTATGTTTTACAGAGAGAATATGAAAATTTAAAGAAAGAAGTAGATGTATTTGATGCACATTTGAAGAATTCCCACAAAAGCTTGAATGCATTTATATAGTTGAAGGAAAAAATTTATTATTAAATAAACAAAATAATACATTGAGAAGGATAATCAAGGAGTGTGAGATGGATCCAAATATATTATTGAAATAAAATACAGATGTCGATCCATCACTTTTTTCATCTAGAGATGTTGCGAGGGAGGAGCACAATATTATTCAAAATATCAAAAGCACAGTGTAGGATTTAAAGGCATTGGGAGTTTTAGCAAATAGAACTACACAAATTGAGAAAACTCTGCCTCTGGAAGAAAAAGATGAAGTTTCCCCTGTAACGAAAAATTGAAAAAAAAAAACAGTTTCACCATATGACAGGTGTGTTGTCACAATTTTGACACTGGCGTAGGAATTAAAAGATAATTTCCAGTTAATTTTTTTCTTGGTATTCCATGTAGCAAGCATAAGGACAAATATGACTCAAAATCATAGTCATAAAAGAGGATTCCCACGTAATGTGTTTTTATATGACATAAATTTCCCGAAAGATTTGAAAACAATTGAAAACCCATCATTTTGTAATTATATTGGCTGAAAATGCTTTATG
Organism: Taxus chinensis; assembly: GCA_019776745.2. Classification (NCBI taxonomy): domain Eukaryota; kingdom Viridiplantae; phylum Streptophyta; class Pinopsida; order Cupressales; family Taxaceae; genus Taxus; species Taxus chinensis. The sequence continues at coordinate 570,689,297 of CM034149.1, read as the reverse complement.
AAAACATGTGTGTCTTCATAAAGTAATTTTCCTCTTGTTAGAATGAATACAAGTGTAATTTTGAATTGGAACTATATTTACTGTTGTATCGCATTTATTGAAAATTTTCAACAATTTATTATGCAAACTTGTAATTGGATTTCTTCTTCCTTTGAATGTTTTTTTAATTATTTGGAGATTTAAAGCATGCTTTAAGATGTTTAGTGTATGTTTGTTTGAAAGTATTTATGTTTCATGCAAAGATAAAATAATAATCAATAATCACACAGATGGATCTAAATAAATCAATCTTTATTTTAATAATAAAACAAAATATAAAAATGATTTTTTTACAACTAAAATAACACAGTCTATTAAGACCAGTTTATTATCATTAGTCAATATCAAATATATCAATATATCAAATAATTGTAAATGGCATTAAGAATGTATAAAATAAATTATAACTCCAGTAATTGAAACAATCATGGATCAACCCATTCATTTATATCCTAGGATTATATTGAATCGGTAGCGTGTTCAACGGATGTGTTCAGATCCCCCCATATCAGTCAGAATGTTATCGACTCCTCTTCTTTCTACCAGTGAATTCCATAATGCAAGTTCTCTCTCATAAGGAAATGATTCCACAAAGTAACTGGATACATACAATCTCAGACAAATTTCTAAATTTCTATCCAATCTGTGATGGACTTTTGATTTTTCAAAGGACAATACACTGAATACCCTCTCATCTTCAACAGATCCTAGAATCATAGTTTTACAAATTTCATATAACTAAAAATACTCACTCAAATCCTCTTACAAATTACTACTTGAAAAAATATTCTTCCAAATTCTTCTAATGGAACCATTTTCATTTGGCTCGTCTAGAAACTAAAATTGCTCTAGCATAGTGCTAGAAAAATGTTATGATTGACAACTCAGTACCTTATTTTGTTAAATACCTTCAACAGTAACTCCTTTTATCTCTTCACTCTTAAATAAATGTTTCATTACACTAGTCATGTATTTAATAAATAAACTATTGATGGATGTTTCAGGTATGCCTCCAGATGTATTCCAAAATTGTGGATTGACAAATCCTATTGCTTCAAGTAATTTATCCTTTTTGAATCGTTCACGGATCTCTATAGATAAATATTGAGGTTTTTTTTTCAACTTATTTTGAGTGTCACATAATATTGTTTCATATAAATTATGTGTCACTCTTACTTCTTCCATCTCTGACCCATCCAAATGCTCTTATCTAAAAAATATGAAGTGGAATCTCTTTTCCATGAGCTATTATAAACAAATGATCATTTATATTGAATTTTAAGTAGTAACTTGGATTATTAAGATATGTTAATGCATTCCAGTTTTAAAAACAAGTCTCTGAAACTTCCATATAACAAATATAAACCATCTAGACTCATGCATACACATTTTATCAATTGTATGAAGTTTGTTATGTAGATGCAACGCTCTTGGGCATGCTTCATCAAAATATTTATCTCATTAAACATTCGAAAAATACAACATTTAGCTTTATTTAGCTTTATCTATTAGATGGTACAAAAAATATTTAGCTTTATCTACTTCCATGCATTATTTATACAAAAAACCTATCAATAAAGGATATTCTTCAAATATTCTACAAGTAGGCTCATACTCCATCTGGTATCTACATCTTTGAGAATATTTTTCCCATATGTCAATCCAATTACAAATTTTTGAAATTCTAAAAATATCTTTAAGCTACTTGAATAATATGCATGCAAATCATGGATCAGTGTCTCAACTTTGGCAACACTTTCATATGTTCTCACAATTTTACAGTCCATATTCATTATGTGAGCCATACAATTAATTGCAATCATATAGGGGCAACATTTGTCTATAGTCTTATGCAGAGACTATTTATACCCCCTGCATTATAGATGCATCATAATTTCCAACACAAACTAACTTCATTGTAATGGAAAAATCATTTATACTTGCAATATCCTTCAAACTTGTCACCACTGATTTGTAAATATTTTCAGAATTGCAATTTTCACTCATTTTATGAACTGCTAAGATATGGGGTTGCTTACTTCATTTGCAAATGTGTATACATGAATACAAACCCATGAAGAATTTTTCACTACTGTAACCTCATCAATTGAAAGGTAAATAAACCTTGCATTTTTAATAGCCTCTTTCATATCCTCTTTTTCCACTAGAGCAATACATTTTACAATTTCCTAGCCACTGTTATCTACCTAATGTGATTGTGGAATGTTCTGTAAGCCAATAACCTGATACAAAATTTTATTATCTGAGAAATCTGAAATGGGTCTTATGTTTTTCAAAATATGGAATATAATAAAAAATTGAATACTTTTGGCATGCATTTCAGTCTCCATAGCTTTGCTTGATTTTGGTACAATTGTACCACCTTTTTCATTTAGTTTTTTCAAAAAAAATTATTCTTTTTCATACTCTTTGGCGTACTTTACATGCAAGTAGTATTTTGCATTTTTCCATTTATGAAATCTTACTAAGCACTCATCCTTTTAATTTTGGGAAATATATATTTTCCCACAATGTTCTTCAATGGTTTCTAGTTTGAGTTGCATTGTATGATCTTTCTCTTGTTTCCAACTACATATTTTACACCGAAATTGATTTGGGATATCATTACCATTTTTCAGCTCCATAGGTTCAATAAAAGGATAACTGGTTTCCCAGTCGAACCTAAAAGTCCTTCCTTTTGCCAATTTTGTCCTCTTTCTTCTTACAATTTTTTTTACTTTCTTCGACTTCAACTTGTGCATCTGGATTGTCGTCAGGAACATCTTGATCATCACATCTCCTTCTTTTGGAAATAGACATTTGAGTAGAAGCTTCCTTTGATGTTGGTGTTGGATGAGAATTTGATTAATCTTCTCTTAGTTTGATGTCATCAAGGGAACAATGTTTTTCATCAATCAGATCATCTTGAAAAATATTAGTTTCGTTAAAACCAAAAGGATCATATAGAAACACATTAGTTTGTGAAGTTTTTTGAGAAATTTCTACATATAAAAGTGTTCTAGAAATAGTATTAATTATTTATATTATTATTACCGCTAAATAAACATAAAACAAGAGTGCAAAGAGTAAATACTCAATTTTATAAAGAGGAGTACAAGAAACATACATTATCAAAAATATAATAATAAAATTTTGTAAATTAGTAGATAGTACATACCTATATTTTTTGTAGATCCCAACACAACATTCATTTTTACAAGTTTCCAAAATATCCAAACAATTTTTATTACTCTATTTTAAACTAGAGGTAACCTTCTGACCCTACTTTCCAGAATCCATGGATAGGTCATAGATACTTACTATTGAAATATGCCTATAGGTATGGATGGCAAAGGGTTGGATAGCAAGGGCAAGAGGTTCAAGAGATTTGGTGAACAAGGATAGATGGGCTTGGGGTTGGATGAATAAGGTGGATGATAGAAGGTGAAAGGTATAAGACTGGACAGATTGAAGGTGGATGGATTATAGTTGGATCGATTTCCTTTGGATGGATTGGGTTTGGATGGATTGCAGTTAAACAGTTGGATGGATTGAGGTAGGATGAATCGAAGTTGGACAGATTTTAGTTGGATGAATTGTAGTTGGACACGTGTTGTTAGACGGATTGTATTAGGTTGGATGGAGTTTAGACGGATTAGGGTTAGGTGGAAAATCTTGGAGTCTTAATGGAAGAGGTTGACGATAGAGTTTGTATAGTTGAGATTGGACGTCAGAAGTATCAAAGCAGGGCAAAAACCGCACTCACAGATTACAAAAAGGTTATACATTTGTATATGTATTATACCTAAGTGTTATGTATAGTAATATACTTCAGTGAATATGTGCACAAGTTAATTCGAAATGTTGGCATATTACAAGCATAAGTTAATTTATATGTGTAAATAGTAGGTGAACTAGCCCATATAAAGGACCTATTGACCAAACTTTTTGGAAAATTGGGTGGCAAATCAGGGAAATTTTAAGGAACCCACATGAAAAAAACTTATATAATCATGGCGCATATGGCCAGAACTAGATTCACTGGGTTGGAGAATTATCTAAAATCAGAATTCATGGCATTAGTGAAATATGATATTTTTTTAAGGAATTTTTTTTATGGAGTGGCGAATGAAGGATATTTTATCATATTATGGACTTATCCATTCTTTGCAAGTATATGAAAACTTTACATTTGAAATTCCACCAAATTTAAAAATACCTACTAGTTATAGAGACTCCTCTAAACATCCAAAATCCCTCCAAAGACATGAAATGTGTCTCCATTCCGACAATCTCCCAATGAAAGGATTTTGACAGACTTAAATCCCATGGAATAAGCCATAATTAATATAACTTTTTGGTTTGGAGATGGGGTCGGGTCTTGGGTGAGTGATCCATGGAGGACACATAGTGGCCAAGGAAGGAGATACATGGTGCAGATCAAGAGCATCAATAGGTAAATGTGTCAGTATTCCAACCCTCTTTGAAGTGATTGGGTTCCACTTAGTGATTATTTTCTACAATCTAGATATATGTATATATATATATGGAAAATTAATAAAATTTTGAAAAACATTTCCAAACATTTTAGTGAATGAGACTAAATGACCAAGAAGGTTCCATAGATTTCCTAGTGATCCAAGACTATTTTAAAATCCTAGCCAATTGATCATGTGGCAATTTAATAAAAAATATACATTTAGATTGAAGATCCATTATCAATTCGCATGGGACATATTAATGTTTGTGGAAATTTTTGGTGAAACGTTGACACTACAATGTTTGTAAAAATAGCCAAATTCATATTCCAAAATTCCTACTTTTAGCGAAATTATGAATATTATCCACTAAAATTTTCCATGTGGTAGATGACTATTGAATATTCACCATTTCCAATTTCCAAAAACCCAAATATTTGATAGTTTACAAAAATTCACCACTAAAATTTTCCCTTCTTCTCAATCTGAGACTGATAATTTGTCTTTAGGATCCTTATTGACTTGATTGGAACTTCTTGTATGATGTCAAAATTATCCTTCTTCTCCATTGACTAATTGTTTTCAAATACACATGTCTTTCTTGGAACACCTCAACATCTGGCTCACACCCAATCATGGAAAACAATCCATATTTGTTTGATTTTGATCAGGAATGGGTTTGATTAAATTTTTTTCATCCTCACTAGTTGGATATGAATTATTAAATGTCTCCTTCAACTTATCCACATGATCTGATTTCAATATGGTCTTGAATAATTTAGGTTCCTCCTTGGACTTTTTGATGTACACCCTCTTGTCTTGTTTTCCTTCTTAAACATTATTATCATGTCTAGGTTCTTCTAACTTCTTAATTTTCCTTGATGGCCTAAGGTAGACCTTTGTAATATGACCAAAATTATAACTCTTATAACAAACACCTTCATTCTTACCTCTTGGATGATGTGAACTTACTTTCCTTCTACAATCCAAATGCTTATGTCCATATTCATTGCATGAATAACAATATCCATTGAAGGAACTTTCACAATCCCATGAATACTCATTCCTTGATGAATTTCTTCTACATTCCCTTGATCTATGACCAAATTTTCTACAAGAATAATAGTAACTATTGAAATATTTTTCATACCTCATTTGCTTAGGTTGTTTGATATGGTTAGATCTCTTATTTCTCTTGAAATCATTCTTCATGATCTCCTTATGATCTTCATGGATACTAGAACCAACATTGACATTTCCATTGATCTTCTTGATGTATCCAATGAATCCAATACCTCTCTTGTCACTTGAAGATTTTTTATTGCTCAAAATGTCCTCTAGAGCCTTGGATTTCTTCTCAAACTTCTCAAGGATCTTCAACCTGGTAGATACCTACTTCAACTCAACTTTCATGAAATTCAATTCAGTTCCATACCTGGTGAAATTATTCTCCTTGACCTTGATATAATTTTTCATACCTTCAATTTGATTTTCCATCTCTTTTATGATATCATCATGTTCAACACTCATGCTACTGACCTAATTTTCATAGTCCTTGATCGCTGACTCCAATTTGTAGTTTTCCTTCTTTGAAGCACCAATTATGCTCTTAAGTCTACCTCATCCTCTTCATTGACAAATACATCATCATAAACATTGTTATCACTAACCTCAGCTGACTCATGGATTTTATCCACTTTGATCATATTTTCTATAATTGGTTCATGTTTAACCCCTAAAAAACCTAACTTGTTCTTAAACTGGTCACACTCATCTTCCTTTTATCTCAAACTTGTACTTGTAACCTCTAATTTATTTTTGAGATCTCGTATGGTCGTTGTTGGTCATCAAAATTATGCCATCAATGTGATCATGATGGATCTGGAATTTCGAGTCAACAATGAAACCGCCCCCAAGTTGTGGGACCTTGTATGCTTGGGATAGATCTCTGGAGAAGGTCGGTTCCTCTACCTACCTCTAACGCTACTTGCTACTCCTAATGTTGAAATAAAATCCTAGACTAAACATTCCAAGGGACCAAGGATATATAGATGTGTAGAAAGGGGAAATCCTAAGCTAAGGAAGGCGATAACGTTAGGGAATGGGTTGATCTCTCTCTGCGAGCGGTGAAGGAAATAGAAAAGGCGTGGGAGAAGATGGAAGATGACGTGTGCCACAGATCAACAAGCAGTCTCATCCTTCCAGCATGCACAATAGATGAACGTGGGGACTGCAAGCAAGAAAAATTACAACATGCTATAAATCACAAACAGAGAGGTGAGACGCAATGAAAATGAGAGAGGGAAGACAAGTGTTCCACAAAACATGATTTTATTGCTTAAGGGACGCACGGTCATTTACATTCACAGCATGAGGCAATAATACATTGCAGAGACCATGTCAAGGTCTAAGACCCATGGGAAGTCGGCCACCATTTTGGCATGGTGTTGTTACAACAATGAGGGATCCTTTTTACAAAGTAGAAATATGTTATTTATTGAAGAAGGAGAGAAAAGAAGGAAAAATGAGGGAAACACATATTTAAATCTACAACCACCAATAAAAAGTGATAAATTCCTACAAATATACCTGTAAGGCTATTAGATGCACTTCCCCATGTTTTTTTGGCATGTGGAAGAAGGAAGAAAGAAATAGTTAATTAAAATTTTGTGGTTGAGGTTGATTAGATGTGTGCATTGATGATCAGAGAGACATTTCCCTATTTTCTAGCTACCAAATCCCACCTAAATCTGATTTTGAATATTCCAATGTATAGGTGATGTTAGTAGCTTTCAAATGAGACTGGGTGCATGGGAATATGAGCACTGCAATAGAATTTATCATTGTCAGAAGTCTACATGTCGCTCCAACACGCAATGGCATGTGGTGCGCGCTGATTGACTAAAGAAATCAGCCAAATGTTCATTTGATTTTTCATTTCTACCACGTGTCACACACAGATTGGTTGTCTAGATTTCATGCCCTATTGGTTCACTTCGATAGGTTGCATGTAGCACACTCAAGTTTGACATTCAATGGCATGGCATAGAATGATGCAGAGGAAGGCACAAAGGCGTGTGTGTGGAAGCAGAAGGTGCAAAAGGGGAATAGAAGGAAGGCACATGTACAAGTATCACACGGAGGAGGAATGGGAGGAATACTTGGAGGAAAGTATAGGGAAGAGTGCATGGCAGAAGAAAGAAAAGAGGGCACGTGAAAGAGCTTAATGTATGTAAGTGCGTAAGAGGAATACCAGGGAATTACCCATTTTGGAAGGAAAATATGTAGAGGTACGTGCAAGGGGTGCACGATGATTTATAATGAAAGTGGCTATGTATAAGGAAGGCACAAAGGGGAGATTGAAGGAGATATAGGATGAAGGGGAAAGGGAGAAGAAGTAAGAAGGAAGCAAGGCACGCAGGGCGTGTGGAAGAAATACATCCAAGCTAATTGTGCCAAGGAAGAAAACTTGAGTGCGCGTAACTTGAAATGTAAAACTTCATATTCAGGATGAAAGTATAAGTTATCCAGATAACTATGAAACTTATTTGGATAACAATATCTTCATCCTTTATGGCTTCTTTGACCATGTCACCCTTCAAGGTACATATCTTCACCTTAATAACTTTGACTGAATATCTCAACTCTTGGCTCTCTTTCCTTAATTGCTTAGCCATCTTGTGCTTCAAGGATCACCTCAAGTTTTTAATCTTGCTTCAGAGGTCCTTCTCTAACAATAATTATTGAAAGAATGATCATTGGGGGGTGAATTAGCGGGTATTAAAAATTCCATTCACTTACACTTTAGCATTCATCAATCATTCCTCAACATATAGATTAAATAATGATTAACCAAACACATGAAAATGCACCATAAGAACACATGAACACCATATTTAATTGGGAAATCCTTATAGGGAGGAAAACCCATTGAAACAAAACCTTATTATAGAATTGAATCAAATTCAGTTGAGAACCAACCCAACAAGGAGCACCAACCCTTCATTTTAGTGAGAAACCAACCCCACAAGGAGCACCAACCCCTAGATTTAGTATATCGCCAACCTTACATGGAGAACCAAACCCTAGATTTCTCGGCACTAACTAAAGCCACATGATTTTTTTGCCTTAAGAATTTTTCCGCAACAACTGATGATGACACCAATTAAACTCTCCATTTATATATCTTCTCAAAATTTTTTGGAAGCACAACCAATGAGATGGTGGTGAATTGGTGTGCCTTAAAATATTCATTCATTTAAGCATTAACATCCATCAACCATTCATTGAATTCATTAACATTCATCAAAATATAGATTAATCAATGATTAACCAAACATGTGAGCATACACCACGAGAGCACAAGAAGACATGAACACCAAATACAAGTGGGAAACCCTCAAGGGGAAGAAAAATAATGGGAAAAAAACTTTATTAGATAAATTAATCAAATTTAGTTGAGCACCAACTCAACAAGGAGCACTAACCCCTAAGTTTAGTGAGGTACCAACCCCACAAGGAGCACTAACCCCTAGATTTAGTAGAGAACCAATCCTACAAGGAAATACCAACCCCATAGATGATTTAGCATAAAAAAAATCCATCTGATGTGTTTTTCACCTCTAAAATTTTGCACCAACAACTGCTGATGACATAATTAAGCTCTCTTTCCTTCCTTCTTCAAATCTGTTGTCTAGGTCAACTCGCTCATGGGATTCTTCACCAAGCTGATTAGGATCAATGACCTATCTCTTCAACACATGCACACACACTATTACTTCTACACACTCTTTTCCATCTCTTGATGGTCACAAATACCTCTTTCACCTCTAGAAACACCCCTCTAGCTCTAACTTTTCCTTACTCTATCAACTGGTTCTAATGAGCAATATAACTTGATTTTATACATGAATTATGTTTATAACTCATTTAGGTTGGCCATCATAGAAAAAATTCACTTAAAACATCATAATAACATCACTAAAAAATCACACAAGGGACCATATAGGTCACCAATACCATCTTTATACCTAAATTCTTCATTAGGACACAAGAAGCCCAATTACACCCAAAACACCTTCTTGCCAAAATAGAATGTCCTCGAGAAAAATCATCAGCACTAAAAATAAATGACCACTTATACATGTTTTATAAGACTTCAATAAATCATAAAATATTTTTTCACAACTCAAAACCATCTCAACATGAAAGAACACCTCCATTTAGAGTAACCTTCTTCACTAGGTCTAGGACCTACAAAACTAGTCTTCAGATATTGAAGCCAAAACCTCATCAAATCAACCCACCCATGAAAGTGTGATATAAAAATGGAAATATTATGACCTCAGGTTCATCACCAAGTTCTCAAAAAATCACAAATCAGGGTGAAGCACCACCAAAACACCTCTGCAACTAGGTCACTTGAAACTTCCCAAAAAATAGTCTTACAAAATAGATCTTGGTTAGACAATATAAAACATCAAACGTGTCAGGAAAACATTATATATATATATATATATATATAATGTTTTCCTAGACACGTTTGATGTTATATATATATATATATATATATATATATATAATATATATATATATTAGGTCATGCAATTTATTCATCATGAATTTAAATGCTATGTTCTATGTAAAATATGAAAGATATACCGATTTCTTATGAAAATTGACATGTAGCAGTAATTTTTCTCAATGACCTATCAAAAATAGACACTTGAAGAAAGATAAGAGATTCTACTAGATGTTCCAATCATACAATTAGGTCACCCAGTCCATTCTAGGTAATTTCCAACAAGATCTCCTCCATCACTATTAAACTAGGGTTTTGAAGGTGTTTAAGAGTGGTTTTGGTGTTAGAGTTTGTTCATAAAATTTTGGGCCTCCTTATTCAAAATAATGCCACAAAAATCAAGATATAACCCTTCCCCACTTGTAATGAAGATATAAGACTCCCATGTAAAGGATTCACATGCCAACATGCATTATAAAGTCAACTTTGAGTTTTTTTCCCCACCTTCAAGAACTCGGTAGAAGAAAAAAGGTGATATCTTTCCAAAATCTTCAACATTAGGACCTGAAACTTTTTCCACACCTATGAATAAACATGAAAACATATATACGATGCTCATATTTTATAAAATAAACTCATAAATGATTAATCCACTTCATTAGGGCATCATTTATCAAGAACTAGGTCTAGGAACAAACCAATAACCAATGTCTAAACCCTAAACCAACACTCTAAGACACCCAAGTGAGTGTATATACAACTCATAATAATTCTCTCCATGCTCTAAAAATTCATAACTATCTACTAAAAACCATGAACCATCATGAAATACCTCATTCTACTGACTAAGCCTCCTAATTAGGCCACTTGAACATGCTTGCTTCACCAAATATGACATCCTCATTAATTTTCCACACTTTCACGCCTACCATGACCTTCAACAAGCATCATAAAATCATTCTACCATTTTCATACCTTTGCAAGCCACTACAAGTCATCATACCTACTTAAGACATCATGAACCATCACCAGGACCAAACAACTCAACTGACCTTACCAATCAAACTTCATGTTTCTCTTTCCTTTCGACATAAATGATACTTCAGAAATAAAAGAAATTATCACTCTTTGACATCAATGATAAGAAAATGCCAAAAATCTCTCCCTTTATCAATAATGGAAAACCTCTTGATGGTAAAATACACAAGGCTCAATCTCCCACTAAGGTATTCACATGCGATAAGCTCATTCTCCTCCTTTTGACATTAATGAAAAAACAACATACCTACAACAACTTGGTTCTCTTCACCTGACATCACAATAGGCTCACCACTTTGTTGGAAACATCAACCAAATCAAACAAGATCAATTTGAACTTATTTATGACTATTTTAAATCATAACAACACAAGAGCAAACACATTCTCCCCTTGTGAAAATGTATGTATTCAAGAGCTAAGAACATCATATTCTCTCCCTATATTCATGCTTGCATCATTATTGGCCTACCAAAAAAATTCCTATCTCTGTCACTAATCACCAATAATGTCTTCAAATACTTGTTCTTAAGATCCTTATACATCAACGACACTATTTGACTTCCATACTTGTCTTCAGTAGTCAAAAAAACAATCTTATAGCTAAAAAAGACACCTTTATATCCCCCCTTATTTCAAAATACCTAAATTCATCAAATAATATTAGATACCAATGCAACTCACCTTAACCTTCCCTTGAAGCAACTGATACGAATCATACTCACTTTCTCTAAACTCTGCACATATACCTTCTCAAACTGAACTAAGAGTCACTTCCTTCTAGACTCAAGAAAATATTCCCAAAAAACTAAGATCATGTATAAAAATAAATGATCACT